>OY756426.1:17329108-18529108 GCA_963576905.1 Mystacides longicornis | reverse complement strand
TTATTTGTAAATTGTCTGTTATTGAAACAATATAATTAATTTGTAACTTGAGATGTCTATTGTTTTTTATAATGCAAATTGTGAAATTAGTTGAATTTTTGTAGATATATAAATTATGTATTTTGTTACTAGCTATTTATAATAATATTTAATGATCACTGCCATTGAGTGTATGTATAAAAATGAAATTTATTGGAAATCTACACCGTATGTATTTTGTATAATATATTTAAGTAAGTAAGTACCTATAAGTTTTATGAAATTCCCGAAACATAAATTATTGTTAATTTAAAATGTTAAGATATCACAAGTTGGAGCGTGCGTCATCGTGTCTTTGCCTCAAAAGTTAATGACAACATTTTAGGAGGCTCATTGTAGATTTTATTATCATCACATAATCATTGATCTCATAATATTTTAAGATTACCACATAAGTCTTGTCTAACAGATTGAAATAATAGTTAATATAACTGTTTGAATGCGGTATTTTGTAAAATAAATATCACTGCTAACTTTTATCCAGATAGCCGGCACTTTTTACTAGCCGAATATTATTTCAATCACAAAATATCTAATAGCTGGATTTTAACATTAAACGGGTGTTATATATTTTTTTGGTTGTCTTGAAAATATTTCTGCTGACAGAATACAGTGCCTGCCTTTTATATTGTATTGCTATTATATCAAAGCCAAAACACCTCTCCCGTGTATTTGAAACTGTAGAGTTTATAATATGAAATTTATTTTTCATTCAACGATAAATGTCTTGATCAATTTTGGACGTTTGATCAAAGTAAAAATAACAATCAAGTGCACTTAAATAATAATTTTAAAATCAAAAAAGAATGTTTTGGATTCTAATGAAACTGTTTCATTAAAAGAATCGACAAGAAAGTGACAGTGAATTTGTAAAAGATCACATGGGTTAAGTTTTTGGACTATTGTCAGTTGTGAAATTGATAATCTGATTAGTCTTAAGGTAATGCACATTCTAGACTTTTTTTTTAACTGTAAATCTTAAATTATCCATTTATATTGAGACTGAAATATTTTGAACTAAAAATTATCCTAATATGACTGGAATGTGGTGGGGTTCTTCAGATGTTTAATTACATTTAACAACTCTGATAACAGTGCGAGATGTTTCTTTATAATAAAGATGATTAGTTAATAATTTATTGTTTGAAAAAGATTAATCGCAAAATTTCCCGTTGTACTTAAATATTAAAATAAGATTAGTAAACACGGTTTTGCTTGTATATAAAAAGGTGTGAATGTGTGCTAGGTGTAGAGTAACTGTCTGATGTCGTATTCCACGAATTAAAAGAACCAACAAATTTTTAAAAAAATCAAAGGATCAAATTTTTTTTAATAAGGATATCAACTATGGAGAATATTTTTTTGAAGATGACCTAAGTCACCTGTAATGATCTCTTGATATTTCATGAGCAATATCGCAAATAACCTTTTGATTTATTTTATTGTATTGACTAATATTAATCTAGAATTTATAAGACATTGTGTTCATATTGATAGGTTTTGTATGTACTTTATGTCAGTCGGAATTTGTCTTGAAACATGGATACAAGATTTGTCAGTGTTTATGAAATTGAATAATCTGACCACATTACGTTGAAAGCCAGCAAAAGTTTAATTATGGCGGATAGCAAAACAATTTTTGTAAAATAAATTCATTAAATAATTTTCTGAACAATTATATTTGGAATTTAATTAAAATCTTACCGTTTGATATAAATATTACGAACAATTTCCATTTTGTATCAAGAAAACAGTATTTTGATATCTCTCCTTATGTACATAAAGTGTGGGTGAATTGTTATATTTTTACCTACTGAATATTTTGAAATATTTTTTTTAACAAACTTTGGTTGGATTTGTTGTGTGAAAGGTAGAGGAAAAAAACGAGGAACCATTGATTTTACGATTCGCTGTTATATTGCTAAGCCTAATAATCTCTAGGTATATTTTATAAAAATAATGGAAACACTTGTTTTTTTTTCTCCATCTTTCATGTGTACTGGACCAACTAATTGTTGATGCGTTTCATTTTATATTCAAATATATGCAAAGAGTACAAAGTAATATTTATGAATCCATAAAATAGTTATATAACAGTTTATTCCTAGTATTTGAGCCTTCTATAATATATGAAATAATAGTCATGTGCAATTATCTATTACCAATATATATCAAACACATATATTTTATTACACATCTAGTAAAAATAACATTAAGGCATATACCTACAAGTTTTATAATATAGCCATTATGTCATGCATTTTATAGAAATTGATCTTTTCCAATGAAATACAAATATTTACTGTTATTTTCTTATAAAACACCTGGGTAAGAATGACAAATAATATTTCGTCATGTATTCAAGATCAGGAACTTGTTATATTCGTCACATTTCACAGAAAAATTTTAAGACCCTTAAAAATTATAAAGAATGTAATAATTATATAGTATATTCACTCATGCATCATTATAATAAAAAGTTATCGCAAATTCATTAAAAATGTTGGAAATGTAGGATCTTAATGTTGAAATGTAGACCGTAAAATAATAATGTTGTTCAGATTACAATGAATTTAGGTTGAAAATTATTTTTGTGTGTGCACTGGAATAATTTTCAACGTGAAGTTTTGGATAGGTGATTTGGAAGTATGAGCCTGAGTGTAATTTTTTGTATTAACCATCTTAATATAGTCACATACGACGTATTGGACGTATTGATGAAGATGTAAAATTATTAATATAATAATATGCTAAATTGGTAGAGTTCGTAATGTAGTAAAATGAAAGTTTAATATGGACTTAATAGTTTGTATGTTGACAAGTTCCAGTTCAAGCAAGCGTCGCTTTGTGTTTGCCGAGTGACCCGTCTGTAGCGTAATGTGTATATTATTTATTAATAAAGTCACTGCCAGATACTTTGAATTTTATTTCATCCCCTATTGAAAACCAAACACAATTCCTATCATAGTAACAATCTTATTATGAAATTTAGCTTTTGGTTGTTAAGTATGAAAATGATTCGAAGATTGGTCTACTTTGAATTCTGTGTTGCTTTGCAAAAAAAACGCTGTAAATAAGGATTTATACAAGTACTTTTCTTATAATAAATACATTTTATTTATATTCTTTCATGAAAAATACAAATAGAATGGAAAAAACATCTATACTGAATTAAAAAATACTTGATAATATTATCATGTTTTTTTAATGAAACGAACAATCAACTGTAAGCTGAATTTCAAAAAGATGATGTACATCCTGTAACAACACGCCTTGGCCTTCGAGTCAATGCCAGTAAGACGGAGCTCATGGCGAATAATGCCTGCCCCATAACCATAGATGGCCACCAGGTCTCCCGGGTGGATAAATTTAAGTACCTGGGAGCAACCATTGCCATACCGTCAGTATGGCAAGTGGCGCCCTTAACAACATGACCAAAATATGGAAAGCGCCGGCGTTTGATGTCGAGACGAAATGTAAACTGTTTGATGCGTGTGTGTTGCCCATTCTCCTGTATGTGTGTGAGTCCTGGCACCTGACCAAAGCCCAGGCACAAAAAGTCTCAGGTTTCGAAATGAAGTGCCTCATGAGAATCTTGGGTATGAGATGGTACTACCGCATTACAAATAATAATAAAAAAGATAGTAGAAAGCAAAATAATAATTACAATAATTAAAAATAAAGAGTTAAAAATTTAAAAAGGTAAAATTCATACAAAATCAAACTCAAATAAAATTAAATATATAGGTACTTAAAATAAATTAGAATAAATTCAATGGGCTAAAATAAATTCAATAATTACCTAAAAGGCATGGGCGGTGGATTGACAACAGCCATGTGACCCATCTACTATATAAATTATAACTCGAGATTGGCTAAACAGATTCTTCTGATGTTTGATTTATTGGATTCTTCTCCGCTCCGGATAACAGAATAACTAATAAAAAGTTAAAAAATGGATAACAAATGATGTAAAAATACAATAATTAAGTTTGTATGGAAAGGTTACTGGGACGCGCCCACGACATCGCGGGTAGTTCCCTCTCATTCTCGCATACGCTCTTACAGTAGCCCATCCCACTTACTCCACCGCACCGTTTCTATAGTTTTAGAAAATTTTCATACAAAGTCAACAATATTATCGAGCACATTCGTGTTGGTAATAGGGTATTTGACTAATTTCCAGAAACCGTTTTAAATTATTCTACGATACATTATAAGCACATTCTCTTTATATTTTCTGAAGATAAGCCATATTTTATATGAAAATCATGTTTAAAGTTTAATATCCAAAAACGCGCGTAAAACGCTGTCTTGTATAATGGCGCTGGTCACGTGGTGCATTTTACGTCACACTTCTGTATTGGTATGAGGCTACCTATACATTCCCGATCCGCTAGTGATATGAAAGAACTACTAGCGCCGCGAGTAGCCACTTTTTGAACTGTGAGTATTTTTTACATTTTAAAATCTCGCATTAGGCCTGCAAAAATTCTGTGTCTATGATTTCCAAAGAAGTATTGTCATAAATAATCTTGAAGTTTATTACCATAGAATTAACTTTTTCACCGTTTAGGCGTTTATTGTCATTTAATTTGATTTTTGCGTTTGTCCATGTTTTGCTTTCGGTAAAATTTGGCGGCGGCCTATGATAGCTTTTCTATTTTTGGTTGTTGATAGTTATAAATTTGAATTGTAATATATTTTATTCAAAATAAAGATGTCCGATCCTAGTAGTAAGGAACAAACAGCAATGAAAACTCCTATGGTATATGTGTGTGGAGGTTAGTACTAATAAACATTCCTTTACTCGAAATGAAATACATACTTCTTTCTTCTTTAGCCTTCTCGCGTCCATTTCTGAACATAGGCCTGCCCCGATTGTCGTCATCTCTCTCTCGTCTGTGCCCTTCTCATCCAGCCAAAACTAGCGCAGGCCACGATGTCGTCTCTCCATTTCATCATTGGCCTGCCCCTGCTTCGCCTTCCCCACCATGGACGCCACTGTAAAATTATTTTGGTCCATCTGTCATTTTTGCCACATGCCCAGCCCACGAACACTTCAGCTCCGTAACTCTCTGGACAATATTAGTGACCCTTGTCACTCCTCTGATCCACTCATTTCTCCTTCTCTCTCTGAGCGAAATTCCTAACATGGCCCTCTCCATGGCTCTCTGTGTGACATGCAATTTATTCACAATCTCCTTTGTGAGGGTCCACGTCTGACATCCGTATGTGAGAACTGGGAGTATGCATTGATCGAATACTTTCGTTTTGAGGTTCTGTGGGATCTTTTTGTTTTTTAGTATGTAGTCCAGTTTTTTAAAAGCTGCCCATCCCAGTCTGACCCTTTGTGGATTTCTGTTAATTGGTTTTCCTTTGTGACCTTTAGTTCTTGACCAAGATATATATATTTATCTACCTTCTGTATAATTTCATTTTTTATTTTCATGACTTGGTCAGTATTCTCGGTGTACATTACTTGCGTCTTTTTGAGGTTTATCTCTAAACCAATTTTATTTGATTCCTCGTCTAATTCGCAAAGCATTTCCGATAGTTCTTCAAAGGATTCCGCTAGAAGTATCACATCGTCAGCAAACCGCAGATGGTTGAGTCTTTCTCCATTTATATTGATGCCTTTATCCTTCCACTTGAGATTTTTAAAAATATCTTCCATTGCCAGAGTGAAGAGTTTGGGGGATATGGTATCACCCTGTCTGACTCCTCTTTTTATTGGTATAGGATTAGTTCGAAATACATACACCTGTTAAATATAATTATTCATATTTTATATGCCCTACTATGTGTTACAGAGTGTCACAAAGAAAATGAAATCAAACCGCGCGATCCCATCAGATGTCGAGAATGTGGTTACAGAATTATGTACAAGAAGAGGACAAAAAGATGTATCCTTTTTGGTTTTGTAATTATAAAAGGTTTTCCACTTTTGCTAATTGTATTTTGTAACCAGGGCGCTCCGCTGGATAGTACCCTCTCTCTCTCAATATCTTGTAAGTACCTACCTTATTTCCAAATGTGAACCCTGTGAGAAGTTTACCTGTAACTTCCTAACCCTTGATTGGCATAAATCTACTGAGGGCCTGTTTTTGCGCGCAAGTTGCTACCGCCACCGAATTCCAAAATACAGTATTATTAGTTTATTAGCTATACGAGGTCAAACACTTGCTGGTATTGAACACAATGACATCTTGAAAACAAAATCGTAGTATATTTTAACCTGATCTTAGTTCCATGTAAGAAACTTTCAACTTGGTGATGTACATTTAAATGTATTGTTTTTAATGGTTTATATAGAATTTAAACCACTTGCATTTATCTTCTAGTACTGTAACAAAGCCTTACTTAACCCGCTTGTTACGGATATAACTTTTTTTGTAATATCACTGTGATTTTTGATACACAGACTAACCAAGACATTTTTCAATCAGGAAAATTTGTAAAAAAAATCTATCTGTTACGGAAAAGCGGGAAAATGGAGTTTGATATACGAAACGCTAGTAATGTGGACTACTGTTTATTGGATATTCATAGAACTTAGGTAGGTAATTCAAAAGTTTCTGAAAGTATGTTTTTGTAATTGATTAAAATTAAGGAATTAGCATATTTTTTTGTCAGTCTGAAGCAGTATGGTATATTTCAAAGGAGTTTTTAGGATGAAGAGACAAATTTACATTTTTTGCAATAGAGCATAGCGATTTTATGACATAGATATTTTATGATAAGAAAACAACTACACATTGTAGTTGTTCTCTTCTGTACTTTATAATATGACCTATTTCATCACAACGGGATGTTTCTTGAAAATTGTGTGATGTGCCCCCTGGTTTTCGCTCTACACCCTTACCATAGGTTTCCAACAAACTCGTTGGTACCTACACTACTTCGGAATTTCAGATAGTCATATTCTTCCTCAATGATTTTAAAGTTGCCAGGCATTATGCAAAGCCATATATTTTCTAGCTAGACAATGCAAAATAAGGCAGAAGTACCATTTCATTCCTTAAATACTTTTGCAATATAAACTAATGTTCTTGTCTAATCTGTCAACGCCTCCCATATTTTTGTTGTAAGCTTTGGTAGCAGCTGGTTGGTCAAGTTGAATGTATGGCTTAACTTGCTGGTTCCAGTCTTGGCCGCTTATCTAAATGAGCAAATGGAACGCTGCACTCTTCATCATCACTTGACGAAGAGTTTTCATCGTCAACTTCTGCGTGAGCCCGCAGTTGTGACCCAGGAAAGTTTTGTACGATCATTTTATTTTCATCACCAAAATGCTTATCGGTTCTCAGCATTATAATTTTCCAGCGAGAAAATAATGGTAATCGAGTCAGGAACAGGCTCGTCTTCATTTGCCTCCAGCTCCTCGATAATTTCATTGAGTGTCGAAAGTAGTGACGTGAAAAAAATCCGACATCCATATTACTAACGTTCTTTTTACGGAACACCAAATTAATAGTTGAAATATGAATAGATAATATTAGAAAGAAGATTAGATTGCTATCAGTTTATAAACAGTATACTACATTCTTGCATATTTTGAAATGAAATACTGTTAATTAAAAATATATATTTCATCGCTCACCTTGAAACATTCATAATCAATTTGACGTAAATAACAATGCGAGCACAGTTCGAATTTCGAATTGGATCGAGCTCAAAACACAACTGACCGACAAAGGGACCTCTCAGCTAATGTGTAGAATAAATAATATAATTCGAAATTACCAACATTATTTGTAATATTTTTATTTCTATGGTGATCCGTATATCAAACGGGAGTAACAAGTGGGTTAAAGACATTAGACAGTTGGATTTCATACCCCAACTTGTGATAAAACATATGCACCTGACTGGTTTGAACTTAACTTACTAGAAACTTGTTCTTCTGGGCATGTCTGATCAAAATCCATATGTAAAATATTAATCTATAGAATATTCTTTGATATTTAAGTCTACGTCAGCAAGCATACATGTCTGTCTTCCATTGCAAGGGTTTTTCCAATCCTGAGAATTGATTCTTTTGCTTTTTCCTGGTTCTCTTGCAGCACTAGTTGATAGTTCATTTATTAACATACCCTTTCAAAAGATTGCTAACCTTTGACATGTAACTTTTCTTAGAATAAATTTCTTCCGTAATACTTAAAAGTTTGAACACCTGATAGCAGAGCATTGCTAATGTAATGCGATACCACTAAGCTTGCCTACAAACTAGTAGTAGCTCATGGTGGTTTAAATTGAACCGTTTAACATAAGCTGCTACTGCCCCATTCGAGTCAGACATTTTTACCATGCACAAACAGGCTCTCAATGAATTTGTGATATTTCCTTAATAAAATGATACCAGTGGTTGTGTTTGATGCAAGATAAGGAGGGAACGCAGCTGAGCAACAGGTGTGGTGAAAATCTTGGATGTGACGGAAGAAGGAAGCAAAGAAGATAATATCAAATTAGTCTTTTATTTTCATAAACTTATAAAATATTGTAATACAATCAACCAATAAATAATATGTATAAGTAACCTCGGTATTTGATGTCTCATAGAACAAAACACACTTGTCGTGGCCATATTAGAATATCTACAAAGGTGATATGGAAGACTTGTACACTAACAGTAATAATCTTCAATACTAGACTTTTGGAACAACACTGATATGGCAATATTCAATATCGCAATTGTAAATTTGTATATGATAAGTTTTTGTATAGATGCATATATATATCTGGTCAATTAAACAATATGCTTATAAAAAATACACTTAGAGTGCTTATTTATAAAAACTACAACTTTGAATATGTAAGGGTGATATAATGATTGAAGAAATATCTGTATATAAAAGTAAATACAATATAATATATACTATGTATACTCAGTAAAATTCTCTTTATACAAATTACTAACAATACAAACATAATATTGAGTCTGGTATAAGTTTCTCAGACATCCTTGGAAGCGATCATTCGCGGAAGCAATAATACAAACAATGTACACTTTGCAAACCCTACATTCTTACTTACAGTATTTGGCAAAAGTTCATTCCTAAATGTCTATTTTCTACAAATACACTAGTTTCACAATTATATTTTACAATTAGTAAATGTACAAATAACATATTAGTAGGCATTATACTTAGTACGTCTAGCATAAATGGCTGGTAAACCATAACAACAAATTTACAAATACAATCACCAATGCAAATATTGATTGTGTAAGAACTGGTCAATTGTAAAAACACAAATATACAAAATGAAAAAATCAATAAGGTGATTGCACAGTTAATAACTTATAAACAAAATTTGGCACAAAAATGATCTTGTGGCCTTACATTGTATCACAATTTTATTCGTCCGCGACCATAGCCAGACTATTATTGGTCACTGAACATTCATTGACAACCTCCATGGATTGAGGACTAGAAGGCTCATCGTCGTCGGAATATTCGTGTCCAGGTTGTAGTAATGTGGGTGTCATATTGGTGGGATCCCATTTTTCTAATTTACTTGGATCTTTTTCGTGCAGTCTCTGAGCTAGTAGTTGTAGACTAGCCAAGGAGTTGTCACAATCTGTGGTATCTATGTCAGTTAAACTTACACCCGCCCTTTCTATTTCAGCAAAAGTCCCAAAAGGTAATTTTCCCAAACATTCCAATCGCATGACATGCATTTTACTTCTGAGATGCTTAGCTAAATGTCCATGTATTCTGAAAGCTATTTTACAATCCGAACATTTAAAAGGTCTAGGGTTTGTCGTGGTAGCTGCACCAAATGTGGACGTCATAGAAACCTTATTGTGGTGTGAACTAGAACGCTCGTGTTTCTGCAGATGCCCTCGAGTTCTAAAGCTAACAGCACAAGCACTACACCTGAAAGGTCTTTCCATGTAATGAATGTTTAGATGTAATCTAAGCTGCGAATGTTTGGAAAATGTCTTATTGCACACATCACACACTGATCTTCCATCCTCTGCTGGTCCCTTGGCAAACTGATTGATATTGCAGAACTCTGTTGAAGGGGTTACTTTGAACCCAACCCCTCCAGCTTCCACCACCACTTTCCTCACTACACCAACAGAAACATCTTTCTCACTGCTGCTCAATTCCTCCAGGTTGGCGTTTGTTTCATTTGCACTCTTTTCTTGACGATTTGTTGACACATCACTTATCGCCTCACTAGTTTTGCCACACACAGCCTTCAAGTATTCAGATGCAACGAATTTGGCATTTTCTGTACTTGTAGAGTTTTCTAAATTAGAATTAGATGCACATTTTTCTAAATTAGGACTAACTGATCTTTCATCGCTTGAACCACAATCACCTTGCATTGCATAGCTGTCCCTAACATTACTTTGAGAAACCACTACATTATCTTTACTATTATTTAAACTAGCTTTAGAACTTAACACAAAACTTATAACACTAGATTCCTTACTGTCTGTATTTCTTGGAATATCACTTCTTGTAGAATCATACTCCATTTGTCTGATCTGTGCATTTTTGTACTGACTTTGTTTCATTTTAGAATCTTGCAGGGCTCTTTCAGTTAAATATGCTTGCAACATTGGTTCATCGTCATGCCACTCTTTAATGCGTTGTGGAAGTTTGGCTGTACTCTGAGCAAGGGATGCTAATAAATCTGGTTCACCCACAGGTGTCAAAATATCATCTGCATTTGGTATCCATGTTGGTTGTAAACTTTTTTGTTCGTCTCTTTTACGATCCACATGTTTACTAAGGTCCATTGGGTAACAAGACTGCAAAGAACTTGTACTACACGGGCTATCAGAATTGGACATCTGTTTCTTGTTATTTGATTTATTTTCTAAAGATAACATTTCGTCACAAGTCAATGAACTTCCTGAATTATCTGGATTATTTGGTGTATAAGGATATGTAGTTGGACGAGCAGAAGACAAGAGACCTGGTGCTGGCTGGCCTACGTGCAAAGACAGAAGACAATGTGCAGCTTCATGTTCTAATCGGGATTTCCAAGAGTCGGTGTCTGAAAAATTTGTAAAAAATAACATTTCATTCCACTTCAAATAGCTAATAAGTGCTAGCGATTAAGTGTTTACAAGAGTCAAAAAGCTAATTATTATGGTTAGATAATGATTTGAGAAGTATATTCACCACTAGATTCTGTTTCTCCATCATCTTCATAATCAGAATCATCCTCAGACTCTCCAGTTGCTCCACTCATGGTTGTTTCTCCTTCACCATTGTCGCCCTCCTCCATCGGGCATATACCAAGCTCCATACATTTTTTATAATGTGCTTTGCTTTTCATGTGTTTAGTAAGATTGCCTTTAGTTTTAAAACTGAAACAAATAGACATTTCATTATTAAAAAATGCTCTGTTAGGCTCTTCCCATTTTAGAATGATCACAATGACATGTCTACAGCTGCTATCAAAGAAATGAATGAACTCACCTAAAGGCACAATGTTTGCAAGTGAATGGTCGAACATCAGTATGTGTTCTGATATGCTTCTTCAACATAGAAGGTTTTTTACATCTAATACCGCATTCCGAACACACGTACCTCCCTCTTCCTCTGCCTCTGACGTACGTGTATTCCTCATTACTCTCAAATCCACCTGATAAGTTCTTTGATACTTTACAAGAATTATAACTTTCAATCTTGGAATTGGGTTTGACAGACATTTCCTCAGTAATCACACTTCCATTACTGTTACCTGGAGAGTCCTGCAAACAGAAAAGCAAAATACAGGTTGAAATTTACATGCAGGATAGTGTTTTGTATGAAATGTTTTGTTTTGTCCTCAAAATGCTTTGTCAGGTCACTAGATAGTAACCAAAAGACTGTTTTTTAGACCAAGTGTGTGGATATAAAATGAAATATGTACCTGGTGTTTAGTAATAATCAGGCTCCATTGAGAGGAGTGCGTCATCAAGTGGTCTTGTTTGATTGTTGCCACTGAATAATTTTGTGGGCGATGCCTAGAATCATAGTACACCATGGCCTTACCAGGAGCTAGTCCTAAGGGATGGGGAGTGGCTTCAGAACACACCTAAAAGAAATTTAATACAAAACATAAAAAAATCTGAAACTGTTTTAAATGATTCGTACATGATCGGTAAGCCTATATATACACAAACACGATCAATTAATTAATTTCTCTTTTAAGACCTCATTTGAATGCATACATCAATTGTGTTCAATATTCCCCAATACCAATGACCACCATGTCTATTATAGCCTCAGTCCTACTTAAGAGCAACTTAAGGATAAGAGTCTTCCTCACCTCAAACTGGATTAAGACTAAACTAACAAAGAGCATTCAATCTTGATCTTTATTATTATTGGCTCGTTTACGCTAAGCAAATATCAACGAGCAAGAATGAAAACCAAGAAATAGAATTATGGGGCATGTGTTTTAGACATGTTGAGATGATGGGGACCATCGTCAATATTATGTCTGTGGCAGATCGAACACATTGTCTGATTCTGAGACTAATATTGCAATTGCAAGTTCTACTTATTAGTAATAATATACAATTTTGAGTCATTTCCTTAAAGAGAGGAAACTGTTTATAGCCAAATAGTGAGCATTCAGGGAACAGTGAATAACATTAAATGGTTCATAATTATTCCAGAAATTGTGAGTATCAGTACAGATATTAAATCAAGAAGAACTCACCTGCCAGTTACTGTACATGGAGAGAGAATGCTGGTTGGGCACATAGGTTGGTTGCGGCCTATTCAACGTACAGTAATAAACTTTTGTAGAACATTTTAATCCCAAATACGTGTAGGCATGGCCATTTAAATACAACTGTCCATATGCTTTGGCCGGTCTGGGTGTTTCAGGTGAAATCAATGGCAAAGTGTTGGCGTTAGGTGTGATTCCATGATGACGTTTTGGTGTGAATGTTCCTGGCTTCAAAGGCAACGAAGTTGGCCTTAAAAATTTTGGCTTCTGTATCTCTGATTTTGTGTTATTTGAATTAGAATCTATGGTTTTCTTGAAATAAGAAGTTTCAGAACGTTCCGATATTTTAGCGCTTGTTTCGCCTTTAAAAGTGGAAAGATTCAACGTTGCCTCTGATACATTTGATTCTGTTGTTTTATTAAGAATTTCCGATTTAGAAATGAGATTTTCAAAATTATATTCATTGCTTTCACTATTGGAACATAAGCTTTTGATTGAATGTTTTATCAACTTGGAGTTGTTTTCTTGTATTTTATCCGCAGATTTATTGTTCATGTGCAATTTAAAATTAAAGACAGCTCCTGCTTTTCCTTCTCGCGATATATCATTTCTTTGTAAGATTTCAGAATTACGTTTTAGAATTTCATCTATTTTGTGTTGAGGTAATAATGTTTTAGATTCACTTTTATGAACTTTAGCAGCAACTGGAGACGGCAAATCAGATATAATTTTAATAGTGGGTATTGTTAACTTATTAATTTGACTAGTTTTAGATAGATTCAAATATTTCACTTGTGTCTCCTTTTTTTCCAGTACAGATGTATTGAATTTTTTCAACATTTGTGAAGGTGAAGGATGATCTGAATCTACAGACACAGAAGTAGGTGTTGTGGACAATTCTGTGCTCTTAAAGATGTCTCCTTTTGATTCAGAACTGTTTTTAGTAATCACATCATGTTTGGCAAAAGTAAATGATAGCTTTGATTGAACCGGAAGAAACGAAGGTAAAGAGTTAGGTCCAGGCATGCCAGGTACATATGGGATCATTTTTCCCCCATGCAATATTGTTGTTGGACCTCCAGGTGTTGGAGGAGAACTTAAAGGAGGTAAAGTAAGTGGATTATAAGCTGTAATGGAACCAATAGGAGGAAATTGAAATTTCGTTAAGTTGGGTGCAGGAATACCAGAAACAGTAAGATTAGGAGTGGATATATTGGGAGCAATGGAAACTACTAATCTCGGGGTTTGAGGATGAGGAGAAGGCAATGGTTCTTTTGGTGTTGGGGGATTGTGGACAATGGTTCCACCCGAATGCAGGCCTGATCTCACAAAAATATTTTCTGGTCCCTGAGCTTTAGGAGAAGCTTTGCTTTGTGATATCATGGTAGGGGATTGTTGGGACGCCAATGGTTCTATCCTCATAGTTGTTGTTCCTCCCGTATTATCCAATATCTTCACTTCCCCCCCAAACATCTGTAAAGATGTTGAGTTTTGTTTAAGTGGAGACAAACACAATTCTTCCAGAGATCTCAGAGTTGTTGGTGTTTCCAAATTCCTTAGTTTGCTTTGCGGGCTACATATTTCAGCACCACTCATATTTTCTTCATTGATTTTTGGTAATCTGGACGAATCATTAGCTAAGCATTCTTCTTTTCTTTTTAAAGGACTAGAGTGTTTTCTTTCAGAATATGTTCTCTCAGAAGTTTTGGAAGCATCTATATTTTGTTGAGTATCCACTAATCTGGTATTTCCTAGTAGTGGTCCCGGTGAAGGTAGAGGTGCACAAATTTCACTGGAGTCTGTTTTATGTAAAGTTAAATTCTCAGGTTTGTTGGCACGGAGAGGTGTTTTCAGTGTGGAGCTGGCTAATTTGGCGAGTGTGTTAGGGTTGTATGTCTCTGGAAGGGTGACATGAACTGAATTACTTCTCATAAATCCCAAGTCAGACTTCCCCACTCTCAGCAACTCCTTAGCATTGGAAGAACTCAAAATAGCATTCACAGCAGCAGAATTACTTTTGCAGTAATACAAAGAATGTATTTCTAAATTATCAGCACTTCGGAATGGTATTTGACAAGATGTACATGTGTAGAGTGTTTCTGAGCCGTCATATGTCTCACTAGTCACCGGCAGAAGCCCGCGCGCCTGTGCTCTAGCCTTTAGCAATAAATCTTTTATGATGGATCCTTCTGGGTTCAAGGGATGCAAAGAAGCCTTGCTCACCAAGCTATCTGGTTGAGCAAAACTCTCTGAGTAGCATCTTTTTCTATAATTGGCATCATTAGAGTCTGAGTTTTTAGTCAGATTCAGCGGTTGCAGTTCACTCTTGGAATCTGAAGACCCTCCTTCCGTAGAAACTTTATTATTAGAGCTATTTTTTAAGTATTTTCTATGCAGTAAAGATTCTCTAGCATCCACTATGGCTTCATTATCTGATATTATTTTAGAGATATGTAATTTAAAAAATTCTGAGCTAGGTGATACGCTGTTTCTTTGTGAATCTTCATCTTCAGTATACAAACTTGCTTTATGAAATTTTGGTTTATAAATCGATTTGGATTTAGATTCTAAATTGGAGTTATGGCTTGGAGATGAAATTGATTCAGTTTCTGTAGAATTCTCTAAATAATCACTTTGAGTAAACAATCTGTCCGAATTCCAAGTAAAATCTGACTTTACAGAACTGCCATTAGGAATATCTGTTTCAGATCCAAGGGAACAGTCGTCCTCCACATTAGCGGCTTCTTCCGAGCCTTGCAAACGGAGAGCGTGAGATCTTGATCTGCAGTGCTTGTAAAGATTAGATTTTGTCTTGAATGCGAACCCACAGGGCACACAGGGATATGGTCTCTCATTGGTATGAGCTCGGATATGTTTCTGCAATACTGATGGCTTGGCACAACTCAATTTACAATAGGGACAGATGTGCTTTCCGTTTCCTGAGTTGTTGGTCAAATCTTTACCATTTTCACATATCATTTGCATATCAAAGTCACCTAATGTTTTACTAGCACTCATCCCACTATCATGGTTAGAATATTCATCTTTCTCATCCTTACAACTACTGCTATGACTATCTTCCTTAAGAATATTTTGTACATTGGGCTCTCTCCTACACCCATATCCCCACACGCTGACACCATTACTGCTGGTGTTACTTAGAGAATAAGTTTGGATAGAGACTAAGCTAGGAACGGTTGTACTAGTGGCTGCAGTGCTCTCGCCACCACTGAAATGTGATTCAGAATCTCTTGGCGATATGGTGGGAACATCGTTGGTGGGACTCCTCTCTATGGTGCTGCATGACAGTTTGATATTCTCCGTATGGTTGATCTTGCCGAGATCATTGTCAGAATGAAGCACTGTTGCCATTTTCTTGAACTTCTTGTGCAGATATCTGTTATCATTGTTGTTGTTAAAGCTGTTCAATTCCTTAGCACTATCCATTGCCACCGAGTTGGGCTTCATATTTTCTGAAACAAAAAGACTTCATTTTAATGACGTTGTATGATTTATTTAATGGAAATACCTACTTATGTTTCTTTAATATCAATATCATCCCGATTTTGACAAGTACTTTGATATGTTATATAAGTAGGTATAGGATTCATTTTGAAGGATGGTTTTTAGTACTTTAAGTACCTATGCAAAATGCAGACAATAATAATAAACTGTAGGCATTTAGATAGTTGTAGACAGTAGTAACAAAGTGTTTGTCGAATATTGACATTAAAAAAGTAAACATAGGGGGCATCCATTAATCGCGTGAGCATAAAATGGGGGGGGGGGTCTAGTGAGAAAATCACGTGTATTTATTTTTTCTGATGATTTTAAAGAAACACAGTCGCACTTTCAGAAAAAAATTAAAAAATTGACGAAAATTAAAATCATAATTTTCTTAATTCTTTGTACTAAAAAATAACACGTGATTTTCGGGGGAGGGGGGGGGTCTTTTTTTAGAAAAGTTTAGTTGCAAAAAAAAAACATCACGTGATTAATGGACTGATTAACGGACCATAGATAAATGATTAACGGACCATAGATAGCATAGTGGTAAAGATAGTGTATATAGAATTATTTTATTTATTTATTACATCAAAACACCTAGTAACAAAAGTGTATGTAGAATATGAATATTGGCAATATAGTGTAACACAAGTTTATGTAGTAGGTATTTATATAATATGTACATAATATGTTGATAATACGAGTAATACGACGAGTGTAGAGAGTAAGACGATGTATGTGTGTAGAACGTAGAGTTTATTGCGGTTATCAGTGGCAGTGGACAACAACAGTACTAGACTAATGAAATGATTCGCGCGGAGAGCCGAGGCGCGGGGAGGGGGGCGCTATCAACGTTTCCTAGAACGAGTCATGATTTCTCGGAATCCCCTCCGTCCCTCCCTCCTTTCGCGTCCCTCTCCAGCAGCCAGCGGGCTCTTGAATGACCAGCGGGTCCGACAGATGAAGCGGCGCGCCCGACAAGGCATACGGTTCACCACGCCACACAACATAGTATTTATTAGGTATACCTACACTGCAATAGGTGTAGAGAGGGACAGAGCTGCGTACCTGATATTGCCGTCATCTTCACACAACACACATGCATGCAGAGTACCTACGTGATGTGATATAGAATAAGGAAGAGACACACAAATCGACGGTGTCATCAACAAAATTTGCGATGAGGTAAGAGTAGCACGAGGTACCTAGGTAGGCATCTACAGACAGCACTCCTATATAGGCGTTATAACGTGGCACTCCACTGGACAGGATCCTTGTCAGAGCAACACACCTTCATTTTGTTTAACATTAAGATACTCTCAACAAACGAATGAAATCACATCATCGTGGAACTTCTCTCAGTGATATGGGAATGCCTAAGTTATGAATAAGAGCACTATAGAATAAAAACACTGTTACTTTACCAAAGAGGTCTGGATCATCTGCGTTACTAAAAAATCACATCATCGTGGAACTTCTCTCAGTGATATGGGAATGCCTAAGTTATGAATAAGAGCACTATAGAATAAAAACACTGTTACTTTACCAAAGAGGTCTGGATCATCTGCGTTACTAAAAAATCACATCATCGTGGAACTTCTCTCAGTGATATGGGAATGCCTAAGTTATGAATAAGAGCACTATAGAATAAAAACACTGTTACTTTACCAAAGAGGTCTGGATCATCTGCGTTACTAAAAAAAATGATCGACCTGCATTACATAATTGTAAGGTATTGACCTCGTAAGTTACTTTTCCCCATAAGGTACGCTTCCCCGTGTAATTATAACCCACTAACGACAGCAGTAGAAAGATTGATAAACATTACATCATGATTCGATTAAAGGTTGGTCTATTCTATTCTATTGTTTAGAGTGCACGGCCGGTTGAGTGGAACGAGGGCCGATCTAATCGCGCCCGAGGACCATGACACAGCCTCTATCCGCCTTTCATCTCGCCTCAACAAACTGATCTCACTAACGAGAATAATAATAACAACGCCGGTGCTTCTCGTGATTATTAAAAGGAAATTATTTGGGAAATTCTCAGAATCGAGAAGCTTTCAATAATTCCGAGAATGATAGGTACTTACCAGGCTGCGGCGGTGTGGTATTAAATCTATAAATAAACGACCTCTCGGAATTTTGGATCGAGCTCGTGTTTTGATCAGAATTATATCAGTCTAATAAGCCTCATCGTTTACGAAGTTGTCTATCTATTTTTACTAATAAAATTAAATACTGAAAAATTAAATCTTACAAAAAAACGTTCGCAAATCATCTTTCTGAGATATTATGTGTCATATACCCTCAAAAAGATCTGAATGCACACGAATCTAAAAACTGAAATAATATGTCTTATCCGACTGTCAATTCAACGACAAATCAACATTTTTTTTCCTTGTCAACCTGTCTCGTCCAATCAGAAACAAAATGCCAACCCCGGGTAAAAAAATATCAATTGATGATATTTGATCGATCAATTGATACCTACTATCAAACAACATAACATTGAGGGGAAGACAAGTCTACGAAACGTGAATGTTTTCCTTGATAGTATAAAACCTTATCAAGAGCAACGAGTATCCGAGTTAATGAATGCTGACGCGGGAATAAAGTATTGAAGGAAAAAAGATAATGTGCAGGTATGGAGACATTGTGTGTGTGTTGCCCATTCTCCTTTATGGGTGTGAGTCCTGGCACCTGACCAAGGCCCAGGCACAAAAAGTCTCAGCCTTTGAGATGAAGTGCCTAAGGAGAATTCTGGGCGTAAGATGGTACCACCGCATCACGAACGACGCTATACGCCGGCGCACCCAGCGTGAGCCCATCACCTCCACCATTGTGGGGAGGAGATGGACTTGGCTGGGACATGTGTTAAGGATGCCGAATGACAGTTGGCCGAGGAGAGCGCTGTTCTTCCTCCCATCAGGGTCCCGAAGACGAGGAAGACCCTCTCACACTGTGTTCCGCTCCTTCGAAGCAGAGCTGATGGACATGGTGTGGGAGGAGGTCATCACCGTTGCGCAAGATCGAGCGCAATGGAGAGCTCTTGTTGCCTCCCTATGCCCCTAAGTGGGGTCTAAAGGGAGTTTGGATTGGATTGGATGGAGACATTAGAAGCCTAACTGAAGTCATAAATAACGTGGATCAAGATGCAAAACCTAATTGGCAATTGGCAGGTCTCGTGTGGAAACTGGAAAGATGAGATGACAACGACAACTGAAGATTTTATGAGTTGACCAGCTTAACTCATCGTGGGATTGAAATGCATCATGGAAGAAGTACAAATCCCGCTGTAGGATGAGTAAGGAGTATGTACGTGGCACCTGAAAATAGTTTTTTGTTCTGTCTTGCCACAGCAGTTGGACGGGTACACATTGCATTGTGTGTTCTGTTGTGTACATATTACACTGACTTGATACTGTCGTGGGGCATTTATTAACACCTGAAATATTTCTACAGCTACGTAATAATTACACTCACAACAGTATACCTACACCAAATAACGAATTATTAATCACGTAAGCAAACACTGGGTCGCGAGACGGACCCACATAATATAATACTCGTATATTCATACCCATGCAATGTTGTATTGAAATAATTATATTATTTTGATTCGTGAATTCGACTATCGTCATAAGCGCCATTTTTGGGGACCACACTTTGTAAGCAGGCAACTGTTTATTTAAATAAATATTTGTCACAATATGACTAACGCATTCCAACATTTGAATATATACGTCCATCTATGTACCTAATACCCACCACTTTTTTAATCAAACATCACACTTATAATGTTAGAATTTTCGACTGTTTATGAACGACAGCTGTTTTCTTCTGCGCTTTCGAAAGCAGTCTATTTCATATCAACCTAAAAGTTATAACGTTTCTAGTCTAATGGGCCTGTCCTGTCACAGAACGCCATCGGCAGTATTGACAATAATCATTTCACAGTTGGGGAATCTTTTTAGCTCTTTGTGCAGCACTAGACGCCATTATTTGGTAGCCGTGCTTTACGCAAGGATTGATTTCATCTCAACTACCTATCCACATCTCCTCGACATTGGTCTCCCTGGAAACTACGCAATATACATATATTATGCGTTGGGGTTGGGTAACTAACCTCGGTGGATAGTGTAGGCGTAGGCCCATGGACCAACGTGGAATGACGTCCAACCCGCTTGGCAAGCGTGCATGACGTTGTAATAATGTCAACTACCCCTCACGGCCATTTCAGAAATTTCTGATAATATATGCGAAGGAGGCCGACATTTTTATTGAATTTTTGTGAAAACTTATTATCGACCATCTAATGTTATTTTCTTTATAAAACAATGTTCAGGATTTCAGCAACACCTATATCGTTAGAAGGAAATAATAGAAATGCGAAAAAGCTCTTTGCATTATTGCGAGAGAAAACTTAGCCACCCCACTTTCCAGTTGTGCGACGGCGAGGTCCAAAGTTGCAGAAATCCTAAGGAAAGACTCAAACCTGTATTGTGGTACTTGGGCAGAAGGTACGAGCCGGAGTGTTAGTGTCGGTGATGACGGAGTGCGAGGTGGTGTAGTGGGAGGTCCGCGGATTCGTGAGCCGTATTGTTGTGAAACAAGTTCTGTGTGAGTGATGCCACCATCGCCACCCCTCCTCTGCTCTGCCTTCTCGTGCACCAACACGGACACTCTCAGTAGTACCTTAGTAATGACACCAACACTGCGAAGAAAGGCGGACGTTCAGATAATAAGATACACTCTACTAAGGAATCTCACCCTTCATTCAACAGAGGAAGTCTTTCCAGCAATCCCTTCTGAAGTCTTCTAAACAAATTTAACCCTTATCAGACAGCGGTAACGAACACTGACATATTATATGGTATATTAATTAATAATAAAATACCTAAGTAAATTTTAAAAAATCTTTTACATGAGTATTTTGATTTTACAAAAAAATGCCGGACGAAGATGTTGACAAATCTCAAACTTAGAAGTAGTTAGGTACCGACGAAAAATAATTATATTTTTCAAAATCAAAATTAAATACAATGAGATATTATACTGGAGATGCAATTCCATACAATTTTTGGTTTGAAACTAGCATCACGAGTAAATTTGAAGTTGAACTTAAATAAAAATATGCAATCAAGCATTACTGACGAATATTTTTGTCTTTGTCACACATAATACGCCAAACGGCTAAGTGCTGTCACCTTCTACCGGTACACATTAATAGAAATTTCTTTTTGTGCGTGAGATTTGAATGTATTTGTCAGAATTGTCTAAGAACCTTTTGAAAAAGATCTCTCGTCTTTATTAATGCGAAGCAGACAACGAACAGTTTAAAAGCACATTCGTAAAAAATATTTTTCGAAAATGGAAAAAATGATTTATTTATTTGAATAAAAAATTACCCTTTTTATAAAAACACTAGTTATAGTGTACTTGCTTCTAAATTTCGTCCGGCTAGGTAAGGGCTCATACACACAGCTTAAACGAGAACCGTCAGAAATACGGCACCGTGGGAAAAACCGCTGGCGATTTCTCAGTTGTATGATGGATTTCGTAAAAAATTTCATTGATAGTGGAAAACCTCTGTTTGCAGAACATCCTTAAATTCCATATATAATTTTAATTAGAGGGCACTCCGTTTAAATATAAGTTGTATTCTTTTTTCTAAATAAATTGATAAAAAAAAACCTTGATAGAATAAAAAAAAAATCTAGAAATATACCTATGCACTGTTGCATACGCCGCGTACGGGTGTATCTTTTTAAATGAATTTAGGCTAATTAAAAGTGAACACAAATACATTTGGAAACTTGCACACACTATGGAAGAGTTGTGTTGTGAAAGTGGAAATAGTCGGCACAGGGATTCGAGCCCATGACGTATGCTGTAGTAAGAAAGCCGTCGACTGAACCGCTGGGTTATAAATTCAAATAAAAATGTATCTACGCGTTTCATACAGACGCGGTTTTTTTAACCCCGCTCGGTATGCACCCGTAGTGTGATGTGGGCCTAACTAATAAAACAAAAATAATTGTCAAATATATTTTTATATTTTAAACATTTTATCACAATAATATGCACTTAAAATATATAAAATACGTCCTTTTTGATAAAAGGATTTTCCTATATTGATTTCTGTTGAGGAACGACTTTTTTTCACCACAAATCCACCATTTTCAAGAACGCCGTATTACCGCGGACACAACTGTCAAGCTCGAGCTGTTGTCAACGACTAAAACACGAGCGTGGCACATTTTCGGTGGTGGCACAATTTTTTACATGCCATTTTTTAGACTCGATTGCATCTCTAGTATAAATCTCATTGATTAAATACAACATATTGTTTGTTTTTTCCTTATCCAATTCAACAACTCTGACATAGATACTAGATAAAACCAACAATTGGATGCTATCATCAATTTAATCAGCATGTAGTGGTTCAATATTGTAAAAAAATACCTCTTAAGATGGATTACGTTATAGTAGGGCTATTCTCGTAATCAATCGCTTTTAAAAATCACTTAACGATAAGATTAAGACACGATCGCAAGCAGTCGTATTCACAAAACTATCGGAATCTAATTTTAATCCTATCTTCTTTCTTCTTTTTTTCCGGCAATGCACCCGATCTCGAGTGAACTGGATCATTTTCATACTGATATTTCAAACATAACGAATTTTTAAGATATCTACTAGATTTCTTGTTTTGTGAATACCAATCCGCCATTTTATGATAGTCAATCAAGATAAGAGCGTATTTAGACCGCTACGAGAATAAGGGCACAGATTCAAATTCATCATAATACATATATGTAATTGATTATTCTAGCTTTCCCAACAGACAATAGTTGTCCTGACCTAACTATTCTGACAATCACAACAACTATCAATTAACTGACAGTTTGTCAAACGAAAATTAAAACTGAAAAAAAAGAAAAGTTTTGAAGAAGGTGATCTTCCTATAGGTTAAGGTTTCTTAAGTTTTCTAAATTTCCGCGCAACTTTGTTACTTTTTTCATTCATAAGAACCTTATCCAGGCGACAACAACAACAAAAAAACAAATAGCGAATTTGGTCCAACCGTTCACACGTGATGCGATGACCAAGGGAAATAGAGGGTTCCATTTTAATATTATACTTGTGTATGTGTGTGTGATGTTCTGAAAGATGTCCGGCAGACGTATGGTGATTATGATGGCGTCATGTACACTCCACTTGTTGCCTATGTGGTGTCAGTGGTGTACTCAGTACTGTGTGATGTGACGATGTTATTTGGGTAACTTCTGTATCTATAGGCGTGTCGGGCCCGTACAGACAGCAGAGCAGCAAGAGAGGCGCCAACCGGTTGTTGTGTAGCTGTAGCCTTCCTCGCCACCACCAGCCACTCTCATCACAGCTGTTGCTCCACACACCCTCTTCCCTCCTTGCTACGCTAGATATCTTTATATTCTTAACTAGATGAGCTTTTAAGCTTACTCATATCAAATCAATGAAATCATACCTCCCTTTGAACTCCACTCAGGAGCATAGGGAGGCAACAAGAACTCTCCACTTCGCTCGATCTTGCGCAATGCTTATGAATTCCTCCCACACCAAGTCCAACTCCCTCAGCTCTGCCTCGAAGGAACATATCATATCACCTACATCCTATTCTCTGTTTCTGGAGAGAATTATCACAAAAGTATACGAATTTGAAAGTTTTTGAGCAAATAAAGGTGGGACACACCCATCATTGAGCTCTGACTGAGGAGCATTTTTATTCGACGAAAGTGCAACGGCAAGCCTTTGATTGTTCAAATTTCATGTCCGAATCCCTCAGCTCTACTTCGAAGAAATGGAATACGTTAAGGTTCTTGATAATGAAAAATAAAAACAACATACATACCTACCACTTAATGCTAAGTTGCTAACGTAAAAGTAAAAAAAATCAAAACCACTCACTAATCACTACAAACGACTGAGTTAGTAGATAGTTAAATTGTTGTTAGTTTACTAATTAATTGTTATTAAAATAAGTTTGAAGCTCGAGGAGATAACATTTAAGTAGCGAGTTACTTCCGCAACTTTTTGACTATTAGGTATGGGAACCTAGTGTGCATCTCTTTCGCGCGCGATCATTATTACACTTACACTATATTTTGGATTTAGATACACCTGTGCCTAGAAGTGTCAATTTACAAATAAACGTGCTCACTGCTCAGTAAGCTCGGAACTGATATACACCGACCTCGGAAGCCTAGCGGTGTATGTGCCGACTTTTGATCAAGAGATTCCGGAACCGATTCCCGATCAGGTGTTCGGAATATGTAGGCATGTCTTATGGGTTTTCCACTTCTAATTTCTATTCGGGGACTTAGCTGTTTCAGACTACTCAGACCAGTTAACTAGAAGCATTGTCATAGAGGCATTCGTGTTCGAGCATATGAACAACGCTAAAAAATTGACATGTATGAATTAGGAATAATTTGAAAGACATAATTATTGTATCAACAAATTGGTAGAATATACCTACCAACCGCGAGCGTTACGGAGTGACTTGAGCTATTATGTTCAAAGCGTATATATAATAATATTATACTTACCTAGATAAAGTCGAGATGACGGTGTTGTCTCGTTGACGATGACGAGGTACCCACTACCACTACCCAGTACCGGGGCAGGGCAGAGAAGCGGGTGCAGACTCTTGGCGCCACGAACGACGGCCATGAATGCCAATCTACTTTTCAGTCAGCGTCAAATAATAACACTTACTACTTACTTACACACATACGATACCTACTGTACCTTTACTATGTCGACGGGAGATCATATTGTTATACAATACTTACCTAGGTACAATACGACACAACAGGCCCACACGAGCCACTGGGCAATTCAATTCAACAATAACTACCCACCTACAATCTGCCATAGGCCTAGGAAAACAGACAATATCGATAGTCTGCTCTCCCAGCGTGTAGCTCGAAGAGGAATGGGCTCAAGTTGTCTCCCTATCTTGCCGGCACCGACTCTGGCAGGATTTGAGGGGTGTCCATCGACCCTGATTCTGGTATTAATTATTAGTTCTTGGTGTTAATTCTTGCTCGTCACTGTTTGCTTGGAGAAAATAGCAAAGATCAAGAAAGAATGCTCAATTTCTTGTTCTGGTTCTATGTTTATTAACATTTCGTTTTATCTTCCTCGTCTTCGGCGATTCGTGACTACACTAAGCCTTTCTAGGTCGATGTCCCACAACAATGTAGA
The DNA here is from genome assembly GCA_963576905.1 of Mystacides longicornis. Classification (NCBI taxonomy): domain Eukaryota; kingdom Metazoa; phylum Arthropoda; class Insecta; order Trichoptera; family Leptoceridae; genus Mystacides; species Mystacides longicornis. The sequence goes on along the minus strand of OY756426.1, from coordinate 18,503,624 downwards.
GATCCAATTAACCTTACTTACGTATTAGTTTTATAATAGGTGGCTTATTATCAATCATATTATTAAATAATTATTGGTTAAGTTCGTTCGTAAGTCTATATTTTCGTTGAAACAATCTAACTCCACGATTTTTTTTTACTGATGAGAATGTGTCAATGTGAACACAAACACTTTTTAGGCATCTTTCACGGAAAAGAAAGCTTGTGTTGTGAAAGTGGAAATGGTCGGCACCGTTTTGAACCCATGCACGATCTCCAGTACCTACCCTGTACGTACGAAACTGAACCGCTGGGCTACCAATCACTTCAATATTTTTCATTAAATGACAAAACCATTCCAACACGGGAAATCTTTTATAAAACTTATAAATTTCGTCGGTAAATCGATGGTTTCTATTAGGTATAGTATAGTTCTCCGCGGGAAATATTTCGAAGAACTATGTGATACGTAATTATTCCTAATTCAACTGTTTATGTGGGAAGAAATGGCATTTTTTATCCGCAGTCCCTAGCAAAACTTTACAACTCTTTCTATGCCTGCCGTCCGATAGGTTTTGCTGCTAGTTAAGTAATAAAAGAGAGGCGAGTTTCCGATCAACAATAGACGGGACGAGGTGTAGATTTGCGCGATACAGGAAAGACAATACCTACCGACATAATGACGTTTCATATTGTAATTAGAGCGAGCGCAACGCAATATGACCTTTACACTTTAAACACACCACATGTGAAATTTGGATAGGCATACTTACATACAGATACACGGCGATCAATCAAACGGTGGATTTAATTGGGTGATAAGAAGAAGCATGTGTGCTCGTTGGGTGTCTATTGTCATATCACAATCGCTGCACACAAAATATGACGCATGTGTCATTTTTTGTGCGCAAAATCAAGTGTTTTTTTTATCAAATTTTAGCGTGCACGCTAAGGGGACAGGTTTTGAAGATAGGTGGTAACATATAACCAGTACGTATATAATAATATACCTATAAATACCTAATCATTGTTGTCTGCTCGACGTATAGTTAGCTATACCGTTCTGATAAGAGTCACAGCCGGTTAAAGATAGTAAGCACGGATGCGATAACATTATGTACCTACAATATGTTGTGTGTGAAGAGAAAAATTTGCATGTACGAATCATCAGGTGAGATGGGATGTCCACTGTAACGTAAGTGTAGGATGGAACAGATTTAAAGCTCTAGCAGTCTAGAACAGGGATATTATATCGTTGTTAACTATGTAAAGAGGTTGTGTTAGGTTAGTTAGACCCTTGGGCGTCATCTGTGGCCCGCGGGCCGCTTGCGGCCCGTTCACAAAATTTGTGCGGCCCGCTGGGTTAGACCATATTATCATCGGAATGAACTGGCAGAACAAGCTCCAGTGCTCCAATAGTGAGTATCTACCGCATGTCTATTGTAGATATTTTCGTTAACGTCTCTCCTGAGCTTTTAAATTAAGCAATATTGTCAAAATATCGTCTCCCTATCTTTAGTGTGTGCGTTAAATTATTGGTCCTAATAAATTCATTGATTCACAACTCTTCTATTTTTTTGATACGCACCTACCCTCCTTTACTAATCCCCTCGTACGGATCTATTCTCAAAGAAACATTTTGTACGTCATCAGTTAGATAAGATTCAGCAAATTACATGAACAAGATCCAGAATTGAGGCGGTGAAAAAAAAGCCTTTTTCTATTAAGTATCACATTGAGCTATTTTTCATAATAAGTATTTAAATATAATCGCCACGTTCCCCCCCTTTTGCTAAAAAACGATAAAAATAAAGTTGATGTACTAAACAGACAAGTTGATTCACTGCATAAATATCTCGGTTACGTGATAAGACTCACTCAATGTAGATACATACATATTTTTAAGAATGAACGCGTACAACTAAATAATACGATGAATTATTTTTATACGAGTATATCGATTGACGAGTAGCCGCAAGTCTATCTATCTGGAAAAACACCGTACGGGCGTATCTGTTATCTAGCCCGTCACAATGGCCAAACCACTAAACAACACTATACTTACTGCATGGTACTAAATTAACAATGAAAAACAGGAAGCCGGTGGCATCGCAGCTGAGATAAAGAGCAGCTCTGTGGCCCTAGCAGAACTCTTCCGAAATTGATAAGCCACCACTCGCATAATAATTGAAAACTGTTCAAAAACCACAGAACAATGTCGGAAAATAGAAATAACCGAGTAGGTACACTTAAGTGGGGAATGTTTCAAATTATCAAATCTTATCTATGGTCAGAACATTTAAAAAAACATTTGTTATTCTTGGGGAATTACCCACCGTATTTGAATTTCCTAATTAGATGAACATATTCGAAACGTCTCGATTTAAAAATAGAATAGAACACATCAAACTAAATTAAAAAAAATATATATGGTAAATGCCTAACAGATGGTCAGAAATAAAAAAAAGAGTAAAAGGAGAAAGTTCTAAGAAGAGAATAACTAAAGTAGTAGGTACATATATGAGAAGAATCTAACCGTTAGTGTTATCCAGTAATTCCGGATCCCTCATAGTTTGGTCTAGGCTTTGTTGGACGCCCAGCGTCATCACTCCACCTCCTGCAACAAAACGAATAAATAAATGAAAAAAAAGTCTCCTATTGGCACAATACTCCAAATAATAACCCACTAACCACAACAGAAATTCTAGCACTCACACAGTACCTAATAGAGGTGAGTAGGTACCACAAAATATTATTACATTCGCCTAATTAATAAGAGAACGCTTCAAGGTCTTTCATCCCGTATTATGATGACGTGGTAATGAATCTACAATATCAGTGTTGTATAAAAAGTTGAAATCGCATATTAGTGACTGGTTTGTTTGGACCTACATTTTGTTAATAGATTGCTGGACATGATGTTATACGAATTGAAGTTTAGTGCTGATGATACAAAAAAAAATTTCAACGCAATATTTTTTTCACGCTCTGAACTCGTTTGGCCCAACGGAATATGAGCAAGCGATTATTATTATTTCAAGAATTTTCATTCGTTGAGGAAAAATATCGAATAATACAGAAGCGATGATTGGATTATAAACATATGACAAACCGAGACCTTATCGTTATTGGTCTCTTTCGCATATATGCCAATGCGAAAGAGACATCAATCACGACTCCGGCATTTTGGTCTAAAAACGTTAAACCACTGACTATTCAGCTACTACCTCCTTTCATCTTCGGTGTCCAAACTCAATAATTGACTTTATTCAGTCCCCCGCTTCGACTAATAAAAAGACTAGTCCACTTCCAACGAAAAAATCCTCAATCAGAATCACTGACGGTATCACAAATATATTCAGTATGAATTAATTGAGAGATGGGTGCTATCTGGGAGGCAGAGAAAAATAGTGCCGGAGCTATAACGAACTCTCAAAGACGTACTGATTTGGCTTTCAGACGAAAACTAGAATGTAAAAACGCTGCCTGGAAGACCACCAAGGTCTAGGAGTCAAGATCGCGGAAGGCTGCTATATATATATAGTAGCTCCTCTCAAACACGATCTAGCAGTTTTCAACTAGACTAACTATTTTTATTAAAACAGAAGGTGCAATTATATGAAATGATGTAGGTACACAGCCCAAATATTTTTCTACGGGACTTACTATTTTGATGGTCGATATGGAGAGACATATATATATTGTAACAAAAATACCTTTATTTTATTTTAAAGCAATTAATGCTCATCTTCATCCATAAAATATTAACAAACTTACACAATCGCGACCATTCCTCTTTGTTTAAAACACGGTGGTTTTATCCAAAGTTTGATTGATTTAATTTTCTTGAAATGATACAGTGGGTAGTTGCCAAAACAGAGACAACGGTGTATTAAAGATGAGAAAACCCCAATAAACGTGACAAAAAACTATAGCCACGTGCTATTCAATAAATACCTATATTCCTAAAAATCGTTCGATTGGCGAATTATGGCTTGTTGAAAAAATTATCTAAATCCGGATCAGCCGTCCCAACGTCAAATCATCATCGCGTCATCAATACTAAAATTATTCCAATGAGAATATAAAATTTCAGAACTAGATATTCGGGGAACGGAAGTGATTGTTTATTTTCGGGATCATTTTCATAAACTTTCTAGGAGGAATAACTTCCCATAATATTTGTTTGTTTTTTTGTTTTTATTGTTTAATAAATATAATATTCTATATAATATTAATTACAGAAATATGGACATAATTCCTATCCTAAATGAGGTTCATACAGTCGTTTCCTCTCTCGAAAGGTCTAGCCTTGTGTTGAGAGAGGGAGTTTCAAGCTAAGTACTTATGCACATGATTTTACAAAAGAAAAGTTATAATATTCAAAAATTAAAATAAAACATCTATACAATCCAGAGTCTTACCCACCCAAGTTGGCATACAATATGTTACATTTTTTTTGATACAACATGTTACCCGACTCTGGTATTCACTAAATAATATAGTTATTAACACTGCTGCAGTATTAATGTCGCCAGTGGCGCAGTTTTATCAATATTAGTTTAAAAAAAAAAAAAAATTATTTATTTCAGTTGTTAATTATTTCTTGGATCATTTTTCTTTTAAATATCTTAACATTGTTCTCTGAGCGTATCTCTGTATCCAACTCATTAAAGTATTTTATTCCCAAGTATGTATAATGGCGTTGGCCGACATCCTTTTTGCACTGGGGAATCGGCATGAAACTGGTCGCTCTGAGAGTTCTGTTCATCTGGTGTTGTATTCTTGGCAACGCTATTTGCTCCCTGATAGTTTGGAGTATCGAAAATTTTCTGTATATTTGTTCCACTGTTAATACTTTGATTTCTTTATATAGCTCTTCCGTAGGGTAGTCCCTGGGTCTATGAAGGATGATTTTTAAGAGTAATCTTTGAACAATTCCAAGTGGTGCGATATTAGTGGGGTAAGCTCCTCCCCATCCCACGATGCCATATTGTATGATTGATTGTCCTAAAGCATAATACACAATTCTTAATTTATCCATAGTCATGAAGTTTCTTAGTTCATGAAATACGTAAATCAGTTTTCTAAGTCTTTTAATCATAGAATCAATATGTTCTTTCCATTTAACATTGTTGTCTATTATAATGCCCAAATATTTTACTTTTTTTACAACATTTAGAGTAGTGCACTCTCCATCACATCCTTTGTCATTGCACTTTGCAGAATGAATTTGAACGTTGAATATGTCCGGAACGCCAATTTGGTTGATTGAGAAAGGCATACAGGCTGTTTTTTCTGCGTTTAAAGACAAAAGGTTATCATCAAACCATTTCTTTAAGATTTTTAAATCACTGTTAGTATGCTGGACTACTTCGCTCCATGTATTGCCTTTTACCATCAATACAGTATCATCTGCATATGAGATGAGCATACCACTCAATGACAATGAAAATATCTCATTAATGTAAATGACAAAAAGAATCGGACCCAAGACAGTACCTTGAGGAATCCCGTACTGACTGCATCGAGAGTCACTGACATGATTATTTATTTTGGTGAATTGTTTTCGGTCATTAAGGTAGCTCTTCAGTAAGGAGAGTGCACTGTCAGTAATACCAATTTTGTGTAACTTGGCTATGAGAATTTTGAGAGAGATGCTGTCGAAAGCTTTGCGCAGGTCTATAAATATTCCCGCGCACTTTCTTCCAGAATCCAAGCTTCTGTATATTTCGGATGTCAATGCTGATATTGCATCTTGTGTTCCCAGCTTCGGCATAAATCCAAACTGTTTTTTATTTATAATCTTATTTTGGCAAATGTAGTTCATCAATTGACTTTTAATGATTTTTTCGAAAATTTTTGCAATATTTGATACTAAGGATATAGGTCGATAGTTTGTCAATTCTTCAGTATTTCCTGATTTATGTATTGGTGTCACAATTGCTTTTTTATAATTATCTGGAAACGTCCCTTTGGTCAAACTTGTATTTACTAGGTGTGACAGTGGCTTAGATATAAGTTCTTTTATCTTTTTCAAGGTTTCGACAGTTATTCCATCAAATCCCGGTGATGAACCTCCTCGAAATTCAGATATAATTTTTTCTATGTCTTTATGTGTTATCTTTTTGAAATTTTTAAATGGAAGATATGAACAGGATTGGGCTTCTGTTATTGGGACATGGGCTTTGTCTGATAAAATCTTCTCAGCCAATTTCTCCCCCACACCAGCGAAATAATTGTTAAAGGCATTGGCAACTTGTAATGGTTCACTTTCAGTTTCTATTTTCGATTCATTTAGTTTAATTGATACTATCGTATTTGATTTCTTCTTTCTTCCTGTGGCCTCTCCAATCGTGTTCCACATTTTTTTTAAATCATTTGGGAGTTCTGCGATTTTATTTCCATAGTATGCGTTTTTGGTTCTTTTTATGAGTGCGCACAGTATGTTTCTGTATCTTTTAAAATATTTTAGCATTTTATTGTCTTCAGGATTTTTTTTTGTATTGCGATAAATTTTGTTTTTATGCCTTATTGACACTAATAATCCTCTCGTAACCCAAGGTTTAAGTCGTTTATTTTTGTTTTGTATTTTGATGATGGTTTCCTGCGATGCATTTTTTATATGCTGCGCCAATGTGTTTTCGAAGTAGTGGGACATTTGATTAACGTCAGTATGTTCAGTATCGCCGAATAGCTCCGCCCATCTCTCACTTTTTAAACTCTCTATTAATAATTCATGATTAATTTTTTGTTTTTTTACAGTTTTAAAGCCATTTTTTTCAGCATTTTGATTTTTGAAGCTAAAAATGCAGGTATAATGATCTGTAATGTTTGTTTTCCAAAAAATACTTGTAATTTTTTGCGTATCATTTGTGTTGCACCAGACGTGATCGATACAGGATGGTTGTTGCCCCGTCACTTCTCTCGTATAATTATTTACACACGATTTGAAATTTAATTCCGTCATTGTATTTATTAATTCGTCTTTACATTTATTAGTAGAGTTATCCATTATATTAATATTTAAATCCCCCAAAACAATAGTTAAAAGGTTTCTGGTATTTTTTAATATTATGTTCCGTAGTTGATGAATAAAAACCTCAGCATTGGAGTCGTGTGTTCTATAAATGGCCAATATTTGACAAGTAATAGAATTGTTGAGTTTTATTTGTATAATCAAACAATTGGAGAAATCAATAATTCTGGATTCCTCAACAGTTACATTTTTATAGTTCTCATGAACATATACAATAATTCCACTGTTTTTGTTTATTCTGTGGGTAGTACAATAACAATTATATTGTGGTATATTGAACAATAAATCGTTTGAGTGTGTTTCAGTTAACACTATGCAGGCCGGTACACACTCTAGTTCATTTAAGTTGATTAGAAATTCATCTAAGTTTTTTTTCACACTTCTTATGTTCGTATGCAGTATTATAAAATCAGATTCTTTATTTTTTAATAAAACGTTACAGTTTTGCACTTTGTTACAAACATTTTCATTAACTGAATATATATTGTCAAGGTTGTGTGTTATGAATTCGTTGTCTATCATAATTAGATTTTATTAAATTTGAGAAAAAAAATATTTATATATTATATTATTACAATGGTGGTGTATAAAATCCATTCTAGTAACTGTAATCAATTCTTTGTTCAGCTAGAGTATTCATTTTAATTCTGTACTTACAAGATTTATCGTTTGCTTGGTGTGTTTCATCCGTAGTTTCATTATATTTATGGTTGTTTTTCACGCAGTTAATGCACTTTGGTTTATTATTAGTGTTTGGGCAATTAGCGTATTTGTGTTCTCCGGAGCAGTGTTGGCATTTTGGTTTTTCGGCTCCGTAAAAGCAGCGCATGCTGGTGTGTCCATATCCCAAGCAGTGGTAGCATTGAATAAGCGGACTGGAATCAGTTACTTTTATTCTGTAGAACCCTAGGTTTAAATGCTCTTTTTTTAATAGATAAGCTCTCATTTGTCCACTTGTTTCTACTATATAATTCACAATGTTAGGATTATTCCTATTTTTTATTATTCTTTTAAGTTCCAAATTATTCATTGTTTTATTCATATTGTATATCGTTTCTATGTCGGTATTCTGCGCCAGTAGATCTTCCAATAAATTTTTAGATGTATAATCAGATTGGACACCCTTTAGTATTATGCAAGGTTTTTTTTTCTGTATTGGTTCTGCCACTATTTTTTTCATTTTGGTATTTATTTCTTTGGCCAGGGTTTCAGCATGTTCTTTCTTTTCACAGGTTATTACAATTTTATTATCTTGTGTTTTCTTCATTCTAGTAATTCCGATGCGTAGTTTCGTTAAGTTGATATTTTCTTTTATTTCTCGAGTGAGGTCTTCGTGTTTCATGTTTTTTTCTTCCGCATTCACTACAATACTATGACCAGTGTGAGACGGCGGCTTTGATTTTTCCATGGTTTCCCTTGTTACACTAGCGTATGATCTCTCAGGCTCTCTACTTTTTGTTGCGATTATTAACGCCATGTGGGCTATCATCTCGCCCAATATATTTGTCTCTTTGGAAATTTTGGTTTGTTGGTCCTTGGTGAATTTATTCTGTTCAGAGAGAGTGCTAATAATCTCGTTTAGACTTCTCTTCGCCTCTTTGATGAAGGAGTGTGGGTCCCACTCCTCCATTTTGTGGATATGGTATCGCAAGTGTTATTGTTTTTATTATGTTTGCCTTCAATGCAGGTATTCGTCTAGTCCCGCGGAGGTGGACTTGACAACTGAATACATATGTAATGGGAAGGAGCAATTATTTTATGATTCTATTTTTATTTGTAACGCGAGGGTTTGTCTGTAGACAAGCGTCCTTGATGATTCCCTATAAACTAATGGAATGTAAACAAGAGTTAAAACGTGTTGAGATTATCTTTGGGAATGTAGAAATAATGACTGTGTTCATAACATAACGAAAAGAATATGCGTGATCAATGAGAATGAGGTGGGTCGATTCTATCCTCGAAAAAGGCATGCTAAGAGGAAAGAAAACATCGTTGGTAGAAATAAAGGAAATAATACGGTTTGAAGTGGTATGTTTGATACGGAGGTCGTGGGTTCGATCCAAGGTACCGACCATCTTCCTCTTTCACGACACAAGCTTTATGTACCTACCTCACTGTGAAAGATTCAAATAATGTATCTATTAGTGTTCACTTTGAGTGAGTACCGATTCATTAAAGAAAAAAAAAAATACAACATCCAAAATGAAAAAAGTGATGGTCTATCTATGATGATTATAAATATGTTACTATATAAGTGATAAATAAGCAGTTAATGCGTAGATTGTGTTGCGCGATGGAGTGACTAACTATTGAATGTAACCGAGAGGCGACCAAGATCAGGTGCATGACTCATGGCCGGTGTGAGCGGGTGACTTCATACAGTCTCTCTGCGCATCCGCACACCACCCATACTGGGTGCAATGCATTCTTCTGAGCCGATCTCCCCAGATTTATCACTGGTTCAACGAAAACAATGATTTCATACAAACTCATGTCTCTATAATAATTCAGTTATCTCTGTAGCCCTATTTTCTTTGGTCATTGCATCACGCGTATAAACGGCTGGACCAATTTCGCTGATTATTTTTTTCTTGTGTTTGCTAATTGGTGTATTAGAATAAAATTATAAATTTGCGCGGAACATAAGAAAACTTAACGAAGGCAACCGTCTTAGTGCTTTTGACAATATTGTAAACTTTTCAATTTTTAGTTGTTTAATAGTTGGTGCGATTGTCACAATAATATGTTGGTACTGTAAGCAGTTTCGTATACATATTTTGTATCGTAGATACAGTTACATATCGTATAATAAATAGTAGGTAATGATATTGCTTTTCTATCTTACAACAACATTCTATTATAGGTATACAGCATTATTTTTTTCCATACTACAACAACATTATATAGCTACAAAATTCAATCTTATTTGTTTGGCATCTAATCTCTCTCTAGAGGGATGTCTTAGAAAGGTTATAAGGTGATCGCACTGTCTACATTTTTTTTAATTAAAATGTATCTGTTATCATTCAAAGTGAAAACAAATACACCATTTGACTCTTTCACAGTAAGCTATACTATAAGCTTGTGTCGTGAAAGTTGCAAGGTCGGCACCTGGGATCGAACCTACGACGGGACAGTATGAACCAGTACTCTGCATTGCCTTAATTCACGCACCCCAAACAAGTATTAAAAAAGGTTCGTTTCTTTAACTAAATTTTATAAAATATTATTTAACTTTTCCGAGACTTGGCTCTGAAAAGACAGTTAAAAACAGTCCCGTAAAAAACAAGGTCTTTTTCAGTCCGACACTTTCATCGCAAACAAATTATAAGTATGTGATTCCAACATATTTCCTTTATTTAATTACTAGCTGATACCCGTCTTGCTTTACGTTGTTGATTTGGCTAGTCAGACTTGAGCCGTAGGTTATTGAACAGGTTTTGTATGCAGCTTTCCCCTTCTCAGGACCAGTAGGCCTATACAAAATGCATTTGGCAATCGACTACAAACGAATTCTTCGACAATGTAGAGTAGGAAGAAAATTAACTGTCCACTTTTTATATTTTATACTATAAGGATCATTGTTTGGTTTGAATAAATGTTTATATGTTCCAGAGGACAGTTAATTTTTTCGCACTATACATTATCGAAATCTTTGTTAGTAGTCGAACGCCAATTTGAATTTGTCTACGGCGCACAGACAGGTATTTAAAGAATCTACGCGGCCAAAATTATATTTATGATATATTAGGTTTTTGATGATGAAAATAAAATAAATAAGACATTTCAGTACATGCACATTTATCTATATCTATAAAAATGAATGTTTGTGTGTGTATGTCTTATAGATTAAAAAACCAGTGAACGTATTTCAATGAAACTTTGGTGATCTATTCCACTAATGTCCGGGAAGGTGTAAGCGGAGTATGAGTTCAATACCACTCCTTGGAGGGTAGTTAGAGGTTAAAATGTAAAAAAAAAACGTTGATAGGAGCTTACTCCTAGGTAATTGTTAATTTTGGTAACTAGCGAATATATTATAATGTTGACTTGAGAGTGGGTGTAGGAATTGGAGCCTAGGCTATAGGGGGAATTGAGAACGCATCAATATGTCCCGCTATCCAGGTGGGCCGAAGTTCTACGGGAACCCGCTAGTTATTTCATAAAAAATATTCATTTTAATTATTCATTCTCAATGTCTGAGAGATTTGGCTGCGCTGATTGAAGCATGTCTATTGTTTCAGGCAAAAAGGAATTATTTTTTCTTTTTTGTATAATCCTTGAGCCACTAAGCAAGGGATCTGAACTTAAGAGAAGTCTATTTAGTATGTCTCTATTACAGGATTCTCTAGAAAATTTTCTCGAAAAATCCTGTCTGTATACCCTGAAATGCTTATTGCGTGCCTCTGCTGCTTCTTCAGACAGTTGTCCAATGGGACGACTGTCGCGACCTGGACTATTTGGTGATGTGATTGGTATTTCAAATGTACCTTCAAGCCAAAGACGATTGTTTTTTTAAAAAAAACTTCGTATTTTTTGTGCGCTTTGCTCTTTGCTTCATTGTACACTTAACATTTGCAAAATTTGCCTTCAGTTTATTTAATTTGTCCTCTGCAAGCTCTTCATGCGAGAATATATAGTTTTTCCAAAAACATAGTTATTCATCCTAACTACGCAAATTTTCTTTATTCATAATGTCCAGTAAGGATTGACGAGTCACAATCCTCACTCCTGAGGTCCTTTCTGGCCCTTAAACAAATAAATATTGTTTTAATTTCAAATAACACTTCTTTTACAAATTTCGATTTTTTTACCCTATAACATTTAAAGTACTCCCATTTAGGCATCCGCGGTATTCCGCGGTAAATTTTTTCTTCATTCGTTTACATGAGTGTTAAAGTTTATATGAAAATAATCAAACTTATGGGATCTACTGTAATACCCAAACAAATCTCCCATTTAAGATACATTTCAAAAAAAAAACAACCTTATTTTAATCGCTATGTCTCCAACGTTGTATGAACACTAAATTAACAATTATTTAAGGTAATATAATTTATTTTTATTGTTGCATACCTTTAGTCTCCGAATCCATCTCCATTTTTCACCAGTTAACCGCAGAATATTAATTTTTCTCTCACGAAACAAAATCTATTTGAAAGTAGCAGAGAATAAACACGTACGCAAATTTCAATGATCAAGTTCCGATGAATATTTTTTAGGGTAGCTGCAACATTGGATGTTCCGTAGGCCAGCATATTGTTCGTTGGGGTTTTCCCTACCTCAGGAAGTCGATGAAAAAGTATTTTTTTCAGATTTCATTTTCTGAATATTGGCCGCGTAGGATGTTTAAATACCTGTCTGTGCGGCGGCAGGAGTATATGTATTATCTTAATAACTGGGTACACACGTAACGATTTATCTTTAAGATTTGACCGACAATCGCTCATTTTCAAAAAAAAAATTCGCTAAGATTTTAAAAATGAGCGATTATCGGTCAAATGTTATAGATAATCTATCATTTTCAAAATTTTTCACGCTAAGATTTAGAATGTGTACCCAGCTAATGTTTCAAAAAAGGAAAAAATAAGATTCACTGCTAAATATGCGAAAAATTTGAAAAACTAATGTCACTTTCAATATTTATAAAAAAAATAGAAGATGAGGAAAAATTAATACTCACTGTTGAATACGCGAAAAAATTAAAAGAAGAATGTAGTTATACATAGGTAAAACCTACCTAGCATTATAATACGTGTAGTTGTTCCTAATGCAAGTCCTTCATACTGTGTGTAGATATAGGTATATACCTACCTACCTAGTATTATAATACGTGTAGTTGTTCCTAATGAAAACCTGTGTGTAGATATAGGTACCTACCTACCTAGTATTATATTATGTATAGTTAGTTTGACCTACTTATGACTGTAGTGATAAATTTAATGAGGTACCTACCTTAGGAGAGAGAGGGTGCAAGCGAACTCTCTCTTTACCGGCCTTAGTCATCTGTCATGGCGTACATATTTTATAAGAAGTTTCGGTGAAAATCTTTATAAAATAAGAATTAAAAGACTTTTACTTAAATTTTTTGTATTTCAAATCAAACTTCGATCGATTTTGTACATTTTCATACCGTAATGCTACAGTTCTACACAAAATTTAGACGTATAATTTTACTTTTAAAACATGACTTTCTCATTTTTGTATGAAGATTTTAAATTTTTAGAAATTTGTAAATAATTTAAAATATATTTAATGAAATGTAAATATTTGTATCTCAGATTACCACAATTGTATTTGCGAAAAACTGCGAAGAAAAATATTCAACGCAGAACCTACGGTTTTAGCGTGATGCTGTGACATACAGTTGGAGTGAAACAAATAAATAAATAAATAAATAAATAAATATACATACATTACTGAATTATTATGTAGAAGATAAATCATAGACTAACGTAATTCCACAAAGAATGCACATGCATTCGTGAACTTTAACAGCAAACAAGCACATCAAAAGGAAATAAAATATAAATATTTTATTATTATGATTAAAGTATTATAATATTTGCCTTAAATTAAAAGAGTTATCGTTTATTAGTAGCTGATTATGTGTGAGAATAATTTGCTTCATCGGGAGAAAAAAACGTAAAAGAACGTTCATGATAATAATATTATCTAATTAATTTAATTGGTTAATTTAATTTGATAGCTCGTACGAATATCACACTTATAGCGCGAAGGTCAAGGGAAATAATTGTGAACATAATCGTCAGTTCTATAATATGATATACCTACCGTGAATAATATTATGTTGCCGTCTGATAAGGCAACAACCAAACACGGCATAACTTTGTAGAGATACGCCGGTTGTTCTAAGAAAACTCACTCTTCCTCCAGGTACCAAGTATTGCACAATCGTCAAGTGTCGAATAATACGAGACTCATCGTGGTTATCTTAATTATCTTTCGGCTATGCTGACGACTGGACCCGCAGTTCATACCTTTAACCTTTGTTATAGGTACCTATGAATTTACTTTAATTGTTGTCCATATTCATTTTTTTACTGGAGTTTTCAATATAGGACTGGTGGCCTAGTGATTCAGTCGCCGAATTTCATAGTGGAGGTCGCAGGTTCGATCTCCGATGCCGAGCATCTCCACAATCTCTACTTTCAAAGTTTATATGTGTAAACTTTGAGTGAGGCCAAAAATATCATCCATTTATTAGAATATGCGCATCCTAGATCTTTTACTATTGAAAAAATCTTAAAGATGGAAAAACAGAATTCAGGGAATAGCTACCTACAGATATGGAAATACGCGGCTCATCTTCTGCAGGTGAAGAGCTGCAGCGGTGGACATCAGGAGAATTTGTAAAACGGTCGTATTTTATTGACATTTGTACGTAAATACATCAAGTTGTAGAATCAGTCCAACTCATTGAAAGTTGATGTTGTTGTCATGGTGTGTGTTTATGTTGAGTGTGGTTGCCTCGGTGGGTTTGTTAGACAATACCGTACAAAGGTGGGCGGCAGGTATTATGCCATCGGAATGTACCGGCGTGGTGGAGGCAGCCAGCCCAGCAGACTACTAGCGAAGTGCCCGCAATGCCTATTTATTATTACAATCACAACCACACACCCACGCACACTTCCTCTACCTTAAGGCCCGCTTACACAACACACGTTGCTGACTTGTCAGCCAAATTGACGAGCTATTGCACCTGCATAATAGCATGACTAGTCCAACCCTGTCAAAGAAGTCGAAAGCAGGGTTGAGAATTGTCTATAGTCATTTCGCAAAAGCATCTCAAGTTGACATCCAAAAATCGTGCGTGCCGCTACTTATGGCGGGATGAAATGAAGTGAGAGGGTTTGTTTTCAATGCACATGGTATAGTAAACGTGGCGGTTGGAGATACAAAGGCAAGTTCCTTAGCCAATTGGCAGCGTCGGTTGTGACCCCGTGTATTACAGTTACCTCCTGGAAACTAAAAATTGGACACTTATATGATATGGCCCATCGTTTGGCGGTGACCACATCACAGTCGAAGCACGTAGAAAAGCTCAATTGATGTGGGTCCTACATGGGTCCTTTCTTTTTAAATCTTTTTAGTTATATTTGTTTTATTTTATATATGTTTACAATGGATGATTTAATATATTGACTGAGTATTATTTATTTATATTGTTGGATTGGATATGCATTTCTTTATTCACTCTGTGTGATTAAGTTTTTGATTTCAATTTCCATATATATTTTAGTATTTTTATTTTTTATTTCCATAATACAAAAGTCCAATTTTATATACCTAATACTTCTGTAATACCCACGAACGGGCACTGCCTTGTGGATTTCTCATTTATGTGTTATTTGATATTGTTTTGAGCTATTATTTGTATAATCTTGTTGTTTATATGTTTCAATTGTCTGCGAAATTTTTTATGCGAGAAATAAAGAAAGATTTTATTTTTTTATTTATTTATTTATGTATAAGGTCTGCTCATCTCATTCGGGGAGGGTCAAATCTAGGTACACTCTCATGATGATTTTCTATTAAGCTGCCGTTTATCGCGTTTGAACAATTTGGATGAATCTGATGTGCTCACTCGAAGTGAACACAAATACACTTTCACACTAAGCAAATGCTTGTGTTGTGAAAGCGGAAATGGTCGGCACCGCCGGGACTCGAACCCACGACCTCCAATACGCTGTACGTAGAAAGCCGTCGATTGATACCACTGGACTACCAACCACCTCATATGTAAGCAACTCGTATGGGTATTCCGCCAAACTCGCACATTGCAGTAGCTCGTATAATGGTCACATGATGCACTGATGGATCCGAATGCAATCTCGCTCTGTGTAGCTGAGGCTATTTAATACAATATACTTGGTGATGATTGCATCGGTACAAACATTCAGTTCGCCTCTTCGGAGATTGTCCCGTGCACTGGACTGATGACTTCACGCCGCCCGCCTCCGTATTCGCCCGGTGGACACCTGCCACTACCAGCCTACCACTACCAGCCTACGTGCGTGCGTACTCGCAGTGTAGAGAGCGACACGAGTAGCATGAACAACAAAGTATGTGAAATAGTGTATTGCCAAATACCGCGCTAAAACTGCAACAATTCCAAGATATTCTCGTCGGCTTCTCGGAATTGGCGCGCGTGGGTGAGACTAAAGCTCATGTATACATTCTTAGATAATTGATTCGATGAAGGTTATTTTATCGGACGACTTGCTATTTATTTACATATATATCTGCAGCGCCCACCACTGATGGGCAATCTTAAATAAGTATAGGTGTACACACCTAATTATTCAGTTGTTGAACTCTCGTCTAAAGAAGATTATTTTCAAGCAAATTGCACAGAGCTTTGATTGACATAAAACTGCAATTAGCCATACTTTATCAACACCATACAATAAAGAAAACGAATATAGTACGAGTATACAAGGTGAGTGGTAATTAGATACATTCCTTGAAAGGGGTCATACTAGAGCAAATTTGCAACAATTTTGTTCCCATTAACCATGGGTCAAATGCCAGTGGTTTTAAACTTGTGAGGTTTATTTTTATTTTCCACCTCTTGACCTAAAACTGAAAACTGTGAAAAAAGAACTTCATGTTGGAAACTAAAAATGCATTTCATAATAGTACCTACCTAGATGAATTAAAGAATGTTTTAAATTAAAAAAAAATTAAAAAAATTCAAAAGCCTTAGAGCTAAAGCGTTCCAAAATTACAAGTCAGTTTTTTTCATTTTTAATTTCGATATTTCTATGGAAAAAAATGGAGTAAATCTATCTATACGACACCAGGCCAACAGTAGCACCGTGAATATAATGTACAATAACACACATACACTGCAATGCCAAAAAAACACACATATACACACGAAAATGTTTTATTAATTAAAACGTGGATTTGAATTAAAATAAGAATTCATGAAAAAATAACACGGATTCGTAGAGTACTATAGAATCGAGAAACACAGGTATTTTGTTGTTCAATGCAATAACAAAACTTAGTTTATACATGTAAAAATCGTGATTCGAGTCATAAAACCGATAATAGTCTCAAATAAACCAACGAAAGCAAGACAGACTTCGTATTATAATATAATTAACATACCTATATCTTACTCTATAGCTAGATTAATAGTTTGTAGGTAATTGGTAAGAGTCACAACGCCTTGTGAAGTATGAAGTCTGTTGTGGAGGTTCGTAGCCCGCAGGTCCTACAGCTATAAAGCATAGGTGCAAAGGCTGCTTTGACATCAGCTACAGATACATAACAATAAGCCACGGTTGCGCTGCGGCGGTGAGTGTCTTCGCGTCTAGTTGGAATGACGTCAGGTCAGAGGTAGAGTGTGTAGGTGGAAGAGGTGCGTGCTTAGCCAGATGGCGCTGCGCTACCTACCTGTGATACTGCACGATACAGTGATACCTTATCTACGGTGGATACCTGTACGATGTATAGGGCGCACACTGAACTGTGTCCACAAACACACAACGCCAAAAAGCATCAGTGCTCCGCCACCGGTGTGCCACGAGCCGGTCCCAGGTCTACCGTAATTGTATTTGAATTTTAAAATATATTTAAGACACAATTCAGATATTTTTGTTATATTTATTTATTTATAATCATACACGGCCATAGGTCATTAAAATATAATAACAAACATGTAAAATTCACATCTATATGATCTATGTAGTGTCAAATGTCTAGGTATGGAAGAAACACAACGAGGCACGCCGACATTGTTCATTTCATCAAAATAAGTGTAAGCAAAATATATTGTTAAGTATAATGTTTTGCAATTATGGC
The DNA here is from genome assembly GCA_963576905.1 of Mystacides longicornis. NCBI lineage: Eukaryota > Metazoa > Arthropoda > Insecta > Trichoptera > Leptoceridae > Mystacides > Mystacides longicornis. Next base: position 18,485,771 of record OY756426.1, on the reverse strand, counting down.
ATATTATTATACCTAGAAGTGTTTTTTAAAGCAATATTTATTTAATAAATTGAATAAGAGTCAGCTAATTTGAGATCTATTTCTTCCACGTTATGACATTTACCAGCTGTCAAAGTTCAAAATTTCCTATTTAAAAACCTTTTCTATAGAAAAAATCGATCGCAGGCATAATTTCATTAGAAAGTAGCTCCTAAATTAATTTATGTATCTATTTAATACAATTCAGCTTTTGGTCTGCCGTAAAATATAAAGAAAATCTCGTAGTGCTTTGGGTGAGAAAAGGTTTCGAAGTACTGGCATAGAGGATAAAGAGCGCGCGCAGTACCAGACATAATAATATAATATGTAGTCGCAGTACATAGAGTACAAAAGCGGGAATCTCCTCGGAGATTACCTTTACATAACAGACGTAACACACACAGTTCACACATACCTGCGAACGTACTACAAAGGCGTCAACTAATATTATAGCATTATAATAATATACTACACTGCGTAGCACTCTTAGTTAGTTCTATGGGAATGAGATTGAGTGGGTGGAGCGAATCTTTCGAGCACAACCACGCGATTGTTCTAGTTCTAAATGATGACAGTGATTCATGGCTATTAAGTGAGACGGAGTCGTGTTATCAAACAACTAGATATTATTTAAATTGAAGAGATAGACGAGTTATCAGCGCACGCAGGTCCCCCAGCTCCACTCTGTAGATATCAAAGTGACGCGTGACGTTTCAAATCTCTGCTTGACAATAGTTGTTATTATTGTTCTCTCTTCCGATCAACACGTCAAATAGATTCACATCAGACAGCTCAAAGACCAACTAAGTTTGGGGTATTTCGTTATGTTAAGTCATTGGGATGGTTTCAAGAAAACGTAAACTGTGAACTTTTAATTTTTCCTATTATGAAAATGGTAAAAAAGACATTTGCTTTTTATCCTAATTGAAGCTACAACTGATTTAAAACTCTACTGGTGATGAAATACTTTAAAAAAAATCAAAATATCGCTATATACTTGAACTATAATGGTAACATTCAATAAAATATTTTATGAAAATTAAAAATGTTTATCCACGTAAGGTAGGTTGAACACATTTCACGCAGGTCTTGTAGTATGCGGTCACGTGCATCATCAAAAATCAATTCCTCGTCGCATCATATGAATTTTAATCACGCAAAATAAATGACATTAGTGAAAAAAAACTCTAAAAACAGACTAAAGGAATTTGGAGATTTTTTGGAGACAAAATAAACTGGGAGGATAGTTGTATAGCAAGCAGTTCCCCGAGCCACTATTGGTACGCCTGTAATAAAACCACATTTCAGTCCAAGAATTTCCAAGCTGGCGTAAACGTCACAATAGCTGGCCAAGATCCACGGCGCTGCACATTAATCAGCCGTGTTTACTTTCGAGAGGACACGAGCTGGTGGCTGGTATCTGGTGGGTCTCTACCCTATAACGCCGTGCAAAGGTGAGCGCTGCAGACCTAGCGTACCCTATGCGAAGTTCTATCTTATATACATGACTGTTTACGCGATACGCTGTCTTCGCCCCACGCACCCAGTCTATTTGAGGACTGCGGGATACTCTGGAAGTTTGACCGAGGACGGCTGAAACTGCAATCTAAAATGCGAGACGGAGAATTGTACAGTGTACACATACCTACACCTACCTACCGGTGGGTTGGTACATATATGCGGCGGACTTTCCCGAGCGCTCCCGTCTCTTCCTACGCGGAAATTCACCGTGGAAAATAATTCGAAGGTTGGCAGCCAATACTGCTAACAACAAAACAACACGCGTGAAAATTCAGCCGAAAAGAAAAGTTTCACGTCTTATTTTTAGATTGTGAATAACGAAAAAAATGTCGCATTAATTCCAATCTTATTTTGGAACTATCTATTAAAAATAGCGTATCTTTTACACCGGGAAATTCTTTGTTTTGTAAACAACAATATTTTATACCTACCTACTCACTGACATACCTATTTTTCAAACAAAACAGCTGTTATTCTACAATGGGAGGTTTTCTAGGGAGCTTCCGACAATACACACTAGGTGGCAGCGCTTCTAATCCGGTCTTATTGTCAAATTATGACAGCTGTCAAACATACCATCTAGCATTGACTGATGAATATTATGCTAATATAATATCTCCTCTCTTTTTTCTCAATTAAACAATTTAACGTTTTAATTATTGATGATTGCAAAAGTGGCTTTTTCTAGGAGATAAACCATAGTGCGTCCTTTTACACTACACACAAACAAAATAATACAGTTAACGGTATGTATTTATCTTCAAGGGTGGATTTTGGGTATCTTCTTGTTTTATTGTTTTCTGTTACGGTATTTTTTCATTTGTATTTAGGTAGGTATATAAAAAATAAAATTAGATAAACAATTATTTTATATGTAATAATATGTAAAAAGAAATGTACAATGATTATTCTAAACATATGGTTGAGGTTATAAACGTTAATTCGAACAGTGTTGCCAACGCCGTTTTTCAAACGCAAAGTAGCCAAACTGAAAATTTGGTATGCGGTCATTCCGAAAATTTTAGTATCCGAAGAGAGGTGGGAGTTTACTAAAAAAAGGTCATTTAGTATCAGAAAGGTGAAAATTCGCTTAAAGGGAAGTAACCAAAGTGGCTACCTGTCGCCTTTTAGATTTTTTCGTCGCATATTCTCATTCCAAATAGCCCAAACAGAAGTAAATCTCCCCCTTTGGCAACACTGAATTTGACAATAGACCGGATTAGCTAGGGCGCCTCTAGTGGCACAAAATGGGAAAAAAACATCCCATTAATTATTGTCGACCTTTATACAGTAACAATACGCTGTTAAAAACTGCAGTAAGTACCTAAATCTACTGTTAGTATTTAATTTAAAATATTAGAATACACCTATCTACATATTTTTTATAAAACGAATCAAGGAAACTAAGAATGAATGAGAGCTTTGGTTCAGGTTTACATTCGGAAGGGGGCTATTCACGGAACTATCTAAATACGATCTAGTTTGGATGTTATTCAAATCCTAGCCCTTTCAGACGCCATTCAATTAAACCAAAATATCTTTTGGTTTAATTAAAAAATAACTGTATCAGCAATGTATCGGTTGGAATTTTTTGACTATTCTGCACAAGCGAGTGCTTATAATATCTACAACATTATTAAAAAACTTATTAAATAATCATAAAGCAATGAGATAAAAAAGCATGACTTTTTATGTTACTTCGTCTTAATTTTATTAGACTTAAAGATTAGCCAGAAATGATTCTCAAAAATGTATTTTGTTAAAATGAAATGCTGTCTGAAAGGGCAAGGATTTGAATAAGATCACAAGTAGATCGTATTAAGACCGTTTCGTGAATAATCCCCCTGGTTATGGATTATTTTTGTTGAACGTGATAAATATTTACACTTTTCAGCAGCATCACTCGACTGACGGGTGCATTGCCTTTATAGAAAAGATGATGGATTGGATGGATGTCTGGATTAACTCCATACAAATATTGTAAAAATCTGCCAGGCTAAGCAAAGCTAATTGAGTCTGATGGTCTATCTATTTACATTTTTGTACAAGTTCCAAAATGATGCAGGATCGATGACGATGCTCGCTGATTCAGTCATCCAGATTACACATTTAGCCGCAAGCAATGGACACTTACAGTTTGGTTCTTATGATGTAACTATATAGACTAAATTGTTGACCGCCAATTTTAATTATGTCTTCTAAGAAAAGCTTACAGTGTTCGTTGTAGTATAGTATGATAACAACACGTTGAATCACGCGTATTTGATATCGATGCATCGTTATCAGTCAAGAGGACAGGGTGAAACTCGTACGAAAATTTATATACCTATTATGCCTTTTAGTTAAATTTGAGTAAGTAATCAAAGGAGTCGTGGAACAAAGGTGAGCGTGCAAATTCTGCCAAATAACAGCTGTATGGCACTATGAATTAGAAAAGATTAAGTATACTTTTTTTCAGTAACTCGGTCTTTGAAATTTTGTATACAATCTTTAAAAAGGATCTGTAGGTATTCTTAGTCTTGTAGTGCTGTGTTTCTAATACCTACCAGAATAATAAGAATTTCAAAGGATGTATCAATTAGCTTTTCAAACGTATTCCTCGGTCTATTTTAAGAATAATAATAATAATAAGTATATTTCTCAGGTAAAAAATGTTACAAATGGTAGGTATACAGCATATCATTTTTAACACAGTAAAAAAAAATAATAAGTATATAAAAAAATTGACATGAGTGTAAACTATTTTTGAGAAATCCCACGAGGCAAAGCCTGTCTGTGGGTATAGCAATGGTTTTGACAAGATAGGTCAACAATACAACATTTATTCCATACAAAAAGTCAGCTTTCTTTGCTAAAACATGAGACATAAATATAAAATGATTGAGCAGTAAACTTATGTCTATGATTAAAGACAGCAAACGACAGATAGGCATACATAAAAAATAACAAAAGCTGTGATCTCTCACGACACTCCATACAACTCCATCACAGGAATACACAATATGCAAACTACAAACATCAGAAAAGCAAAACCTAAATAAATCTATTCATTCCAGAATAAGTCATTCAATGTCAGCAAAATGCTAATAATAAGCGAGAAAACCAGCAAAACGTCGGCCAATCAACTCTTGCAAATAATAACAATAAAAAACCTCAAAATAATAACAACATGCAAGAGACAGCACAGGACAACAAGCATCCAGGCTAGGTTATGATACAAACATTAATTTCACATTAACACACAGACGACGTAATTTTGTAAAACATAGTTATAGTAGCTCTCCATTCAATCACATCGAAAGAGAAAAACAACAAAAATATATCAATATATCACCCAAAAAACGTGATAATATGAAAACCCCTTGAAAAACACTCAAATAAGTGATCCTCACTATACGAGAACCAGAAGAATCTTTCAGGTTATGCATACTCAAAGAAGAACAAATCATGAAGGAGCACGCTACAGAAGGAAAACAGAAGCATCAATATCTTTAAGCCAATCCTTTATAAGTCTATAGAATATTAGGATTTTATTCGTCACTTTGATGTTGTTAGGCAAGGCATTGAATATTTTAGGCGCAACATAAGTCGGGTGTCTTAGCCCCTGTCTTGTTTTGCAAACTGGAAGCACAAACAAGTTACCCAATCTAGCACTTGTTCTATTTTCAGTTGTCCTAACAAAAAAATAAGATTTTTTGTATATAAATTTAAGACATTGTAACATGTATAATTTGCGTATATCAAACAAACCACTCAGTTGAAACAATTCACCCGTTCCATATCTAGTTGGTTTTCTATACATTTTTTTAATTATTAATCTTTGAAGAACATTGAGCTGCGATATGTGATTGTCGTATGCTCCTCCCCAAACTACAATACCGTAAGCTAGGATAGACTGCGACAGACTATAATATACCATTTTAAGTATCGGGAGTCCAACCACATTTATCAATCCTCTGTATATAAACAATTGGCCTCTCATCTTCTTCGTAATGTAGTCTAGGTGTTTATTCCATTTCAAATGGGTGTCAATATATATCCCCAAGTATTTTACATGGTCCACCCTAGAAATTTCTGGACAACCAGAACAACTCTCAAAGCATTGCCCATCGTGAATTCTAATTGGGCAGACTTCTTTTGGTGCTTTACGTTCAGTCAACGAGTATGGTAGAAAGTAGGTTTTTTCGCAGTTAAGAGAAAGCAAGTTGTTGTCCAGCCAAGCTTTGATCACCTTAAGAGACTCCGAGGCACTTTTGTAAACTTCACTCCATGAATTACCAGAGAGTGTTATCGAGGTGTCATCTGCAAATGTCACTATCAGCCCTGGAATATCCGCATTGCAAAGGTCGTTAATGTAGATCAAAAAAAGAATGGGTCCCAATACAGTTCCCTGTGGTACTCCGTGTTCTATCGTCAAGGTTGAGCTATACACGTCACCAACTCTGGTCCTCTGCTTCCTGTTGGCTAAATAATCAGTTAGCAATGACAGGCAAGTTCCACCGACACCCAGCATTCTCATTTTCTGTAGAAGTTTCAAATGGTTAACTGTGTCAAACGCCTTGCGTAAATCCAGGAATATAGACAGAACATTTTTCCCGTGGTCCAATTTTTCATTTACATATGCCGTCAGTCTAAATAAGGCATCCTCTGTTCCCATGCCAGGTCTAAAACCAAATTGATTATTTGATAAGATGTTCCTTTCACTGAGGTACTCCAGTAATCGTCGTTTAATTATCTTTTCGAATATTTTTGCAAGCTGAGGTATTAGTGTTATTGGTCTGTAGTTGTTCATATGAAGTGGAGAGCCTCCCTTATGTATAGGGATAACGATTGAATCCTTTAAGCATGCAGGAAACATTCCATTGCTGAGGGACAGGTTGATTATGTGGCATAATGGTGCTGTGATTTGATCTCTGATTCCTTTCAGTATTTCCGTTTTTATCCCATCAGACCCAACTGTTGATGAGTTTTTGAGCTCATCAATAAAATAACCTACTTCATTTTCAGTCGTGTACTTTAGTTTATATAGATGAATAGGTGTAAATGTGCTCGTAGTATCAGAAGACTGCATAGTTGTTGAACACCCGATATCCTCAATCAACCTCTTAGCTATATTTATAAAATATTCATTAAATTTTTCAGACATTTCCAGCCTATCAACTACCATCCCACTGTCAGTCTCCAACTTCTCTACAAATGCATTGTTGGGTGCCCCTCTGCACGTTACTTCATTTACAATACTCCATATCTTCTTTGAGTTACCGCCAGCGAGCTTGATTTGGTCTTCATAATATTCTCTCTTACATTTTTTTATTAAACAATTCAACATATTACGATAAGAGATGTAATTAATCTTCAGTGTATTACAAATAGTCAAACCATGCTTTTTACAATAAATTTCATGTTTTTTCATGTTTAAATATAGTCTGTCACGTTTATTTATAGATGCAACGATTCCGTTGGTAATCCACGGCTTAATTTTCTGATACTTCCTCCTACGCTGACCTACAGCAACCCTGCAATCGTCCATGTAATCATTTAATATACCATAGAAAAGGTGCAACGATTCATCTGGGTTCGAGGATCGGAAAACCTCATTCCACGTTTCTCCTGATATTAAACTTTTAAGCTTATTAACATCCACTCTCGGCATCACAATCCGCGCACCTCCAACACTCCCAGGCTCAATTCCATTATTGGAAACAATATCGAGTTCCACAAACGATGGGTAATGATCAGTTATTTCTGTAACAAGCGTTACAGCTCGAACTTGTGTTTGCTTCATTGACTTAATCATAATGTGATCTAGACAGCTGTTGTTTCCATTTTGATTCACTCGTGTGGTTCCGTTTATTAGAGAGGTAAATCCTTTTGAGTATAATGTGTTCATATAGTAATTTCCATGAAAATCCAATACCGACTGGTTATGAATATTAATATTTATGTCGCCGACCAAAAGGAAAGAATCGCGGGGAGTAGTCCTGGTAACAAAATCTATAAGTTTGTCGATCTCATCTACAAATTCATTCTTGTTGAGGGAAGGTGAACGATAATTTGCTAGTAAAGAAAACTTCTTGTCACCGATAGGGAATGTCAATAATATACCATTAGAGAATTTTAGATCAGGATATTCACAACAAACATCATACAAACTATCATTATTATAAAAAATTGCTAAGCCATCGTGCGTAGTATGCCTTGCAGTGCGTGACACGAAAGTGTATCCCAATATATGGAAGGGTATATCACTGCATAGTTGTGTTTCTGTTAAAATAATAATATCACATTTAAACCTTAAACTATTCAAAAGTATACATACTTCATCAAAATGCTTCATTAAACTCCTTACATTAAAGTTCATAATTCTAAGTCTCCCTACGCCTTCACAAAATACATCATTCAATTCGTTCACAGTTGCAAGAGAAAAGTCCCAGATTCGAGCAGGATCGGTGTCTTCGGTGTCCACTTCCACCATGGTCACACTACTATCGACACGGAATATCACAAATATCTCTTATAATTATCACCTTGGTTCCCTCCTCCTTTTTAAGATGAATCAGACCGTTTTTCGACCATACATATTTGTATCCAAGGGGCTTTGTCGATTTAGTAAGCCAAAGCAGGTGCTTGTTATGTGTTGTAAGTTTTTCGTTAATATAATAGATGTTTCGTTAATATAATGGATATACGTCAAGTGCATTTCATGTGTGCGGTTCATGTTTGTTTGCTCTTACAAAAATAAAATATTCTTAGTGAAAAACCCTGTGAACAGTAAACATTTATATATCAAACGGTAGAGTTTTTTTTTCTCTTGCTGATGTTGTGTGTAGTTTTCCGAAATAAAATCCAGTTGGAAAAATAAATACACGATAAAGTTTTTGAACATTTTAAAGTATAGATTTGACATAAATAGTGAAACGCTGCTTCAGTGGAAGGAGATTGAGGTGAGTGGATTATACCATCAGATAGCCTAAATAACTCGCTACAAAAAACTTCGCGACGACCCCATAGTGGGAGCTTCTATTAAAGAGCTATTCAGCAGAATACCATTTTTTCACCAGTAAACTACCCACATTTTGGGTTTCGTTGAAAGAAAAAAAAACCTGCGTTGAAGTTTCGCATTCTTCCACTACCAATCTCGCTATACAAGATTACTAATTGTACAATACATATAATGGAAAGTGTACGTAAGACCGAGAAAAGAAGGACATTATCTTCTTCCTCCTCACCCAGCTTAGGTGACAAACCTCAAAGTACAGACCGGGCTCATGATGCCGTGTTTCGCGGTCAAAATATAGCATCTGGGGCAATAAGACTTTTAAGTGGAGTCACGAATATGAAAAGAGAGACTAAAGATGCAGTAATTAAAGCATTTAATGACTTAACTAAGTTGCTTGAACAACAGTGTCTGAAGAGGGGGGAGTCTGAAACAATGAAAAAGATAAACCATGTCCTAGAAGCAATCGATCAACGACTTAGTGTCGTCGAAAACCAGAACAATAAGTCCACATATGCTGATGTCACTAAAAAAGACGACATTGTATTGGCAAAGAGTTCTGATTATCCTCTGATTGTATCCGGAAAGGACAATTTAAAAACAAGCAATGAGATCGAGGGAATTATCAAGCGAAACATTAATGTACGCTCACTAGGTATCGGTATTACCGGTCTCCGAAAAGGAACAAAAAATCAGATCGTAATTAAGACAAGTTCAAAGGAAGATATGTGCACAATTAAGAAAGAAATAGAAAAATCAGCAGAACTTCTTGCAAGGGAGCCGGTCAAGAGAAATCCACTGATAATCTTCAAGGGGGTTATAAAGGGTATCACAGAGGAGGATTTGAACTCTTCATTGCGTGGACAGAATAAACACATAGATGTTAAGGAGGATATCAAAATTAAATTCAGAAAGATACACAGAAATAACCTGCTAGCTAATATAGTTTGTCAAGTGACTCCTCAAACATGGAAAAAGCTGACGAATTGCGGCAGGGTATTTGTTGGGTACCAAAGGATAAGTGTAGTGGATCATAGCCCATTGGTACAATGCTACAGATGCCTTTCATTCGGACATATATCTAAGTACTGTACACATCCAACAGTACGATGTGCCTATTGCTTTGATAACCATGACTCTAGAGAATGCAATAAGAGAAATAATATGAACAATTATACGTGTGCGCTATGCAAAGAAAGCAATAAAGAAAACACACAGCATTCAGCATTTAACGCGGCCTGCCCGATACGTGCTGTATATGAAAGATTTGCAAGAGAGGCAACACAATATTGTTGCTGAGGTTGCAATGGACGTTTTCTTGGCAGATGTGGATGATGCGTATGGGGTGAATGAGATAATATGTGAGAACATACATCAGTGCAATCTAGCACTGGGAGAGAACAGGGAAACACTTAGTATTCTCTTAATGAACATCAGAAGCCTAAGAAAAAACTTTGATGAATTTATTTTGCACCTTAGCTGCATGAAGATTCTGCCTGGTTGCATAGTGTTAACGGAAACATACAATAATGACATTTCATATAGTATACCATGCTATACTTGCTATGACACTTCCAGTAAAATAAACAAGAATAGTGGTGTTGTCCTGTACATTCACGAAAGGTTCCTAAATGTTAGAGTGAATGAAATTACTAGCATAAATTTTACCAATTGCCTCTCTGCGCAGATATCTCTGAATGACAAAATTGCATACCACCTATACGCCATCTACAGAACACATAAATCGGATCCTTCAACGTTTGTGGAAGATCTGAGGCGTGTCTTGCTCAATGCAAGACGTGAGTTCACAGTTGTATTGGGTGACATTAACATAAACATCAGTAATGACTCCCCGAATAGTATTAAAGACGACTATTTAAATATGATGACCGAATTAAACTTCAAATCGTGTATAAATAGCAATACTAGAGAATTCGAGGGTCAGCAACCATCGTGCATCGATCATATTTGGTGCAACACAAAGCATACTGAATACTTAAAGAGCATAGTCTGGAAAACAAGCATTACTGATCACTATACTTGTATTCTACAGTACACCTGTCCAATTGAAAGTACACATAATAATACTAATAGACAAGATGAAACAAAAAGAAAAACTATCAATATTGGAGTCCTGAAAGATAATATAAAATTTGAAACTTGGTCCTCTATCTTCCAGGAAAGGAATGTCGACATAGCTTCTACTAATTTCGAAAACACCTTTGAATCTTATATTGAAATTGCATCCCATGAAAACAGAAATACGAGCAAGAAAAATAAAAATTTGAAACCATGGATAACACACAGATTATTGAAATCCATTAGAGAAAAACAAAAGCTCTTTATATCAACAAAGAAGAATCCAAATAATGAAAAACTATTAAAGAACTTCAGAAATTTTAGAAACAGACTAACACTTACAATAAGGGAAGCAAAGAATAAATACTTCAGTGAAAAGATCGTTAAATCTCAAAATGATGCCGGGAAAACATGGAAAGCGATAAACGAGGTTATAGGTAATGTGCGCAAAAAGACACATATAAAACAGATAAAGCACGGTGATAATTATATACAGGTGTCCGAAGAGCCAAAAATTGCAGCAAATATCATGAACGAATACTTTTCCAGCGTGGGTAAGAATCTTGCAAGTAACATAAATGTCTGTGATGACGGTGCTAGCGAATCAGAAGTGCCTAGAAACGCATATCCTGCTCTTAATGAATTCAAAGAAGTATCTCAGAACGATGTAGAAAAAACAATAACGGAATTGAAAAGGGGAGCAGCTCCAGGTTTTGATGGAATAGGAGTAGACCTATTAAAGTCCGTAATAAAATATATAAGTAAACCATTAACACATATCATCAACTTAAGTTTAAACCAGGGCAAATTTCCTCAAAATTACAAAACAAGTATAATCACACCAATACATAAAGCAGGACCACAGGATGATATAGGTAATTATAGACCGATCTCACTTATCTCTAATGTGGCCAAAGTTTTCGAAAAAATTATCAAGAAACAATTGATGGATCATATTGTAAACAATAAGATTATAAACGAAAGACAATACGGTTTTATGCCCAAACTTGGCACACAGGACGCAATTGCCTGCCTCACTACTGACATATACAACGCCTTAGATAATGGATACAAATGCATTGGTACATTTATTGATTTGCGAAAAGCATTCGATAGCATTTCACATTCTAGATTGGCAACGAAGCTGTCTAATATTGGAATAAATAATAAAGCACTCAAATTGATGCAAAGCTACCTCCATGATAGAAAACAATACACAAAAGTCTATAGCACCATTAGTGACTCAAGCACCACTGATTTCGGTATACCACAGGGAACCGTTCTTGGACCTGCTCTGTTTATTGTATACGTAAACGACTTGTTTACATTGCCACTAAAAAGTACCATAGTATCGTACGCAGACGACACAGTCCTTTTCACGAAAGGAAGAACATGGGACGAAGTTAACGAACGAGCCAACCACGACATTAACAAACTTAAAAGGTGGTTTGACCATAATATTCTGTCATTGAATGCAGACAAAACGACATGCATCCCATTTACAATAAATCAGGCAAGTACTCCAAAAGACGTTAAAATAATCATACATTCAGATCTATGCAGAGTTGACAATAATTGCAAAGACACATGTAATCAAATTAAACAGGTAAAAACAATGAAATATTTAGGTATAACAATTGATCAAAACGTTAAATGGAAAGAGCACATAGCATTGACAACGACAAGATTGAGAAAACTGATATATATTTTCTTAGAATTAAGAAATATACTGATTGTGACACAACTAAAAACAGTTTATTATGCCCTGTTTCAATCTATTGCTCAGTATGGCATATTGGGATGGGGAGGCGCCTACCCATCAAATCTGTATCCTCTTGAGGTAACTCAGAGACTTATTCTCAAAATCATTCTGAAGAAGCCCAGAGATTATTCAACGAGCCAGCTTTTCTCCGAAATAAAGGTGATGACAGTGGCACAGATATTCAAAAAATATGCATTGCTGCAGGTAGTTAAAGAACGAGAGTCTCAGACTACCGTGAGTACTGAAACCTCCAGAATCTTAAGGACCATCAATTGTATACCAGTACCACTGTGCAACAGAGATGTGGCTCAAAGACATTATACATATCTAGGTATCAAATATTTCAATGATCTGCCCAGTGAAGTGCGCGCAAATAGAAGCAACGAACAATTTAAAAAAGAGGTGATAAAACACATTTTGTCACCAATAGTATGACAATAATTAATAGTGATATATTTTTAGAAAAAAAAAAAAAAAAAAAAAAAAATGAATGTGTATAGTGTATTGTATTTTTTACGTGTGTGTTTATTCCTGTGAGTTAAGTGCTTAATCTAAAATTCTCAGTTAAACTCCTCCTTTACACGAGACTTGTCTCTATAAGGAGGAATAATAATATAATTATATTTTGATTATAATTTAAATTTGTCCATTCTAATATTGTTGTGTATGTATTGATTTATGTTGTTTTAAATAAATAAATAAAAAAAAAATAAAAATAAATAAATCTTCTCACCCTGGCAACCAATATCTTTGGCATGGACTTCGACAACTTTCCTTCTATTCAGAAGAACCTTATCACGCGCCGACCTTGTTGAAAATTTAACGGTTATGTCTTCTTTCTTAATGTTGAAGCCTCTGGTTATCTCCACCATGTCCCCAGTCACGTCACTACAATCCATCTTAGCCAGCAGTGATTGCATAGCAGGCCGCAATTCGTTCTCATTGTTTACCTTTATTCCGCGCACTTCGATGCTAGTCGCCAGCAGAGACTGCTCGATCCTGTTGGTATCCATCTTCAGCCTTCTATTCTCGCTCTGCAGGTCATCCATCCGTGAAGCCATTTTCACTCGATCCTCGTCCATTATGTTTAGTCTGTCAGAAATCTGTCCAACTGAATTCTTGAGTTCGACTAACTCATGGTTATATTTCTCGAACATACCTTCTATAGACCTTCTCATTTCAGCAACTTCCACCTGAAGACTGCCCAACAATCTAAACACCTCTTCCAGAGTAGGCTCAGAAGGAATCTTTGGTGGGGTATAATATTTCCAATAAATCCTCTGTTCCAATTCTGAATTAGATAAAACTCAAGTCTGGGTCGCTATAAGTGGAGACGACAAAATGCCTGCTTCAATACCTTACGGAAAAGGTAATATGTGAATTTGCAGACAAATAGGCGAGTACCTTTAGTTTTAATACTATTTTAAATAAAATAAAATATCAAAAGCAAACAAACGTCCATAAATTGAACACCATAATATATAGGTAGTTAATGGTGCACAATATGGAAAAATAAAACATAGTTACAGCATAGTATCATATTATTATTGGTGACTTTAATTAAGTATCTGATTAAACAATATACCTAACAACAGTTTAAACACTTAAAAATGTATGTTGGGAGAAATTCACCAAAAATGTTTATATAACAAAGGAAAGACTGGCTAGAGCTACAACAATGAACAACCCAAAGAGGCACCTGTAAGAGAGAACAAGAACATGGCCACCTGTTGCGGGCAGGTGATTTTTGACCGTTTCAGAACCAGACCAACAGTCTTCCTGTCTCCTGCGGGCCGTGTAGGTACGTGTGTGCGGGCCGGTGCATCGTGAGGCGGTCGAAGTTACAGCAGAGATACACACATACATAATATAGCTACTCGTAAAGAAATTCTTCTTTTGCAGAAAAAAGTGCGTGTAAGTCAACATACAACCTATTTTTTGTACAGTTTTATTTCAATCAAGACACAGAGGCAACTACGAACATTTTTAACCGCTGATAATAAATGATTACTGGGATATAAATTCTTGTAGTTGTTGGTAGCCTGATGGCTGTTCCTGTCTACGAATTTCGTACTAGAGGTCGTGGGTGGGATCCCAGGTGCCGACCATCTTCCTCTTTCACCACAGATGCTTATTATTTACTTACTGTGAAAGAGTCATATTTTATATGTGTTAACTTCGAGTGACCAAAATTTAATTTACAAATTAAAAAAAATATATTGTGTAGGTATAGATATTTATAAATTTATTAGGTACTATTATTTTGTTTGGACAGTAATTTCTAATCGGAAAATGATCGGACGCCATTTCGAGGTACCTTATTTAAAAGCAGGTATCATCAGAGATTTAATCGACTTCCCGGAAGGGGTATTATGTAACATTGTTTGTTTAAAGATGAAAAAAAACAGTATGATTAACGTAAGTGCATTGACCACGTGCAACTGAATATCACTCCAAATATTTATCAATACCTCTACATAGTTTGTTATTGTCCGATTGGCAAATCAGCGATACGTAGATCCTGTTTATGTTGGATTATTTGTAGGATCACGACCTCAATACAATCGCAGGCGTTCGGGTATAGCAGCCTGTTTCCAACAAAGACCCCAGTGTTTGAAATTTAGTAGAAGTCAAGCGGTATTCTCGGAATTCGACGACAAAAATTCTCATAAAACTTTTCCCCATATTTTGTCATGAATTATTATTATTCAATAAATGATTGCAGGCATTGTGTTTGTAGACAGAGAGTCCACTGTTTCATCAAATCCAAATATTTACGATCGTCCTGTTCGAGTCAAATAATGATTGAAACGTCAAGAAATCAAAAAATGTTACGTAATTTTAAAAATCTGAAATACCACATAGTTGTGGTGTGGAAGGGAAACCCTCACTGGTAGCTTCTCGCTTGTGGAAGGTCTCGATACGACATGCATGATCATAAAAAATTAAAACCATATTAGAAAATTTGTACCTATACTCTAGGTATTTCGAAGTAGGTATGTACAATGATGATATTAAATTGTTGACAATACACTACTTCAGCTCAATAATTTACTTGAATAATAATTATTAAGATATTTTTTTTTTTATTTAAAAATGAATCTGTGCTCACTCGAAGTGAACACAAATACACTTTATGACATCTTTCACAGTAAGCAAATGCTTGCGTCGTGAAAGCGGAAAATAGTCGACACGGCCGGGATTCGAACCCACGACCTCCGCAAGAAACAGTGCGAAAGCCGGCGTCGTAACCGCTGGTCTATCAATATTGAGTATATCATTTTTATGGTATTTTCAAATTGCAGTCAAATGCCAAAATTCAACAAAAATTTTATTAATTAATTTAAAACTTTAAAAGCAAATTTGATTAACTGAATATTTTGTATATAATATTACAAACCTAAATTAAATGACTTGAGAGTATGTAATTGCCCAGAGCGCACACCATTTTATGACGAGCAATAATCTTATAAAGACAATAACATTCATTAAGGAAACTATTGATGACAATTATTATTATTACTACAGCAACACGTCAATATTAAATTGTTATTTACATTGTAGGTATAATAGCAGGAAAGTTTAACTTTTCATCATTGAAACGGTGGGAAAAAAATGTTTGAAAATTTCGTATTTACACGCCATTAAATGGACTATTTTATATAGATGCGCCATTCGGAATAAAAAACAGAATATTAATTTACTAGCTTATACCCGTCTTGCTTTACGTTTTTGATTCCGATTGTCAGGCTTGATCGGTAGGTAATTAAACAGGTTCTAGTCTAGCTTCCCATTGCTTAACAGACCTCTATAACTGACATAAGCACAGAAAAAGAAGAATGACACTTTTACAATTTTTGTTTTACCGACCTCATAATATTATACGAACCTACCGACATAATTTGCAAGTTTTCATAGAGAGCTCTGTGGTTTGAATCTTAGCTACATTCCCTACTTTGATAATTACTTAATTGGGCATTCCACTCATAGAGGGTGATTTGTACCTGTCAAACTTCAAAATCAAACTGCAATTTTTTTCATTAAATCTTTATTTATTGAGAATAATAAGATTTGAATAACATTTATATGTATAACAAATCAACCTACAATTATTTTATTACATTTTCATACCGTAATACCAAGATTCCATTCAACGTTTACATGAGTAATTTGTTTCCAAAAGATGACTTACTGTCTTTTTGAGAAATTTGTATGAAGATCCTAAAAAAATAGAGTTTTTTAAATAGCTCTAAATATATTAAAGTTAATGCAGCAAATTGTATTTAAGAACCTTCTCCAGCATTTTGTACGGCTCTGGGCATATTAATATCTGACGTAGCATTTGTATTTTGAGCGTGATGTTCACATATAAGGTAAAAGTATTGTCAAAGGCAAATAAAAAAACAAACATTTCTGAATTATTATGTAGATTAATCCACAAGTTTGTTTATAAAAAAGAGGTGACAACGTTAAAAAATCATCGCAGATAGTCTTTTAAATTTTTAGAAATAATGACCATGCTATACCTACTATATAAGGCAAATGCCTTTCGTTGCGCTTGCGAATAAGAGTAGGTACATATTTTATTTATTCGGTGCGGAGCCTAATTTATTTCAACAGTTTCTCTACCATTCGTCTGTCCTTTTTCATCTTGTTGTTTTGCAAGGGAGAGAGCAATAAAGCAAAGTGGTTGGTGGTCTAGCGGTTACGACGCCGGCTTTCGCGCTGTTTCGTGTGGAGGCCGTGGGTTCGATCCCAGGTGCCGACCATCTTCCTCTTTCACGACACAAGCTTTAAGTAGCTTACTGTGAAAGAGTCAATGAGTGTATTTGTGTTCACTTTGAGTGAGCAAAGATTCATTTAAAAAATAATAATAATTATTATAAGAACCGATAAGGGGTCCAAGGAAATGTTACGCGCAATAAAAGAGCATTTAATGCCTCTCAGCCACTGCATTTCAACTCGACTCTCACCTACAAGTGGAGGACCCTGTTACGTTGGCCTAGGCTGAAACGGCGGTTACATTCGGTCCCTGTGGATGGTAGGGTCAACAAGCCGAAGAGAGTACGGGGTGCCTTGCATGGCTGTCCAACATGTAGGGCATTTCCTACACCTGATTCCTTTCCTCCTGCCTTCTATGAGCCCTCCCATCCATATTCACCTAGTCCTATCATTCCGGAAGGAGTAAACCTTTCTGCCCAAAAATCCCCAATCCAAGGTGTCATTCGACCCGTGCCGAGGGATGCGTGACTAACAGGTAGGTTAGTAACTAACGGAGGCTCCCTGATACCAGGCAACCTCAGGGTGACTTTTTGCCTTACCCCTACATGCAGGGATATGTAGGGGCGGACTTTTATTTCCCTAGTTCTGGCTATGGAGGATGTACATGGCACCTTTGTAGAGCCGACCTGGTATGATGGATATAATAGGTACTTCCACATCAGTGGTCAAAGTGGACATAAGTTCACATGATCAAAATAATTTGTTGCAACCGAGAGATGGGAATCCTGTTGGGACCTATCTTTCAAAAAGAAGATTAAGGAGACCTTTTGCGGAGGGCAGGAGCCGGGAAGAGGCACTGTCACTCTGCAAGAGGCCTCTGGAGACGTGGAACAATAAGAGGCAACGCTCCACAAATTCATTGAAGGATGTCACAATAGATCTTATTGGTCGCGGTGACTCAAAGGGCATAATATGGTCCTTTGACCTTCTTTACAAAAAAAAAAAAAAAGAACCGATATAATAAATTAAATGATTTACACATTCAGATCGTCGTTGTTTCAGCTAGAAAAGTTTCAGGGTAGGTAAATACCATGCTTTTTAATGCTGTCTAATTTTTCTACAATAAAACTTACAATACAACGCAATAATTGCGTGTTTACTAGTACATATACATTGATAATTCATGGATGCGGAAAAAGCGACAATTTTTTTGGAAAAATTATTCTTTTCCTTTTTTATGTTGGCTTGCCCAATTTTTTGAAGAAAAAAAAACCATCACACGCCATTGGACTGTTTACAAAAACTTGATATTTTGTTTGCAACAACGACAGATGTTATTATTTTTGCGGGCCCCATATTGAACAAGACTTCCTCTTCATGATAATATTATTATTCAAACGAAACCGAGTGCCCTTTACAGCGACGTGACCACGCGGTCAAAGGTGCAAACGTCACTTACATATGTGGAACCACAATCACATACGACGTGTTCCCTATTAGCTACGTACTAGCAGTAAAACTTGTCAGACGACAGACATAGGAATTGGTCATTAATTGTTTGATTGTCCTACCTATATCGTCCCTTAAAGGGTCCCAATTTTACTGCTCAATACTGCGGATAATTTGACATTTCTTCCCGTAGCAACAATTACGCACGGACGGACGCACAACGGTCTACAGAGATTGGATGACGTCTTCGTCGACTGTCGGGGTCTGGGGCAAAAGCACTAAAAGGCCAATAAAGGTTACAAAAAAACAGTATCACTACTTACTACTACTGATATCACTGGCGACAGACGTTGCCCTGTCTTCACTATTGAATTCTAATTTGTAAAAATGATAAATTAATTACCTATTTAACAAATATATTTCCGACTGATGCATCTGTTTTAAACGATGTTTGCGGGGTCCATTCTGACAATCGCCTCAACAACTATCAATCAACTGACAGTTTGTCGAATACCAATCTAAATAAAAAATAGGAAAGTTTACATTGTCAAAAGCACTAAAATACGTTATATACGTTAAGAGTTCTAAATTTTTCTAATGTTCCGCCCAACTTTCGTATTTTTTTTTATTTCATAAGAACCTCCTGACAAAAGCTTAAGTACACGACAAAAAAATAACTAGCCGAAATGGTCCAGCCGTTCAGGCACGATGCGATGACCACGCAGAATAGGGCTCCATTTTATATAAGAAGAAATTACATTAATCATACTTACTTTCCGTATAAGGACATCATCGGATGCGTGGACCCCAATACTCGACCACCTGATGTATACCACTGTCATTCGCTATGTCTTATCATACTAATAAGGGCGTGCAAAGTTTGCTTGAATTGCTACTACTTATATACCTATTTTCCGACAAACCTAATGTCTATATTTTGCCTGTATTTGTTTTCATACTTTAAAGCTTTCTACATATAGGTACTTCCTTACTTCAGCAATAATAGCGCTTATCAAAGGATTTCATGAAGTTGTAAACACGTACTGCTCGTCCGTGCATGGTGGCGGCAGTTTTTGAAGCGAGTGCGACAGTTTCGTCGTTGTCTTAGTAAGTGGCCAGATGTGATAATCGAATAACAATATAACGTATAATAGTTAGCACTATATTTGGTGTTGGTAGCCAATAAGTCAACTCGGGCAACTCACCCACCAGACTGGAGAGTCGCCACTGCCATTACGTAAATAGATTGGCAACCAGAACTAAACTGGATCACATCCATATTACCTACACTATACTTAGTCTAGTACAAGCGCATATCAAATCACTCTACTCTAATGTCTACTGTACTGCTATTAATGATTGTGTTCTGTCTTGTGGCTCTGGCAATACTGTATTGGTGCTATATCATTCCACAAGTGCTAGACTCGACCAGACTGGGCCTACATTCCGATGTCAGTTTCATTAGCGGCGTCTCCAATACTGTGAATGTAGTCTCGGCCGATAATTCTTCGAATGTCAGACCATTAAGTATGCATTTTTTAATCTTAATTATGTATATGCCCTGCTATTTGCAGCGTCCTCGACCGTCTTCCTCCAGCCTTCCCTGCATGAAGTGTGTCTATTGGATTGCCTCAGCAACACCACCGCGTTGACATCGACCCATCGCGCTGGTGGAACATTATGGAAAGTTGAAGATATCCCACTTCCGAAAACCTAATTGGGGAAAGTTCATATCCTACATGGAAAGACAACAAAAAATAACTTCGTTTTAGGAAAAAAAGTGAAATTTACAATTATCAGAATTAATTTTGTTTTAATAGTCAGAAATAATTTAATATATTATGTTGTTGAATGTTGGTGATATACCTATTTATAAATTATATGGTTAATAACTGTATAGAAAAAATAACAACTAATGACTCTAATAATTCATGACTAATGTTCGATTTTTAAATGGAACAAACCACTACGGGCTTACGACCGTCTTCTACTGTTATTTAGAAGGCTGGCTTAGTGTGATCACTTTACGTTAACAACGTTCGCCATTAGGTGGTAATGCTTGTCTCCGAAACTCTTAATCATGAGAATTCTCAACATGTTCAACATGTCGAAAAATATCATGTATGAAACAAGTAGAAATTTAATAATTGATGAAACATAGAGAAAAAGTTGGAAATTATTGAGATGTAGACTTTAAGATTCAGACAAATATTTCATGAGGTACGTATTTTGATCAAACCATTTTGTACAAAAATCATCTTCTTCTACCGAAATAATCTAGGGTGATTTCAACCAATTTAACCAACAAAATTGCGAACGTTGTTAAAGTGATCGAACTAAGACAGCTTACGAAACACCAGTAGAAGAAGATCGTCGGCCCGTAGTGGTTCAAATTTGAAAAAAAATTATCTGAACACCAACTTATCACCATTTGACTGCAGCAAATAGTGATTTTATATGTAAAAAAATAAGGATTTTATATAGGCTCATCCAAAGTAACCACAAATACACTTTCGACATCTTTCACATTTAAAGCAAAGTTTGTGTTGAAAGCTGAAAGCCGTCGACTGATACCACTGGTCCAACGATCACTACTCAAAGTAGTCACAGTTGGTTCTATATTATTATTGATTATTTATGTTTTACTTTAGGTAAAGGAATCAAGGGCGGAACCAGGGGGGGGGGGTTCAGGCCTTATATTTTTAAGTACAGTAGGTACTTACATTTATTAATAAAATATTTACTTTTCTATTATAATTATAATTCCTTGTGGGCCATGACCCCCCCTTGGATTAAAAGTTCCATAGATTAAATTGAGGAAATGACGTGTAGTACCAAATTGTGTAAATGACCTTTTTTGTAGGAAAAGTCTAGTTCCTAGATACAAAATTTTGGAAATGACCTTTATTTACTATGTAACCCCCCCCCCCCTGGCGCCAAAGCTGGATCCGCCTTTGAAAGGAATACAGTACTAAAGTAAACCTACGTTGATTTATGCACATGTAAATGAGGGATGTTAATACCTATTCTCTATACAAAAAGTCATCTTTCACTTTTTTGCATTTTCTGTGATAATGCGATGGATTTTTATAACAAGCAAATTTAATGTGGCGTAAAAATAATATGATTTACGATATGGACAGTAAGAATTTTCAGCAGATAAGAAAACGTTACGACAATATTTGATCGGAAACATTCCAGGTAGAGTAGTTGGTGAGCAAATTTGGCAGCAATCACGCGGTGTAAGTAGTATGTAGTAATTATTCTAATAAATGATATTTTATGTTGTGATACTGTTGTGCGCACCACGCACCTACATACATACGCGAGGATTCACGCTGATGCCATCGTTCAAGAATGTCTCGATCGTTGGCGATTTTATTTTAAGAAATAAATCCATGTTCGATCAGACGGACGACGTCGAGTTACTCCGATTAGATGCGCTGCGCATATTAAAAACTGACACCCAATATAAAGTGTACCCAAACTTATTCACACACTAACGGACTTGAAAATGTGATATCAATTACAGAAGTTGGACGTTTAGGCATACGAAACTATTCTAATGGCTACTACATTCCGTGTATTCGATTCAAGCGTGAAGAATCGAAAAGATGTTTCCCCTAGACTATAGATAACTGCGAATTACGTACTTAATAATTCATTATTATAGTACGAGTAAGGTGCGATCTTGGTAATATTTATTTACTAGGTTATACCCGTCTTGCTTTACGTTTTTGATTCCGATTGTCAGGCTTGATCGGTAGGTAATTAAACAGGTTCTAGTCTAGCTTCCAATTGCTTAACAGACCTCTATAACTGACATAAGCTCTTTTAAAACAATAAAACTCTTTTAACGAAATGGCGCCTAATATTGACATGTTCATTTGTTCAATGCCACATATGAGGAATTTGTTAAGTTTCTTGATGACAACCTCAGACATATTGTTCTTATTGTATCTTGTTTGTGCCATATTTGTGTTTTTGGTACTGATTTCTATTGAA
The DNA here is from genome assembly GCA_963576905.1 of Mystacides longicornis. Lineage (NCBI taxonomy): Eukaryota > Metazoa > Arthropoda > Insecta > Trichoptera > Leptoceridae > Mystacides > Mystacides longicornis. The sequence continues at coordinate 18,463,218 of OY756426.1, read as the reverse complement.
AATATAATGTCTCGTAAATATTTGTTTGTGGTATTGATTATCGAACTGCCCATCACTATCGGCGAATGACTGGTATGAGTATCATGATGGCTGACAATATTTTTGTGACAAAAATTTTGTCTATGACTCAATACTCAATGTAATGTCAACACTTGAAAAGGCGTACTTGTCATGTATGCATTGTTTGTATTATTTTCAGTTGAACCTATTCTGTTTTGTAATGTTTCAGTTATGTGTTTGTCTTCTTAATGGTAAATTAATTTGTTGGATTTGTAATAGTATTTGAACACCATCAGCGCAAAGGCGAAAGCTGTCATGCTGATGGTGTTATATTGTAATTTTGTAAAATAAATAATAAGCACAGAAAAAGAAGAATGACACTTTTACAATTTTTGTTTTACCGACCTCATAATATTATACGAACCTACCGACATAATTTGCAAATTTTCATAGAGAGAGAGCTCTGTGGTTTGAATCTTAGCTACATTCCCTACACCCTCTAATGTGTGATAATTAATCTCAAGCAGTTTGCACAGCTCTGCGCAGATTCATATCTGACGTAGCATTTGTATTTTGAGCGTGATGCTCACATGTACGGTAAAAGTCAAACAAACATTTCTGAATTATTATGTAGATTAGAAACACCAACAGAACACTAAACAACGGAAAAAAATATAAAACAAAAACATAGAATTTCCAGTGCTCCAAAAGCAGGTATCTCCCGCATAAATATGCTAAGGGATATAGAGAGACAGTCGTTTTAACCTTGCGTTTGACAAACACATGATTATAGTAGGTACATACCTATGAGTACATACTCATTGGAAAAAAATCAAGAGATAATGAGGCCGATCTACACGGTAGGTCTACGAATTTTCCAATAGTTCATATAAAAAATGGGATAAATTACTTAGATGGGGGAAAAATTTGTTAGTGTAATTATGTAGCGTTACTGTGTAACCCAATGTTTTATTTTCTGTTGTACTATGTTTCTTTGATTATTGTTTTTGTGAGGTTTTTGTTGTTTTTTTATCACTTTTTCTTTTGTACATGTTTATATTGTTAATGGCACATAGCCGTGAATAAATAAATAAAATAAAAACAGTTTTTAATCCAAAAATATTAACCTTAATGATATCATTTAAAAGTTAAAAATCAAAAACGAAAAAATAAATAATTTTATGTCATACCTAAATTTTAAATCAAATTAATTTTCTACTAAGTTTTCGGTTGATAGGTATATAGATTGTCTGCCTTTCGAGTGAGATTAATTTGAAGAAAATGAGCTACATACTTGAAGGGAAAATAAATTATAACACAGAACATGATTTTTTTTAAATTTTAATAAAATCAAGAATAGTAATTTTTCCGAAAAAAAATCGCTTTTTCGTCGATAAATTTTTTTGTTAAACTGTATTACACAATGACATATAGCCACGCGATTCTCGTGAAGTCTGAACGGTCTTTTACTCCTGAGAAAATATATTCTTCAAGAAACTCGAGACTATAGAAAAATCACAGCATCGAGATCGGACGATATTCTAAGTACCTGAATAGATTAGAAGTAGATAGATATAATAATATAGTGGTCGTAGGTAACAATGGAAAATTCCCAGCACAAAACGAAATTTTTGTAAGATTACGTATCTATCGCATCGGCTATCTCTATAGTGATGTAGTGTACCTACCGAGATACCTACGTAAGTAATTAGGTATGTAGATTGAATGCAAGCTACCAGAGACGACAATAAGACAGGAGAGTGACACAGCACATCACACACGCGAACACATCTTGTTGCTCCGCACTAGTCCGATAACACCTCAATGATCCGCTCTTTATACAAGATAGAACGACAAAAAGGATCTATAAATCTGAGAGAATGGGTGCACCTGATTGACGTGGACCGATCATATCGGAGCCGTTTGTCTGGATAGAAATGAGTGGATGTCCGTTCTCTCTGCCTACCCACTCCTGGTAACGGTGTGATGGTTAACAAAAACTTCTTCAATGCTCGCTCCCCTAGTTAAATTGTACGCACTCCACTAGTCCTTGCTATGCAACCCTTACTTCCGCAGGCCTCATCACTTCATCCCAATACCAATAAACACCTCAACAAGTCAGCCTCGCACAATCTTCTGCCCGCTTAGAGGCGCTTACCACGTCTTCGATTGATCATTAAAAGATCACATGAGACTATACGTACATACTTGCTCAGATTTAGTAGTGTGATTTTTGGGCAAATAATCTTATACCGCCAAAATCATACAAATTATTTTCTGTCCTATAAATTCTTTTCTGTTCCAATATTTCGCATATCCCCTAGGGCCTAGGCCCATCAACTTATATAATGGCACTTCGCACCCTACATAGTACCTATAGGTTAAGCTTATTACACCAGTTCAGCAATATAATATACTATGTATATAGTTGTATTAGGTACGTCTATCTAGTACCTATTAACTACTACAATAGATATGTGTAAACAAGAAGATTGTCTACGAAGACGACCAGAATTTAACTGATAAGAAGAGACGATATCAATAATACTGTAGGTTGGCTGCTGTATCAGACTGTAAGCTAATGGTGCTTACGAGAAAATAACGAGACTTCCAGAGGCGCGGGGCGCTGCAGTGACTTCATCGGTCCACATAACTCCAACTATAGGTGTATATTATGCCCCGGCCCCGGCCCGCAACACCTAGAGGTCTATGCGTAACACTATCATACATGCATGAGGAATACCACTGCTACTACATTCATAAAAATAAGCCCACACACACACGCACATACCTAGGTGATGGTAAATACAATGGCACGAAGCCGTGTCATTATAATTTTACTATTTGCGTGCCTCCACACTTGATTCTCTCGGCCAGACCTTGCGATGACTTGCCCCGCCGTACAGTCGGAGACACCTCGCGGAAAATACTATTCAAATGTATCTCTCGGTAATCGAGGAGGATACAAATACTACGAGCTTACAAACACACGAGACACTTTTATTTACGGTATGCGTTCAAAGAATCCGTAGGTCGAATGAAAGAGACGGCAGACATGCGAGGTGGTGGGGCACCCCGTTGTAGCGAGAGAGACAAAGTGAAGCGGTACGCTCAGACAACAAACGGCGGTCTGGCGCCAGAAGGATTCCCCAGCAATCCCCGCGCCGCACCCCGCACCCGCACAGGGGAACCAAAACATCGCCAAGGTAGATGGCACGTCTGTGTGGATCGGGTGAGTGTGAGTGCGCTGCTCTGTTCTGCTAGTACTGGCACATCACCATGCTCACCGCTCTGTGCTCACCTTTGTGTATACCTAATAGTGAAGGTATCTCTACCATCATACACTAAGTACCCGGGAAATATCCGGCGAGGTGGCTCGCTTCTACATACTCCATCGCTCAGCTACACGTCACTATCTTTGCCAATCTTTAAAAGATATTATACCTAACTTTAGTAATCTATGGTTGTATTGGTATTTCAACAACAATAGTTGTCTATACCTGTTTTCGCTAATTAAATTCGAACGCTGCAAGTGTGACTCAATTTATTGCCACTATAGCGAGCGAAATAAGAACAATCCTAGAGGTGGCCACTATTATAATATTGTAATACCTGGTTGTAAAACTTGCGTCTATTTAGCAAGAAGGTAAGGTGCGGCCGCTGCCCACTCGAGAATGAAAAGAGCCCAAACAATAGGTGATTCCCTGGTCCCTTTGTTATTTTATTACCTCGACTATTGAGTGCCACATTGTGTATGTGTGTTGTCTATTGTCGCGATACCTACAGTGTACCTATATACCAGCATCTACTATATTGTTATTATTTAGATCGGTGTGGTGTATCAGACATCAAGACGAGAAAGTAGGTACTGGTACCACAGAGAATGTGATCCAAAAGGCAGAGAGGCGAGTGAGCACGGTGTCGCGACTGCACGACGCCTGGTGCAGCCAAGTGAACGGGCCGCCCGATTAAATCTCCGAGTGCACACACATACACACCCATACAAAACAATTAAATAGGTATGTAGATACGAGCAGGACCAGGAAAGAACCATTTGATGACAGCATCACGACATCCGCTTCCGACCGAATGGTGGTTGGTGGTGGTGGATAATTCAATAATAGATACTTAATCGAATAGTAATTAAACCTGGATTTACCTATGTAGAATTCTGCAGATAAGTACCTACCTAATTACTCGGGTACAAAACAAACTGCACCAGCTGGTATGTGAATGTGAGGGAATTCATCAGTAGCAATCCTATTCAATGACTTTTTAAGTTAGGTACCTACATTCGTAAAAAAACTAACACCATTTCCTGAAAATTAATAACAATAAAATAGAAATGAATGAGCATTGATTTTTTTCCACTAAAAGTCGTTGGCCTAAAAAAACTGGTCAAAATTGTGAAAAATTACGTGAAGAAAACAAATAAATTTCTTATATTTTTGTATAAATTTTAAATTTATTGTTAAAATATAATTTCGTACATTTTGCTGAAAATATGATGTTATAGGTGTTCATTACCTATACATCTAATTTCTGAATTTATAACACACACCGACCCGATGTTATGTTTATGTTTGATCCATATTTCAATAACTTGACTCATTTTGACACTCGAACTACCTTAACAATAAAAAACTAGGTAGGTATTTTTTTATTATAAACAGGCGTCATACACCAGTGCATACAAAACATACCAAATGCACGAATTGAAGTTATAATTCCTTTTTTTGGTATTGCAAAACGTTTGCGATAGTATCACACTGATATTTCCTTTCAGAAATATTATTTAACGAAATCAATATAATAATATATGTATTTGACAACCTTCCCAGAAGATACTCAACCGAAAACAAATACACCTAGCAAAGGATAAACAGTGTTCTCAAACTTTTTTTATGAACATTCTAATATTTAAACCATCTTAAACTATTATAGAACTCTGTCTTAAACACGAATAGGTATTTAAAATCTGTAGATTTCAATACGAGTTAACATTACATTTTATAAAAATCCAAATAGGTATATTTAAGATAAAAACAAAAAACGATTTTTTTTCAATCGGCTTTCCACCCGAAATCGAGTGATTTTGGTCACAACGATTACCTATACCTTATTCGCTTATGTTCTTTATTAGGCATCATAGATACATCAAAACGATTAATCAAAAGTTTATGATATGCAGGAATGCAGGGATCAATCTTCAACAGGCAGGGTTGAAATATGGGGACCATAAATTAGATATTCATATTACGAACTAGGTGCTGTGATGATTCATAATAAAATGTTTGTAAACAAAAGTAAGATATTCGATGAAATAATAATATCATAGCAGAGACAGAATCCCATCGGGTTGTAGTTATTGTTTTTTTTTTTTTGTCAAACTAATTATTATCTATGAACGACATAATATGCATAGATTAATTACTATTATGAACAGTAGGTACCTACTTAATTATTGGATCACAAGAACACAGGGTACAGTGTGCACATAACAATAGAAATCTGATAGACAAGAACCTGCCCATCGTTACATAAATAAAAAGATATTAACGTTATGTTGCATTGCATACATAATATTATAACATGCAATTAGCATAATATAATATTTGAATTATCATATTTGTAGCGCAAGAACGATACATAAACACATACTAAACGTGTACCTAGGCTATTATCAACGAACCAATGTCCCTGCCTTCTATGATGTATGTGAAGTATGACGCACGCAGAAATTGTACAAAGTTCTCACCGATAACGACACTTGTATCGTAGGTAGGTACATCATCATAATTATTATTTTCATAACGCCGAATGAGATAAACTCCACTGCTCGATTTGCGTTCGGCGCTTGAGTTTTTCGTGCATAATTAAACATACTTATACACATTATATTATTTGTTTTAAATAAAGCTTATTAGTTAGGTATTATACAATAATATTTTTTTAATCGAGTGCAGAGCTAAAAAAAAAAAAGATCCAAATAATTATTCAATCGCGGTTTATTTTTAACTTTTAAATCCAATGGCAATTCTAGAAAATAAATTGACACAATAGAAGTACTGGCAGTAAGGTGTCAAATAATCGAGGTAGATGTCAATCAGCTACAGCCAATAATAATAAATAAATAATAGGTATCTTACTAGATTTGTAAGCATTGGGAGAAATTCCTTTTCGACGTCCCATGTCCCCAGCAATCCTCTCTGTCTAGCACAAAACACTTGTCGATGCCTCTCTCTTACTCGCAAGGGATACCCTCAATCCGTTATTCATACATCTTGCTCGCAAATAATAGTGATAAGTGGTCAGATTATAAATAGAGATATTCCTCAAAATAACAAACAACTATACACAACATCTCGACACAACACTTTGTTTGACATCTCCATAATGTCGAATCACAAGAATGAATACATTCAATATTCGTCATGATACCACTTTTTCTTTAAAAAAATCATTGATAAACATAAAAATAACACAAACAAAACGCGCGTGCAGAGCACATTTAGTACGACGCGATATTAAAAGCAAGCAAACGTATCTTACTAACACGAATACGACAATCACATAAAGGCGCAACTGCCCCCCTTCTGCTCCTCGCTGTCACTCCACTCTTCACTTCCCCTCCCCGTCCTCACTGACTAATATTATACACACGCATACCCCTGCTTTCTACGTACGTCAGTCTGTATGTAGAGACACGCTGTTTATCAAGTAGACACTGGACGATTGTGAGACCTCTATATTCTTTTTAATAACCATAATACACATAGGTACCTTTATCCTTAGAAAAAAAAATGTCAGTACTTTTTTTATTAGCCTTCCACTCATTATTGAGTGATTTAGGCTGTTCACTACTTAAATCCAGTGTGTGAAGTTTTAAAATGAATAGGTAAATTTAATAAAATAATTGGTATTATAGAGTTAATTTTGTATTTAGGTATTATGTAGGTACTATCCTAAAATATATCCTATGATGTACCTATTTTTTATTTTATTAGGTAAGTAGGTATTCTTGTTTTTTTTTGTATTTTTAATCTTGATTTCTCACCCCCCCCCCCCCCCATTTGAAATAAACTTTCAAAATCATGAATACCTAGCATCAAGGGCGTATCCAGCTTTGGCGCCAGGGGAGGGGGGGGGGGTCACAAAGTAAAAAAAGGTCATTTCCAAAATTTGGTATCTAGAAACTTAACTTTTCCTAAAAAAAAAGGTCTTTTCCTAAATTTGCTATATGGAACTTTTGATCCAGGGGGGGGGATGCACGAGAAATTATATTTACACTAGAAAAGTAGATATTTTATTAATAAATGTCAGTACTGTACTTAAGAATATATAGCCCAGGGGGATCATGACCCCCCCCTGGATCCTCGCTTGCCTAACATTCAATAACCTGGAGCGGAGCCCTAGACAATTTGAATTTTGCGAACGAATTTTACGCCAAAGGAAGAAAATTAACTGTTCTATTTTTATGTGTCTTTGTTTGGTTTAAATATTTGTTTATTATGTTCCATGGACAATTCATTTTTTCGCATTCTACATTGATGAAAAATTCAAATTGTCTATGGGGGGAGAGGCTACTAATATCTGTACCTTAGAGCATAAAGTGTGGGAGTCACATTTTAGTAATTTTGCAGGAGAGAGGATTTAGTGAAACTTAGAATTTCAAAACGCCATAACTTTTTTCCTATTTGAAAAATATTAAATCTGCAAACAATTTTTTTCACCAATTAGACCATGTTTTATAATTAATTAATAAAATTTTCAATATTCTTTTTAATAAGAAATATAATGGACTCCCACGCTTTATGCTCTAACCGTTTTTCAAAAATTTTCCTTTTTACTAGAAATTCTGTTGTATGAACTATTCCCTACCACGATTTTATGCTCTATCTGTTTTTCAGAAATTTACCTTTTTAATACAATTTCCTTTGAATGAACTGTGGACCTCCATGCTTTTATGCTCTAAACGTTTTTCAGAAATTTAACCTTTTTAATAGAACTTCCTTGGTATGAATTATGGACTTCCACGCTTTTATGCTCTAACGTTTTTCAGATAGGTATACATTAAAAAAAAAAAGTTTTATGAACTAACAATATGATTTTTTTACATACATAGGGAAACATGATTTTTATTATTGCCTAAGGATTCTTTTTTTTCTTCCTTTTGGCAGAGATTTTGGCTATTTTTTCAGTTGCAGTCTTTTTATCAGGACCTGGACGACCGGCTTTTTCACCATCTCATTGATCTTTGATGCTTGGAAATCTGTCATCCCTCATTCTCTCCACATGACCCCCAATCGACTTTTTCACCATCTCATTGATCTTTGATGCTTGGAAATCTGTCATCCCTCATTCTCTCCACATGACCCCCAATCGACTTTTTCACCATCTCATTGATCTCTGATGCTTGGAAATCTGTCATCCCTCATTCTCTCCACATGACCCCCAATCGACTTTTTCACCATCTCATTGATCTCTGATGCTTGGAAATCTGTCATCCCTCATTCTCTCCACATGACCCCCAATCGACTTTTTCACCATCTCATTGATCTCTGATGCTTGGAAATCTGTCATCCCTCATTCTCTCCACATGACCCCCAATCGACTTTTTCACCATCTCATTGATATTTGATGCTTGGAAATCTGTCATCCCTCATTCTCTCCACATGACCCCCAATCGACTTTTTCACCATCTCATTGATCTCTGATGCTTGGAAATCTGTCATCCCTCATTCTCTCCACATGACCCCCAATCGACTTTTTCACCATCTCATTGATATTTGATGCTTGGAAATCTGTCATCCCTCATTCTCTCCACATGACCCCCAATCGACTTTTTCACCATCTCATTGATATTTGATGCTTGGAAATCTGTCATCCCTCATTCTCTCCACATGACCCCCAATCGACTTTTTCACCATCTCATTGATCTCTGATGCTTGGAAATCTGTCATCCCTCATTCTCTCCACATGACCCCCAATCGACTTTTTCACCATCTCATTGATATTTGATGCTTGGAAATCTGTCATCCCTCATTCTCTCCACATGACCCCCAATCGACTTTTTCACCATCTCATTGATCTCTGATGCTTGGAAATCTGTCATCCCTCATTCTCTCCACATGACCCCCAATCGACTTTTTCACCATCTCATTGATATTTGATGCTTGGAAATCTGTCATCCCTCATTCTCTCCACATGACCCCCAATCGACTTTTTCACCATCTCATTGATCTTTGATGCTTGGAAATCTGTCATCCCTCATTCTCTCCACATGACCCCCAATCAACTTTTTCAGCATCTCATTGATCTTTGATGCTTGGAAATCTGTCATGCCTCATTCTCTCCACATGACCCCCAATCGACTTTTTAGGCCACTTACCCAAATAATTGATGTAATAATTGTCTGCCGCATCTTTTCCATTCTATGAGAGTTATCGCCCACTATGGAGTAGATTGTTCTAATTTCAGTGTTTCGTAGGAAGTTTTTTTATCCTGGTTGTAGTCATTGTTTTTTATCGTTCTTACGCAGGCTATCTGTGTTGATATTTTTAGTTTGTTATGCTGTACATATACAATGTTTTATCTTGACATTTCATCAAACGAATTGGCGAATTATAGACCAAAATTTATCGATGAAAAATTCTCCTTAGGCACTTCGTTTTAAACGCATGCAGACTTTTTGTTTCTGGACTTGGGTCAGTTGCCAGGACTCACACCCATACAGGAGAATGGGCAACACACACGCATCAAACAGATTACATTTTCGTCTCGACACTAAACGCAGACGCATTTCATATCTTAGTCATGTTGTTAAAGGCGCGACCTATCATACCGGGAGCTCAACCCCGAGGTCACAAGTGGTGGTAATGTTGCTCCCAGGTACTTAAATTTATCCACCCGGGAGACCTGGTGGCCATGAACCATGATGACAAAATAAATAAAAACCCAAATTTCAAATTTTTCATTTTTTTTTTGAAATTAAAATGCCCCTATTAAAGAATTCAAAATTTGTAAATAAAAAAATTGTAAATAATTTTTACAAAATAAAAAAAAACATTTTGTTAAATTATTCGCAAATCAAGTATCGAGATAACTTGTATTAATAATTTAAAATTCCATTTTCCTGAGATCTGATAAATGTTTACTGATTTATATCGATGGTCAGTTTTTCCCTCGAGCAAAAATATTACATTCACTGGTGACCAATTGGATAAAAATCCAATGCGTTTCGATATGAAAATTGGAGGCACCATTAAAAATTGATCGAAATATGAAAAGTAGCCCAAAGATGTCAACATCTTAGGGCTACTTTTCTCAATACTGTAAGAATTACCTTAACAAAATATACACACAATAATACTTCGCCTTTAGTAGAGAACATGCGGAGTATTTTTTCAGATTTACAAAAATCAAACAGACCCTCAGTTAAAAATGTACAAGGATCTTTCCTCCCACTGACCGACTAACATCATAATTAGTATGATTTTGGTCTATTCCATCGGATGTTTACTTAAAAAAGTACATTGCTGTCTTGCATTTTGGCGCAGTCAAGTTCCTCAAATCTTGTTTTTGAAAGTCCAATTCCTGTTTAAGTACGATTCAAAATACAATAAATCACATTTTGTTAAGTTTATTTGATCTCAAGGCGATAGCCATCGTCAGACTTAACTAAAAAAGTCAACTTATCTAAGCCGGAAAGGAAACAGCACTAGAAGGCGGTCGTAAGCCCGTAGTGCTTGAATTGGAAGGTTTACCATTTAAATCGAACATAATTAGTCTAATGTTAGCATCGAGCAATTTATTTTATATAATATCTCAACTAACAAGTACACATTTCAATATCTTCTTCAAAATAATGGACTCCCATGGTTTATGCACTAACAAATTTTTAGGTGAACTTATTTGCCAAAAAGTGTAACTCGGATTCCCACTGTTTATGCTCTAACATAAATTGGACTTAATTTTTTTTTTCATTTCAAAAGTCACCTTATTTAACAAATGGTGACTTCAATATTTTGTCCACTTATAGAACCTTTTATTGCGAATAAAACTGCATCATTAAGTCAAAATCGCAAAAAAGTGGACTCCCACACTTCATGCTCTAAGGCACAGATATAAGGGAAGCTGTGAATCAACTATGTAGTGCCTATTAGACAGGCCCTGTTGGCTAGGAAAAAATGCCTCAGGCAATAAGTTTGGTCCTGTCAGTTATACTGACACATTTGTATACAAAAGTGTTATTTATTTTACTTAGGTAAAAAAAACAACATTTTTGATATTTATTTTATCTTACTGACAATACAACAGTCCTCCTCAACCGTGAAACCCTGATGGGAGGAAGAAAATCACTCAACCAAATGCCATTAGGCATCCTTATTGCATGTCTAATACACATACATCTCCCCTCGATTATTAATTGCCTAAGGTAATGACTCCGCCAAGCAGAAAATTTTTGCGTCTGGGCTTTGATGAGGTGCGAAGAATCACATTTACACAGAAGAATGTGTAACAACAGTTTACATTCTGTCTGGATAGATACAGGAGGTTCAGCTGCAAAGTCTTCAATGTTGCGAATGGTTGCTCTGGGTATTTGAATTAATCATAAGGCATGCTGTTTTGTCACAGAGCTACGATGTAGTTACTTGATTGTCATACTGAATAACACTAGGTCTTCATAAAATATCAGTCACATTTTATCTAAAATCGAGTAGCATAGGTTAACTCAGACTTAGAGCAGATTAAATATGTAGCAATGATTGAGGTGTCCAAAGGAAATACCTAAACGTAGAACCATAATAATAATATATACCTACTGCAGAAATTTGAAAGGCATTGGACATATTCCAAATTAAAAACATAGTCAATCAGAAATAAACAAAAAAATTTAATCAACAATTTATAATGCATACAAAGTTCTAGACATATGAAGGTGTTGGACAAAAACAACTGGAGGATTTACGCACGCTGGAATATAATATTTTTTATTGCTTCGTAAAATATGTACATACAGTTGGCAAAATAGTTAATAAAATATTATTGTGTATTTATCAATATAATTAGGTATGGCTAGCCATTGAGTACTAATCTAGCGACATATTGTCGTCTTCTTCATTTTTGTCAGACGGCTTAGGTTTATCCTCTAGTTGTGATTTCTTTTCCGCACATTCTAAGGCTTTAATGAACGCTTTCATGTCTCCCTTCTGGGCGGCGGCCACTGCATCGCTGCCTAGTCCGAATTGGGATATTACGGGCCCCAGCTGTCCCGATGACATGGCATTTGAAAACAACGACATTGCCTGGAAAAGAAGTCATATTTAAATATCCAGTTTTAAAATAGAAAATGAGGAAACAAAACATTCATTACAGATCCAATGTTATTTTACAATTGTCTATACAGCAAACTGTAGTTCCTAGCAAAAGACTTATGGGTCGGGGCTTTAATATTTGACCACTTAATGGCGAATGTGGTTTACATAAAGTGATCTCACCAAACCATTCCTTGAAAAACACCAAAAAGATGGTTGTAAGCCCGTAGCGGTTCTAATTCAACATTGTAGAACTTTATGCAAATAAGAAAATAGTTGCTGAATTTGAGAATGATCAAGAACGCCACTAGGGTGAAGGAAATAAGAAAATCGTTGCTGAATTTGAGAATGATCAAGAACGCCACTAGGGTGAAGGAAATAAGAAAATCGTTGCTGAATTTGAGAATGATCAAGAACGCCACTAGGGTGAAGGAAATAAGAAAATCGTTGCTGAATTTGAGAATGATCAAGAACGCCACTAGGGTGAAGGAAATAAGAAAATCGTTGCTGAATTTGAGAATGATCAAGAACGCCACTAGGGTGAAGGAAATAAGAAAATCGTTGCTGAATTTGAGAATGATCAAGAACGCCACTAGGGTGAAGGAAATAAGAAAATCGTTGCTGAATTTGAGAATGATCAAGAACGCCACTAGGGTGAAGGAAATAAGAAAATCGTTGATGAATTTGAGAATGATCAAGAACGCCACTAGGGTGAAGGAAATAAGAAAATCGTTGCTGAATTTGAGAATGATCAAGAACGCCACTAGGGTGAAGGAAATAAGAAAATCGTTGCTGAATTTGAGAATGATCAAGAACGCCACTAGGGTGAAGGAAATAAAAAAATTTGTTAATACTGAATTACACCCGTCTTGTTAATTAGAATAACAAGTGTTGCTAGCCCAACTTCTTGTGCAACATGGATTGATCATTAAAATGTATATTATAAACAAAACAATCAGGCAAGTATTTATGTTCTTCTTCCTTCAAATGTGGCATCCACAAGTATTTAGTAAAAGAACTAAATAAATGCTTTTAAACTCATTATAAATAATTTGATTCAAAAGTTGTCATTTATAACAAGTATTTGTATATTATTATGCTATGTAACTTCAAAAAATGTACCATTAAGCTACATACCTGAGCAAATTGTGGAGACAATATGGTAGTTTTTAAATCGTCTTGTGGCATATCTGGTGGTGGTTGAGGAAGGTGTTCTCTTAACCCTTGGGCATGCGTGCCAGCAGCGGCTATGACATCTGCACTGGATATGACTGTGGACAAGTCAACACTCTCACCAGGAATGGGCAGGCTTCCACCCGCTAAGACATTAGCTGATGATCCACTGCCATCTTCAGTTGGAGGGGTCAAACCTGATAAGTATTTTCGAAGATCAGAGAGATGAATAGCTTGACCTGCTAAATGTTAATATATGAATTTATGAATTATTACTGATTGTTTAGACAGAGTTGAGTACTATTGTGTAGGTGATATGAAAAGGATAATATGTGAAGATAATTGCAAAAAAAAGAAAATTTTCAGTTTCTCGGAATAAACTTGTATTAACATAATTATTAGTCTAAGTTCTCCAACAATATTTTTAAATTTAACCATTCATTCCTTTACACAATATGAATTATACCATTCATTCCTTTACACAATATGAATGTTTGTTAACACAATCACTGCCTACTACATGGAGCCATGTTCTTCAATTTAAAATATTAATTTTGCATTATGACAAAGGCACTGTTTTTGAAAGCTGTGTTCGAACGCCAACCTTTCACTAGAGTAAGTATTAATCATTTTCAACATATTTATAAGCAGTATCAAGGTTTTCATTAAACAATTGTTACATTTTTGTAGTTGTTTCCAGATACCTCACTTTTTAACAATGTTTGGCATAAAATTGGTTATTTAGATGGCATTGAAAGCATTAAGATAACAAATTTTCGAAACACTCTCATGAGACCTTGTGGAACTCCATTATAAAATGTAACTGAATAAAAAACATTGTATATTTCCACGTCTTTTTATTTTTAAACATTAGAATGTTTTCGGCACTTAATGCGCCATTATAAATAAGCTTAAGTTTGGTTATTGATAATGGCGCATTGAGTGCCGAAAACGTTCTAAAGTTTAAAAATAAAAATATGTGGAACTAAACAAAGTGTTTTTTATTCAGTTACATTTTATTAAGATAACATTTCTATAGAACATGGTGATGTACACAACTGTCACAAGTATCTTATGCAAATTTTAGATTGGATCAAACATTATTCAAAAGGGGTGAAAAGTTTATAATCTACATCATATGTGTTGCAGTGCATTTGCTCACAAAATTAACGAATATGGAAATGTTAATACATGCCAAGATTCACTGATGGATTTTTTAACAAAATTTAGTGTTATTCACCAAATTTGGGATGCAAGATAAAATCCACAATGGTCAAATTTAGTATGAAACAGTGGCGTAACATTGAAAATGATTGAAATCAAATTATAAGAATAATAATATGAATACTGTATCACAGTTCTGTTATTCCATGGAAGCAATTTGGGCTTTGTCTTTGGGCAGAGAAATAAGAATGGAGCATAGAACCAATAGGGGCAGATGGTGTTGGTGGTTGGCAAGGAGATAATAATACGTACTTCTGCTAGTTGCTGCAGGTGTTGTTGTAGTGGCAGTGGTGGTCATAGCAGAGAAATAAGAATGGAGCATAGAACCAATAGGGGCAGATGGTGTTGGTGGTTGGCAAGGAGATAATAATACGTACTTCTGCTAGTTGCTGCAGGTGTTGTTGTAGTGGCAGTGGTGGTCATAGCAGAGGTGTTGGTGACTGCAGGAGTGGTGGGGCCAGTGGGGGTGGCGGGTTCTGGCGCTGCCCTGGGGGGTCTTGGCGGTGCTCTTGGAGGATCAAACGCAGGCCGATTACCAATAGGGGTAGAACTATTTGATCTTGAAGATTGACTTGGCGGAGACCTGCTAACACAGAGAGAAAAGACTTGTAATAACAATTAAGTTTGATTTGATTTCAAATCTATACATCCATACATAGACTGTGCCTATTTTAGAATATTGTCTTGCATATTAGTGTAAGTCAATGATTCTATAACATTATTAGGCGCTAGAAAAATGTTACTGTCTAGATGACACATCATTGTTGAGCATACATTTTTTCTTTATATTAGCCAGGACATCCTTAGAAGATAGAGGGAAGTCCGTGTTATGAGCTAGTATTAAAGGGAGAAAGACCAAAATCCCTGTGAACAAAACAATCATTATAACATACGGTTGCAAGTTGTGGATGAAGATAGAAAAACTATAAGAAATGCTGGACATTATTATTATTTATTTAATCTACGCAACGAAAGTTGCATTTACATTTCAAAGTACAAATTATTAATTATCATTGAGAAAGGTGCTGCGTCCGCAGTGGAACCTGGACATTGCGATATAATATAAAGATTTAAACAACTGCTACCAAGCTCTCTGCATGTTAGATTATGGGCCAGACAAATATCTAAGAGAATGCCCTCACTAGGGCTCCAAAAAGGATTACAGATGAACGCAAAATACAAACTATTGATTTTTGTGAAATGGAATCTCCTCCTAAAATCACGCACATGGATTCATCATTCACAGTTTACATAATACACAATACATAGGCTTGACACTTTAGAAAATCGTAGAACAATAACTGACATTTTTTACTTGTACAAACTAGTTAATAACATGACTGACACAACCAACCTACTGACTAAGATCGACTTTCACGTACCTATCAGACAGACCCGGGCCACACCCACTTTTAGACTGCCGACTTGTTCAACCAACTATGCCCAGAACTCTTACATATATCGAGCTACCTCCAATTATAATTCCTTTTTTAGTACAATTGACATTTTCAATACAAGCCTTAAACATAAGTTTAAATATTTAATCAAGAACTTGCTGCACCGAGGTTCATAGCGTTTCACACATTTCCTTTCCTTTCCCATTCCCCAGTCCAAGTCCCTCCCCAGTCCAAGTCCTTCCTCCACCCCCAAGAATTTAGTATTATTGAAATACAATTTTTTGTTTGAGTCTTAATGTGATAAAAAATGACACAGATTCACTTGTTTTCATAACGTATTAAGTGTGTAAACTTAATTGGTCCACTTATTGTTATTATATCTGTTTAATATTTATGTATTGTTAATGACTGTTTGTTTACCTGAATAAATAAAATAAAAAAATAATAATGCAAACCTTCAAAATTAGTAAATATATTTAAATTTGTTTCATAAGGGAGTAAGATTACCTCCTTCTGTTTTACCAGACAACCTCTGGGCTGAGTGACTAATAGCCTTACCCCTACATGCGGGACTAGGGATGTAGGAGTGGACCTTATTTATCTAGCTCTAGCTATGCAGGATGTACCTAGCACCTTTGTTGAGAATATGAAAGAGGAGGGTACACCTAAAACCTCCACAGAGGCTACCTGATGTGAAGGATATACCTAGTACCTCCACATTAGTGGTTAAACGGAACTTTAGGTCACATGACCAAAAACAACTGTCGCAACTTTGAGATAGGAATCTTGTTAGAACTTGTCCTTCAAAGGAATTGAAGAGACGATCAGGAAGACTTTCTTGTTGAGAACGGGAGCCGGAAGAGGCACTTACACTAAGCAAGAGGCCTTTGGAGAAAAGCCCCAATAAGAGGCAGCACTCCATGAATGAATTGAAGGTCACAATAGACCTAATTTGGAAACGGAGAGACACAAGAGGCATAACATGGACCCATAACATACTGTGTAAAAAAAAAGATTACCTCATAGTTCCTAAAAGAGATGATAAGCCACCAATTTGTCCTACTCCCCCAAATAATTGCATAAGTTGCTGTTGTGACATGTTATTGAGAATATTTTGTAAATCTCCATCAGGGGCCACGTTACCACTGCGGCCACTGCTTACTGTTGGTGGATTATTTAAAACTTCATTTATGCGTCTGCACCACTCTTCATCTTTATCTGATTTGGGTTCCTAAAAAGTACATTCAAGTGTTCATTTTAAAATTGTTAACCGAAAATTAAATAATACTCAATGAATAAAAATCATAGAATGATTCAACTACAACAAAAAAAAAATAAAATAAAAACCGAAGTAACGCTTACCTGCATCCAAAAGAATAATTTTCTACAGGAAGCCTTGAACTTCAGTACATAAACTCTTCCAGTTGTACACTGGTTTACTCTTAAAAACTCACAATCATCAGGGAAGATTATCAAATCATCTTCCACAGTACCGGTAGTTCTATCCTTCCAACAGAAATGCATCAAGGAATCATCACTTTGATAAATGTACAGAAACCCTTTCCTATTATCTGGGTGCATCATCCGGTCTTTCTGGATCATTCGTCCTGCTCTGAATTCCACTAAATGTTTGGAACCTCCAGAAGATCCTCCTAAAGCACTACTGCTCCCAAATAACGCGCCTGATGGCATCTTATCTGAAAACAAATTAATTACCGGGTAATACACATTAATTGTTATATTCCGTGAAATATAAAGTTTCTCACTAGTACATTAAATCTTCACTAACCAGAAAAATATCACTACAGAATAGAAACCAAAAAATAGCTAAGTTCACAAGTTTTAGTGCTTTACGAATAACTACCAACAATGACACTTGTAAAAATGAAAACGATAATCATTTTACCTATTCATTCAATTCACGGTGTTGCTGTATAAGAAAATTGACTATTTTTTTTTTAAATATATTCACAGCACCGTTTCTCGTAGATATTATTATACTTCACATAAAATAAAACATCAATCTTTATTTTATAGTACAACTAAAATATATTTCACAATAAGACTTCAAATCAGTGGCTCGCAATATGCAAATTTCACAAAGGTACAAAATATCTTATTAAGCATGATAACAGTAGTGGCTTAGCTAGTTCTTTACAGAAAGCAGTGAAAAACATAAATGTCGAAAAGCTTGTTGGAAAACCAAGACTTTAAAGCGAGCTCGAAACTATTTAAAACAAACTGATAAGTAAATAAAGATTTATATTTAAATGCGGCATTATTATATATGAAAGCAGCGGTGAACATAAATTATATTTAGCAACATGGTAGGATACTTTAAGCATTCTATTTAATACCTCTAAAATATTATAATCCGGATTGTACTTAGGTATTATGTACATTTTGATGGAAAATGGAGTTTATATAAACATAGATATAGTGCTATATAGTTATTTATGCATTTTGTCTTTGGTTTTTCTGTGTTTAATTTCCTTCACACGTCATATTATTATACTTCTTGTTTTTTTATATTTTATCTCGTTTCTTGTATGTACAGAAAATAATAACTAATTTCGTTCATGTTTGCAACTGACTTACTAAATTTATTTCAAAATATTTAAAACATATTTTCATATTTAACTTCTACTCTGTAGCGTAAACAACATTATGGCTTCCCCTGTTTATGGATTCAAGAATACGGATGGTGAGTACATTTTGATAATTATTGCACTTTGCCGGTCCAATTTCTCTATCAAAAGATAACTTGCACCCAACAAGCTTATCTTACTTAGAGTTCCAGGATCTTAGTATTTTAATAACAATATAACAATCATCGGTAATTTTTTTAAATGAAAATGATATAAAATACCTTCAAGATTTTTATCATTTGTCTTTAAACAAAAATACGAAGAACAGCTTCGTGCAAACATAGGATCAGTGTCATTTTTTTCATGAGTAGAACAAAATAAATGGATATCTAAAAATTTTAAATCATCTGTAAAATATTAATTCTTCATATCACAATAGCAGCTGTTATTATCCATATTTTATAAAACATCATTATTACAAACGGGCATTTCCATCCACTGCTAGATACATAGGCCTCCCCTTGTAAATAAGTAGGTAAAAATGAGTTTTAGCGTCGTGAACATTTCTATTCGAATTATCCACAACTGTCATTTCTTATGACGTTTGGCGTTTCCATGGATTTTTATATAAAGGCATTTTTAATGTAATATTGTATTACTTTGAATAAATTCGGGGGAAAACGTGATGAGGAAAACGTGATGGGGGGCTCCGCCCCCCCAAACCCCCCTTATAATTATAGCCTAACCTAACCTAACCCAATTATATAAAATAATACAAAGCTTGCTAACGCTAACATAAAATTGAACATTAATGCAATAAAAAATCTATGGAAACGCCAAACGTCATAAGAAATGACAGTTGTGGATAATTCGAATAGAAATGTTCACGACGCTAACTCAAGTTTACCAATACTTCTAGTGAATTCAGATAGCTAGGGCTTCAATGTCCAAAATTACATTATATAATATGGTTATACATTTTATGATTATTATTTCGTGTCTGAAATTCAATGAGATATCGTTCTTCTATTTTGGTGTTCATAAATTTGAATAAAAATGTTTATGTTTCATGGTTAATATAATAGGCTAACTGGGTTCGATTCCTAGTGCCAACTGAAGATTGTGGGTTCCATTCCCAGTTCCATTCACCTTCTTTCTCTTTCACAGCTCAACCATACTTCCGTGTGAAAAATCTCATGTGTGTTATCGCTCAAATAAGTTGAGCTTAGATTAATTTTAATGTTAACATAATAAGATATTATGGATTTTTCTTTTTTTTTTTAAATTTGAACCTCTACAGACTTACGACCATCTTGTACTGCTGTTTCCAAGGCTTGCTTAGTGTGATACTTTGTGTTAACAACATTCGCAATAATTTAGGTGGTCAAATTTATGGACAACCCTGTAACTCCAAATCATGGGAATCAACAAGCTGAAAAATCTCATGACTCCTGCAGGACTCGAACCCAAGCCATTTGATCATTGACTAAAATAAAAGTACAAACGGTCATAAATTTGAAAAAAAAAACCATTTAAAAATCGTACATCGATTGATTTAATGATAGCTTTAAAAATATTTGGATCTACAAGGTATCCCAGAAAGTACGACCAAGCGGAAGTCCAGAGATAGAACACTTTTAGGGCTATCTAAATAACTCAACATATGTTCAGCGATTTTTTAGCTGAATAATATACCCAGTAGATACATGAATCTATCTGATACCATCGTGCCAACAAAAATGTTGAATCTCTAAATAGGGTATAACTTAAAATTTTAAAAAAACTTTGAAGACGATAAAAAAAAAATATCACATAGCTTTTTTTTTTAACTATTTTCAAAAACTTGCCAATTGATGCTATCTATGTACCCTGTAAATTTCATTAATCTATCTTTACGGCATCATACCTGAAAATTGTTTTAAAGCCCGAGCTATATGTAGGTATGTATGTTTATTTTTTACCTAATTATATTTAAAGCGGTTGGTAGCCTAGTGATTCAGTCAGCGACTTTCAATCTGAAGGTTGTGGGTTGGATCCCCGGTGCCAACCATCTTCCTTTTTTCACAACACAAGCCTTTGCTTTCTATGATAGATGTCAAAAGTGTATTTGTGCTCACTTTGGTTGAGACCAGATTCGTTAAAAAAGTGCCAATTAAAATCAAATGAATAATAAACATAGATATTTATGTATCTGGCTGCAGGAAGATCAGTTCTGTTATTTATGAAAACAGTGAAAAATCCATGTTTGATGTTGTCATGTACCTATTATACAAAAAATAAGTTTAGTATCAGGTAGGAGGTGTACTGTAGTTTTTAATAGTTAAAGTTATAGCTTGTACAATGTACATTCATGAATTTTTATATTGATTGGCTAAAAGTTTCCCAAATTGGAGTATATCGGGCTATGTGGAAAAGGAGTAAGTTTTAATAATGATTGTGGTGTTATGGTGCCAACCTGGGATTCAAAGTAGACTGACCGGGAAAAACCCATCTTGCTGTGTTTCTTAAGGGGTAGGCTGAGAGAACGGACTTTTACTCAATATTTTCAGACTCATTTATTCACTTCTTCCAGGGACACACTTACCATTTCTCATAAAGCTTTTCCTCATTTTTTATTATTATTTTGAAGATGGAACTTCATATTTCGCGGTCTACCACACTTTCGAGCAAGTTTTATTTTTATTTGGGTTATTAGGTAGGTATCTACTTATAGTATTTACAAAAGGGATACACGCAGTTATTGACAGTTTGAAAAACGCTGGCCTACATCGTGCTTCCAGTTGAAAAACCGTAATAAACTTTTTCAAACATTGATTTTCCCATTCATTGAATATACAATGTGAACATCACACACCCAGGGCCAGAAACAACTCAGAGAACAGTTGCCATACCAGCTGCTCTCAACCTTTTTTAACTCGCGTACCTACTACATTTTTTACCTATTAAAGAAAATCGCGAAGCATGCGTTTCAATAAAGAATTACTGCGCATTTTCTCTTGTCGATTTCTTTTATACCATTAAATTCCCTATTGTGTATTTCCGTGCCATAACCTTGGAATACTTGATAAGGTCATAAATCGCGCTAAACTCTCGTGAGTAATTGGTCAGAACATACAGATGTACGGAAAAATCTATTTATACCTTATTAAAAGATAAAAATATTTCTATCTATGCCCGTTGTAAACTTTGAAGCCTTGAAACCAGTTTCATAAAAATACGTTGAATAATGCGAAGATGTTTTTAGATCACAACAAGATCACTTGGACAGTCGGTCTAAAACAAACAACTTTTTTAACACGCTGCGAATCGATTGTTCTCTACCTTATTGAAAGGTGGCGTTCTTCTTTATCCATGTCCGCTCCCTAGTTGGAGCATATGGGCTCCACAAGTCCTCGCCATGCGGCCCTGTCCCCCGTGATTCTAGAAGTCGCACCCCAGTCAACACCAATGCCCTGAAGGTCAGCTTCTAGAGCCTTTTGATTGTTTGGAGGGGCCTACCGCGTCTCCGATTGCCTTTTGGATGGTATAGTTGAGGCTTATAGACGGGTTATGTCCTCCGTAGGCTTCCGAGTGCGTGACCTAGCCAGGTCAGTCGACGAAATCTTATAGTAGCAGTGACCAGTGGTTGGCCTGTTAGGTCTCTGATAACAACTGTGTTCGTTATTAGAGATGGCGTTACTCGCATTTAAATTTAATACATAAAATTGTGCAATTGGGGCATCACGTTTGTTTTATTTTGACCGCATCGGTATTAAGTTGGCGCATAATACAGACTGTCAACACCGCAACACAGATTATAATATAATATACATATTATGTCATTTTCGTAAGAAAAAATAAACATTAGGTATTAAATTGTGGTTATCGCATCGATCGTGTCAAATAATCGTAGTTCGTAGTAGATCACGCATGGGTCTCTGCAAATAGACGTAAAATTATATTTTCTTAAACCCGTATGTTGTCGTTATGTTTTTTTACGTTTATCTGAAACAGGAACGAAATACCCATTTATAATAAAAACTAGCTTTCCCGACAGACGTTGTCCTGGTGGTTCTAGCCCAAAGTGGCCCGTTAATATGTACATGATGTGCACTGCGCCCCCGTTAAACAATACAAAACTAATTCGATTGAGAGAAGCTAATAAAATAATAAAATTGAAATCTGAAACATCCCTATTTCATTCGTATTCAAAGCTCTGGCGGGAACAACTTGAGAAAAATGCGCTCGCGCACACACCCTACCTCGCCTATTACCAACACAAATGTGCCCAATATTGTTGTCTTTGTATGAAAATTTTCTAAAACTATCGAAACGGTGCGGTGGAGTAAGTGGGATGGGCTACTTACTGTAAGAGCGTATGCGAGAATGAGAAGGAACTACCCGCGATGTCGTGGGCGCGTCCCAGTAACCTTTCCATACAAACTTAAATGTTGTATTTTACGTCATATGTTATCCATTTTTTAACTTTTTATTAGTTATTCTGTTATCCGGAGCGGAGAAGAATCCAATAAATCAAACATCAGAAGAATCTGTTGAGCCAATCTCGAGTTATAAGTGTTCGCACTAACCCGACTTTAATTTATATAGTAGATGAGTGTGCTTTTTTATATCAGTATTCAGCCGGTTGCGATAACACCGGTGAAAAGGTTGGTGGTAACTGTATTATCTGAAGTCCGTTGTACAGCACTGCTCAAAGCTAATGGGATAAAGTAAGCAAAACTGGCTACCGTTTGAGTAATACGAACGTAGGTACTGATCGATGAAGACGAACAACGCAAACTAATTTAAGACAATAATAATTGGCGTTTATTAATTTATTGGAACAATCTAAAATAATAATAATTGCGCGAAAGTCCAATCAGTAGGTACATTATTGAAGTGATCATCGGTATGAGAATAGTTGTTGTTAAATTCCACCTCGCATAAACCACGCATTGCGTCCAAATTCGTCTCGATCTCTTTCTTAGTTCTAAGTAATCGACTGATCTATGAGACGACTTTGTTATAGATCAATGCACACTGAAAGGTATTTTTTTGTTGAGAAACGGGAGTTTGCATTTTGCGTGATGGACAGAGTTGTGTACGTAGGTACTTAGTGTTTTGATACGAGCACGAAATGATCGCCGTATTACATAGTAGGATGGCGCCTCATATTATAAATTATAATAGAACAAACTGTAGGCACAGTAGGTAATCAGTCACAAAAAGCCTCATTCACTGGCACTCGGGCCACGTTGTCAGGTGAATCATGACAATGAGCTCGGCTCGGCTCGGAGGTAAGAGCGGAGAAAACCGTTATACTCTGTCAGAGAGGTCTGCGTACCACGAGAGAGATGGATGAGGTGCTGTTTCTTTTTGGTCCCGTCCCGCACTCTCGTATTGTTACGTTCTCGACGGCTACGTTTAGTCCAAATTCGCATCCGAGGGAACGTGGCTATTCGTTGTCCGATTGCACCGATGGTCACGTCATTTTTATTTATTACTTACTACCACGCTGCACTTATCATAAAAATAAAAGAAATAGTGTCCGTTACATTTGGGCTCGTAAGTCAGTCGGCGTGTCGTGTAGCGCGTAGAGGGGTTAACTCAATATGTGATGTCGTCGGAACGGGGATTCACCGGAATCCTGTGAACAAACCAACACCCCCTGGATACGATGACACGCTTACAGCACAGCTTGTGACGCCGGAATGAAACATTTTCACGAAACGAAGATGAGCAGCGCGGGTGAACCGGAAGACGTGAACTCGTCCACCGCGATTTTCACCATTAGCGATGAAGGGGATCCTCCCAGCGTGGAGTACATGGAGGATCCTTACTTCATAGAGCTGGACTCCAACATCACTCCCAGTCTGGATGAGCCGGATGTCGATGTGGCTCCGGATGGTTTGGCATGCGACCAAGATTGTTACGCCTATAGGGCTCGGGAGACAAAAACATGAAAATATTATGCAATACCTATAAGCGAAACAAACAGAAAAATTTCAAACTACTTCGGTTAGTATACTAAAACCCGTGGGAGGTATTGTGTGAGGACTGCCCTCCCTGACCCCTCTGAGTAATCCTTTCAGAGGCTCTTCTAATGAATGTAATTTAATGGTTACACGACTGTGTAACTTGCAACACAAAACAAGTAAAATTTAAATCCTCATATAATACGAACTTGGGTATGAACAAATATTATGATTAGTAAACTAGATACTCAAACCTCTACTGCAACCAGCCAATTAATCCAATTTGGTATCACTACACAACAACTATTATTTATTTAAACACTACTAGCAAATAAACTCAATCACTAGATGTAACTATTAATCTCTACTTGTTTATTTTAATACGTCACTACGCAATTACAGTATTCCCGACACCTCTCTACGCTTATTTCCAAATATAAACCGAAATTACACTTTCACCGAATAACTAATTATTTTACAATAAATCTACGGAGACTTTCGAATCAAAACACTACGTCAAACTCTAAAACAACACAGGCAAGCGTTAGCAGTGTAAGTCTAAGTGCGTGCAGCTACGTGTAAGCGTGTTATGAGGGCTCGCCTGGCAATACAGCTATTTTTAAGAAAGCTTCCGAGAGGCGGAGTCAGGACAAGGAAGGGGGAAAAATGGATGATCTTATTGGTGGAGGCGCCTGTGATGTAGTGTGCGAGGGAGACAGGGTAATTGTTTTTATAACTGCTACAAATTGTCTACGCGCGAACAACTTATAATGAAATAATTATACATAGTTTTTTTTTATGAATCTTTCATATACCTAGTAATTAATAAATCTTTTCTTTATACATCATTTTTTCTTAACCGATATGTTAGTCTTATCTACATTGAACATAAACCTAACTTTAATACATCTCTTAGTAATAATCTTTTGAAAGCTTAATTCAATCTTCTAATCATGTTATGCTAATTTATCTCTTAAAATTAATTACAACCTTGTGAATCTTATATACTAGAAATCTTATATACTAGACATGTTCAATAATTGTCTTAATATTAATTATAATTAATCTTATTACTAATGTTGGCCATTAATCAATTCTATCTTAGGTAATTCTTAACCTACACATAGGTATATTCCTTCTTAATTAAGATGCTTATCAGTAATTAAACTAACGTGCCTTAATCAATAATTAATCTAATAGTCTTCTAATATCTTATATTACTCCTTAAGCATATGTGTTATAATTTATCATTTCAAAACAACATTATAATCTCTACACATTATTTATTCAGTATTTAAGTCTTGTTTAAACCATAGTCTATTATAGAACAACAACATACCTACTTATGTTCGTTTACAGTTACAACTACATACCTAGTTTGATAATAACCATAATACCCTCTAAACAATTCTATGTATCATAACAAACATATTTTATTACAAGGGTTTTTTTTTTCATTATTCTAATCCGCCAAAACAATACCATGCACTAAAGAGGTACCCTTATCTACGGTGTTTCGAAGCATCCAAAAAAACCCGTTTCACTAGAATATTGTGATTTAAAATTAAACAAAAGACTATGTTAGGGACAAACTGTCGCCGCGTTAACTATGTAAAAACCATATCCATTGTTTCTTATCTTTCGGACCTTTAAGCCTACTCTTTCAACAACAACCTGTGAGACTTCTCAGAACAGATTTTTGAACGCCTCAACCGATCATAACATCCGCCCCCTCTTAAACGTTCAAAATCTGTTATTTAAATAACTGTAAACTAACTTAATGTAACCTTCTAGGGCGCCAATACATTCAATGGTAATAAGTATATAGGATAGCTGTGAATGTATAAGCCAGTTATCCTAGTTTAAATAAAAAAACATCCCACACCACCATTAAATACAATTCTATATATGTTTTAAACGTATTTCCCACTACCAACTAAATACTTCTAAGTTCTACCCACAACCTTTTTTCTTTTTTTTTTTTGTTTTTGTATTTTTTTTTTGTTTTTTTTTTTTTTTTTTTTTTTTTTTTTTTTTTTTTTTTTTTTTTTTTTTTTATAATATATAATTTCTAACTTTGTCCTATATTTCTAATATAACTTATTTTACTTCACTACTTAGCCTATATTCCGATCGATAAGAAACTCTAACTTTAATTTAAGGTTCAGTTTCCTGGACCTCTTCCTGTTGAACAGGGGCTAAATTTAATTCGTCTGAATGTACTTTAATAGGTTTTCCTTTACGATCTATCCAGTAAACGTTTCCTCGTCCTACTGGTAATAGAACCGTATAAGGACCGGAGTATTTTGGTGCAAACCCAGCATGAAAACCCGCTACGCGTTTTGAGAGTGGATGTTCTCTCAACATAACCTTCTGTCCAGTGACATAACCAGGGACCTTTCCGTTGGTCTGGGCGTATTTACTTCTATACCGGTCCTGGTTTTGACGAATATTTTTATTTATATCTAATCTATTTGATCTTTCCGGCTTAGTATTTGGGGCTACCGACGACCATTCGCCAGGTCGTTTAATTTCGTAGCCAAATAGAGCTTGGCTTGGAGTCATTCCCGACGCGTCGTTACGTCTTCCCCTAATTGACTCTAAAATTGAGCTTAAGTGCTCATCCCAACGCTTGTGTTCACGCCCTAATAGGTGAACACGGAGCAATTTTTTTAATTCTTGATTTCGGCGTTCTGTTATGTTAGCACGGGGTAGGTAAATCGCTGTGGTCCAATGCTGGCATTGCCACCTATCTATTGCCGAGTTCCAAGACTCGTGACTAAACTGTGGTCCGTTGTCTGAGAGAATAGCCCTAGGATACCCATACCGTGAAAAAATCTCTTTCTCTAACAAACCTACAATCTGTGGTGCTCTCCCCGATCGCATAGGAAATGCTTCTACCCATTTTGTAAACATATCTGTAACTACTAATAAAACCGTATTCCCCTTAGCTGATCTAGGGTATGGGCCCATCAAGTCAATAGCTAAAATCTCAAAAGGATTTTGTGCTACCGATGATCCTAAAGGCGCGCGTGGACGACTTGGTAACGCTCTCGCTTGAGCACAAGTCATACATCTCTTGACAAACCTTTTCGCATCTCTATTTATGCCTGGCCAGATAAAATATCTCCGAGTCGCTCTAAGCGTTTCCCTTTCACCAGGGTGGCCAGCATGCCTACTATTATGATAAAAATTTAAAACGTGAGGGATCATAAATTTCGGTACGATCAGTTTCGGAACTGATTGTCCGCTAACCTGTCTATATAAGTAACCATCAATTAATTTGTATATCTCCAACCAATGCCTATCACGGGCATTTGTTGGTGGACTGTTGGCAGAAAGTAAGCTTTCCAAATGGTTTATCATTCGAGACAACCGCTGATCGGTGCGTTGGGCCCCACGCACACGATCTGCCAGTTTTCCAGACTGCTGATCTTCAGCGTCCCGAAGATCCAGACCGTTCCCAATGAGCGTCACCTGAGGTAGACCTCTATCTGCTTTCCAGCCCTCCTGACTAACATTGGGGTACATTCCCCTATCTAACGAATCAATATCTTCAGTGATATTAGATTCGGCCGGATTCCTCGACAAGAAATCTGGTAACTCATTTTTCCTACCTGGGCAGTGTTCTAACGTAAAATTAAACTCCTGTAATAACAATGCCCACCTAGTTAACTTAGCTCTTTCATCTTTGACCCGTTCTAACCATGTCAACGCTTTGTTATCTGTACGTAGGATGAAATGTGTACCTTCCAAATACTGACGATATTTCTTTATCGCCCAAACAGCCGCGAATGCTTCCTGTTCGTTCGAATGCCAGCGTTTTTCT
The DNA here is from genome assembly GCA_963576905.1 of Mystacides longicornis. Classification (NCBI taxonomy): domain Eukaryota; kingdom Metazoa; phylum Arthropoda; class Insecta; order Trichoptera; family Leptoceridae; genus Mystacides; species Mystacides longicornis. The sequence goes on along the minus strand of OY756426.1, from coordinate 18,434,736 downwards.
GCATCAGAAAAACGAGCACTAGCGTAAGAGACAATATCACGACCGCCATCAGGTCGCTCGTGATATAGAACGGCGGCAACGCCGAACTTGCTGGCATCTGTTTGCAATACGAATTGCCTCTCGAAATCTGGCCTGCATAGGGAGAGTGGCCTACTTATAGCAATTTTAATGCTATCCATTGCATTTTGTGCTGAGGCATTCCATTTGAATGGCCTCTTCGTGCTCAACAAATCAGTTAATGGAGCTGCTATCTCTGCAAAACGATAAAGATACTCGCGCAACCAATTCGATAAGCCGAGGAAGGACCTCAACTTCTTTCTTGAAGTAGGCACTGGGAAGTTTGCAATGGAGATTGCATGTAACTTCTGGGGATGGTTACCACTAGCCGAAACTACGTGACCTAAAAATTCTAATTCTGTGGTACCGATCCTGCACTTATCTGAAGCGCACCGCAAATTATATTGCTGTAACCGTTCTAAAACTAATCTCAAATGATACATATGTGAAGCCCAATCTTTAGAATAAACGATCACATCATCGAGATAAACAAGGCAAAAATCGCGTAGATATCCAGCCAAGACCTCTTGACTCATTATCCGTTGAAATGTTCCTGGGGAACCTTTCAAACCAAAGGGCATAACTCTAAATTGATAGCAAGCTCCGTCAGGGGTTGAAAAAGCGGTTAAATGTTTACAATCTTCAGACATTGGGATCTGCCAATATCCTTTCTGTAAATCAAATGACGAGAAATATTTCGCGTTACCTAAATCTTTTAACGTTTCATGAATAATGGGTAAATGTGATGGCTCGTTCTCAGTGACGTCGTTGAGTTTACGATAATCTACACAAAAGCGATATTCATCCTTCCCTCGCTTGGGGACCATAACTACCGGAAAACTATAACATGATCTACTGCTTTCGATCACGCCATCAGCCAGCATGCCTTCCAGCTGGGCCAAGAGATGCTTCTTTTTCTCATCAGAGAGCCTATACGGAGGTAAACGAATCGGGCGTGCATCTTTCAGCTTAATCTCGTGAGGTTGTAGCGGAGCAGGGCCAGAATATGGAAGAAATACCTCTTTAAAATCATTTAAAATACCTATAAGACTCTCTCGGTGTCCGCGAGGTATATCGGATTGCAACTCTGGCAATTCGACATCACACTTCATTTCCCCACGTACCGGTATCAAATGCGTCGTCACTCTTTCTACTCTACCGAAATGAAGGCAACCCCTATGAAAATCTATAACGCACTTTTGTGACGTCATCCACGGCACTCCGAGAATAACATCATCCCTAAGCTTATCTACGACTAAAAACTCACAAATAACCTCTATACCCTGAACTAAAATATTTGTCTCAAGTCTAGCCGTTACCTCCATGTAAGCACCTTGTTCTGCTAAATATAATCTGTCAATATGGGTCTGTTGCTTACGCAAATTTCTAGTTAATCGGCTACATACAATATTATACGAAGACGCAGAGTCCACCAAGGCTGTACACTCTATATTATTAAACGACATTCTAATTCGCGGGAGTAATGGCGTTCCCGAATCTACAATAGCTACACACTGCGGTTCTTCAAAAAATTCTATCGCATCTAAATCTACATCTGATAACCTTTGTCTATCTCTATCGCGTTGTGGATTCTCTACCTCTTCGGAACTTGAACCCAAAAGTCTAAAATTATCGCGCTCAACATCTTTACCCTTACCTTCACGATGTAACCACGCTTGAACCTCGACTGGCCCATCACTACTTTCGCCCGTATCTTCCCATATTAGCACCTCATCTAACGTTTCATTATTATTTATAGAAATTGGTTTAGAAACTATGTTTCTAGACCTAAGCTTCACATCATTATCAAGGACCTTTGCTACAGGTTGAATAGTCGGTCGTAACTCTGATTCAACCTCCCTATGTTCTAATTCGTTTTCTAGTGATTGCCCTGAGACGGCTTTGATCCGGCGTTCCGTCCAGGGCCTTGAGCGTTTAAATTAGCGTTCTGGTTTCCGTTTTGCCTACCCCTGTTTTGATTCCAATTGTTTCTATTCTGTCCTTGCCCGTTTCTATTCCAGTTATTATTATTCCTATTTTGACCCTGTCTATTATCAACGTTATTCCTTTCCTGTCTATTATCAAAGTTATTCCTTGCCTGATTATTGTTAAAATTATAACTATCCTGTCTATTATTGTTAACCGTATTTCTATTCCTATTCTGATCATGATTCCTATTATCCATTCTAAAGTTATTTCTATTTTGATTACCCCTATTTTCAAAATTATTCGACTGATTGAAATTATTATTATTAGAATTCCTAAAGCTATCCGACTGATAATTATTATTCCCTTGCCTACCTGACTGGTAATTTCCTCTATTATTATTATAATTTCCCTGTCTATGGAATGGTCCGTCGTTATTCCTATTATCAAAAGTCCTACCGTTCCTATTCCTAGTCAATGGACAATTCCTCTGTACATGCTGCCCGTTGCAGTTATAACACGAAATGCTACTACGCCTTTGAGGCTGATGTGTCGCTTGTTGTGGCTCATTATTTATTACTGGATATACCAGTTCCGTCGGAAAATCAATTTCAGAGACGCGGTTCTCTAAACTGTCAAACGTGATGTCATCTTTGGTGAATTCTCTACGCAGAACATTAGTGTAACGTGGCAGCATCAAATTTAATAGGTGAAAAGCAAACTCAGCTGAATACATAACATCGTTTCCATAAACCCGGTCATAAACTTTTGTCTTTCTACTCAAAAATGAAGAACCAGACTCGTTCTCTTGCTGTTTATGTGAGAGTAAGTGGCCAGTCAATGCCAGTCTATTATTGTCGATCCCATACCGTTGTAATAAAAGAGCGCTGAAGGCCGACCATCTCAGCAACCCATTACCACGGCTGGTCCACCAGGTTTTCACGTCACCGCGAAGTTTCAGAGCAGCCAACCTGACTTTCTCCGATTCCCTAATGTTCCGAAGAGCAAAGTACTCTTGGCAATCCGCGATAAATGTCTTCGGACATTCTTGAGGTAACCCGCTAAAAAAGAAGTTCTCGTTGAGTACTTCATCTCTCACATAAACAATCTGCGGTCTTGTATCAAAATTCCTAACCCTCGTTTCTAATGTGTCAGCTGGTGGCACATTATGGTCGTCATCATCATCATGTGACGAAATGGGTGGCGTTTCGTCAACGCCTAACGAACCTGCCGATGCAGCCCCATTTCTCGTGACCACCGCGAAAATAAAAAGTTTACAAACACGTAGTAATAACTCGAACCAATTGAAAATAATCATTTTACTTGTCGATGTAAAATAGGATTTAAACTAATGAAATTGACGGATAGTAAGACAACTCTTATTGGATTCTAGTATAAACCGCGTGGTCTCCACGTGTTCAAATATTCGAAATTTCTACAAAAATCTCTATAAAAATAATAAAAATTGAAGACTCGTCTCGGGGTGAATTCGTCAATGCTTAATATATAACTAAACACACGTTGGCGCCAAGTTGTTACGCCTATAGGGCTCGGGAGACAAAAACATGAAAATATTATGCAATACCTATAAGCGAAACAAACAGAAAAATTTCAAACTACTTCGGTTAGTATACTAAAACCCGTGGGAGGTATTGTGTGAGGACTGCCCTCCCTGACCCCTCTGAGTAATCCTTTCAGAGGCTCTTCTAATGAATGTAATTTAATGGTTACACGACTGTGTAACTTGCAACACAAAACAAGTAAAATTTAAATCCTCATATAATACGAACTTGGGTATGAACAAATATTATGATTAGTAAACTAGATACTCAAACCTCTACTGCAACCAGCCAATTAATCCAATTTGGTATCACTACACAACAACTATTATTTATTTAAACACTACTAGCAAATAAACTCAATCACTAGATGTAACTATTAATCTCTACTTGTTTATTTTAATACGTCACTACGCAATTACAGTATTCCCGACACCTCTCTACGCTTATTTCCAAATATAAACCGAAATTACACTTTCACCGAATAACTAATTATTTTACAATAAATCTACGGAGACTTTCGAATCAAAACACTACGTCAAACTCTAAAACAACACAGGCAAGCGTTAGCAGTGTAAGTCTAAGTGCGTGCAGCTACGTGTAAGCGTGTTATGAGGGCTCGCCTGGCAATACAGCTATTTTTAAGAAAGCTTCCGAGAGGCGGAGTCAGGACAAGGAAGGGGGAAAAATGGATGATCTTATTGGTGGAGGCGCCTGTGATGTAGTGTGCGAGGGAGACAGGGTAATTGTTTTTATAACTGCTACAAATTGTCTACGCGCGAACAACTTATAATGAAATAATTATACATAGTTTTTTTTTATGAATCTTTCATATACCTAGTAATTAATAAATCTTTTCTTTATACATCATTTTTTCTTAACCGATATGTTAGTCTTATCTACATTGAACATAAACCTAACTTTAATACATCTCTTAGTAATAATCTTTTGAAAGCTTAATTCAATCTTCTAATCATGTTATGCTAATTTATCTCTTAAAATTAATTACAACCTTGTGAATCTTATATACTAGAAATCTTATATACTAGACATGTTCAATAATTGTCTTAATATTAATTATAATTAATCTTATTACTAATGTTGGCCATTAATCAATTCTATCTTAGGTAATTCTTAACCTACACATAGGTATATTCCTTCTTAATTAAGATGCTTATCAGTAATTAAACTAACGTGCCTTAATCAATAATTAATCTAATAGTCTTCTAATATCTTATATTACTCCTTAAGCATATGTGTTATAATTTATCATTTCAAAACAACATTATAATCTCTACACATTATTTATTCAGTATTTAAGTCTTGTTTAAACCATAGTCTATTATAGAACAACAACATACCTACTTATGTTCGTTTACAGTTACAACTACATACCTAGTTTGATAATAACCATAATACCCTCTAAACAATTCTATGTATCATAACAAACATATTTTATTACAAGGGTTTTTTTTTTCATTATTCTAATCCGCCAAAACAATACCATGCACTAAAGAGGTACCCTTATCTACGGTGTTTCGAAGCATCCAAAAAAACCCGTTTCACTAGAATATTGTGATTTAAAATTAAACAAAAGACTATGTTAGGGACAAACTGTCGCCGCGTTAACTATGTAAAAACCATATCCATTGTTTCTTATCTTTCGGACCTTTAAGCCTACTCTTTCAACAACAACCTGTGAGACTTCTCAGAACAGATTTTTGAACGCCTCAACCGATCATAACAAGATGACGGCGTGACTTGGACGGCCCTCCGCTCGTTGGACATGGAAAAGGATCTGCAAGGTCTCCATATAGATCCGCCGTGGGACGCCATGCTCTGCATCGAAACGGAATTTATCGTCGACAACCGGAAAAGGCGACTTCGTATCTTCAAACGAAAAATGCGCGATGTTCGTGTGCACTTTCAGGACTTGTCCAAACCTTACATGGCGAAGATATCAAGTCACAACAATTACAAGAAGTTCCTAGGATTAGGGACTGGTACGTATTGCCGCAATCTCCATTATCCTGTCTAAGTTTCCGTGACATTTACGCTGGGGTAGAGTGACAAAATGTTGTATGGAAAAGTATATAGCGCTACTATAGAATGCCTACTTCGAAAATCTCCGCAGCCCTTACAAAATTCCCGTGAGCTTTTAGAGTTAAATTTAGAATAGGGGTACCTACACCGGTACAGTCATCCTCTTTTCGCGTGTTTTCTTTTAATCGAATTTGGTAGTTTAGATGCCAACCTTTGCTCTTGTAGTCCTGGGTTCAATTCCCAAACGGTTCTATTTTTTTTTAAATGTTACTAACTACCTTCTTGTTTTGGCTCATACATTTATTTATTTATTTTGACATTAGAAGGGAAAATTAATTTAGTGACGACGATAAATCGCGTCAAGCACTAAGTATTGTCGACAATATGATTATCATTGTATGATGAAAGTAAAAGTGTTGTCTGCTCTATTCTGCATTAGGAATAGGTATATTCCAATTTCAAAGAGAATGGGAAGTTTTCTGGGGAGCTTCCGATAATACACACTAGGTGGCAGAACTTCTAATCAGGTCTATTGTCAAATTCAGTGCTGCCAACGTAGAGATGTTTTTATTTCTTTTTTTAACTGATTTATAGACCATTCTCCGTAATTTCTATTCATTTTAAAATTATTTCTAAACGCAATGGTAAAAATAACAAAAATACAGTCTCAAACTGACAAATCTCCGAACGTATTTATGTTTTAATAACCAGCTGTCATATTATTATAATACTAGCCTTTTTACCCGTCCATAAAATTATTGATAAAGTTTGTTGAGAAAAATGGGAATTATAGAACCTGATTTCTGGATAAAATAAAAGTACCTTTAAAGTATGACCCTAAGTAGGGTCAAAAAAAGGGAGAATAATTGATTGATTGATCTACTTTAATCTTATATTACTTATATTTAAAAAGTTTGAATTGGTAAATAGGTAGATATAATTAGATAGTAGGCGTGTCTGTATGAGAAATATGTAGAATTGCTGTGGAGGCAACAAAAGTGAGTCACAAATATAGCATTTTTATCTATTTACCATACCTTCCCCATCAATGACATTATACTTGATTTCTGTAAATGCTGATCTTATTCTTCTGTAACAACATAATTATTATGTACCTACAAAGTTATATTTATTCTTAATATCAAATTTAACAGGTAGGCACATAGGTAATTATTTTAGTATTCTAGACCTCTACCGAGCCAGTGATTTTGTACATGAAAATCTTTTGTATGAAGAATTTTCAGTATGTACAGCCAGCAAGAAACATTGCACAAAAAACTATAAAAATTCAAACCCATCTGGGAATTGGAACCAGAAATTCCTTATCAGTAGTGGGCAGATAGTAATTTTAATGTTGTGGCCATCATTATCAGGATTCGAACCTGCACCATACTTCCTGCATAATGCCATCCTTCGTGTAAGTAGAAAAATCATTGTAGATTGCTTATTTCAAACAAAACTGGATTAGGGTAGTAATAAAATTTTCAAATTGCTATGGCATCCCATCAATTTATTAAAATATTTCAAAAATTTAATTTGCTTACATAAATAAAACAATTAATACAATTGGTAAAGAAACACTCTTTTATAATACATAACTAAGGGGTTTTACAGTAGCTGTTTAAACTTCATTTTTACAGGGTAAAACTTTTATAATAATTTTTTAATAAATGTTAATTTTGAGTATAATTATTTACTTCTAGAGGATTAGACCTCTCATCTATAGGTGCTTAATATAAGCCATACCAAGAGTTGACAATTAATAAGAGGTATACAAAAGTTAAAGTGAAAGTTATTGTTAGAGAAAATATTTTAAAAATTTTGACACACTTTAAAATTCTGTAGACATCTCGGCATTGCATCAATGATAATATATAACTCTAGGAATCCCAGCTCCATTGAAGAATTATTGAAGACATAAAAGCATGTTGGCCCTATGGCTAGCGTCTTAGCAGATTGTTGAATTTGTCGAATACTCAAGGATTTCAATTTGACCACCTAAATAAGGAAAGTTGTTAACGTGAAGTAATTACACAAAGCTATTTGAAACATCAGGAGACGAAGGTCGTAATCCAGTACTGGTCAAATTGATAAAAATATAGCATTTTAAAATCGACCATAAATAATGGTGTAATGTTGAAATATTATATATCAGTCTGTATAATATAACACTTTTCAATGTTATAACAAAAGGCCTGATTTTAGATTTCAACATAAAAAAAAACATGTTGTTTACAATAATAATAATTCTGAAATTAAAATAATTGTCTCCAAATAAAAAAAAATTAATGGTTTAGAATATAGATTAAACTGCTATAGGCTTACAATAATTATTGTCCTCCAAGGCAATCACTTGTAAGTTTCTTTTAACTAATCTATGAATGCTTATTTTTACCTACTAAATACACATAATCTGCAAATTAAATATAACATAGGTAATCTTTATATTCATAAGAATGATATTAAAAATTCAGTAAGTAGTAAAATAATGAAAAAGTCAGTGCGCGACGGTTGGGTTTAGAGTCACGCTGACCATCACCGCTGACATGCGAAATGTATAAACTTCTAAGAAGCGTTTTAGAATAACGCGTAGCTGTCAGCACGGACGCTTCTTAGAAGTTCATACATTTCGGCTGTCAGCACTCAGCGGCATAATCTGTAAATTAAATATACATAGGTAATCTTTATATTCATAAGAATGATATTAAAATTGTGAGAAGTTTATAAGTAAATAAATATAAGTAATAATTTTTTAATAGTCCAGGCGTTGGTTATTATAACATAACATTTTGTTAAGATTATAAGGCCTGTTCCAATTAAAATCTTCTTTTTCCGATGGGGTTACAGCCCAATTCTAGCCTTGTGTTCCATAATTCGACTCCTCCAGACAACCCTGTCTCTGTCCTAATTTCGAGAGTCAAGAAATTGCTCGCATCCTTCCTGACTTCATTCGCATATCGCAGCCAAGGTCTGCCAATTCAGCATAGTTTTCTCTTTGGTGCCCGCAATGATGGCATTCTCTGTCCATATCTGGCCCACCGTAGCCTATGATAATTAACCAATATTAGGATGGGAGGTTAGATATCTCAAAATTTCTTATGCAAAATTTAAAAACATATAATGGGATTACACTTTATAAATAATAAAGAAATGGATATAACATGAGTTTAAAAATTTTGATATTGATAAAAGTAATATTTACTTACTTACTTTGCGTTTCCGGTCTACACTTTGCCACACCAGTAAGCAGCGACAGTCATCGCCTCGTTCGCAAGGATAAGGTGTTTGCAGGTTACATGTTTCACCAATCAGCAGGCATGTCAAGAGGTGATTGTCATCCTGATGGAGCTCACCACATTCACATTCAGTTTTGTCAGCAGAGAGGTAGCCCCATTTATGTAGGTTTTTCCTACACTTGGTAACACCAACCCTAACTCTATTGAGGGCAGTCCATAAAGTGAATGGTAGGTGTTAAACCGTACTGATGCCTTGTAAAGTAATATTGAGAAGATGCAAGACTTATCTGCAAAAAAAATTATGTGTGTTGAAAAATGTTTTTATTGCGCCCTTTAAAGTTGCTGCATTTAATGTCTATTTCTTTTTATTATTTTTATTTATTTTATTTTATTTAAAACATTTATATACAAACAGTGAAATTGATACAAAAATAAGACAGTACATACAATTTGCAAAACATACACCAGTGAAGTATATACATTTAAATCAAACATATAAAACTGTGAGGTAAACATTTTTTTTGAAATAGGTTACATGTTACATACCTGAGAAATAGAATTCCATATTAATGTAAATCTCAGTCCATCTATCAAACTCATACTGACTTGTATGTTTTTGGTTTTGCAAGGAATGAATAATTTCTGACGGCTATTTTCGACAAAGCTCAAACAATAAAAATAACCTTTGTGTGAAACTAATTCGCTATATTACTCAAAACTACACAAAAGCTATAATTATCAAGACAAACAAATAATAATATTATTATTACATATTGCCAATTATCTCATTTTTATTACGCGTTGATTATTTACTGCGTATAAAATTTTACACTTTTGACAGCACCATAGACCATAGAAGTAGAAATTTATATCATTACGAAGACGCATACAACACTATAAGTAGTCTGTGCACACAACTTTATTCCAACCCTTTCATATTGAAAAAAAATACAGTATATAAATAATTCATTCTATTTAAATATTTATAAAATTGATAATATTGAAATTTTATATTTTTTATTCATTTAAATAATTAAGACCTTTTTTATTTAATAATTAATTATGACGTAGCAAATTTGGTAATTATAGACGACATTTTATTCTGCAATACATATTTTCTAGATTTGATAGTGTCTGTAAAAGTAACCTTCATAAAAATATAATATGTATTAGATGTCATTTGCACACATATATAATTTAGTTAAGCAATATTAAACGTTGCTTATTGCTGTTTTATTTTAATTAGATGCGCTGCCGAACCATAGATTTACTTATACATAGATTAATAGAATTCCTTGTCAATGTCACTTGTCACTCAATATTGATAAATATTGATCTGTCAAAAAAAAATAAGAGAGTGAAGGAATGCTTCCAATTTCAAAATAAAAGTTATTTGCTGCTCAATAGATATTTTCGGTAGGTACCTAATGTTGTTTAAGATTTATTATATGATAATCACTTCTTTGTAATTTTGAAGTACTGACTCAGAACCATAAAAAATGATGACCTTTTCTGTAACATTCTTTCCATCGCTTAGTATTTTATTTTTATAGTTTAAGAATGCATGAATCACTTTTTAATGGTAACGTAATTGAAAACAAATGAGCCAAGACAATCATACTCTTTTTGAAAATATATAAGCAATATGATTTATGCTAAACTATAAGATTTGATTTTAAATTCAACCATTAGTGCAAAGGGGTTAGTAAAGAAAAATAAACGCAAATATTTACTGACTGATGATTAATTTATTCATTTTCAGTGTCACAAACCTTGGTTGCTTTTATCTGTCATCAAATTGGGCTGTGACAGAGTCACCTTTGGGTTTTTTTTGCGTCAAAACTTGGTCGAAACCTGTCAATCTGCACATACCACATCCAACGATTGCAGTTTTGGTCTTTGAAGGATTCTTTATTCTACAGGATCATGTTTGAGATGTATAAAGAGAATATGTTGTTGACGGAAGAAACTACTACACCAATTATCCCATACCATACTTTTTTAAAATGCTTCTTGTCGTATTATGAAACATACATGAAGATTGTTATATTAACGCAATAAAATATTAATATATATTTAACATTGTTTTTAATTTATCTTCATACCTATTAATTAAGAATTTAGATAATTTTGTTATTATAATAGCAAACAAAGTGATCTTCAAATAAAGTGATATTCGATGATTCTGTCCACAACAATCTGTTTTATGTGATTAATTGAGATATGAATATTATACAGTATTTCTTAATTATTATGATGTAGATAAAACAAATATATTTTTTACTATAATAAACATGCACAAATACCTGACAAATCCATTATGATTTTGATAAACAGGATCGTCATTAGTTCCTGTCAGATTCGCTTTCTTTCAGAGTTCTGTTTTATTGACCAAATCTACTAAAGAATTTTTATACTCATTTCAATTTTCAAAAATCATTTTTACGATTAATATATTTAAATGTATTATGAATTTAATTTCATGTATCTTTATTATTTACCAACATTTAATATGATTTTATCAGGTACTTACTCATCTAATGGCTACGACAGATTTACACAAAATGTGGCCATAAATTTTTTAAAATGTGTCAATTTTCAAAATGGAGGATTTTTTTTCCAAAATTTTTCATTAAATCTTTATTTATTGAGAATAATAAGATTTGAATAACTTTTATATGTATAACGAATCAATCTCCAATTATTTTATAACATTTTCATACCGTAATACCAAGATTCTATTCAACGTTTACATGAGTAATTTTGTTTCCAAAAGATGGCTTTCTGTCTTTTTTGAAAAATTTGTATGAAGATCCTAAAAAAATAAAGTTTTTTAAATAGCTCTTAATATATTAAAGTTAACGTTGCCAATTGTATCTTAGAACGTTCTCGAGCAAATTTCACCGCTCTGCGCAGATTCATATCTGACGTAGCATTTGTATTTTGAGCGTGATGTTCACATATACGGTAAAGTATTGTCAAAGGCAAATAAAAAAACATTTCTGAATTATTATGTAGATTTAGATGAGAAGCGCTGCTACCCAGTATATTATTATATTATCTATGCTGCTACCTACCAAATGGCAGTAAATCGGCCCCGTTGGCCACACTGAATTTGACAATAGACCGGATTAGCTAGGGCGCCCCTAGCGGCACACAAGGGAAGAAAAACTTCCCATTATGAAAATTACAATCTATGGTTCAGGTTCAGTTTTTATGGAAAAAAAAAATACAAACTAAAGTAATGCTGACGTTTTTAGGGTGGTTCTCAAACTTTTTTGTTTGTTAAAAATGAAATACTTTTTTGTTTGTTAAAAATGAAATACAAGTATGCATTATAATTCTTTTTAGCATAAAATGTTTAAAGATAATTTTTACTATTATTGCTCTAGGAGTGAAATGCACTCAGATCTTTGGGGGTCTATTTTGTACTCTCTGCACTTGCTCATGGAGTGTTCCATTTAGTTACGAAGAGGTCCAGCACGTGAATAGGATCCAGGGTGGAAAAATCCTTTTTACTACTCCTAGATGTAAAGTTTGTAACAAAAAATTAAGTTTGCACCGTTATCACAATCTTTTGATATTATCTATCATAAGTTACTATAATAAAAGTTTTTTTTTATTTCACATAAAATTGAATATATTTTCTTGTTAGTATGTTCAATGAAAACCTACATAACGTAATATTTTTCCAGTTAGAAAATTACATAATTAAATTTTTGTCTTATTAGAATTTCAAAGAAATTCTCTCCTGGGTATTTTTATTCTAACACCCTACAAAGCAGTTACACCTACCAAGTCAAGAAATTTTAAAGGTACACTAAAGACAAAAGTATTGTTTATTTATTACTTTTTTATAGGTAACTAAAATCAATATTCTTATAATATAATCGAAGTGGTTGGTGGCCCAGCGGTTACAATGCCGGCTTTCGTACTGCGGATGTCGAGGTTCGATCCCAGGTGCCGACCATCTTCCTCTTTCACGACACAAGCTTTCAGTAGCTTACTGTGAAAGAGTCAAGGAGTGTATTTGTGTTCACTTTGAGTGAGCACAGATTCATTTTACAAAAAAAAAAAAATATTATCATATTACGAAACAATGTTTAGTGAGAAACGTGCGCTTGTTTAACCGAGACAAAATTTTGAGCATTCCTAAATAAGGCTGCTCTCATCTTTTTGTTTATCATTCTCAGGTGGTCTCTTTTTTTTGATTTAATATTAGTGAGATTTCAAAATCCTAATTCTCATATATAGGTTGTGGCAAATGGTAATAGAATTGTAACAGCATGCTTTGAAAGCAATGGAAAATAATTTTGTATATGCAGACAAAATGTGCTAGCTCTTGGGAAAATTTTAGTTTTAATGTCCTATCTTAGTTATCGGTAATTGCCTGATGAACACACTTTGTGAAACACTTCTATAATGGTACTAGCTGACCAGCCCGTCGAACTTCGACCTAATCCAGAATAAAAAAATAATTTTGACTTATTACATGAATTAAATACAGTTTATGACATAAAAACTGAATTAAATTTAGCTAATAATTTATTTCATTATGTACGTACTAATTTTTGTTGATTCGGATGCGGGATGAAGTTCAACGGGTCATAAGTTTGTAATAAAAAGAATAAATTCCTCTATAGATGCGTAACTAAAAAAATCCAATAGATGGCGGTGTAGTAGGAAGTAAATCACATGAGATACACGTTACGATATTCTATATGTTGTTGAAAGAATAGAAGTCCATCAAAACCAAATTTTACCGAATTATTATGGTAAGATTAAGCAAGTATAGGCAATACTTCTCTAGTAAAACAAGCAATAATTCAATTAATAAATTATGACGCAGCTTACAAAAATATAAAAATAGGTATATAGTATAATATACAAATTGAAGACATATTTGTTACAAAGTATAATAATCACATTGATTTCACTTTATTAAATGTTTGTTAAACTAAGAGAAAATAACAAATTCATTCTTTATTAAGTTTTGTAATAACCGTTCATGATGTTATGATAATATTTTTACTACAAAACTTACTATCTGGAGGTTTATTATTGATTAAGCTATTAGTTTCCATTAATATCAAGACTTTCATATTATGTTCCTAGGTGGAGATGATGGTATTCCTGTTTCTCCTGCTGCAGAAGCCATTCCCGAGTTTGAGGGAATGACACTGGAAGAAATTGAAGAGCAGAAGGCCAAATGGAGCCAGGAACTAGCCAGCGTGGAAGATGAGATTGCTACTCTTAGAATGGTTCTGGCGAGTAAAGTCAAACTGAGTTCAGAACTGAAAAGAAAATTAGGCATATCCGTATGGAAAGAAATCACCGATGACGTCAACCAGAGCTTGAAGACTGTCAAAGAGAGTCAAGTGTGAGTAAAATACATTTTACCTTAGGTCGTAATCTTGCTTGTTTGTGTCAAGTTGTCAGGATGGAATCTTGCAATTCAACCAACTTCAACAAAGCTTAAGGCTATTTCACACCACGCCCCTACTCTTATTTTGTTTACTAGGCCTGCCGCCTCCAGGGAGGCCGCCGTCACTGCATCCCCCCCTACTCTTAATATATCTTGCATCCAAAAACTCTCTAGAAATACAAAACCGATTTGCAAAATTCTTTTTGTATATGTACCTACCTATTATTAAATTCAAAAATACATTCATAAGTGAAAAAGTGTAAGATTGCATTAAAACGTTCACTGTATTAGTAGTGATTTAAAGATACATTTGGGAATGCACAAGGACCTTTTTAAGAAAAAACCCCTTAGGGTATTATTTGCAAGAAGTATTGTCAAGTTGATTTATCATAAAATTATAAAAAAAGTGGCACTTACCCGTATTAAAAGTTATTTTTATCGTCTTTATACCTATTTGATTGGCTAAATCAGTATGATCACTAATGTAATCTTTGATATTGTTTTAGGTTCCAAAAAACCGAGTCGGTTATTAAAACTACAGCTGAGAAAACATCGTCCATACTTGGTGGGATCACCGGTGGTATTTCTTACAAATTAGGCCAGATGAGAAATTCTGATTCGTTCCGTTCCATTGAAGAGAAGGTTGGATCTGCTTACGAGAATGTGAAAGTAAGATTACTTATTTTTTTATCCATGCATTCTTCAATTTTAAATAAATGACATTGATGATTACTGTTACAAAAGCCATATTCCTGGCCATGGTGATTTCCTGGGGAAAGTTAATGTTTAATTGAATTTCAATTTATATGATTTTATCAAAATTATGTTCTTACTTGTATAATTTTCTTTTATAGGGCAAAGTGTCTTCAAGATCCAATTCAATCCACAGCTTCACAGACGAGACCAGAGAATCGCAGAGAACAACTCCTGTAACCTCGCCAACCATTGAAGAAGGAAAGATCTTGAAGTAAATCTGCCAAGAGCAATGTTTAAGACAACTCGAGAACTTCAGTTGAGCGAGAATTTGCATGTTGAAATTATCTTATTAGCCTTAAATTAATTATGAAGGATGCATTAATTATTATTTATGTGATTGTATTAATTAATTTTTAGCTCATTTATCATTTCAAATTTCATACTTACCTAACTGGTACTGGAATGGTCTTCTCTTTAATATAGGGATTCTTTTAAAACAGTACTAATGCCTTTCTAAAGATTCATATACATACCTACCTACTTGATTAACCAAATTGTTTTTTCTCTGTTATTATTAATTCTTATAATGGTATGTTGTTTCATTTTCACAGTCGTAAAGTAAAGCCACATATACTTCACTTTGGCACTCTGTAGACTCTTATTTCACTTTGCTCACTCGCAAAACTTAAAGAGTTCCTTTGTTCTCTGATGGTAGATTTTAGGTTATGTTATACAGGTCAAAAATATTTTATTATAATGAAATTATTGGTTTTTTAATTAGAACCCTATCCTCAAAATATGAAGACAGATATGTACATCTTCAATTTATTATACTGATATGTTTATTTTATACCCAACCTAACCAAATTGTGAATTATGTCAACTTGATATTCATCATAATATAGAGCTTCGATTTGCCGTAATTCCCTTATTGTTTTGGATTCCAAGATATTTATGCCGAATCACTCGAAAACGAGTGCAGAGCTAAAAAAAAGATATTTATGTTATTATTATTTGATATGTGCTTATTTTACTTACCTTTAATGTTATTATTTATACGAACGTTATATTTGAGGAACTGCTAGACCCTGGTATTTGTGGGGCCTAGATTTAATTGGACCATTTTGGCATACTATAAACAATATTTATTCAAAAACGCTGTCCGCTGTCGTAAGTCCTAGTACAAGACAGACCATAATTATAATTTATTTTTGAATGGATGTGTTGATATCAAATTCAATCTAAATGCTACTAATAATTAGTATCATACATATTATTATATTTAAAAAAATGTTACATGTGATGTGAATTGTATTTTTACACTTATTATCTAACTATAATAATGTTGTTAAAATTACATTTTCTATTTGTATTCCTAACTATTGTATTTATCACATTTATCGAGGGTTTGCTGTTAAAATAATATATAATATGTATTCACGCATATCACTCTTGTTCTTTGCCTTCGTCCATTATGCATTGTTACTAGATTTTAAGAACTATAATTTATTTTTAACT
Source organism: Mystacides longicornis (assembly GCA_963576905.1). Classification (NCBI taxonomy): domain Eukaryota; kingdom Metazoa; phylum Arthropoda; class Insecta; order Trichoptera; family Leptoceridae; genus Mystacides; species Mystacides longicornis. The sequence continues at coordinate 18,418,276 of OY756426.1, read as the reverse complement.
CACCTTTAAATAAATCATTTCATCTCATTCGTACCCCTCTTGTAGGCGACGTGCTAACCTGGTCCAGGTGGTCATGTAACCCCAGCTAATCACTTCAAAAGTACACGACATTGACAAATCTTATTATCTTTTAGTAATAGTACTACATAAGGTAATTCTATTTTTGTACACTGTTGTTATCACCTTGTATTCAAATACTTTAAATGTCTATAATATGCAGCATGGCACTTAAATTTGTGATCATTAGAAGCTCTCAGAATGGATGGTAGCAATATTTTGTATTGGTGATATTATATATTAAATATGGCATTGTAAACCTTTCATTCATGGGCCTTTTATTTTCCCACATCCTTGATTCTTTACAGCCATTTTGGGAATCTTAGGACACGTGCATCTAATTTTTACACAACTTGACTGTCTGATACAAATCTTGCGGATATTTTGAATTGATTTTCTAAATATTTAAGGTTTTAGAATAGTTCGAAACACAATGGATATGCTTCTTTTAATACTTTTAAATATCTTAAACAGAATTGAAACTGCAATGTGTTGATAGTTATTGTGAAATGTTGTACAGGTTTGAAAGGAACATGCTCAGACAGATTTGTGACTCAATGACGAACTAGACACTATATTTTATAGGTCGACAACTATGAAAATACCGTTCCATACACTAAAATCTGTAGGTGCGGTATTAGGGGGACGAAGTAAAGGTAACTGGAGACGAGCTAAAAAGTCGCTACTGATGCAGGTATACCTACGGCATTTATGCAATTTACCTGAAATTGTATTTTTGCATATCCGCCGTTTGTCACATGCTTTCTGTTTATTTGTTGTTATGATGCTGCGATATAAAAAGGGGTGAAATTGACAACTGTAGATAGACCATTTGAAGAGTTCGCTATGTAGGTAGGTAGGTACTTAAGTTTTCTGAATTGGTTGAACATTGGTTCGAAAAGTTGTCTTTTGGAATCTTCTCCATTTATCATTATCTTTGTATGCTTTCCGTTATTTTATAACTTTTATCATGTCAGTGCAGAGAAAAAATAATTAAATCTCTATACCTAATATTAAAGGGGAGAATCGAAATCGTATTTATTTCTTTATGATGAATGTAGATTCAACCGCTGCTACTTTTTATTTAAGTTCCATTCATAACGATTAAATTTGCAATACGATTCAATCGTTTGAACTGAATGTCGGTACTCATTTTGCTTGTTAGCAGACACCTTTATAAATAATAAAATACAAAAAAGCGTTATGTCCCAACTCCTTCCTTCTTATTGCGAAGGCAGCGGGAAACTGAAATACTCGCACATGATTCGTCCTAGCGCTGTCCGCTACCCCCTGTTACCACTAGTCCCCAATGCATTTTTAGTGTATGGAATGGTATTTTTATAGTTGTCGACCTATAGGTCTCCAACAACTTCACAAATTGAAAGCTTAGGTTGAGTTGGGTTGGGCATGTGGACGTAATTCCAGACTCCTAGATATCAAAAAGAAGGGTGGGCAAACAGAGGCTGTGGTGGGATGACAATGTGGCGAGAGACACAACACAACTCTTGCAGGTGATTAATTATTGGAGAAGAGCAAGTGGAAGCGAAGTTTATGGTTATTTCTCATTTCAGGCTGTAGTGTCATTGAAGAGGGGGAGAATATCATGTTTTGAGGCTTACCTTTTTGTATTTAGTAATGAAAAGTTCATATTTAAGCAAACATAGTTATGATTTCACTCAATGTAATTAAATCCCAAACGTTTTTCACGAACTCACAGACATTTTCAGGTGGTCAAAAGACTAAAATGAAAAAAAAAAGAAACACTATTAGGTTGGTGGATAAAATTGTTGATGGAATCATTTTATAATAATATAAATTTTGAATTCATACAATATTTTTTGTTTGTTAGTTCCACCGAAGCATGGAAGCTTGTATAAAAGTACTTTTCATTTTGAATCTGGGCTCATTTCTTCAATTGTATTTTGGCAGTAACATTAAACTCTGATGTGAAACAAACTATTGGACGTATTTTATTCAGTACATACAACATAAGATCAAACAAGATTATAATTGTATACCTACTAGCAGCAAAACCTATCAGACAACAAGCATTCAAATAAACAAACAAGTCATTAATTATTTGATTGCCCTATAAACCAGTTCTATTGGCCCTTGAAGGTTCCCAATTTTACTTTACAATGATAGGGACTGCGGAAAATTTGTTTTCAAAAATATTTCTTGCGTCACCTGGTTGTGTGTGGTGGATTTACTATCGTGTCATTGTTAAGGGTACATAACATTAATATAATTTTAGAGTACATAATATAATCTCTAATATAAATGAAAGTCGGGTTAGTGCGAACACTTATAACTCGAGATCGGCTGAACAGATTCTTCCGATGTTTGATTTATTGGATTCTTCTCCGCTCCGAATAACAGAATATCTAATAAAAAGTTGAAGAAATGAATAAGAAATTATATAAAATATAATATTAAAGTTAGTATGGATCGGATTTTCTAACCGGTACTGCCACCGCCATCTGTTGGGGAAATAGGGAGATGTCTGGTATATTGATATTTTGGTAGAAATATTACATAAATCAATGTTTTCCCTATGTTTCCACAGATGGAGGTAATGTTACCGACGTTGTAGGTATATTACAACACAACCACATAATTTTTTAATTTTCACAATGAGTAGTCATGTAGGTATGTTAGCTATATTATGTTACCCAGAAATAATTTATTGACTGTAAGGCGGGACGAAGTTCGATGGGTCAGCTAGTTATTAATGAATTCGAAATAGATGGTGCAGGAATTTGAATATTGACAAAAAAAATTGACGATTATTTTTACGAAATTCAAAAATATTTTATTAATAAATTCAAATAAAAAAAATGTACTTAGGTATACCTATTCACTAGAACATTTCTTAAATTTTTATAAGCCAAACCCTACTGATTTTTATTAGATACTAATCAATTCAGCACGTTTTGGGAGAATATATTTTATAATAAACCAATTCACAACACAATATACCTAATTATTCGAAAAAGAAGAATCGCGCTCTACTAAACACATCGTATAGTCAAGTATAGTGCATAGTGGTATAGTGGAAATAAAATACGCACTAAACGCCAAAAACTTCATTTAGAGATAATCTCATAAAACTGTTTTTTCCCCCATACAGACATAGTATTATTATTATTTTTGGATCTGTTTTTTACGCCTTTAGATCATCGATATGGACTTAGTGCATTATTTAGGCTATTGACAATGGTTTATAGAACATTTCCTCATACTCAACTCATTTTTTTCATTTTTGGCGTTTAGTGCGTATTTTATTTCCACTATACCTACTTGCCAATGCATTTCAAGTTTATCTGTGGTCGATTGCATTGAAAACGCCAGTACATACCACAAGTACCTATATACCTACTTTTCGGCAATGTAAATAAACAAAAAAACTTCCACAGACAAGCATAATAGCATGCACAATATCTACTTATGATGTCTATGTGTAAAATTATGTACAGAGAAGACACACACACACAAACCGTAGGTACCTACATATATAACACCAATCAGAGGATGAGCGGTATGTGTGCGCAGTTTTGTTTACAAGGTCATGTTTGAAAAATATTACTCAGTTTTGTGTCATTTTAAATAAAGTTGTCAACAAAAGGACACGGTGAAAATAACAGCCTAATCGCAAGTTTAAATGGTAAGGATTTAAACATACTATGTTTTAATCTTGTATTCAAATCGCAAAACCGCTTATTTCTGAAACAAAATTTACGAAAATATGGTCGCCGGTAGGTACTATTGCGACTCGGCATAAAACGACACTCTTGTTTCTACGTGCGCTTTGCATTTTGAATGAAATATGTTTTAACGTCGCTTTAAATTGATCCAAAATGAAATAAATTAGGATTTATGGCATTTCATTCACATCTTACTTATTACATTGTTTGTAATAAAAAATATCCATTTACTGGTGAAGTGTTTATAATAATTTTAATACACAAATTTGTAGATTTAAACGTTGAAAGAAAGTGCAGGATATGAGAAGTAAGCTAGTAGGTTTTAGTAAAGGTAGACTATTACAATTTTCCAAAGGATAATGTGTTCAGTATATTAGGTGTGTAAAATTACTTAGAAATACGTATGATTCATTCCTGATAACACAATTATACTTATTATAAGTATGTGCATTAAACTTTTATTGTATGAATCTCATAACATAATGTATCTTCTTCAATAAAACTATCTATGAAGACTGAATAATATTATACTTCATTCAGCTTTATTTGAAACACAGATCGTCTTACAGTGAAGTATGTGATAACAAAACTTGAAAAATCAAATTAAAACACCAAACTGTAAATTGCTACATTGAATCTACGGAGATTATAGATTTTTTGTCTCTTCATTTAACTTTTACCGCCACCAGGTTTCTTTGGGTTTTCAGGAAATTCAGGTGGATAAACATAAATACCTGTAATTTAAATAAAACACATTATTCCACAAATTTATTAACCTGACTAGTTTCGCAGGCACAGGTCCTGCATGTTCACAGGTGACTTAGAAACTTTTAATTTATCTTACTTAGATAAATTAACTACCGACTTAGAAACTTTTAATATTATATATTTTTAATAAAAAGTTTATAAGTCACCTGTGAGCATGCAGGACCTGTGCCTGCGAAACTAGACAGGTTACTAAGTTTGTGGAATAACAAATAATTTTTTTTATTTAAATTACCGTATTTAAATAATCCCACCAAAAATGCACGTTCATTATTTTATTAAATACCTGTCTTCGAGTTTCCAATGTATCAGTCTTGCAGTTGGTGTATGTAGGTGAAACTTGATCAATTATTGTGGAAAGATCAACTTGTATCTTGAAGAATTTTAAAGAGATGTCAGTATGAGTGAACTGTGAATCATGACACCTTACTAATGTCCAGATGCAAAAAGTTTCAGACCAAGTGTATCTCCATCACTTATTAGAGTTACCTCAGGCTATTCACTATATTCTTTTAGGGAGCTTCCTGCATATCTTTACTAAATCAAAGTTGACTTTATTTAGTTTCGGCACTCTTCATTCATGGAGTTAAAGTAATATACTCAAGACGTCAGGTAAGACGGAGTGTGTGGTAGGGGCATAACTCTTAATGATTGTCTAGAAAAACTGCAGATATTAATCAACAGGTTTAATTGTTATAAATTTAGATAAGACAAATGCCACAAGAATAGTGCATACAACAAAACATACTACAAATATATAAAACGTGTCTTCCGTGAATACATCGGTGAAAGCAGGAATCTGATTGTATAATTGATCTATGATCATCAAGTTTCCAGATTTCTTGGTCATTTTTTTGGTTTCAACGTCTCTTGGATTGTTTCTTTGATGATTTAGTTTGAACTATTTGCACTTCTTCCTCTGGAGGGGCCAACGGTGTGACGTACTTATTAAACAGTTGTAATATTTCCAGACAAGTTAGATTTTTACTATTGAATGTTATAAGCTTGGTGCCACTGGAAACTGAAAATAAAACAAAATAAATCTACTTTACATCCCATTATATTAACTGTGTACTAGAAATGGTATTCCGTACAAAACTGTGTCATACTAGCTTTCCCGACAGACGTCCTCTCTTTACTATGAATATTCCATTATTGGAAGAAATCCTCGGGATAAGTCTGCCCTAAGTTCTTTTGTATGTTCATTTCAAATTGGTATTTTAAATTCAATAAAATGTTATTTATTTAATTTATTAGATTTAATTCAAATTTGTATAATGATAAATTACCTATTTAACCAATTTAATTCCGACCGATGAACTATGCTTACACCGCTCATTTCTGACAATCGCACAAACTATCAAATAACTGAGAGGTGTCAAACGTCAATTAAAATTAAAAAAAAAAAAACAGAAGAGTTTATATTGTCAAAAGTATTGAGAAGGTTACATACACTAGGTTTTATGTTCCAGGAAACTTTCTTAACTTTTTCTTTCCTGAGAACCTTCTCCTGACAATAACAAACACAACAAAAAATTAATTAGTAAACTTGGTCTAACCATTCACGTGTGATGAAATAGGGCGCCTTTTATGTATAGAGATATACCTATATGTCATGAGATTATTTGCTATGTTTATTAGAACTGTTTTTGTCTCTTTTGGGATAGCAAAAACAAAATTGTTTTGTAGTTTCTAGAAACTTTTAAAAAAGTTAAGTACCTACCTATCTATTTAAATAAGAATATCCCAGAAAAAATTATATTTAAAAAGGCAACGACTTATTATCAAACACAGACTGTTGTTACTAAACACATATTAGGGGACTCAAACGACTGCTTTTTCACTGACACATTTTGTATTCCTCAAAAACATGTAAGGATCCTAAAAAGGACTTGGACTGCACACTACTGACTGCCGAAACATAATTATATAATGCATCTCCATTTCACACAGGCGCGTAAACACTTTAGAAACGGGGTATATATTGTTATAAATAAATAATAGAAAATGAGACTAAAAGACATACCAGTCAGTGGCTTTTGATCTAAACTAAACGATCGATCAGCAATGAGGACAAGTTGTAACATTGAAGGATAACATCGGAAAGAAAAAAAAATTAAAACTTAAGGAAAATTTTGAGCAATTCAATGATCAAAAACGAATGCTAGTTATTTTACTACAGTTACATTGAGGTTTGAAAATTTTGCTGTTAGATTAATCTAGTTAAATGGGTAGGTTGGTAGATATTTACCAGCAATATCTGGGACAAGTTTCACTGTTACTGCGGGATCTTCTCTATTACAGAGTACTTCCGTTTTCACAACATAGTTTGGAGAGGCTTCCGCTAGCTTTGTAGAAGATATATAGAACAGAAAATCTCTAAAAATAATACAATTAAAATAAATATTAATTTATTAAGTTTTAATATAATCAATGTCAACACCACAATGTACATTGCAAATTAAGGTAATTATTTACTTCGCGGGCTTCTTTGATTTTTGACAAAACCCTTCTAAATGAATATGTTTCAACCTAACAGAGTGTAGTGTTATCATTCGGGGAGGTGTCCGGAGAGGTATGGGGGGTTCCACCCCCCAAACCCCCCTTAAAAACTATGTTCCAACCTTAACCTAACCTATTCAAATCGTAGTGTTCATTCGAGGATGTTATCAAATCCCGTAATCTATCCAAATTGACTAACTAAACGACAATGACCAACATTCATTTTTCAGACAAAAACACCAATTTTAGAATCAAAAAATAAAATGTCACTACATGAAAGAAAAGTTTGTATGAGAAAATAGGCAACTTTTAAAATTGATTTTTACTTAAAATTGGTTGATAAAATACTTCAAATCAATCCATTACATGCTTATTTACCAATCTGCATGTAAATTTGATGTGTTTCATATAAAAAAATCGTGAAAAATCGAAGAAGCCCGTGAAGTAAATAATTACCCAAATTAAAAAGCAATTGGTATGCCCATCACATAGATATTTCAATAAAGAACGTTGTGTTTATTTTCACAGGAAAATGTCTACAGAAAGAGAACTAACACCAGGGGACCCTGATGCTTTGGTTCAATTGGCCCTTCCAGAGATAGCTTCTCTAGGGCTTAACACAGCTGTTAGCATATTGGGCAGAGCTTATGGCTGTGGGCAATGTAATGGTGAGTGTAGTTCATCAGTATTGAATTTCATGGAGGGACAATTATTAGTCAAAAATCAGGTTTTATTCTACCTAGTATCCTTGGCTTGTGGGTGAAATGGATCGAATTTTACGGTGATTCTGTTCACAGCTTTGAGATTTAGCAATTTAATTTGTTTTGATATTGCCCCAAAAACTCCGGCGCGAGTATTAAAGCAACCACTGAAAGGTATAGACATTTTTACTACAGCAATCTATTTTTGCGCATGCACGCCTAGTACCGGAATATTATTTGACAGTAGTATGTGTAAAACTTGCCAGAATGAAATTTTTTATTATTGTAGTGAATAATGAGAGGTAAGTGAAACTGGTAAAACCATCCAAACACCTCGCATGATTTTCTTTTATCTATGATTTTGTAATGGCGTCTGGGTGAATATGGCGTGTTAGCGCAGAATTTCGCTTGTCGTTATTGATTCATTTTTAATTTAAATCTCACTTATTGTTTTGATAATAGTTAATATATCGAGTTAATCATGTATCCTGTTGGGCAACGTAAGTAATGAAACCCCCTGAAGGTTATTTATTTAGTTTTATTCTAATGAGTTCAGGGTATTGTGATAATCGTGACTTATTTTATTTCAAATATATTGTACTCGATGTTAAGTTATTCGTATCAATGGATTTTGCTAAATTATGTGTCGTTTTTAAGTTTTCAAACATTGTTCTTTTAAAAAATTCCTATTTATGTGTGGTTTTATTGTTCCATACTTGTGTTTATTGATATACTAAGTGGGAACGTTTTATACTCAACCTTTGTGTCAGTGTTCTTATTAGTATAATAATTACGATATATTGAGTTTTCGAGACATGTTTTAAGTTGTGTTGTTCATCTTACTAATATTCATTCTAGCATTTCGATTAAATTTTGTATTGTTGTTCCGAAAAAATATGTCTTTGTTTTCTATTGCAAGGCAATCAGGCTGCCTCTTGAAATAGGTGTTACATATATAAACTACGTTATTTTAATTTCGTGTGTTATAACTTTTAAGTATTAAATATGCAGATTTTATATTCTTACATGAACTACCTTCATAACAATGAAAGGAAATTTTAAGGAAAATAAACTAGGTTTTGGTATAGGGTCCAATACTATGTTAAGTAGTGCTACTGATTATTTTATTCCATACACTAATTTCCTATATTATAAAAACCCACCATATTAATATCGTAAAGAAGTGTAATTAAATTTGAAATATATACCTACTATTTTATAAACTTCTTTTGAAATTGAGTAAATAAGTGTCTATATCAGAATGTTTTTGATACAATATTGATATGGCAAAGTATAAAGGCAATTTCATTCAACTAAGCAAAAAATATTGGGGGTAACAATTAAAAAATAATTTTATTTATAAATAGGATACTTTGTGAATGGATAAAATTAATTAAACTTTCAAACTCATTCTTTAAAACCAAAGAATATTGTAAGATCATGTTTTTTTAGAAATCATTGAACTGAAATTTTGGTATTTCACTTTATTGTTTATTATTTTAATAAATAAATTGATAATACAAATCAATCAAAACTCCATTTATGAATTTATGACCCACCAGCAGCAGGCATTAGGAGACAACAAGTGCCCTTATTAGTAATTTACAAACCGTAAGATCAAGCGCAATCTTGCAAATTGTCAATCTCCACCTTCTACATCATGTCTAAATTCCTTTAGCTTTAAAGAAACGGGATAGTGCACAGTAGGGTTTACTTGTCTTTGTAACTTAGATAGGAGGAAGAACTTTTTCACCCAACTGTCATTACGCTCTTCACATGACCCAGGTGTGTCCACGTTCTCTTCATCATGGTCGTGTTGAATGACCACTGCCATTGTTTTAGTGATATGAACTATTTTTTCAACACAATTTTCTGAGACACTTGCAGAAATTTTTTGCACCTGGGCATTTGAAAGGGTTATCAATGAAAGTATCTGAAGCTTTAGCGGTGGCTAGTTTTTCCTAGGTTTCTTCTTCTCTTTTCGACTCGGAGAGGCTGTTGTGTCAGGGTTGTCCTTATGAGATGCTGATTCCCAGCTCTCTTTCCATCGTTTTGAGGGGTCTTCCTGGTTGGTATTGCCAACTGGGACTATGCAAGGCTATGTATGGTAACCTTGTTGAGTTCATCCCTTCCACATGTTGGTGCTAGGGTTGCCAGATGTCCGGTTTCGGACAGTCCAGTTGAGAAAATTTCGATAAACCGGACAGAAGAATGTCCGGTTTCCGTGAAAATTATGAATAGATTCATAACTGACCCTTAAATCGTTCCCAAATTCACGTTTCCAGATACCAAATTGTAGAAATGACCTTTTTTTTTTTAGGAAAAGTTATGTTTCAAGATACCAAACCTCCACCCCCAGTCCTGTCCGGAGACCTTGGAGATCTCTCGGATTCCTGTGTTTCTTATTTGATAACATATTGCACGGAGTCTATTTTGCAGTTCTTAGCATGCTCTTTGTTTTGACTGCGTTAACTCTTGATTCAATGCCTTATGTTATGAGGCTAGGTCGTACACGTGTCTTATAGATGCGTACCTTTGATGTCTGTCCATATGACATTTTCCGGACAACCTGTTACTGCTGCACCTTTCTGTACCCTAGACCTGTGGAGAGATCAATTAATCTGGTCACTTTGTGACCATTGATAGTAATAAGTTAACACTGAGCTCCGTTTATCTGGCATTGGCTTGAATGTCAGGGTGTCCTGTGTCTTGATCCTAACTGCTCTTAATCTCTAAAATATGATTTAAACTAGTTATGAAGATTAGATAAGTGTATACCCCACTGATAGTTAAGTTATATAGTACCCATAGGGTAGGCCACAGACAGGGGCTTTCCCTTAATACACAACGTGTCAGCTTACAAATGTCATAATCAATTCTTCTAGGAATCACATGCTAACTTTTGCGACAGAATACAGCACACACTTATGTTTACTTTTGATGATCCTCAAGAACTCTGAAAATATACATTTTGTTCAAGTATTATCATTTTTGTTCCTAAAATAATTTTTCAGCCATTATAATATATTTTAAAGTCAAAATAAGAAAGATCTTACAGTATTCTTGTATTTTAATGAAATTTTTTAGTTAAGTTATTGGTAATTTCCTATATTTATTTATTTCACATAAAATCCTAAAGTAGTTGTTAAAGCTTAGCTGAATCGCTTGGCTTGGATTAGTTTGGCTGGTTCAAAACGTCTATATAGAGCTGGGTTAGCCAACCTAAATGACCTTAGGGACCATTTTGGAAATGCCTCACAACCCCCACAAGGGTGCAAGCTAGCTGCAGGTTGGCAGGTTGGTCAGCTGATGTAGTAAATACAAAAACATCAGATATACCTACCTACATCTAAAATAACCTTCTCTGTATATATAGGAAGTTACCAAGATTAAGATGTCGTGCTTTGCTTTTATTTTAAACATATTAATACCCATAGACATAATGTAGAATGACTAAAATAAACCAAATGTAAGAGCGTCTCCTTTTGTGTTCCAACAACTTGGGGTAATCTTATCATTTGTATGAGACTAATCTAAACGTCATTTGTTTGGTATGTCTATTGTTTTTTACATTTATAGTTTTTGTATTTTAGCTTATTTATGAAAAAAAAAATTCTATACAATAGTTATGAATTGAAATAATTGCATGTGATACTGTGATATTTATTAAGTTTTTTAAAATGGTTATTTCAATTCGACTTAGATATGTAAATTTATTTCAGAACTCGTCAAGTCCCATAGTTAATTTAATTCTTTCTCAAAATGTGCTATAACTTATGTAGGTGATATGCAATGTTTCATCTTCAATAGATTCTCTATCCAACATGATCAACCATTGAAGTTGAAGTGGAAGGTGAACATAATAATAAATTATGTCTCCTACAGGCTCATTCCGATACATAACATTGAGTAGTGTCTCTAGAAGAAGACAGCTAAATAGATCAGCAGGGCTATTTTTTACGACGCTTTCTTATCCGTGATCAATAGTAGACTAAAGATCGTAATATAAAGATGGTGACTTCATTATTTCACATTCTTGACACTTATTCCAATTCTTATTTGGGCGTTTGAACCTTATTTGGATACTAATTTAACGGACTGTTATAGTAGTCGGAGTAATAAAACCAATACAAAAAGCATAATCCACTGGTATTATTTACATCCATTGAAAAGGAATTATGATCTCTAAATTTTTATGCCAGTTCATTCGGAGGATACTATAACAATAATTTTATTTTTTATCGTATTGTCTAAGAACACGTAGAAAGCCGATTCCAACCCGCGCCGACCGGCGCAAAGAATGTTACTATGCATTTGAATGGGGATACCCACAGAAAAAGCAGGAACCCGCTTTTCGGCATGCCCATTTAAATGCATTGAAACCATAGACCATCTTTGAGCCGCTTGGTGCGGGTCGGAATCGGCTTGCTACGTGTTCTTACCCTATGGTTTCAGCTTATTAAATATTAGTGCAATAAATATTTAATTTTAACGAAATATTTTAAAACAAATAATGCCTGCTAAAAAACAACAGAGTTCTCTAATAATCTCAGAAATCTCTTCTAGAATCCCGTTTTGCTTACCAAACTGTTAAAATTGCCGGTCAATGAGGCTTCCTTTTTTGCTTTGAAAAGATATAGGAGTACTCCATTTAGGTAGTTATATATAAAAATCTATGTGAAAAACTTTGTTCATTGAGATAACATATTGTGTATTCGACAGAAAATAAGATACATAATAATATATGTTAGGCGGACAGACCAAGATTGGAGTCATCTATTGGGAAAATCGCGCAAGCTTTAGTTTTGCTCACTCCTAGATAGATGGCGGTAACTGTTGGAATGTATGTTCAGACATCCATTTTTAAAGATTTGAGAATAATTATACTGTTACATTATGTCTGAGGTCTACTTTGTATGCGTCTCTTAAAATAGTAATTACACCATATGTGTGAGCCCTTAAAAAATACTCTTAAAAATATGTCAAATATTGAACACATACTAATTTAAGTTTGAAAAACTATGTTTACGTTATTAATATGTATTATATACTTCCAGCTTGATTTTACGTAAAATAATGTATGAAATACATTTTTCACGAAATTTTCTTCAAATAAGTCATCACTTTTCCTTTCTTATTACCAAATGTCAAATCGTAAGATCCTGCCTTTTTAGTGGTCTTAAGAAAGTTTCAAGAATACCAATTTACTATTGAATTAGACCCATTAACTCATTTTAAGTCACGAAAAGCTTTCAGAAGTATCCGTATGGAAATTGTGCCACTTCTTAATTTCAAGAATGCCAATATAAGAGAAGTGTCAGATTAAGTATCAAGTATGTATGTAATACTTAAGGAAGCGTCAAGAATAGCCCTGCTGAAATCAAGACAACATTGAATTGTGAGGCACTCCAAAAATAGATCATGTTGCACCAGTGTGTGCAGAAAATTTTCCCCCTAAATTAATTTCCCTTTAATTAATATTCTAAATGATGGTGATGGGTTATATTTTTGTATTTTGATATTATTTTACTGTTGTCTTGTAAGGAATTTCTCATTATATAGGTAATTTGGTCATCATCTTTATTTGGTTCCATTAGTTTAGCCTGTCCCATCTTATATCATACAATTTTATAAAGCTGTATCTGTTGAGACAGGACGGCTTATTTTATTATTATAATTATTTTCTTGGATATCATGTTTAGGTTCTTCTTTTGAGTCACAATCCTAAGATTGGTCTGCACCAAGCATGCCGACTCTGTTCCTCCATTCCTCTCCATCTCTTGGTAGGTGCTGCACCCCATGTCCCCCATCACCCTGTCTATATAACTATTTTTGGGGAGGCCTCTATGATTTCTGCCCTCAATCACTCCTTCGATGATTGTAAAGAGCAGATCCAGCTGCCTGATGTTATGGCCTATCCATTTATCACGTTGTTGGACCACTCTACTCAGTACCTCGTTATTTGTGATATGCTCCGACCAATGGATCCCTAGCATGCGTTTGTAGCACCACATTTCAAATGCCGGAAGACGCCCGGACTTGCTTTGGCTTACAGTGCATGTTTCTTTGCCGTAGAGCAGTACTCTCCAGATAAGAGTCTCGATCAAATTCTTCCTCACCTTGATGTCACCTTTTAGGGGGATTGGAATACCTTTGATCTTTTGTTGAATGGGATTCTTGCCTTATGGACTCTACTCTTTATCTCTGCCTTTGAACAGCCGTCTTGGGAAATTCTGCTGCCCAAATAAATGAATTCCTTTACCTGCCCGATAGGAACACCATCCAGGAATACACTTGCAGAAACCTCGTCCCTTCCAGCAACCATACATTATTATTATTATTTGTAATGCGCAGGCAGCTCAAGCTGATAGGCCCATATCATTGTCTCTCAAATAAACATCTAGTCTGTTCTTAAATTGATTAACACTAGTAGCAAACGCAACACTCTCAGGCAATTTATTCCACATAATGCATGGTTTAGGTAAATTAGACAATTTCAAATTATTACTAAAGTAATTAATCTTCACATTTTTCCGCAACTTACGTACTTATCTATAGTCATTGCATTCTTTGAGAAATTTGAGAGACATTCCAGAAAAAGTTTTACAATAAAACATATATTTCGGTTTTGTATGTTAAGGGCTTGCAGAATCATTTTGTAAAAGAGCCAAAAGGTATTTTTGTGCAGTCTCAAATATTTGACTAGTTCTAAGCCTAAACTTTTTCGTGAATAACCATGCGGATACTTGTTACAATAAAACCCCAATTCATCTATTTAAAACTCGAGTAAAAATTTTATGAATCATATTTGATGAAGCCTCAAATAATATGATTAATAAAATTACAAGATTAAGCCTCATATTAGTAAAATGAAATTTTGGATTACAACACTAGGTTACTGTTTTGGTCCGAAATTAATTTTCATAAAGGTATTTTTTTAGAAACGATTATATTCATGAAAGAATGTTAAATTCAGATAATTCTTTATTTGGATAATTAATTTCAATACTAACTTCCAGTGCAGTAAAACAAATCACGCTGAAACATAGGTACCTAGCTGTACTGCAGTTTCGAGTAGCGCTTTATATTTGGATGATGAAATATGAAACACTTGAAAAAAGTTTTTAAATATTATATTCATAAAGACACAAATAAAAACTTCAATAAATTGTCAATGTTTAGATAAGATTCGGTTGGTTCACAATTTTTGGCTTTCATTTGATATTTTATTTTTAAAATATGTTGCCATTGCACATAAAATATGTTTGGTGTGTTAATTTTAAGTGCGCTTCAGTTAACACAGGAGTCATACATGTTTAATATGCAATGGGTATATCTGTAAACAAATAATACCCATCTTCAGAAATATAATAGTTAGTTAAAGCGTTGAGTCTTGCCGAATTGTGGCTAGTGGGACAGTCTAGCCTTTTTCATAATACCCAACTGCATGCTTATCTCATATTCCCCTCTTTATTTATAAGCTGATTGGTTCACTTTTTAATTTCAAATTTATAAAATAGGTGAGTGAGTAAAAATTTCCCATCATCCTCTAAAAGTGCCTTGTGTAATTGTGTATTCTCCCGTAATATTTCAAACCATCTTTATCTGTTGTGTCCTCATGGACATGACACAACAGATATATGAATAGATATTTCAAGGAATAAAGATGTAGTGATATATGTGTTGATGTAGAGTAGTGTAGAGTAGGTGTGCTCGCCTGCTGTAGATGTGCATGTGTGGGTGTGTGGTTGTGTATGACATGGTGGTGGTGATTGGAGCGTGGTTCTCTCACCCTGTCATGTTGTTTCATTATAGAGTCTTCATGGACGGCCTCACCACCTCGGCCTCCCAGCCCGACACAGCAACAGACCACCTTCGAACAACTCTCACGTAATGATATTACCTATACTTATTATTTATTTTTCCACATTCATCCACATCTCAATCATGTCTTCCTCAGATTTTGTGTTTGTGTGCAGAGAAATAGATTCATCACTCGCCCTAAACTTGCTCTTTTAACAGATAAATTTAACCCTTTCAATTATTTTCATTACAAAAAATATAACAACATAGCTTCTTCTTTGGGATTAGTGGCAAAATACGATTCTCCAAATCATCAAGAATAACTTGTGCTGTTTTTATTAAAGTTTTGCTCTTTCATATTAAATAATTTGGACTTTCAAAACATTGAGGGTAAATTTGTTATTCAGATTGATGGGGCTAACATCCTTTATTTCAGATGGATTAAAATATAATGTGAAAGCTTTTTGATCATGGTTGATATTTAGTTTTGTTTGTAACTGGGCAAACTCAAAGCAAGAGAATTGTTGCTGTAAATTTTGAAAAGATTTCATAATTAATTTAAATGTGTTGAGAGTGCAGTTTAATAATTAAGTTGCAGAGTTGCAACGGTCATAGTTTAGCTCTTGAAATAAAATATCTCTGCTATCACTTGTTATGTGAGACTTTGTACGTGCCTCTCTGTGGGAATTGTATACACAGCACCGTCCCACGGCTGCTTTATAAAATGCAACATAATCTTTTTCTGAGGAATTGGTAAGGCACCTCTACATGTGCAGTATGGTGCGCTCCAACACAGACAGACAGTCATTAGTCCTGTCCTATTGTATATTGAAAATAAAACATAGTCTTGTTCATTCCGCTGATGTCGCTTTGAGAGTGAGTGTGCTTTGTGTGCTCTCTCTCCTGCTTGTTGCATTTTATTGCGTTACTCTTTAACTATTGGAGAATATTTGCTGTTTAACTTCAGTTATGTATCATTTTCATGGTATTTTTTTTCGAGGTAAATTTATTGATTGCTTCATTACATCTGTTAAACAATAGTATAATATGTGATCATTTAATCTATGGGGATTTTTCATTCAGCACCGCCAGCCAGTGGCAGTGTGGGATCAAATGCAAGTGGAGTTACTGGCGTATCGGCGGGTAGCGGCAGTGGGTCCGGAGGTGGCACTGTTACTTCCACTGGAGCCTTGGGACTGGTCACTCCGACCGGATGTCCGGAACTTCCTGTGTTTTACTGCCCTCGCCGCCCTAACCTAGGACGTGAAGGCCGTCCTATTGGCTTACGCGCCAACCATTTCCAAATTTCTATGCCTAGAGGATATGTTCACCACTATGATATCAACATTCAGCCTGACAAATGTCCCAGAAAGGTGAGTTTACCTCGTAGTAGTTGTTAATATTTCTTTGTTTCCACTTAGTTGTTGCTGTATCTATTCCTACGTTTTGTGACTTGGTCACAAGGGTTCCACATGCGATTAAAGGAAATTTGTATAGAAAATATGACAGAAATTATCACTTGAAGGAAACGCAGTAAAGAATGTTGCAGCATTTCAGTGTTCATTCATTAGGATAATTAAATATTTAAAATAACTGCCTGGCTTAACACAACGTAGAAAGATGTCATGTTGGCTTGTACCTCTTCAAACACATAAATGGAGATTGCGTGTGGGATGATAAAAAACAATCCATCTTCTGATAAACAAGTTCCACATATACATATTCCAATAGGGACTACAGCACTCACACACTCTGACGGATAAGGCAAACTACTAACATGCTAGTCCAGTGATGCTGATTTATTTCCAATATCAAAATTGGGAATCCCTTTTCTAATCTGTTTATAATAATGTTTTTTTAGGTTAATAGAGAAATCATCGAGACGATGGTGCAGGCCTATAGCAAGTTGTTTGGTGCGCTGAAGCCGGTGTTCGACGGCAGAAACAATCTGTACACCAGAGATCCTTTGCCAATTGGTAACGACAGGCTGGAGTTGGAAGTGACGCTGCCCGGTGAAGGGAAAGACAGGGTGTTTAAAGTCACCATTAAATGGGTGGCACAGGTATATTTTTCATTTAATATGTTAACTGTCCGACTACACATAGCAGACCACTACATCGCTTCAAAATATAATTTGTCATTTGGACACAGGCACTAATGTTGAACGCTGTGTTTGTCTGTGGATCTTTTATTAGAATATCCATTCTCAATTCATCATCGAGTCCTATTATCATCCTACCATCATTATTTAGATGACAGCTAAAGTGTTGAACACTTTGTTGCACTTAGGTGTTAATTTGGCTGGCAGTAATTTTCACCTGAGGTAATTTCATCAAAGTGATGCCAAACGTAAAGGTTCAAGTCATAAGTTCATAATCTAATTCACTAAGAACAAAATCCGTGATCTCCCATATGATGGACCCCTAGTACTCTACAAAAATTCAGGCTAGGTTCTAGAAAGTTTACACGAGGAAACAATGTATGTTTCATCAATATCTTTTTTTAATAATCATCATTGTATCCTTTACATGTTTAACGTGTCTGTTTTTGTTGGTAGGTTTCTTTATTTGCTCTGGAGGAAGCATTAGAAGGTCGCACAAGACAGATCCCGTATGATGCTATACTTGCACTAGATGTTGTGATGAGACATTTGCCATCGATGACGTACACCCCCGTGGGGCGGAGTTTCTTCTCTACACCCGATGGCTACTACCATCCATTGGGAGGTGGACGAGAGGTGTGGTTTGGCTTCCACCAGTCTGTGAGACCGAGTCAATGGAAAATGATGCTGAATATTGATGGTAAATGAATCCCTGCACATGAATAGTGATTCACTTCTCACTTCTGTACATTGTTTGCTTGTACTTATTTAAAATATTCCATTTCAGTTTCTGCTACTGCATTTTACAAAGCGCAACCCGTCATTGATTTTATGTGTGAAGTGCTAGACATTAGAGATATTAATGAGCAACGAAAACCTCTCACTGACTCGCAGAGAGTTAAGTTTACTAAAGAAATTAAAGGTCTGAAAATAGAAATCACACACTGCGGTACTATGAAGAGAAAGTACCGAGTTTGCAACGTCACCAGGAGGCCAGCACAAATGCAATCGTACGTATCTTGTTGCTACTCTTTTCTTACTTTTCTTCTCAATAGCCGCTTTGCTTAATAACATGAATACTTTATAGATTCCCCCTGCAGCTAGAAAACGGCCAAACGGTGGAGTGCACGGTGGCTAAATATTTCTTAGATAAGTACAAAATGAAGCTACGCTACCCTCACTTGCCATGCCTCCAAGTGGGACAGGAACACAAGCACACGTATCTGCCGCTGGAAGTCTGCAACATTGTGCCCGGCCAAAGATGTATCAAGAAACTCACCGATATGCAGACTTCTACCATGATCAAAGCAACTGCACGCAGTGCCCCCGACAGGTATTTATCTTACAAACTTGCATATTATATTGTCCACTTGCAAGACTCTAAGTTCAAAAACTTTTAAATCCAATGTCTGCCACTATGATGATTAAAAATTTTTTTATTAACAAAGACTTAAGATTAGGTAATCATTGCCGCCCATTATTTGCTAGTATATACTTTGATGGTGTGAAACCTGACAAATGTGGGAGGCTGGGTGCATGTTTATGTCAACATTGACAACATCATTTGATAGGGATTGAGAGATTATAGGTTTGTTTGCATAAGTTAACCTACCATTATTATTGTTTTGCTTCAAATGTTTGTTTATTTAATTTGGAACGATGCATCCAATGCATGAAGGGAGTGCAGGCCTTAATAAAAAACCTATGTATTATGTGTTGTTTGAAACCGAGCAACAAAGCGTGTTGGAATCTTGTGTTCACACTTCCCATCTGTAGAACTACATAGCAAATGGAGCCTCATTTTTGACAATTACTTATGGAAGCTGATAGAGAGCAGTTAATTATATTTAGCGTGTTCTAAATGCATGTTGTATTTGTTTTAGGGAGAGAGAAATAAACAACTTGGTGAGGCGTGCCGACTTCAACAATGACTCGTACGTGCAGGAGTTTGGTCTCACCATAAGCAACAGCATGATGGAAGTCAGGGGCAGAGTGTTGCCACCACCAAAACTTCAATACGGAGGGAGGATTTCTTCACTTGGTGGACAAGTAACATGCTTCCTTTATTCAACTCTTTATATTTGTCTGTGCAACTTCTTGATGTATGTGCCAGGGTTGCCATTGGTATTTTGTGATTCTCTTCAAACTGGTCCTGCCATTTGGCAAGTAACATTTCTATTGTAAAGTTTGAGGTTAGGTACATCAGATGACCAATCATGTATCAATACAATCAAACTGGATGTAAATATCAGTTCACCTGCCAAGATGGATGACTCCACCATGACAATGCTATCAACTCAAACATGTCATTTTTGAGCAGTCAAAACGTCAATTTGACAAGTCTTCCACCGTATATAGACTTGATAAGGCACCCAATGATTTCTTATTCCCATAATTAGGTGCAAACTTTAGTTCAACGTATTTTGAAATGCAAAGAAGGGTTTTCGAGTATTCCCAATTGATGACGGAGTGCATACAAGATGGGCTCAAGAGATTCTACTTCTAGGAGATCTATTTGGAGAAACAAAAAAAATTCAAATTCTGATAAAAAATATTAATCCTATATTTAACTGAAATTATGTCAATTTTTTTATTTCAAACATGAAAATTCATTGAATCAATTGAAGATTGATTTGATTTAGGTGTGTTTGGACAATAGGTAACTATATGAACAAATTTATTGAAAACCCCCTCCATAGAAATATTCTTAACAAACTGGAGATTATTGAATGGATAGTCCATTTGCTCTCTGGAACCTGTACATATCTTACATACCTGTACATTTTGGTTATTGAAGAACCGTTTATTATCATTATTGTTATACAATACTTTTGATTTTACTTTTATTGTCAATCAGCCCTTGCCTTTAAATAAAGTAAAGTTTGTAAGACATAAGCCATGGTGGCATGGCTGGTAGAGCCTACTGAAACATAGTTGGCGAACAGTAGAGATGTCGGAGTAAGATTGTTGCTCTTTCACAGAGCAAACAACAGGCGTTGCCAAATCAAGGTGTGTGGGACATGAGAGGGAAGCAGTTCTTCACTGGGGTTGAGATCAGAGTTTGGGCCATTGCTTGCTTCGCTCCTCAGAGGACCGTCAGGGAAGACTCCCTCAAGTAAGCCATCTATTTCTCTTTATGTACCTACCTTTCTTTCTATTATTTCTACATACATTATTGTAATATTCATTCTTGTTATTTTTATTTAGGAATTTTACTCAACAACTTCAGAAAATATCGAATGATGCTGGCATGCCAATAATTGGTCAGCCATGCTTTTGCAAATACGCAACTGGACCAGATCAAGTGGAACCCATGTTCAAGTATTTGAAATCTACATTTGTCGCTTTGCAACTGGTTGTTGTCGTTTTACCTGGGAAGACACCTGTTTACGGTAATCTTACTACTGTAATGTTTCTCTTTTGAAATAAGCTCTGTTGGCCGACAAGCATTTCTGATGTTTGTTTAATTTTGTTACAGCTGAGGTGAAGAGAGTAGGGGACACTGTTCTGGGCATGGCTACACAGTGTGTTCAAGCCAAAAATGTTAACAAGACATCACCTCAAACGTTGAGCAATCTCTGTTTAAAAATAAATGTCAAATTGGGTGGTATCAATTCTATATTGGTTCCGTCGCTGCGCCCCAAGGTATTCAACGAGCCAGTTATATTCCTGGGTGCGGATGTCACCCACCCTCCTGCTGGTGACAATAAGAAGCCATCTATTGCTGCCGTAGTGGGTTCTATGGATGCCCATCCATCCAGATATGCCGCAACTGTCCGTGTGCAGCAACACAGGTACGTCACATTCGTAAGATTGAAATAAATATGCCTAGATTATATTGGTTACATACATTATGTTTATGCCTTATTCCAGGCAAGAAATCATCCAAGAAATGAGCAGCATGGTGCGTGAACTGTTGCTAATGTTCTACAAGAGCACCAAGGGGTACAAGCCACACAGGATCATCATGTACAGGGACGGAGTTTCCGAAGGACAGTTTGTTCATGTTCTGCAGCACGAGCTGACGGCTGTGCGAGAGGCCTGTATGAAGTTAGAGGCAGACTACAGGCCCGGCATCACATTCATTGTGGTGCAGAAGCGTCATCATACCAGATTGTTTTGTGCAGATAAAAAGGAGCAGTCTGGAAAGTCTGGCAATATTCCTGCGGGAACAACAGTGGACGTGGGGATCACACATCCTACGGAGTTCGATTTCTATCTCTGCAGCCATCAAGGAATACAGGTGCTTTAATATTCTCTCTATTATTATGAGTCAGACAGTTATCAATGTTAGATTATATCATGCACTTGGAACTTGAAGATATCTATTATATAAATCTATCTTACCTAAAATAGTTTTGTGATGTGCTTATTAGGTAGTTGTATCTTTATCAGGTGTCGTTAATTAAACGGTTACTGTTGATGAAGATGCTGGAAGATGATAAATAAGTAATATTGCGTCACATTTCAGGGTACAAGTCGTCCATCACATTATCACGTCCTGTGGGATGACAACCACTTTGATTCTGATGAACTTCAATGTCTTACATATCAGCTATGCCACACTTACGTCCGCTGCACTCGTTCTGTGAGTATTCCTGCTCCCGCTTATTACGCTCATTTAGTTGCCTTCCGAGCACGCTACCACCTGGTGGAGAAGGAACACGATTCTGGAGAAGGCTCTCACCAATCCGGCTGTTCTGAAGATCGTACACCAGGGGCTATGGCCCGAGCCATAACTGTTCATGCTGACACCAAAAAAGTCATGTATTTTGCATAATTTCCACAATGGGCTAGGAAGTCAACCCATTTACTTATGTTTCTAATTATTTATATCGATATTGCCAAGCTTTGACATGGTGGTTTGGGCGCCCTATTTTTCTATTACAAATTCCCATGTTCATTTGATACATTAGGTCCTATTTTCATATGGGTTTATTTTTTTAACACTTTTTTAAAATTTGTATATTAACATATGCAGGCTAATTTTGAAATTATCTATAAATCTTGTAAATATAACCTCTTTGAATTGTGTAGGCATTTTAAAAGTTGTAAACATTGTCTTGAAAATTCTATGTTTGTGTGGTTTTCAATTAAATACCTAAGTAGGTATAATTAAATTATTAAAAAATTATAATGTATTCAATCAAAGTCAGATTTTATTTAATAACTTACAATACTGATCAGAGTAACAATGGATCTCGATTTTGAAATATAGTTAAGCTTTAGATTTTAGTCAAGCATCGTGACTTTCTACAATCAACTTACGGAGGGATGTTATTTTATGTTTTATAACTACGCTCTAATTTAAATGTTGTGGGGAATGGTTTAACCGTAGGTGGCAATACGACTAAGATAATATGAGTGAAAGCTCCCTCCGCCTCCCTGTTTTATGCAAATAACTTGTTGTATGATTGGTGGGCAATAATAGATGATAAAGAAGCGTAAGGCAAATCAGCACATGTGTGGGGCTTCCTTACTTGTTTGGTGTATGTAGAATATTGGTCTACTGACACTGCCCTCGTGTCTAAGCCACATGACACATGTAAAAATATGGGAACTATAACTAGTAGGTTAGAGATTGGATATGTTGCTCTAAGTACAATTATACAAGGGATATATTTTAAGGTTTTTATATTTTATTATTGTTCTTATTTCACAATTTTAATATTAAGAATGTTATGGTAGTATGCCGGGAAAAACAATTAAGTATATTATTATTATCCATAATATAACTAACTTTATTGTATGATTTTTTTTGACAAATTCTTCCAATGGAGAGGCTTCAAGTCAATGTTTATGTTTGTATACATTGTATGATAATATTTGAAATAGTTCAACTTAATATAAATGGATCTTGTGAGCATATTATCTGTGTTTAAAAATTTGTTTTCTCTTTTGTGTTGGTAGCTATTAACTCGGATTTCAGTTACGAGATAAAATCATAATTCACAATTGATTATTTCAGAAAATAATACTCGGTAGGTGTTAATTGTTGTGTTAGAACAATCATCTAAATTCATACAATTTTAATGTTAATTGTTGTCTAGATTATTCGATCTATAGAAGACGGATCTGCTTGTCGTCCTTTTTCTCTGTTAAGACACATAGGCAACCCCTCTATCGACAGCGGATAGAGAACACCACATTCTGTGATGAATTTCATCTCTACCATTTGCATCACAAAACATTTCAATTTTGTGTTAAGCTTAGAACTTTTATAAATATCACAATATTCATCACCATACTTCTAAAGATCAAGTTGAAATCTTACGCAAATCAAATTCTGCGTTGAAGGAGGGGCTGTCCATATTGTTATCCCAACTTACATAATTATTATGATTACAATTCCTTTTGTCACAATTTATATATTTTATCACGAAATATTAACAGTTCTGTTATAATTTACTCCTTAATAATTCACAAAGAAATCTACTTAAATCAATGTTTACAGTCAAATTGTCAATTAATATTTTTATCATTGTATGTATATTGAATATGTTGGGTGTCTCACAACCCCTTTGGCCAGGCCATCAGGCCACCCACAACTGCTTATAACTCTTCTACCTCTTTAGTTGTTAACCCAAATCACTAGGAATTTTCTTCTACCATTCTTGGCCAACCAAATTGGAGTGAATGATTGTCTCATTGTAAATTTAAGAGAAATGGCTGGTCATTATATAAAGCGATATTTTGATGTAGATGAAGCTAATTTAATAGTGTATCTTTTATTTTCTCCTGACCATATTTTAAAGTCATTTTGACAAGATCATACAATTAAATAAGTGTATATTAGGTATATTGATGTCTATAATGCCAGTGTGTAAAGATAGTATGAGGGTAAATATGTTGGCAATTAATATTTAAATAAAGTGTCGTGCAGGGTAATATATAAACTTTTCACACCTCATATTGTATTTGTGATATATATTTTTATTGTATATTCACAAGGAATAATGTGATGGATCCATTTCCATTTACTTAATGATTAGTGTGTGTGGGAAATGTTTGACTATAACCAAGCCAATCATGTATAAAAGACTTGCAGATAGAAGAGATAAAGTAATATTCTCTTAAATTGGCCATAAAGGAAATGGAAAATGTTACCATCATACCTGCGTAAGTTTTAATGTGAATGTTATATTATATGATAAGCCATCCATTTTGTCTGAAGTGGAAGTGTATGTACATGCATCTTCTGTGGGTGTTTTTATGGCGTAATATCATGTTATTTATAAGACTATTCAACATTGTGTAAAAAGAATCACCCAAACGCTTCTGTTCAGTTGTGCATGCTAACATTATAATTCATATTGTGTCAATATTTCTGCAAATATTTTAACTAATATTACGCATATAGTTTTTGTTATGCACTTCATAATACAATTATGTATTGAATAGAAGTAATGTGTAATAAATAAATGAAATCATCACCAACTGGTTTTCAATTGATAAAGATTTACTTCTCTCTCCGTCTCTTCTTTACCCCAGTTGTGCTTAAAAAGCTCAGTTCAATAGCCTAATCATCCAGACTTAATAAATTACAAGAATGAATAATCTTACCATAATAATTTGGTAAAGTTTGCTTTTGATGGACTTCCATCCGTAATAAGTCAAAATTATTTTTTCATTCTGAATTAGGTCGAAGTTCGACGGGCATGTCAGCTAGTAATAATAATAAATAACACTCTTCTATACATTGGTGTCAGTATAGCCGGCGGAACTTGATGCTTGAAACATTCTCTACCAGTCAACCGGTCCCGTCCAATCTGAGACAGGATTCCTACCCCGAGTAGAAATTTCAAGTGAAAAAGCACATTGAATATTTCTGACAAGACCGGGAATCGAACCCGGGACCTCTTGATCTGAAGTCGGAGTCTTTGCCACTAGGCTACCGAGGTCGGTGAAGAATACATCTTATGTTATTAGATTTCCTTCCATCTACGTGTGGATGGATGTGCCTCTGCGTCTTGTGTATCACTGCATTAGGAAAGTCTTCCAAATAACGATAGGCATCACAAAGTGAGATAATTTTGGGATGTTTCTGTTCAATATTGTAACAGATAAGCCACAGAAGAGGCTGCTTGTAGTCTTGGATATTGCTTACCTATTTATTGGGTTTCATAAGAAATGTTATGTAATTCAATGTCCTTGAATTAAAAAAACTGTTGGATTATAAGTTATCAGGCATGATGAAATGATCAGAATTGCTTTTTCATAATATGCAAAAGAAACAGGCAAATTAATGAATTAAACATTTCTAGAAAAAGATTATTATAACCAGTGGAACTTTAGACAATTTTTACCTGTCAACTGGGAATCAGACCCGGCACCTCTATCAGAAGTCAGCATCTATATCATAAGGTAAGGTAAATGAAATGGAAAAAATGTTGGATTTAACACCTTTTTATTTTGATTATTCAAAATACAATTGTTATTATATTTGACTAACCAGCAGTAATGAGTTCGTAATTTCTAGAGGTGTTGAATTTTACTCAAAGAGAAGCTTGTGTGAAGTCATTGAATTAGAGGTGATGCATTAAAAATGTAAGTTTGTGCATTTGTCAACAACCAAGCTCAGAATATTAACAATTTTGAAACTAAAGATCTTCAGAAAGATGAAGGGAACAAGACGGTATCACTGCGTTATCAATAATACCCGTGCACACACAAATTACTTTGATCATAATGGAGCGTAGGCAGTCTTGTTATATTCAAAATTTTCTATTCAATGACTAGGAGTTGAAAGTTGGTCTGTCTCGAGTTTATGATGTTAAGCTAAAGGTTTTTTGATCTGCAAGAGCTTGACAGCCTCGTAAGGGCTTTGACTGAATCCAGGAGTCCCCTCCACTCCTCTCGACACTGTCCTTGGGCCTTTTGGTTCTGAGGCAAGAATTATTCAAATTATGAAACCAGCTCATCTTGAACACTCTTGTGATAGAGCTGATCACATTGGGCTCTACATAACTGTCTTTTTTTTTGCAATTTTGAAATCTGATAAAAAAGAAAATATAAAGGCTGCAGCTAAAAACATCTGTGGAGTGTTTGCGCGAGTGTAACAGCTTGTAACCAATGGTAAAGATGGTTCAATTTTTTTTTAAGTAAATATGGTGAAAAGTGGAGAGTGATGTTGCCAGCTTATGTGTTGATGTACTGACCATCCCTGAGGGCCTAGACAAATTGCATTTGGCGATCGAATACAAACGAATTCTTCGACAATGTAGAGTACGAAGAAAATTAACTGTCCACTTTTTATATTTTTTATACAAAGTGTCTTTGTTTGGTTTAAATAATTGTTTATATGTTCCAGTGGACAGTTAATTTTTTTGCACTATACATTGGCGAAATCTTTGTTTGTAGTCGAACGCCAATTTGAATTTGTCTACGGGGGCAGGAGTTGCACATTGCTTTGCTTATTGTTAACTCAATGTCGGAATGTGTAATTAATGAAATCTTTTTGAAATAAAACATAAATTAACAAATTTACTTTTATTTACATTATTTTTGTAGATAAAAAAAATCTTAAAATGTACAAACTTAAAACTAGGCATATTGCAATTTTAAGGAATTATTTTACATTTTCTATTCATACATACCTATATGGATCACAAAAATAAAATAAAAAATACATAATCGGAATATCACGAATTGTGTATTTTTACACAAATAATATTCCATATCATACATATTTAGTACAAAACAATTAAATGCAGAATATATTTCACAATTATATTATTATCACTAGTATCTATACAGCATTACACTTTTTAAAAAAAGGTTTAATTCAATGAAATGCTAAACTGATATTACTTTTCTAGAAGTTATTTGGAAAACGCGGTCGAGAGAACTACTTTTCTAGCAGCATAAAATCTATTTCAAAGAAACTATGATAATTATCATCAATGTTGATGTGAAGTAACCTATTCACACTGTACTTGCTTTATAATGTAATAATGGTGGTATTTGTGTTCACTTTGAGTGAGCCCAGATTGACAACATTGAACAGTTTCTTTGTCACCTGTGACCATGCAGGACCTGTGCCTGCTTAACTAGTCAGGGTATTAAATAATTTGTGGAATAACAAATCAATTGTTTCATTTAGATAATTTACTTTATTTCAACAATTCCACAATGAAATTCAATTTTAAAAATGATAGATTTTTAGTAGGTGTAGTGGATGTTTCTTTTTCAAATAAATTAGGTATTTACGTAATTTATGAATACAAAAACAGACAAAAGATGCTGTTATACAATAACTGTCATTTCTTAAATTGGTGTTTGAAAACGTTAACTAACTTTAAAATCTACAACATCAAACAGATTAATTGAAATGATTTTTTTCATGTTTTGTCGCTTCCATTAATAATTCCGTTAATTCCAGAAACTCTTACATAAAATTTTTTGTATAAGTTTGTGCATATTTTTGTGGGGGTAAAATATTTAAAAAATTGGTTATTTCTCTGTTTGATACTTTACTAGTGTGAAGAACACTTATTGTATTTGAAAACCAGTTGGTGTAAAAAAAAAAGAATGTTTCTATGCATTTGAATGGGGATACGCACAGCAAAAGCAGGAACC
Source organism: Mystacides longicornis (assembly GCA_963576905.1). Classification (NCBI taxonomy): domain Eukaryota; kingdom Metazoa; phylum Arthropoda; class Insecta; order Trichoptera; family Leptoceridae; genus Mystacides; species Mystacides longicornis. Next base: position 18,390,065 of record OY756426.1, on the reverse strand, counting down.
CGCTTTCCGGCATGCCCATATAAATGCATTGAAACCATAGACAACATTCTTTGCGCCTGTCGCCGCGGGTCGGAATCGGCTTTCTACGTGTTCTTACTCATAGTGATGCTTAAGTGGTTTAGGAAACAGGATAACCAATAAAAGTATCCATTCGTGAAGAAAATTACAATAATACATATTACTTAAGTAGAAAAACCGAGCTGAGGAATCTGGACATGGTGTGGGAGGAGGTCATAAATGTTGCGCAATGGAGAGCTCTTGTTGCCTCCCTATGCCCCTAAGTGGGGTCTTAAGGGAGTTTGGATTGGATGTAGAAAAACAAGGATACACTCAGAAAAGAAATACCAGTTTATATACCAAAACATGAATGCTGACCTGTTTGGTTATTTCAAAATATGACACCAAGTCAAAGAAAAACATAAGTACGGGTCTTAAAGGAAAATTAAAACATACAAAGTTAATTTGTTTCTTCATTTTGATATCTATTACTGTTTAGGAAAATATGAGGAAAAATTATCGTAGCTTATAATTTTCATAAAATCTATAATCTCGTAAACTTTAAAATATTTTCTTCAAACACATTACAGTGGCACCTCTTATAACAAGCAAATATAATGTATTTTTTAAGGAGTGTAACAGGTAACAAGTTGGAATTTAAAATTGATAAAAAAGGGAATAAAAATTGAATTTGTGACAAATTAGTGTAATGTGGACAACGTGGTTGATAGTAAAAACATTGGTTTCTATAAAGAATTCAAAATTTGTCAAAAATGTGTCACAGCATATTATAATTTTCATAAATTTTCCACCTCCTTATTCGATGATTTTAAATAAGGTCTTTGCACATAAATTAATTCGAGTACCTAAATGCCAGAATACAAATTTGGGCATAATTAGTGAGCGAAACGGGCAATAAACACAATCTAATGTAAAAACGAGACTTCTCTTTCTGTGAAACTCCAATTTCGTACTCGTCATGCAAAATTTTGCTCGTAATGGCTAACTGGTTGTTATGGGAGGTTCCACTGTTCGTAACATTGCAATATTTACCAATATAACAATTTAAATAAATGAATAAAACAAAAGTTGCGTTATTAGGATAATTTTTGATCCGATTTTATAATTTCATTTTACCGAATTTCGGAATAAACGGGAAAGGTGGGTTGGCATGGTCACAGAGCACGACTTTTATGGGAAAGCATATTTCAATTTCCATGTCTTCGATTTTTATAATTGAAAATAAAAAAAATTTCTGCTGCGAGACTAGATGTAACTCCATAAAAGAATCTATCAATATATTACATATGTTCTCAACATTGGCATAGAAATAAACTACAATACCACCGCAAAGTTGATATGAAGGCCAATATTATGGAGAAAAAACATAAATACCATTATAGAAGCAAAGAGTTTATATTTTTCAATCGTAAAAAATATAAATATTGTTACATACCTATATTATTGTATTGGAATATGTTTTTCCAAAAAAGTCATGATATTGCTAAGGACTATTAAATGTCCTTCAAGAGTGAAGCAGAACTTAGTAATCACAATATTTTATTTATAAACATTGGATCATGGTATGGAAGAACTCAGTAAAAATCAAAGATATTTTAAGTTTTAAATAAAAATGAAAGAGTCTTGTATAGTTCTATAAAAATTTTTAAATTCAAACATGAACCGGTTTTCGGAGACTACCGGCTCATGTTTTAATTATATTTTAAAATGGACTATCACCAAGCACCTTCTGCCCAAAACATCGAAAATTATTTTAAGTTTAGCTTATTTAAAACAACACAAAGAAAAATGTTTTTTTTTTGAATATTTACAAAATATGAACAAATGATGGGATACTCATTGGTAAGTTAAGAAAATAACTCACAAAAATCTCAGTAGTCCATTTCTCTATTTATTGTATTGTTTCAAAATTATTACATTTAGGAGTTCTTTTCAAACACATGATCGTTATAAATTATTTATGAAATTTGAGAAGTTTGGCTAGTTAAGAGTCGAATTTATAAAAAAAATACTTTAGATTAGCGTTTCTTGATATCTACTAAAAAAAAGGTTAAATTCTCAATACACAAACATACAAATTAAAAATTACCTAAGTATTAAATAACTAAACCTAAAAAATTTCACTCTCCATTTTTCACACACAGCTTGATATTTCAATTGCAATAAAAATATGCAGGACATTTTTGTATTGCAATTGGAATAGTATTTTTGCAGTATGGAAAAAGGTATTTCGGATAGTCTGGACCATCAAATGCATAAATATATACACCAAACATGATGCCATGTTGTTAAAATAAAAACTTATGATAAACTATTATACTTTTAATAAAATGACTAAACAATCACATTATACTATAATGCATGCGCACAGATACAATATGTTATAGTAGTTTGTACTATAGGGAATAACATAATATATTACAATATTACCACACGTGGACCAACAGACAACATGTTAAATCTCCACATTTTAAATACTTAGTCGTTTTCCAATCCCGGAGGTGGTGGTTCCCGTTCGATCCTTATTTTCTTATAGGGAGGGGGTGGCACTGACATATTTTGGACAGGCATAGGTGGTAAAGGGGGGAACACTTCACTATCGGGCACCATGCTCAACAACTCCGCGTCACTCAAGGAAGACAGCTTACTAGCGGCTGGTTTCTCACTAGGTATATACACATTACTTGTATGCATTTGGCTGTACGACGTCCCCAGCACTCTCATATCTACATCGCCTGTGGGACCTCCTTTGAAAGATAAAGACGCACTTGCCGTACTAATGTCCACGTTCAAGGCAGTAGGAACGTAGGGTTCCTGGATGGCGGCTACTGACTCTACCGTGGGTGTGACAGAAGATTTCTGATGGATGGTGGCAAGTATCTCTTGTAAATTTGAAGGTAAGGATATGTCCAATAATCCAGGTATGGTCGGTTTACTGTCACTGTCCTCGTGTTCAGGGGACATTGGACGTGATGGTGAATAGGGTTCATCCTGTAAAAGACACATTCAATAGTAAAATACCCATAATTATTTTAAGGTGGGTAGATATCATATGTAAGACACTGTAATAATGGCATGCCGACTAATATTAACACTGGGATAACAAAATTGTATTTATCCTGACATGTTTCATAGGTAAAAGGCCTACTATAACATAGACACATCTACGAAACATGTCACCCTGTATTGTATTATTGGCAATAAAATATTGCACAAAAGTTTATGACCACGTACAGATTTTTTCCCAATTCCTTTAATTTTACATACAGCCTCATTGTATAATCCTATGAAAGCCTATTCACGTCAAGTACTCGCCTAACAATAAATTCAGTACCAAAACAAAAAAAACATTCCAAATAAGATAAATTTACCATTACTTCTGTGCCACAAATGTTCCCTGAAATGGATTGGATCTGCTTTCTTCTTTCTTCAATCTTCCGGTCCAACTCTTCCATTTTCCTGTGCAGGTCTGTAGGTGAGCGGGACACACTATCACTGCCACCTCCAGGACTATACGGCTCATCATCAGCACTCGCTACACACAATACAAAACAAATACCATCATCAGATAAAATTCAACGAGCCCTTAATAATAATTGATTCTGAAATAAAATGTGCAATGTTATACCTAGTGATGCAGCAATCTGATGTTTGACACTGGTAGAGAGTGAAGGGGCGTGGGAGTACACGGAGACTGCCTTTGGACTTCTTGGTGGGGTGTACGAGGCAACGGGTGGGGTGTACGAGCGCTCTTCTTTTTCTTTCAATTTGCTCAGCTGTTAACAAATAATATTGTGTTTTTATTCCAAATAAAACAAATAAATACTCATTAATAAAATAATTTGTAATGAAACAAGTTGATTGTTATAAACAATCAAACCAAAACGGTGTATTTTAACTATGCAATACTAGCAATTCTTAGCTTAGTTATTTCTTGCAAAACTTTGTCAATACAGATACTTATGTCAGTTTTTTCATTTCATTTTGAAGCCAGTGGACCGGTGCAAGTCTGACTATGGAATTTGTTAAATTATAGAGTACTGCCCAAGAGCCCTCTACAGTGCTATTTTTACCATGACCATGTGATAGTTGACGGGGGTCAATGCATTCCAAGATTGACAAAGAGCAAAAACAAGTCTTTCATGTTGAGTTCTTTGTTCATGGCTTTCAGAAGCAAATTTTTCTCGTAATCTAAAGATTTGCTGGAAAATTTTGCATAAAATCTAGATATGGGATTACAGAGGCGCCAGTTTAGCCAGGAGTCTACTGAACTTACAATTAAAATAAACTTTAATAAAAATATTTCAAAACATTTTTCAACTTCAAGCCCCTTGTACTATCAGATTTATTTCATACATGATTTCGCTCCAGATCTTTTAAAATTTTGATCATATTTAAAATACATAAAACAATAGCATACCTTAGATGGTATTGATGATATGGCAGTGGAAGATCTCTTTTTCTTCTGTCCAACAATAATGACACCAATCAACAAGTCAGACCTGAATTCATCCAAGCCTGGTCCATTGAGTGGCAAGAGTGCTGCAGGTAATCCAGTAAGGCTGGGCAGTGGAAGAATGTAGAAGTCCTTGATACTCCCTCCATGGGATTTCACCACGGCTAATCTGAAATAGTTAACAGAAATTTTATTAAGAATAATTACAAAGAGCACTAATTGATTTAATGACGCAACAAACTCCAATGAAGAAGAAACCCACCATCCCAAAAGAATTTCTTTTGAAAGATAAACTTATCGCATCTGCAGTGCTTCTAATTTTTTTACTATATTTATAAAAAAAATATGAACCTGTTCCTGGAGTTGAGGTAATTGTAAAAGATTGCATGTTGGGATTGTTCGGATTCTTCCGCAGGCACAATCTTAGTCAGGATAATCTCCTTATTGCTCTGTCTCATTTTATTCACATAGTCCCACACTGTCTCGGGCGGGATTCTGCCCACCACCTCCATCTCCGATTTTAAATCCTTCATTATCAATTCAAAGGCTCCGGATACCTGCACAAATAACAGACAATTTACATACCTTTGCATTGTGTAAGTTTAGTTGAATGGTGTAAAGGTAAGAGAATACCAACCTCATACATGGAAACGTTGAACTTGGCGACGTCTATCATACCAATGGTTCCACTCCAAACAGCGGACATGGTTGTATCTACAGTGCTGCTTGGTTCTTGATCACTTTCAGCCTCTACAACAATCATATTATTACATTATTTAAAATAGAAGTACATTTCTCTTTTCCTTTGTTTCACAAGGAAAATAAATATATTGTTTTTTCTTTTTCCATTAGGCAAAAGTTAAAAATGAATAACCGAGGGTTCAGCTGTCAGTTAGAGTGGAAGCTAACATTTTATTGAAATATATTTTACATGACCAATCATTGTTTATAATTACAAAAAAAGAGTAGTTATACCAAATTTTGCACCAATTTATGGCAATTTCAAAATAAAAACAATCTGTAGTCATTTTTTGACATATTCACTCTACTTCTCCTTCAAAATGTGACATTTCTGCAGAATTTTTTTTTTAATATACCTAATTTCATTTACTTCTTATGACTAAAAATTATGTTTCAGTCTAGTTTCATTTATTTCTTTTTACTAAATACTTTAAGTATGTTAAACTGGGGCTCAAATCGTCCAAAATGGGACAGAGAGCCAGTAATCAAGACAAAAAAATCAAAATGTGTCATAAAATTTTGATATTTTAGTTTGAAATGCCACTGCTGTTACGTAGAACATACAATTCAATATTTGTTTCCATCTTTGTGAATACATATAACCAAACATTAGATGACAATATCATTACATCAACTATTGATGTTTGATTTTAAATGGTATTTGTTTCTAAACTTGTCACGTCATTGAGACGAATTTTAATGTCTGAAAACAGTCTATGAAACATGGCAAAAAATGAATCTCTAAGGTCTGATAAGATGAACGTACCTGCAAGATTAAGCATGTTGTCTGTATTGGCTTGGACAGTTCCAGGAGATGGAGGTCCCACAATATCAACACTCTCCACCATAGGAGGCAGCAGTATGTCCGTCTCCTCAGATGCTTTCAATATCAACTTCTCGTCAATTTCCAACTTAGTCTCTTTGTGCGTCTCCGCTTTTTTATGATGGTGCTTCTCACTTTCTTTTGGAGAGGACCTAAAATCATATGAAAATTAAGCAAAAATAAAAAAATATGAATAATTTTTTTGGAATTGCAGGTTATTTTGGGACTTAAATAGAAACATACTTGTGTTTCTTTTCACTGGAAGAGACATCATAGTCCTTGGATGTGGACGAGTGTCTCCTTCTCTCCTTAGAGCGTGATCTTCGGCTAGAATGATCTCTAGAATGGGATCTCTTCGTGGAGGTCTTCTCTACGCTTTCTTTAACATGTTCCTTCGACTTGCTAGAAGTATGATGATGCTTTGACGAACTACCATGATGGCTTTCTCCCAAATGCGAAGACTTTTTAGAAGAGTCTGAGTGCTTATCACTCTTGTTTTTATCATTGGAACTTTTCTTATGATGACTTCTACTTCTGGAAGACTTTGAATCTCTTGGCGATTCACGTTTTGAGGATGCTTTGTGACGGTCCGAAGACCGACTTCTTTTTCTTCTGGATGATTTACTCTGAGACCTACTTCCATGCCTGCAGCAAAAATATAACATATATATGTAATATCTATGCAGGTAAATGAAGAGGTACAAAATTTGTAAATGATGATGAAAAACTTACTTAGAATGTTTATGATGTGACGATGAATTGGAATGCTCCGAATGCCTCCGATGTAGCGATGGTGAACGTGATAAACTTCTGCTATCTCGACCTTTTTTATCTTTTGTTTTGCTTTCTTGATCGTCCTGATTGTTGGTTTCCTCTTCTTGACTGTTGTTCAATGCGGATACAATGTCATCTAACGTAACATTGGGATCTAATTCTGTAGTTGGTAAAGATTTACTCTCTATCACCTGAACAAAAAAGAAACAGAAATTGATTATTTTCTTTAATTAAAAAGCAGAAAAACAATCTCCTGTGAGTTTTAAACTCGCCAACTGGCATAAGATTAATATATTTACCTCTTCTCCCTTGTGAGTTTTCAATACATATGTTTTGTTGCAAGCCAATAAATCTAATTCAGACTTTTTAATGAGTTCCAACTGATGTTTGGCTTCTTGATCCCTCCACTGAGCTAACTCTTGGCTGGCCAATTCCTCGGGGGAAAGACGGACCTGCATAAAAGTAAATAAATTTAAACATACACATAACCTTTAAAAGTACTTAACAAGCGGAGTATATTATTTGAGTACAAACCAATTGTTTGGGCGAAATGGTTCTGTCGCATATTTTTTGCCACAGAGAAAGATTCTTTCTATCCTTTAAATTGAACATCAGAGACCTATATTTAGCCTTGTACTTCACTCCAACATCTTTGAATAGGTCGTGTAATTCGTGTTCTGTGTTGACAGCAAACTGGGTTATTTCTTCCGGGGTAAAATTAACATTTTTGGTTTCGCTCATTCTGATACTTAATTGCTCTTGGAGGGTCTTTCTAACATTTTCTCTTATGGGATCCGTACCGGATGATCTGGACCTACTTTCTTCTTTTCTGTTAGATACTGGTGTTGTTGGGGACTTGATTGATGACTGCTAAAATTAGATTTAAATAAAAAACAATGTATAATTGTTAAGATCTCAGTTAAAAATATTAAGAAATTCTGGAAGACTCACCTTTTGTTGAGTAGGAGTTTTTGGAGTAGTTGGGGTTTTCGGAGTGGTTGGAGTTTTGGAATATGTTTTGGCAGCTGGTTTGGGTGGAATTTTAAGTTGTAGTTTGGGAGAATGCTCGACAGGTGATTTGATCAGGTTTTCACTCTTAGAGTGTGCAGCTTTTGGCGTGGTCAGATTGCTCACACCATGTTTAGAAGTAGATTGTGGAGTCTTGCTACTGGATGTTTTCCTTTCACTTTGCGTAGGAGTTCTTTCAGGTTGGATTTTCTTTTCCTTTGGGGTTTGGGTTTTTTCAGGTTGGACAAGCATTATTTGTTTGTCGTCTCCAATTTTCAAAACTGATTGCACTTTTTGAGCTTCAGCTTTATTATGAGCAGCTTTAATAGTTCCAGGTCGTACAACTTCAAATGTTGGATTTTCTTTTAACCACGTTTTGAGGTTGGCAGCTGTTGGGGCACTGGGACCAGCGAGACATTTTCCTGATTTCCTTTCATACACAATGACCTGACAAATAATACACAATCAATTATTAGTTATGAGAACAGCTTAAACTTAAATTGAAGAGAAAATATCAAAATTCATTCATTGTCTAGATTTTAAATTGCTAATTTAGGTTATAACCACAAGAATATAAATGTAAGCCATACCCTGACATCATCCTTGGAAGCACTCTTGTTTCCCGCAGCTTGCGATATGTTCAAAGATTCTTGAGCATGCTTTAAAATACAGGCATCGCTACAGTAAATGCTACTTGGTCTTGCAGTTTTTTTACAAACAATGCATATGGTGGAGGCCCCACTACTCTGTGCGACTGCTGACTTGCCCGGGGTCACGGTCAAATGAGAGTACGCCTCACTGTCCACACCTCCCTCACTCTTACCATCTACAGACTTGCGAGTCGGGGTCGGCTATAAAATAAGCAAATTATTATTACTTGTGTTCTTTAAGGATTTCAGATTGATAGTCTTCAGATTTCTTATTTTAAATTGACAAGGCTCAACAACTGAAAATAGATTCCCTGTAGGCTTATTTTTCAAAATAAAGTACGCCTTACGGCTTTGTGAATTTATTTTAGGAATGGATAAATACCCAGACAGGAAATCAAAATAAAATAAAAAATCAAAGTTTGTAAATAAGAATTTTATTAAAACAGAAATATAATACACGAGTGCATTCCCCAAGATACACACCTTTAACGGGGTTTTCCCTTGATTCTTCTTCTTCACACAAGTGGGACACCTCCACTCTGCTCCCTTTTCCTCCATCTCTTGGCCCATGGCTTTGGTGATATTAACACACTTCCCATGGAACCAGTCTTCGCACATATCGCAGCAAATCATGAACCGATTATTATGAGGTTGTTTACATATGCACCATAGCCTGATGACAGGAGAAACAAACCACATTATCTTAGGGTACATCTTAATGCTAATATTCTGAGGTGTTTGGTTGCCTAGACAATATAAGTAGTATGAACCTAGCAGTAATACCTAGGTATAACAATTTCTTTCAAAGGTACAGAAAAAGGGAACACAAATAATCCATGTTCAACCACTATGAGATTGATCACTCTCCCGAGAGTGGATTGCCGCGTTACAAAGAAGAAGAACCACTATGAGCCACTAATATAGTGGTCTGAGATTGGTAGAGTAGTTGTCTAAGGCACCACGCATTGTCAAGGCTTCAGATATGTAGATACACTGAAGAGTGCTATGCATTCCTTGGAAATAGTTTCTGTAGAGACTGGTTGATAGGGAATTTTTAACCATTATTTAAGTCCGGAAGATGTCCTGCTTGGGACACATACTGCATCTAATAATCAAAAGGAAAAACTGAGGGTTGATGAGGTGTTGGCAGAAGACAGGTTTCGTGCTGAGGAACATCTGAGAGTGGATGGCACTTGTGACTGTGGAGGGAACTTTTCTGAGCTTCACAAGATAAAGACAGGGACCTGATATAACACATGGAGAAGTAAATGAAAGACAGTGGGAACTATTGTTACATCAGTGATCTTCTTTTTTAATCTTTCTGCCTTGTCCTAAAATACTATATTGTCTGTCATAAATTAGGATAGTTTTAGTGAGAGGAATTGAAAAGGTAATTTTTAATGCCATACTGATTTAGCTTCGATTTGTTTCCATGATTTTGGAATTGCTTGTCTTTACAGTTTGTTGTATGGTAAAGGGCCGTCAGTAATTCTTGTAATATAAGTAAATATTTTAAATAATACTTCAATAAACTTTGTTAAAATATTAATAAAGTGGATATACAAAGTATATTAAAGTGTTATTTTAAGTATTATTTAAAATGGCTGTCTACAATGTGGCTTACGACAAAAAGTTTGAAATGTTAAATTCGGCTAGATATTTTACTTTTGATGGACTGATGAATGAATAGAAATGTTTTGAACACGGTCACTATTGTATCAACTGAACACTTGGCATAATACACCAAGTATGACAAACACCCGGATGTGATTGTAAGAAATAATAAAAACATAAACAAACCTATCAGGATCATCTTCAGAATTCCAACTTTCGTCAGATTCAATGTTCTCTTCTACTTCTTCCACTTCCGGTTTTGGTGCCTGTTGTTTTTCCACTACTTTGTTGGTCTTTTTATTGGCTGTGCTGGCAACTTTGGGTTGAGTGGGAGTGGCAACAGGTGGAGCGATTACCGGAGGGGGTACAGCTATAGGGGTATTCGCCACGGGAGGAGGTTGATCTAAAGTGGAGTTTATCAGACTCTTTCTTTTGGAGGCACGAGTGGCGGGCGCCTCAATGGGGGGAAGTGTTATGACTCTCCCATTACTTCTCACTATTTGTATTGGCTCCTTACGTGGAACTGGATTTAGGGCTGGTTTTTCCGGCAGACTAGAATCCATGTGAGAGGACGGCGTTTGGATTGGTAACATTTGTTTTTCTTGAGAATTATCTACCTTTCCTAAAACTTGTTTATCAATCACCTCTTGTAGCTTCTCTGAACTTTCAACAAGCTGTGCAACAGACAGCAACAAGTCTTCACTGAGGCCTTCATCATCAGCCTGTATTCCTGCCAGAATATCTAGACTCGGAGAGAGAGGAGCATTTATATTGGAGGAAGGACTCATCAACATATTTGAATTTCCAGTTTGTAAAAGGTGTTCATTTGAATGGATGGCATCTAAGCTGTCAATGGTAGGCAAAGCTTCTGAAACGGGATTTTGGAACATCTGAGGAGTGTATGCTACATCTGTAGTTTTCAAATCTTTCTTAAAATGTGTGATTGTTTTGTTGTGTGTATTTGAATATGTACGAACTTCACTTTTAGATTTACCAACTTCCTCACTTTCCAAGCCAGTGTCAGGGTTTTTGCAAGTATTTTCAGTGTTAGAATCCGCAGATTTAGGAGATTTCACATCGGTGGAAACTCTGCGTAAAACATCTGGTGTAGAGAAAAGAGAGGTCATATCACTCAATAGAGCACTGTGTGGTGTGGTGGGTTTCTTTTTGGATGCTTTGCTCATCTTATTGATCTCAGTTTTCTCCACCTCTTCTCTGACCATGTCCTCGCTCACAGGGACACTCTCAATACTTTTCTTTGATTTCCTGGCAGCTACTTTACCGCTATGGTCAGGGCCAGATAATTTAGCTTTGTTGACATTTTCAGCGGCACGGGCACCGTAAGTTTTAGAATATCTCCACTGATCACCAACATCACGAGCCCTCGATGAGGGTGATAACTTTCTGGATTCTATTTTCTTTGTCAGTAGACTTTTAATATTTTTATCAATAACAATATTGCTTTTGGTAGTTTTTGTTAAATTTTTTATGTATTCATCCTGGAATGAGGTGTTGGACTTGTCAGCTTTAATCAGACTTTCATTTGCTGGAGGAACATCACTGCTGATTTCTTGATGGGTGGCTTGAGGAGCATCTGATATTCCCGCTATGACTGGTGCTTTTGCACTTGCAATCATGGAAGTGGTGTTAGATTTTTGGGCTTCTGCTATTTTCCTCAGTATGTCTGACCTCTTAAGTATTACTTGGCCTTCAGCCGTGTTAAGGTTGATCACTTTTTTACCTTTAGGTATAATTTTATTTTCCAAAATGGTTATCTTTTTAGATGATGGAATATTGGATTTAGTTTCAGGCACATTCAATGGAATATTGGTTTGAACCAAAGGAAGGTCATCTTCCGGTAAGGTGTGAGGAGTATAGCAGTGATCATTCCGAAAACTAACAAGGAACATGTCTCTAGTTTTGGCAATGAGTTCATCTTCGATAGCTGGAATGTTGAAAAATTGCAATTAATAGAGTAATTTCAAACAGTCATTATTTGATCATTAGTTACATGAGCTAATTCACAAACCTTTGGAAGCTGCATCAGCTTTAGGATCATAAAATGCATTGACAGTCAAATTAATATGTGGAACATCATCGTCATCCTCGTCAGAGACTCCTTTGTAGGCGTCTTTGGGTTTACCATCATCGTTAATATGCACTAAGCTAACTGAAATATTCTCAGGATTTTTTTCCTCTGAAATAAAACAACATACTCAAGTTATTCATAATGTATACATAAATTTAACACATTCTTTTTAAAATTTATTTCATTTTTATTCTGCTTGTTGAATACATAACTTTTGTATGCACTGTACAGTGTTACTACCTTAAGTAAATTTTTGTCCCGGACACAAACTAACAAAAAGGTCATTCAAAAAATATGGTATCCAGAAAGGGGAAAGTTCTCTAAAAAAAGGGTCATTGAGTAAATATACGATCCAGACATTTAAGGTTTCGCCCGGATTCCGAAACGAAAAAGAAAGTTGCTAAACCTAAACTGCCCGGGGCAAATCCGAACAGGTGGCAACACTGGTAATAATATTTCTCATTAGACTACTGTGGTTTCTGTAAGGCATTTCAAATACTTCAGAAAAATAATGCATACAAAACTTAATTCACGGTACAGAAAGTAAAAATGAAATAAATATAAACGTTTCTCACCAGATAATGACTGCAATGTATTCTTTTCAAGAGACAAGGAGCCATCTTTATTTACTAACAAAACAAGTTGTCTCCCACTGTTTGAAACACTTCCACTGACATCAACATAGCTTTTTATTACCGAATTAGACATTTTTTCATGTGATTAATCCTATTTGCCCCTGAAAAATAGCGAGTGATAGAAATTATAATAATTACAGGTCTAGCAACAAACATAGGAGGCGAACTTCCCGCCAAAAAATATTAAGATATTTTAGCACAGGAATATGACTAAAACATTTATGTTAAACAAGTTCGTGATTGTAATTTATTGTACAACACCATTTTTAACACAGCAATCAAATTTATTTATGAAATAAGTACTTATGATAAATAACAATGTTGTGGAGCGATAGAAAAAGCAGACTGTACCAGAAATCAAATTGCAATTAAAAACAAATAATGAAAATAAAAAACAATAAAAGCCGGGTGACAAAACTGACAAATCCATGTGAAAAGAAGAAGACAAAACAAAATTCATTACTTTTATGGACGCCATTTTGAAATCTGCCGACATGCTAGTAATGAAAAGGAAAAGAGCACTCACCAGTATCCAAGAGACGATTCAATATTTCTTTGTGTCTATTCAACATTTGAACGGCATATATTTATCAATTTTAGAATGCCTCTAGGGTAAAATTTCCTAAAATCGTGATATACGCATCAACGCATAGTTTTTATTTCGCATCAAAACAGACAGCCCATTCATAACCAATTTAGATACAGAATTTCAAGTCTATGGTCCATCTATGGTCGTTTCGATTTAATAGACAATGGCAAGTAAAGTCACATAAAAATCTATGAGTAAAGTTTATTTTTTCGTGCTGTAATAACAAAATTTTGTAAAATACCTTTAAAATACAAAGTACATACATAAAAAATACGATATCTAAATTAAAACAAATTTCTCATAATTATTATTTAGAAAAATACATATAAATTTACCGAAAATATTTCTTAGTAGTACCATAGTAATACGCTATTGCGAAAAGAACTAGTTAAATTTCTTCGAGCTCAAATAAGTATACCGTAAAAACCTATAATACCTATATTATTTTACACACCATTATAATTATAAAGACACTAGCGTTTATGTCTATTTCCAATAAGACTAAAAAATATTTTAAGCCGTAACCTCATAACATCTAACTTCATATCTAAAAATAAAACTATAATAAGTAAAACTCTTATATACATAGATGTCAGTATAGCCAGCAGACCTTAATTCTAGAAGCATTCTCTACCAGTCAACCAGTTCCATCCAATTTGAGACGGGGTCCAACCTCGAGTAGAATGATAGTGAAAAAACACAGAAAATTTCTGATCCGACCGGGAATAAAATCCGGTAATCAGAAAACGGTACCTATGGGTGAAAACTAGAGATGAAACGGATAGCATTTTAGCCGGATACCGTATATTCGGCCAACTAAGTAGCTTAATACCGGATAACCGGCGTATGTTTCTGGTTGGTTGGTGCATCCATATGAGATCTTGGGAACATTGTCGAAAAATCCATCAACCGTATTAGTTAGTCTGGATGTGGTGAGATAATATTTTTTTCCTATGATTAGAGCGTTAAGATTTTTAACTTTTACCCTCGGAACCAAAGTCGTAGCCGGGATAGCATTTGTGCAGACGTTCCCAATCTTGTAAGGTTTACGGCTCCCTTAGTATCCAATCCAATCCAAACTCCCTTTACGCTCCACTTAGGGGCATAGGAAGTCAACAAGACCTCTCCATTGCGCTTGATCTTGCGCAATGTTTATGACCATGTCCAGATTCCTCAGCTCTGCTTCGAAGGAGCGAAACACAGTATGAGAGGGTCTTCCTCGTCTTCGGGGCCCTGATGGGAGGAAGAACAGCGCTCCCCTTAAAATATCAGTGTTTTTTTTTTCGAAATTTATAAAATTTGCAGAGTGCTAAAGAAGTTTTTAGTAGAGCCCGTGCAGTGCGTGAATTACCGTGGGTACAACGCATGAATTACCCTTACGTAGGTGGCATATACCAATTAGAATGACTCCGTTGCCGGAACGTTATTGTTCCGAAAATCGCGGAATCTATCTACATCTTCCAGCAGGGTGATATATTGCAGGGCTATGGGCATGCCGGAAAGCGGGTTCCTGCTTTTGTTGTGCGTATTCCCATTTAAATGCATAGAAACATTCTTTGTGCCGGTCGGCGCTGATCGGAATCGGCTTTCTACGTGTTCTTACCCATAGGGTAAGAACACGTAGAAAGCGGATTCTGACCCGCGCGGACCGGCTCATAGATTGTTGTCTATGGTTTCAATGTATTTAAATGGGCATGCCGGAAAGCGGGTTCCTGCTTTTGCTGTGCGCATATCCATTCAAATGTATAGAAACATTCTTTGCGCAGGTCGGCGCGGGTCCGAATCGGCTTTCTACGTGTTCTTAGCCATAGACAACATTCGTTGCACCGGTCGGCGCGGGTCGGAATCTGCTTTCTACGTGTTTCCACCCGTAGATATGCTATAGATCAGTGATTCACTAACTATGGTACGCGTCAATTATTAAGGTGGTACGTAAGCAGCCGTGGCAATAAACAGTTCACAGACATACACAGAAAATAATAAAAAAAAAATAGATAAGGGTAGTTTTCAAAATTTTTGTACATACGACTAATTTTTTTGTCCAAGTCAAGAAACTTTGAAAAACAGTGGTTGTAACTAAAATATATATTGTTTTTAATTTCACAAATTATTCTAAACATACTGCAGATTATTCCTGATAAAAAAAAACAATCAGATTGTGATGATAATCTTGACTTAAATTAAGTTTGAAGATGAGGTAGCAAAACTTCGCCATACATTTTTTTGTGTCCCCTATGTGGAAGCTATTTGAAAAATATTAATTTTATCAAAAATTTTCTACTAAACTCATTTGTTTTTTGTAACACAAAGTTATAGCACACTTCAAGTCTTAGGCCGATTAGATAAACTATGTAATTTAACGTTAAATAAATTAAAAATTAACATTTTAAAAATGTCCCCAACAATCAAAACAATTTCCTGACACTGGTTATTTGACGAACTTAAGCAACTTTTGTGTCACTAAGAGTAGAAATTCTCCCTTGATAACTGGCAACACTGGCTATTTCGCGTAAAAACATTACAATTGACTCGCTGCTACTTGTTTTGTTATTAAAATGCGGCATAACAACAAATAAGGCAACTGCGAAAAAAAAAAGTTACATGTTTCGTGACGATTATCTTCTAACAAAAAGTAAGTTTTTTTCAAGAATTCAACTACTGCATTTGTAACATACTTAAATTATGATATGATTAATAGGTTAAGCTCTCAATCTACTAGTAAAAGTGATTTGTTTCCGAGTAAAAATATTTTTTAGATAATGTTTTACACCTTACTGACGTACAATTTCCTGACGTTTTCAAATTTAGTAAATTTTAGCCAGTAAAGCTACGTTTTCATCTGTAAACTATGTAGGTACCATAAGTGAAAGGAAAACGGTAAGAGTTTACAGACGATTTCTCCATAACTACTCAAGATAATCTAAAACCAAAAAGTGATATATCTGCTAAGTTACCTAGCGCACCGTTTGGTTTAGTGCTGCGTGCTTTCCCACCCATACTTAACTTTGTTTTTTCTTTTAGTGTTATCCGACAACTCTACAACAGCTATTATTATTAGTTTTAGAATGCCGATGACCGGTGCCGAACGGCCAAAAAATACACTGAAAAACTTTAAGCTCAAAACGCTAAAAAAATTCAAGAGAAAAGAAAGAAATATTTAGAGAAAGTTCAACAGAAGCAAAGGAAAACATTAGATCTTATTGAAAGTGAAAAAGAAGCTCAAAGACAAAAATGAAAGAAGATAACAATAGAAGAAAAGGAAAAAACAGCAGACAACAAAAAAAAAGGAAGAAGCAACAGAAATAAATGGATTTAATATATTTTTGATTTTTTGTTTCAATTATTTTTTAAGTTATGTGTATGTATTATTGTCTAAATTTGCAAGTGTTATGTTTATAAGGACATTCCTTACTATTTTGTTTAACTTTTGGTGTTAACAAAAATTCTGAAAAATTGTAGTCTGAAAATACCATAATAAATAAGGGTCGTTTTCAAAATATATGTACGTCAAGAAATTGTCAGTAAATTGTTTCGTTAGGAAATGTCAGGAAGTTGTAAAAATAATGCCGCGTTTAGAACAGTTATTTATTATGGTATTTTCAGACTACAATTTTTCAGAATTTTTGTTAACACCAAAAGTTAAACAAAATAGTAAGGAATGTCCTTATAAACATAACACTTGCAAATTTAGACAATAATATACACATAACTTAAAAAATAATTGAAACAAAAAATCAAAAATATATTAAATCCATTTATTTCTGTTGCTTCTTCCTTTTTTTTTTGTCTGCTGTTTTTTTCTTTTCTTCTTTTGTTATCTTCTTTCATTTTTGTCTTTGAGCTTCTTTTTTTCACTTTCAATAAGATCTAATGTTTTCCTTTGCTTCTGTTGAACTTTCTCTAAATATTTCTTTTCACTTGAATTTTTTAAGCGTTTTGGGCTTAAAGTTTTTCAGTGTATTTTTTTGCCGTTCGGCACCGGTCATCGGCATTCTAAAACTAATAATAATAGCTGTTGTAGAGTTGTCGGATAACACTAAAAGAAAAAAACAAAGTTAAGTATGGGTGGGAAAGCACGCAGCGCTAAACCAAACGGTGCGCTAGGTAACTTAGCAGATATATCACTTTTTGGTTTTAGATTATCTTGAGTAGTTATGGAGAAATCGTCTGTAAACTCTTACCGTTTCCCTTTCACTTATGGTACCTACATAGTTTACAGATGAAAACGTAGCTTTACTGGCTAAAATTTACTAAATTTGAAAATGTCAGGAAATTGTACGTCAGTAAAATGTAAAACATTATCTAAAAAATATTTTTACTCGGAAACAAATCACTTTTACTAGTAGATTGAGAGCTTAACCTATTAATCATATCATAATTTAAGTATGTTACAAATGCAGTAGTTGAATTCTTGAAAAAAACTTACTTTTTGTTAGAAGATAATCGTCACGAAACATGTAACTTTTTTTTTTCGCAGTTGCCTTATTTGTTGTTATGTCGCATTTTAATAACAAAACAAGTAGCAGCGAGTCAATTGTAATGTTTTTACGCGACATAGCCAGTGTTGCCAGTTATCAAGGGAGAATTTCTACTCTTAGTGATACAAAAGTTGCTTAAGTTCGTCAAATAACCAGTGTCAGGAAATTGTTTTGAATGTTGGGGACATTTTTAAAATGTTAATTTTTAATTTATTTAACGTTAAATTACATAGTTTATCTAATCGGCCTAAGACTTGAAGTGTGCTATAACTTTGTGTTACAAAAAACAAATGAGTTTTGTAGAAAAATTTTGATAAAATTAAAATTTTTCAAATAGCTTCCACATAGGGGACAAAAAAAAAATGTATGGCGAAGTTTTGCTACCTCATCTTCAAACTTAATTTAAGTCAAGATTATCATCACAATCGTATTGTTTTTTTATCAGGAATAATCTTCAGTATGTTTAGAATAATTTGTGAAATTAAAAACAATATATATTTTAGTTACAACCACTGTTTTTCAAAGTTTCTTGACTTGGACAAAAAATTTAGTCGTATGTACAAAAATTTTGAAAACTACCCATAACTGTTCTAAACGCGGCATTATTTTTACAACTTCCTGACATTTCCTAACGAAACAATTTACTGACAATTTCTTGACGTACATATATTTTGAAAACGACCCATAAACGTTTTTAAATTTCGGTGTGAAAAAAAATTTAAGTGTGAGTGAAAAGGAATCTCTGATAGAACTATCTTGTGATGGAGGTTTGCAAGCGGAACTCAAAAAAGTAGAGCTGTGTGAATTTTGGCTATAAGTTAAAAATGAATATCTATCGTTGCCCAGAAAAGCATTTCTGTTTCTGATTCCATTTACAACCACATATATCTGTGAGTGCGGATTTTCTGCTATGTTGATAATAAAAAACAAATATCGCAATAAGCTTAACGTAGACCCCAATTTGCGCTTAAAATTAAGTACAACTGAGCCGGATATTTCCTATCTTGTCTCGAACATGCAGCACCATTTTTCGTACTAAGAATATTGTTTTTTTTTCTATAATTAATAAATGATAATGTCATAAACAGTTGTTGCAGTTTTTATTACTTTACCATTTTGAAGGAACAGTTACAGTGGAACGCTACTGATTTACAATAAATTCGTGTGTGGTACGCGAAATTAAAAGTTTGGAAACCACTGCTATAGATATAATGTTAAAGGTCTGTGGTTTCTATGGTTAATCATTTTCATTTATGACATTTTACAATATATTATATTATCTATGGACATATTTGGACATTTTGGATAGGTGGGTTGTCATTAATCGAAAGGATAAATATTTTTCAGATAACGTAGGTAATAGTTATTTTTTACTAAACATATTTATAAAAATAGAATATTATGTACTGGGTTCGCACATTTAATATGTTGGTAACGTCTACAATTTTTAATAACGCAATTTTTTGATTTTTACAGATTGTGGTTCAACCCTCACCAGATTTTTTTATTCTTGATAAGATGGATTTTAACCGCTCCACTCTTTGCGATAATCTATTAGAGTGGTTAAAAACTCTAAATATCGGAGAAAGACATAGTTCAATGGATGGTATGATATTTATCTTCTATTTAGACCATATAGTGAGTGCGACCAAGTGGTTTTAAAGTTAAAAAAAAAAATTAAATTGCTCTTTGACCTTAATATTTAGTAAATTGTAAATCTATCTACAATAGACATGTAACACAAATTAGTTTAAAGGTGTGAGTAAAACAATAAATTTCCCCTTTTTTAAGTATAAAACAAATGTTTGTGATTCTGGTCAACTGTCACTTCTTAAAATGGTTCTAAAACATTATTAGCAAGTAAATGCTTAGGTATATCAGATAACCAAGTTTTATTAAAAATATTTCAGATATGTTTGACGGAGTTATAATGGCTGCTGCATTGACACAAATAGCCCCAGAATTTTTCACGTTGTCTTGGAATTCTAAAATAAAAGCGGACGTAGGTAGTAATTGGCGTTTAAAAGTAAGCAATTTGAAGAAAATTGTGGAACGTATTGTAGGTATGAATTTTTTAATCAGTGTGGAATTATTTAACATAACTTTATTTTGTAACATATTTATTTATTTATTTATTTATTTTATTTTAACAAACTTTGGCACAATACATAGCATAATATAAACAACATATTTTATAATTAAACAGATAGGTATTGATACCAAAGATCCCACCAGGCTAAGCCTGAGTGTGGGTATACTAAATAATATAAAACAATGTTAGAAAAAAAACTATCCTACATCAAGTAATAATAGTAATATTAATTACAAAGTTTTTTTAAATATTTCAGATTATTACCAAGATTTTTTGAATGTTAGTTTAGTAGAGTTTCCGAAACCAGATGTTCTCAAAATAGCCGAAAAGGAAGATCTGAATGAACTTGGACGACTATTGCAATTGATTTTGGGTAATTTTAAACATATTTAAATTTAAGACTGTTGTTTCCATCACAAATATTTGTGTTGAGATCTGTTGAATCCATTTATACGTATTTTGTGCTATGAATCCTCATTATGTTTAATTATTTTGGTTTTGCTATTAAGGTTGTGCTGTAAACTGCGATCAGAAAGAAGAGTATATCACTAAAATTATGGAAATGGAAGTTTCCTGTCAAAGATCAATTATGCAGGCAATCCAGGTGAGGGAAAATCTGCTTTGAACTATTTTAAATGATAATTGGAGTAAGAGTTAATGTGCTTACGAGGCACTTTGTTTTCCAGGAACTGGAAGGTTGCATTCACAGTCGTAATCGACCACCAGGTTTGAGTTTTGAAATGTCGGGTAACGTATCAAGGTTTCAGTCAGATTTAGAAGCTCGAGATGCCCTAGCACAGCGATGTCATGAACTCGATTTACAGGTGTGTTTTTAATTTTGTGTGTTGATTTTGTTGACATGATAATATAAACGAGATACCAGTTTCTCCACCCTATAAGTTTGTAGTATGTATTTAAAAAGTAATTCATTCAAAATTTGATGTTTTAACATAAATGTCTGTTCCATGATTGCTGCACTTGAAATCATCGATTTATCATATGTGTTTGAAATATTTTGTTTATTATCCAAACACAAAGAAAAGTGTTTGCTGTTTGAACTGTTCAATAATCAACACAGTGAATAATGATTCAAACCTTGTATGTTTAAACTTTCTTACAAACTGACTATCATCATCGTCTTCGTTCCCTCACTGCTGAGGATCGTGGCGAGGATCGTGGCCATCACCACTCCAACCAGACGGCTGGTTGGTACTGACTATGATAGAACTGAAAACAGATAATTACTAATATTATGTAAATTGTAAAATTTCCAGGTGAAAGTATTGACAGAAGAGAAATTAACTCTTTTAAGTGAAAATCAAAAGTTGAACTCGCAATTGAAGGAGGGATCGTGTAACATTTCTGAATTAGTGGACGATTGTGGGGATTCCATAGGGCCCGCCCTCTCTGGTACAGTCCGATACAATGACATGAGGAGACAAGTGGACTTGCTCAAAGATGAACTCTTCAAAGCGGAAACCTCTCGCGATGATTATAAAGCTAAAACTCTTATTCAAGAAAAGGAACTAGGAATGCTTCATGCTCGGGTCGAAGATTTACAGGTAAAATTAATAAGTTTATGATTCCAATGTCTCAATTGTTGATAATTTCTTTCATATTGCATATTGCAATTTCATATCGCAATGCAAACACCTTGAAAATATTGTAATTTCTATTCTGCAGGTCACCGCGTCAGAAGCATCTCAATTGAAAGACGAAGTTGACGCCTTGAGGGAATCAGCAGATAGGTTGTCCAACTATGAGGCTACCATTGAATCATATAAAAAGAGGATGGAAGAATATGTCGATTTGAAAAGACAAGTAAAAATACTTGAAGAAAAAAATGTTGAATATGTTCAAAGAAGCATAGAACACGAAGAAGAGTCTAAGAAGCTGACCAACTTAAAAAGTCAACTAGAAATATATAAGAAGCAGATATCAGATTTACACGAAAAGCGTGACTTAGAAATCGCAAAAGCTGATAAACTTGAGATTGAAAATAAAAAGCTGAATACTAAGTTGTCGGCAGTTCAGAGGGAGAAAGATAGTCTTTTACATGAAAGGGACACTCTCAAAGAGACCTGCGAAGAGTTGAAGTGTTCCAATCTTCAGAAGAGTGGTGAGTATATTTGTCCTTGTTCATAACTTTCCTTTAGTCTACCAACAAAACTGACTGTTCATCAGCCTTTGTTTTCACTATACAGACTTGGGGTTCTGGTTGACTTTACTCATATCATTGTATAGGAAAAGTTAAAAATTTGTTTTTTTACAGGTAACAATGAAGATTGTGTTTCTCGTGAACTTATGCCTAATGATGTTAAGGAGCGTCTAATAAGATTAGAACATGAAAACAAATTACTTAGACAAAACCAAGGATCGCAGGCTGATGAGGCCTCTGTTCAGGTATTTATTTTATTCTTTTTTTTTTGAAACCCTCTAGTGCTTTCTTCACGTCAACTGTATTAGTTCATTGTGAATAGATTTGCTATTAGAGGTCACCCCACAGTCCGATCTCGCGGATGAATTTTAGAATCTTTTGTGGGCTGGTTTTTTTGATTTGAGTTTGATCAGAGATGTGAGATCCAATTATTTTGGTTCTGGTCTGCATCAGTGGTCCGCAGTCACATAGCAGGTGTAGTGGCGTTTCATGTTCATCTAGGCAGAATCTGCATAGATGCATGTCCATCAGTTTTATTGTACTTAGATGTTTATTCAATCTGCTATTTTATTCTTAGATATTCTGCAGACTTTTGTGTCACGCCTATCAAATCAAGCAATGTTAGTATTTGCTTCAAATGAAATGACAAAAATGCTTTCATCCCTGTACCCTATTCCGAATATTACTCACGGAAATTTTAGTATGGGCTGCAGAGCTTTCCGAAGTATTATGTAGGGGCGCTATACATGTTTCCATACAAAGTTTTGTTACTTCACGCCAGCGTAAATGTCACTAAATTCAGGATAGGGGTACTGATCTTCCTCAGGCCTTTTCTTATATTCTTGATAAGAGTGAGAATCGAGGTGTAATCACAAAGCTTGACATTTTTTTGTTGCCACACTGTACTTATGAGCAATAAAGTTTTATTTATTAATTTTTTCTGACTCAAATGTGAGGTAAACAAGTGTGCAGCATGCAATACACTTTGCGAAACACTGCTATGAGGTGTAATTACAATGCGATTTATTAAAGACTAGCTGACCCATCGAACTTCGTCCCGCCTTAAAGTCAATAAAATATTACTGGGTAACATAAGATAGCCAACATACATGACTACTCATTGTGAAAAAATCAAAAGTAATGTGGTTATGGTATAATATTTTTTTTTTTTTTAAAATGAATCTGTGCTCACTCAAAGTGAACACAAATACAATCTTTGACTCTTTCAGAGTAAGCTACTTAAAGCTTGTGTCGTGAAAGAGGAAGATGGTCGGCACCTGGGATCGAACCCACGACCTCCGATACGAAACAGTATGAAAGCCGGCGTTGTAACTAAAAGCACCAAAACTCACCCATTTATATATTAGATATCTATGTTGAATTTTCATCTGACTTATAAAAAAAGTCAGATAATACAGACTTTTTTATAAGTCAGATGATACTAAATTAATTGCACAACTAAAACACCAGAAAAAGATTCATTCAGTTATAAGTGTTCGCATTAACTCTATTTTCTTTTATATTATAGCTAGACGTTAACAAATTATAAAAAAGCTTGAAAAAAGTACCATCAAAAATTTTCATACGTATCAATATTTATTTCAATGGTTGTCTGTCACATTACCGCTATCTGTGGAAACATAGGGAAAACCTTGATCTATAGAATGTTTCTACCAAAATATCAATCTACCAGACATCTCCCTATTTTCCCAACAGATGGCGGTAATGTCCCCAACAGAAAATTCGTTCCATACTAACTTTAATATTATATTTTATATGATTTGTTTGCCATTTATTCAACTTTTTATTAGTTATTCTTTTATCCGGAGCGGAGAAGAATCCATAAATCAAAACATCGGAAGAATCTGTTCAGCCAATCTCGAGTTATAAGTGTTCACACTAACCCGACTTTCATTTATATTAGAGATTCATTGTTGAAAATGCCTTCTCACACTTAAGCTTTCAACATTTTATGCTGCAGCCATATTAACTCTCATTATTTTTAAATATTTGAATTGTTTTTCATATTATTTTCATCTCAAATTAGCCCTAGTTGGCTAATTTATGTAGAAGATCTTTTTTATTAAAGTAATTTCTCACATTCTCTACTTTAGGGTCCTGGGTGTCCATCTGCCATCCGAATATGTTCTATGTAGTTTGCGTATTGCCACATCATTTTTGCTCTCCAATCCAAGAAGTCGATGACTATCGTTTGGCTTCTTTTCTTTTTTTAAGTTGACATTAGGTATTTTATCTTGTTTGGAAAAACTTTTTTATATATAAATAATTGTTATTCAGGCTCTCTTGGAAGATTATGCCCAAAGATTAGAAAAACAGAGAACACTAAATCGGGAGGCAAATCAAAAAATCATGCAACTGGAAGCTTTCTTGGAAGAAGCTAAGGCGACCAGTCATGAAGGTGCTCAGAAAAACCAATTGGAATTGAAATTAGCCCAAATGGTGGAGGACAACCAGCAAAAAGGTGATTTGTTTTCGTGGAGTAAATATTAAGCCTTTATTGTTTATATCAACATGTCGATAATTTTTCTTTAAATTGATATTTTTGTATACAGCTTCCCGCATTGAAGAAATTATGGTATTGTTGCAATCAGAAAAACTAAAAGCAAAAGTACTGCAGGAGAATTTAAACCACAAAGAAGCAGAGCTGTCTGCCACAGAAGAAAGATATAGGAAATGTATAGATAAAGCCAAGGAAGTGATCAAAACATTAGATCCTAGAACAACTGGTAACATTCAAATTTGAATATCAATTACAATTCAAACTGAATACTATTATGTGTTAATATTAATGATTTTTTTGGCTTTTTAGGACAGCAATCTCTCTCAGACATGCCTTTACTAAATAGCAGATTAAATGAAAAAGTTACATTAGGAAACGCTTCTAGCGCGGGAAGTGTTTCGCGCCAAGTAATGCAGCCGTCACAGGACACGATGAAAGAGGGAGAAGAGAAGCTTATTACATCTGCCTTTTTCAAATTGGGTGTTGCGTGTCACAGAGATGCTGTTGATCAAAGATTCGCACTTTTGAGTGCCGGGCAGAGTTTTCTGGCACGCCAGAGGCAAGCGGCGCCTAGGAAACCTTTACATTCCTTCAGAACTAAATAAACTGAATGTTGACTTGTATTTTATACTATTGTGCCTTAGGGATCTTCTTTAATACTATTATGAAATTGTATTTTTTATGAAATTTAATTTATTGATCGATTTTACTGCAGTAGATCATTATTCCAAATCTTATTGATGAGATTTTTAGGGAGTATGATAGGAATTCTTTAAATTTTTTTGACAATTGATTTTATTTTATTAATTTAAGGATACTTTAAGTGCTTGTGTGTAAGGTTTGCTCACCACCATATCAGAGAGACAGATTCTTAAAAGTTTGTGACATTTTTTGAATGTTGTATTTTGTGGAATCATTTTTATGTTTTAACATCATACAATGTACTTAGAAAACATAGAATATCCAATACAATAGAAATGAATTTTATCGACAAAATATTTGTGGTACTAATATTGCGTTGTAGAGTTCAAAAACGGTCATTGCATAGGAAATAACCAATCATTAAAGAAATGGTGTATCACATGGAAAAACTGTTGATGTACACTTAGTTTATTTCATCGAATCAAAGTTTACAAGAATTCAGTATTTTCAGAAAGAAATTAAAAAACATTTGGTCAAAATTAATAACACAAATAATTTAGCAATAGATCTGAAAATTTATTAACACATATACAATTAATAGAATAATAATATTTTTTGTAAGGTTTGTGTATTTACGTAGTGAAAGTTCATCATAATGAATTAAAACAAACACAGTTGCACTTTCACGATATTTTATTGAGGCTCGAGCGCTTTCGTCTATCTCATGTAGACATTATCAAGAGACTAAAGATACATAATATTTAAAAAAAATAAATTGGAAGACATGGTACAATATTGGTAGGAGAAGATAATACTACTACCAGATGACATAATTTTGTCATCTGGTCAGTGGCGTACTGAGGGGGGGGCGGAGGGGCGGAACGCCCCGGGCGCCTCTATTAGCAGGGGCGGCAAAAATTATAGAAATGACCTTTGTTTTTTTTTTTTTTAGGAAATGACATGTTTCCAGATACCAAATTTTAGAAATGACCTTTTTTTTTTAGGAAAAGTTATGTGGGGGCGCCAAAGGGTGTGGTTCCCGCCCCGGGCGCCAATAACCCACGGAACGCCACTGCATCTGGTAGTAGTATTATCTTCTCCTACCAATATTGTACCATATCTTCAATTTATTTTTTTTAAATTTTATGTATCTTTAGTCTCTTGATAATGTCTACATGAGATAGACGAAAGCGCTCGAGCCTCAATAAAATATCGTGAAAGTGCAACTGTGTTTGTTTTAATTCATTAGAATAATAATAGTATGTAACATTCAACACCATGCGATGCATCAAATAATAAATAATATAAAGATAGTTGAGTAATGTGAAGTTTGAGGTGCATAGGTATTTTATTGTTAGTATGGTGGGGGGCCCTTACATAAAAGTATCGAATGTGATTCATGCTTATAACCCTGAGCTTTTTGTTTATAATATAAACTATGAAATATGATTTCATAACTACCAAATATAATAAAACTTCCTAATTTAATATTTTTTACAAATTTTTGCTAAAATAAATATTATTCACTTTATTTTATATTTTATTAATAGATTTATTTAGCAATTGTTGTATCCCGTACTAGTATAGTTTCTTATATTTTTATTCGTAGAATATAATATTTTTTATTTTCTGACATGACATTTCGGTGTTAAGATCATTTTACAAAATTGTAGAAGGGTGAAAAGGCTTTTGCCAGAATTTCACCGGTTTGGTTTATAAAACATTAATCAATAAGAGCTAGAAGAACGAAATCACATTACTAAAAGTTAATACAATTACGTTTTGTACCATTATATTATTGTGTGTTTAATGAAATGGTTAAAATAATATGATTTTTTTTGTATAATTTACCTTTCAGTATTTTAATTTATTTCATATTGCATAATATTATAACTATTATTATATTGAATATTTCTGTATAAAGTAATACTTTCAAATTAATTCCGTACTTTGTAAGTGTGCAATGAAATTGTATCTGAATAAAAAACATTCAAAGTGTGATCATTGTAATGTTACGATGCAAGAAGTTAGCTCAAATTTTTGGTAATGTTTCGAAGCGAGTATCATTTATAAGTTTGTGTTTTGATGTTAAATTTGTATGCGTACTGGAAATAAAGATAAATTGAATAGGATAGTCAAATTTGTGCAAGATTTCAATGTGTGTGCAATTGTGATGTGAACCAAAATATGTTGTGTGTGAAGACTCCAAAAGCTGTTCTATGTTTATTGTCAATATTTTGATTGCATCTTGACGCAGCTTGGTGGCAAGGATAGAGATGTAATATTAACAATAAATAAAACACATCTAGATGGCTTTACGTATAGAAATATTTATTTATAACGAACATGTTATGTTGTTTATTAATATATTATATTTTTCTTTTATTAAAGTTGTTTTAATTCACCCTGTAGGTACTAATTATTTGAGGTCATTTTACAATGAAAAAAATGGAAGTTGGAATCAAAGAGGGTAAAAACACTTGATTTAAAATCAAATTTTTAAATTGTTACCTCTTAGTGGAGCTAACCTTATTAGCCCGAATTTAATGTAACTGTAATTTTCACAAGGTTTTAAGAAAAAAAAATTAAAATTTAATAATTTTAAAAAATTAGAAAAAAAATATCAATTTAAACAAGATTTCAATGTCAACATTCGGCTTCCTTTCAAAACACCAAAGCGTATTTAACCTTTAAGTAGTGACGTGGGTGTCCCACAGACGGAACTGTGACAAATTTGGACATTATTTCGTCATTTTAAATAATTTATCCCCGCGTCTCCCGCTAGCTTCATGGTTTGTGATCCCGATTGGTCAGTTGCACTTGGGCTCACATCGAGTGAGTAGTTTTACGTGTACGGTATCCCGGTGTCTCTGAGACGTGAGGTCGTTATTAGTGTTTATATTATTTTGGACGTCACGTCCTTGGTTATGTGAAATCTTATAAGTGTTTGATAAACGTCATGTCATCATCAATTATTGTATTGTTTATGATTAACGAACCGATTACTTCTGGAATGAGTGGTAAAAGGAGAAGGATGGTATCTAACAGACCTCCTGACTTTGACAATATGATACTGACATAGTTAGAGCAAGAAATAGACCTCGGAGGACTTCAGTTATGCCGATGACGATCAAGTTGATCCGGATTTTCAATTGCACAGTGAATATGAAACAGAATCTGAGCAATCTAAGGTTAAAGATGAAAACAGATTGCCTCCAACGTTAAAGCCGCAGGCAACAGTTGAAGAAATACCAATACATTCAGCAAGTTTTTCTAATAAAATTCTGGTAACCAAAAATATTATTATAGCAAAAATGGTTGATGTTAGCAGATCTTGTCGTTCTTTGAGCCACAAAATCTAGGTCCCAGAGGAAGGTTCCTTCAATATCTTGCTTGATTTTTTGTTCTAGCACATCTGTATCGCAGAGTGAACAATGATGGTCTGCCAAGAGAACTAAGACTGGCAATAAAGCGTGTTCTTGCAAATGATTGCCCCGAAACCTGAAAGACCTCCACTTGCTAACAGAAATGGTAAAAAAACATACAAAATATGTCTATCGCAACTTAAGAGGCGTACTAAGTACACGTGTGTAATATGTTACAAGCCTATCTATCTCGGAGGTTCTAAAACTATTTGCATTGTTTGCGCTGATACCATTAACATTTTCAGGCTATTATACAAATACTTATTCTTTCCTAATATTAATTCATTTATGATAAAGTCATTTTATAGCATTTCCAAGTTTAAAACTTCCTATATAATGTAAAAAAATTAGAATAAAGATAAGTCACGATGTTAAGACTGTTATTTGGTAAGGTTTTAAAAAAATCCGAATAAATATTGATTTTGAGTATATTTGTTTCGTTTTTTTATTCATGTTCCTAAATATTGTTAAAACATATTTAATAATTCACTGAATATTATCCATATGAAAATATATTAAATAATACCTATTATTAAAGGCCGTCTGTGAGTCATCATCATTAATAACCTAACCACGTCAGTACTTAAAGGTTAAAGCAAAGATAACATCCATTACCAGGAAGGTCGAGGAGCTCGAACAGAGAAAGTCAACACTGAAAGAAGATAATGAAGTTTTCAGGTGCCTAAACAAAGAATAACATCTGCAGCTTTGGGTGAATACACAAAGAACGCTGATTTTGACCGGTGCAAAGAATGTTTCTATGCATTTGAATGGGCATACGCACAACAAAAGCTGGGACCTGCTTTCCGGCATGCCCATTTAAATGCATTGAAAACATTCGCTGCGGCGATCGGAATCAGCGCTCTCTATGTTTTCACAATTGACCATAAAAGATGGCAGATGAGGTATAATTTGATTTGAAGGAGGACATTTTAGACATCTGCAAACAATACTCTGAACCCTATAATAAACTCAAACAATACCCTAATGTAGATAAATTGAATATTTAGTGATTCATTTCCAAATGTTGGGACAATTTTGTATTGAGCGAAATTTAACAATTTAATGATATTGTAGTTTTCTATAGAATAGACATATGTAATAAGAATAGGTATTTATGTTTCAGTGATTATTTTTTAAGTGTATTAGGGATGAACATAAGATGAATTTTAACAACAATTTTGATGAATTTTTATTATTATTATGAATCATACTCCAATAGTAATTACAATAATTGTATACTGTACTTTCAGTTCTCTGTGGGTAGACCAACCTCGAATTGTAGGCGATACAATACAAATCATGCATCATCTAGCATGCTAGAATTATAGACGGACAAAATCCCTCTTGTATAGATCATATTTGGGTAAATTTTGGCATTATTAATGTGAAAACTGTAAATTATGAACGTAAAATAACAGATCAACAACATGTTATGTCAAAAAGAAAGAAAAGCTTCAAATACATTATTTGAAATGAATTAAATTAATAGAGAGGAAGCAAGGTATGTTGTGTGAGTGGTTTTATAAGGATCAAGAGAACTTATTGCAAAAAATGTTTTCAAACCTCCGAAAAGGACAAGATGTTCAATATTACTGTATTCAGGATATTCAATAAAAACTGTGTATTACAAATTTATTTTAATTTTTGATTTTTGTTGTAACATTGTAATTGTTTCCTTCTATTTCAATTTTGTCATACATCCATTTCCTGTTGATTCTACATTCATGTCCACATTTATTAGATCTGCATTTTTCGCAAGGAAAGTGACATCCAGGGCAGGATTGATTTAAGCAATCGCACAAATCTTCTCCAGAAGCAGAAAGACGTCCTCTTTCATCATAAAGATTTTGTGATCTAAAACATATTAATTACATTATTTTTCATTGCCTGAAACCTAGAAGGCAGTGCCTGAAACATTAGTGTTAGGTTAAAAAGCAATTTAAAATTACCTGTAGATTTTGCGAGATGTCTTCCTCTTTTCACGAGCTGATGTTTCTGGATTGAAATTTTCCATGAATTTTAAATTAGCGAGAGCATTTCGCAATTTTTCTTGCCTAGCAATCATGTTTAATGTTGTGGCTTTAAAGAAAACCGGGGCTTAAAAAATTGAATAAATATATTTTTGAATAACGAGAGTTAAAACAGTTTAAAAAAAAGATTCAATGCGACGTATTTCTTCTTGCTTGAAAAAATGTTTGTCAGTCCGTTTTTGTGTTTTGTTTGTCCGTTTACAACAAATTTGACATATTTTTATTCTATGAATTCTGTAATATACAATCAATCTACACATTTTTTCTATGGAATAGACTATGAATACGTGCCGACCGGCGCAAAGAATGTTAGGGGACGTCCATTAGTCACGTGATGTTTTTTTGCAACTTTTTGGACCCCCCCTCCCCCAAGGGCGGATCCAGCATTGTTGCCAGGGGGGGGGGGGTTACGACATAGTAATAAAAGGTCATTTCCAAAATTTGCTATCTGGAAACTGCACTTTTCCTAAAAAAATCCTTAAAAAGGTCATTTTCATGATTCAAGGGGGGGGGGTCATGATCCAGGGGGGGACCCCCTGATCCCCCATGGTGATATTTGGTGATGTTTCAGAATACCCACCTCCTTCCCCAGAATATCACGTGTACTTTTTTAGTACACAGAATTAAGAAACTTAATTAACTTTTTTAATTTTAATCGTCAATTTCTAAAATTTCATAAAATGTTTCGTGATTTTTTTCCAGACCCCCCCCTCCCCCTTAAGGGCTCACGTGATTTATGGACGCCCCCTTACTATGCATTTGAATGGGCATACCCAGAGAAAAAGCAGGAACCCGCTTTCCGGCATGCCCATTTAAATGCATTGAAACAATAGACAAGAATCTATGAGCTGGTCGGCGCGGGTCGAAATCCGCTTTCTACGTGTTCTTACCCTATGTACGTATATTTTAAGGTACCTATGTATGTACCTATCTTTTTCTACCTATGTACTGTACTGTGATCCTCTCCGTGTTCCGCTGTTTCGAGATAGAGCCGAGGGATTTGGACATAGTGTGGGAGGGGGTCATAAACATTGCGCAAAATCGAGCGCAATGGAGAGTTCTTGTTGCCTCCCTATGCCCCTAAGTGGGGTTTAAAATTTGCGGCAACAATGCGCCTCGCTTTCATTTATTTAAGTATAGGAAAGTAACATTAATGTTCAACGGGTAAATTGACTTCTTTCAGCTGTAAACCGAATGAAAAATGTTTTCCTGTGTACCGCGGCACAGCCTTTACAGAAAATTGCATGGTCTAGAACTTTAGATAGCAGATTTTTGAACAAATATCTGTGATTTTAGAAGGGGTCAGAAGTGTTTCACATCTTCAGTTTCTACACAGGGTTGGAATCATTACTGGACCGGTTGACTGGGGGAGGAAATATTTTAGACATTAAGTTATGTAGGTATTGATTAGCTATAGGCATATAGGTAGGTACGCATCCGCATCCGCAAAGACGGAGCATCCGCTTCTGCAATTAATGCGAATGTTGATGCGGATGCGGATGTACCGCTAGAGCAAGTCGTGACACGAAATTAAGATTATGCAATTGTGTTCTTATCCTAATAGGTATGGCCTTGAAGTTTGAGAGATAAAGAAGATGCATGCCACATGCAAGTAAAAGTCATGGAGAGCGTTAACTACTAAGTTTTGTTATCAAGTGCCATATATTATTTAGAAAGTGTTAGTTCTTGTCTGGAGTCTGGATTTACCAAGACAAACTTTGAAATAAAGTGCACTTTTAAAAAAGGTCATTTTATTTCTTACGTGTAGACGTAAGATCCTTGTATTGTTATTGATTTTTTAATGAATGCTTACAAACTGTTGGTTTGGAACAGGGATGTTGCGAATATCAGCACCAGCAGATTATCAGCATCGTATTCAATATAAGCATCAGCATCCGCATTAACTGATGCTGATTTTATTGCTGATATTCAGTTCGTGTCTTCTCTGCTTAAGACGGGACTTGCGCTTGTTGAATATTCTCGCGAGAATTTTCTATCAATGAAACGTCTAAAAAATATCATTAAGGTAATATTTTGTGCACTATCTTGCAAGTTGGCCGTGGGGTTGCCGGCTAAGAATAGCACCTCTGCTCTTTTTGCTGTTTTTTCGAGCATCCTGTAAGAGGCAGGAAATCGAAAAATCAGATCGGGACCGTGAGATTGACCATCTCACGTCCTTAAACCCCAACAGGTCACAAAAGGCACAAGAAACAAGCCTCGGACGCCTGGGTCTCATCAGGGGAGTTCAGGCAGATGGTGTCCCCCCTTTAAAGTCGCATGATCCAGCGCAATGGAGAGCTCTTGTGCCTCCCTATGCTCCTTAGCGGGGCTTAGGCCCCCTGTATTGTGGGTCGCTTTGGCGGGAGGTCCGCGGCGGGCTTGATTTGTGTGGGGCCGGCTTTTTGTTTGGTTGCTTTGATCAGACTGGGGTTGGTTTCGTGCCGGTCGAGTATGCTGCGGATTGGTCTCCTCCGGGCTGACTTGCGGTGTGCGGGGGGCCTCAAGGGAGAATGTGTGTGTGTGTATCTTGCAAGTATCTGGCACTCCCAAGACCATTAAAGGATGACGTCATCTGACGTTTGCCGGGCGGCACAATGGCGGCCATGGCGGCACACACATACAACACATGCATAAGCCATAGTGATGGGTAACAAATCACTTTGCATAGCGACCCGAACTGCGCGAATCAATAGTGATGCGAATCAGTTATCTGGCTCACTTTGGTCAGTTTTGTGATACTATCCAGCAATAAAACACAAAAACACATTATTTTTCTTATAAAATACAGAAATTTTGTATTGTTCGTATTAATAATGAGTTATTACACATTAAATATTTTATTCCATATTATCAATGATTCGCTTCTCATAGTCATAATAATAGTTTTTATAATTATTTTATTTATCATACCATAATTTTTTGTCATCTACAAATTGATTTTTGTGTCTCATTGTTATATTTGATGATTATTTACTTATAACTACATACTAGTTCTTTTATATTTTTATGATTTTATTTGTCTTAATCTTGTTATTTTTTTACAGGGCTGTGATTAGTTCTCGTGTCTTGGAAGTTTCTTCTTTTCCTTTTTTGATATTTTTTTGAATCTATTAAATAATTACTCAGGATACTTATATGTTTTGGTTGGTTGGAAAAAATAAGTCCATAAACCCGCCAATTGGGTAATATTTTATCCAATAAAGCGTTTATTTATTTTGTAAAAGCAACGTTGCTGTTGCGCAAAATTTATTAAAATAAAATATTACCATCCCCTCTGACTTCATGTTCCTGAACGAAGTGGTGAAAGCCAGCAAAACTTCAACTGGTGACACCCTTTAATGATCTATTCACTATTGAATATGCATTGCGATCTAAATACGGAGTAAGGCCCCAGGTCAAGCCGTTTCCGATAATATACACGGCTCAAGGTGTACTCTGTAAAAGATTTAGCTGGAATGAAATAATTAAAGATTAATATACAGGGTGACTGGTAATTCGATACATTCCTTGTTAGGGGTTATACTAGAGAAAATTTGCAACAATTTTGTTCCCATTAACCAGGGGTCAAATGCCAGTGGTTTTCGAGTTATTTATCTTTTTAGAGTTTTTTTCAATTTTCCACCTTTTGACCTAAAATTGAAAATTGTGAACAAAGTACTCCATTTAGGAAAGTAAAAATACACTTTTCCAATAGCTGAAGAATAAAGAAATGGTTGATGTAAAAAATTTGAAGAAAATTTCAATAACCTCAAAAATACATCGTTTTAAAATCACAAATCAGTGTTTTTCATTTTTAATGTCGGTTTTTCTAAGGGAATTACTCCAAAAAAGTATAATATACTTGGCGTACAAAATACAAGAAAAACTTCCTCAATTAATAAGCTTTCAGAAAAAATATGAATGTTTTCCATTTCCAAAATGATAACTGTATAATAGGGGTGTAAAACGTAAGAAATAAAATGACCTTTTCACAGAATAAAATAATTTTCATTCCAAACCAGGGTTGTTGCTGATGTGGGTTTTTTTTTCAACATTAGCGGATGCTGATGCTAATTCTTTTTAATTGATATCAGCTGATGCTGATGCTATATTCTTCTGCATCTTCAGGTCGCTCATAATTTTACCTCTCGGTCGTGATTCCACGTTAGATCTAATCATCCGTCAGTGCGTGCAAGTCACGCAGTCCCTTTTTAAATGCGTATTTATTGAATTATTATGTAGTTATTCAACAATGAAATTTAAATTATGTGCGATATTTAAACACAATACTTCACCTCCCTCGTTGTTAAATACATAGAAATAATCCGAATTTAAGTATTATTAAAGGGAAATTAGTATATTTTAAGAATAACAGCTTGGAAGTATTTTCAGGATTTAATCTGTTACACATAGCTTCATAAATAGGTATGCGGTAGATACCTGTTATTGGAGCCCTGAAGAATCTATGTGTTAGTGTCATGATTTGTTTTGTTTATGTTGTTCAGTGTTCTTTTGGTGTCACCGATTGATAACTAAATAATAAAATTAGGTACTGCACAACTAAACAATAGACCATTAACGGCCACGTGGATTTTGACGTTTGCGGGGCGGCATGAAAAATTTTTGAGTTGGTATGAGTGTGTTTATCGGGTCACGGATAGAGCGAATCTACAGATGTTACGAGTCAATAAAAGTATACGATAAATAAATAAATGTCAAAATTTGAGAAAAAAGCAATGATATAATATATACTATTTACCACATTTACTTTATATTTTGGCTAACATTTCACAAAATATCATTGCTTAGCATAATAAGAAACCAAAAATTCACATAAATTTTAATTATTGATGATTAATAAATTAATGAATTCTACGCAACAGCAACGTTGCTTTTGCAAAACATTTAAGTATCCTAAGTAAATAACTAGAAGATATAATTAAATATTCATCAAATGGAACAATTAGACACAAAATTCAATTTTCAGATGACAAAAAAAAATATGGGTTTGATAAATAAAATTATAAAAAACAATTATTATGACCGAGAAGAATCATTGATAATATTAATATGGAATAAAATATTTTAATGTGTAGGTAATCATTAAATATATATTAAGAATTAATACGAACAATAAAAAAATATCTGTATTTTAAAAGAAAAATAATACCTACCTATATAATTGTGTTTTATTCCTGGAAAGTATCACAAAACTGAACCAGACAACTGATTCCGATCACTATTGATTCGGGCAGTTCGGGTCGCTATGCAAAATAATTTGTTACCCATCACTATGGTTTATGCATGTGTGGTGTGTGTGTGTCGCCATGGCCGCCATTTTGCATCCAGCCTAATGTCAGATGACGTCATCCTTTAATGG
Organism: Mystacides longicornis; assembly: GCA_963576905.1. Classification (NCBI taxonomy): domain Eukaryota; kingdom Metazoa; phylum Arthropoda; class Insecta; order Trichoptera; family Leptoceridae; genus Mystacides; species Mystacides longicornis. The sequence goes on along the minus strand of OY756426.1, from coordinate 18,353,960 downwards.
TCTATTCGGAACAAGGTCCGTAAAAACGATTGAGTCTTCAAATCTCATAAAAAACTTCTCTAATACATCCTCTTTCAAACGGTCTAACTAAAACATGTAAAGTGGTTGGTAGCCTGGCGGTTACAGCGCCGGCTTTCGTACTGTTTCGTGCGTAGGTCGTGGATTCGATCCCAGATGTCGACCATCTTCCTCTTTCACGACACTACTGTGAAAGAGTATTTTTCATGTGTTCACTTTGAGTGAGCGAGTACAGATTTAGTTAAAAAAATGTTCGTGTACCTGTAACATAAGGTATAAAAATACATTGTTTAAAATTCGCTTTCTTATGCAGAGTTTGGGGAAAGAAATTTTCATATCTCAATGTTTTCTGCACACCACTGGAAATCGGAATCATAATATTATTTCTTTGTCTCCCTCTTTTAAAACATCAATTTACCTATATAAATATAGATCTATTTATTTCAAAGGCATTCTTTCGTTATGTACCTACCTAATTTGTTTTATAAACCAATAGGTACTTACTGATTTCTTTTTAACATAACATAGTATGGCAATATTAAAAATGTCATACGCACCTACATATCTATAATTTGACAAGATATTTGAGGTAAATTTGAAATTACAGTTATATACATTTTTAACCATATATTTTTGTTAATACCTATTGTTGTTTTCTCTAAATATAATAAATTTTCTTAAAAATTATTTATCACAGTATCGAGGAGTATCTTATCTGCTATACGTATATAAATATATAAATGACAAATGATTGTTATCAAAGTACAATGCGGATGATGTAACTGTAACAGGTTTTGAACCGTAAACAGAGGCGTTGGGGGTTGGACTACCGCGCCTCCTGCTATCACTAGGCACCTGGCAAGTACATAATGTATTACGTATTTATATAATTCATATATCTAGACTGGTAACTTATCAATTGTGGTCACTTGGTGCTAATTCACGGACTTCTCAACATACGTTCGTTTAGTTTGTAAATAAATAGTATTTTTGTTCAGTTTTTCAACAAAGTTTTGCAAATTAGTGAGTAAAAGCACCTCGAACATGCTAAGGTATGACGTGTTTTATTTTATGTATATTTTTATCACCTTCTAAATACTACCAAATATGCATCTACTAAATAAATTAAAAATAAGAGTGGTAATTTTATAAATAAAATTATAGATTTTTTTATACTTTATCGATTTTGACGAATGTGTGCTTATTCAATTTTCCATGTCGGTGAAAAACTTGTGTTGTGAATTATATTTGTATGATAGTTACATCGGAGCTCGAACCATTATCGGAATAACCAAAATGGAAACAATATTTTTTTATACGCACTTTAAAAATAAAGAAGTTCAGAATGGTTTTTCAGTGTTCTTTTCAAGGCAGGTCTCCCATCTTAATGACGTAAGGATCATGCGTTTTCATTAATCTATTCAGTCTGGTGTTTTGAGTATTTTATCTTAACTACACCATCGATCGTATGATTTGTTTATCTCGTGATTTCTATGTGAAAATATTCCAAAATAGATTAATTGAAATAATAAAAATGTAGGTTCCTTTAGTGAATCTACCAGGATTTTGATTAGCTATTTACATATTATGTTTATCTAGGTACTTATATTGTTTTAATTTTTGTGACTTCCACTCGAAATTGAATGATATTGGTCATTATAATAATATACTTTTTACCCATCATGTCGTTTGCCGAAGGGGGTAGGCAGAGAGTACGGACTTCCATTCTTTCCTATCCAAACTAACTTCTTTCGCTTCCTCCAAACGCATAACATTCCGCATGCATGCTGTTTTATTCCTTTTGCTCCTGACTTGGCCCTCCTCTAAGACGGCGCCGATATGGTTGGTCCATGTCATTCCAGGTCGGCCTCATCTGCGTACACCCATTCTTTCAGATTTATATATCCTTTTAGTTATTCTCTCTTCGTTCATTCTCTCTACATGCCCAAACCACCTTCATTTATTCACTTTCATTCTAGTCACTACGCAAACATCCACTCCACATTCCTTTCTAATATTGTCATTCCTCACCTTATCAATCAGTCTCTTTCCACATACCCTACCCAGTGATCTCATTTCTACAGCATTTATTCCAACTTCCAGATTTTTCGTCCACGTTCACGTTTCACTCCCATACATCACGGATTAGGATTGCATTGTGCATCAACTGTTTGGATTTAAGAGATACGTTCTTATTTCTCATTAGTGGTCTAAGTGCACCGCCAACCCTTCTACCAGCCAGTTTCCTTCTTTCTATCTCCTTTTCACATCTTCCATCTCTGCTAAATAGACTACCTAAATAAACATACTCATCCACTTGTTCCAAGTTCTCATCATTCACTTTCACACAACATTGCGTTGTTAAATCTTCTCTTTCAAACAAGCACCTTTGTCTTATTGACATTCATCTTAAGACATTTAAAATTTTTGATAAACATGCGTCACACATTTTTTGCAAATCGCGTTCGCTTTCAGCCATCAATACTTGGTGGTCTGCATACTTACATCAGATCTACACACCCTCTGTACTATATACAAAATCAAAGAATAGATTGAACAGCCAAGGTGACATCAGGCACCCCTAACTTATCTACATAACTATAGTAAATCTTCAAATTAATAAAGTATAGTTAGTGCCCACTTCAAATTTAATATAAAAGTTATACAAAGGTATATGTACAAAGGTATATGGTCTATATGTACCATTCTATACTCATTTGGTGACCCCACACAGAGGAATTGGGAGGCAACAAAATCTCTCCGCTGGGTTCGTTCTTACGTAGCTACAAGAGTGGTAGTTATAGTTGGTTCCAGATAATTCCTTTATTTTATTTATAAGGCCTGCCTCTCATCATTGAGTGATTTGGCTATTCTTATTTGTACCAGAAAATGATGTCATATCTATTGAATTATGCGGTTTAAATAATTGTTTTTATAGCTATGTAAAGATTCGAGTTGAGTTAGCTATATAGTTAACTCTTAAATACCAACCTTGAAAGCTAAGTCTATAAAAATACCATCTCTACTATTTTGAAAGGAACATTGCAACAAAAATATGTAGATATTATTGGTTTAAAATATAGTTTTTCTGCATAGACTAGCCGTTGTTAATAATGTATGGGTAAAATAGGTTCTTCCGTATTTAAAGTGCACGATTGTCAATGTAATTGATAGATATTGCAAAAATACAGTTTATCATAAGTTTTAAATCACAACTGACTTGAATAGTCGAATTAGTTGTTAGCCTGGTGGTTTTGTCGCCAAATTTCGTACTGAAGGTCGCCAGTTTGAGCCTCGAAGACAACCATTTTCTTTTTCACGACAAGATCCTCAAAGAGTAGATGTTCAATAAAAGTGAGCAAAGTTTCATTACAATAATATTCAAGCTAGTTAAGTGTGAATACCAACATTGAAAAGCTATGTATTTGAACAGTATATTTTTGACCAAGTTTTTCTTTACTAAACTTGTTAGAAATGACTAGTGTCAAAGTTAAAACTGTTAAAGGTTTTTTTTTATTAAAATCAACGAATTGATAGTGCATTCTTGGTTGACTTATTTAAATAAAACAAATCGAAATGGTTGGTAGCCTGACTTTTCTACTGAAAGTCGTGGGTTCGATCCCAGATTTTCTGATCAGTAGACGAATCATTCGAAAACGAGTGCAGTGCTAAAAAAAATCTGACCAGTTTCGTAGCTGTAAGTACGAAATTCTATAATAAAAGAAATGTGTTTCTAAGTAGTCTTCCGTGATAAAAGACTTGTGCTTACGGAACTGGCCAGGAAAATAAACTTATGGAAAGAATACAAAGATTTTCTATTTAAATTAGACACTAGAATGATAATAATAATTATTGTTCATTGCCGTTTAAGTCTTTGTAATTCTCAAATGTTTATAGTTTGTAAACATAACCTCAAAATAGTTATAATTAACCTAACTAGTAATATAATAATTAGCAATAATTATTATTTTTCCGTAACGTTTAATAATATTTATTCCGAGGTAACCTAGCAGTGTATAGCACAAAATGTCTGCGTGTAGAATGTAGGTATTCTGCAAGGTTTATTCAAATCGTTTTAGCTAATAGGTGCATATATTAATCTCAAAGGTTAACTCTTGTACAGACAAAGACGAAGGGTTGAATATTATCAATTTTGTGTACATACTTATTTATTTTTCCAAAATCCCACTATTAAAATTGTCAATCGCTAAAATCGTAAGATATTAACATAAAAAAAATACGGTTTAAATTTTGGGGTTTTCTGAACAATTTAATGCACCCTAATTTGATTTTCAATTTAGTGTTACTTTACACAAAATGTTCCTATTACAATCTTCTATAGGTAATCTGCTAGGTACTAAAGTATTTCGATGGTAAAGTTTTAGTGAAAAAGGCTTATCAGTAGGTACCTACATCAAATAAAACTACGAAAACGCATTTTTAGTGAAAAATATAACTTTTTCTGATTATATTTGTTTAAGTTATGAGGAGTTCGTTTGTATGGCATTGAATAATTAGAACGTAGTAAATTTACATATATCAATGTTGTATAGACGTTTTGCTACTGTAACTCAATGCTGGAAGCATTATCTACCTACCAGTCAACCGCTTGCTTTTAATATCTACGAATAGAAATGAAAAACTTTTGGATAAGAATTCAACGCCTAAGTCAATGGGTACAGATATTGAAACGCTATAGTTTTTTTGAATTCGCAATAAATATTATATTTACTAGTTGCATGTAAACATGAGATCCAACTGTCGATGGCCTTAGTCGGTATGTTTATTGTATAAAACGATGTCATCAATAAATTAAATTCTTACAAAAATTGTTAAGAAAAGTTTGAGATGTAGGTACTGCTATAATGTAAATATTTTTTATAGATTGTTTTATATTATAAAAAATGCCATACAATATTATAAAAATATCGAAAAAGGCCGAAACACGTCAACTAGATAATTTAATTTTCTATTAAAAATGCATACATTATAGCAGTATATCTCAAACTTTTCTTAACAATTTTTGTAAGAATTTAATTTATTGACGACATCGTTTCATACAATAAACATACCGACTCAGGCCATCGACAGTTGAATCTCATGTGTACATGCAACTATAGTCTTATTTTCTTTCAAAGCATTCTCATTTCTTACCACATACATAGGTAGAGGATAGGTATAAAGGAAACAATTAATTCAACTTATTTTAATGATTTTATTGATATAATAAATAATAATATATTATGACTAAACAGAAGTGCATGGGTACAACGTCCATATTACGAGAACGTCATTGTTCCCTTTAAAACAAATGTTGCTGAATCAAATCAATACTAGTATAGCTGATTTATTACGACGTATCGTCATAAATAACTGTAGATCAATGATTAAGCGACAATAATGCAATTGATTTAAGATTTAGAAATTATTGGATTACACGTGTTTTTTTAAATCATTCCTGTGACTGTCTAGTCTAGTGTCTATTATCATTTTGATTTACTGGCAGTTCCATAGATAATATACCTACACTTTAATCGCACGTCATACCAAAACTCACATCCTCGAACTATCCGCAGTTTTTCGTAAAGCTTTTGTATATCCCATTCGTTAATCTTATCAGCTTTAGCTCTTAATCTCTCTATTCATAAAAAACAGCCAATTTTATGTTTCCATTATTTTTTCTAAAACGCATTAATATCCTCGTGAAATACATAAGTTGATGGGCGACAGACACAATCATTATGTAATCAAATAAGTTTCAAAATGTATTCCATTTGTATGCCTACAAAGGAGTAGGTACACATGTATAATTTAGGAAGAGAATAAGAATATTTGCTTTTTATACGACATAATATTCATTTATATATTCCCAATATAAGAAGTATGTTATTTCAGCCTGTTGCTTGAGTTGCTCGCTCAATTTTTTTTTTTTTTTAGGAAATACATTTTATGTAGGTATCTAAAAAGATGCAAATTGTTTAATATATACCTGCAAGGTATGGTATCTGAGAGTACCTACCTATTTATTTCTTATTATTTATGTTTCTTAGTTTATGAAAAATCAACCAATTATCTACTGATTTAATCCTTATTATTAGTGTTTATTAATTTATGAAAAAACGATTCGTTAAATTTTATTAAAAAAGGACAAGGTAATTGTTAATTAAATGTATATTCCACATACCCAAGTAAGTTGCGTTGTGCCTATAGCTTTTGATAATAGAGACGGTATAGTCTCGGAAAACCGGTTCATGTTTGAATTATATGTATATTTTGTGATATATATATATACTCGTACAAGACTCTTTCATTTTTATTTTGAATTGGATATCACCAAGCACCTTCTGCCGAAAACATCAAAGATCCTAAAGACTTTCCGGTATAGATCTAGTGATTTTGGACCTTGTCTATATATCTACCGATTTCGAAATTTTTGGAATGATCTACTTTTTTAGGGAAATTTTACCTTTCTGGATAAGTACCAAAACCAATCTACCACTTTTTGGCAGTTTATCTACTTGTTTTCTAAAATTTCTGTTGGCAACATTGATCATAATGTTCCACAATATTTCTACCAAGAAGCTGAAGCAAACCTTCTCAGAGAAATTATTTTATTTATGTATTTATTCATTATTTTATTTATGTATTAAAGATGCCTCAGTTTCATACAGATATATCTCCAAATGTTGCCCAAACTGTTTGACAATCTTGTATGTACAATTAAATCTACTAAACATTGAGTCTATGAATATTTTTTGATTGAATTACTTAACTACATAAATATTTATATAATTCAATTAAAAAATATTCATGGATTCAATGTTTAGTAGCTTTAATTGTACATAGGTACAATCAAACAGTTTGGGCAACATTGGGAGATGTATCTGTATGAAACTAGCGTGCCCGCAAGAAGCCTAAAAATTAAAATGAAGTTTATATAACATTTTTAATTTGATCAATTATTTTCCTGTTTTGATTCTTAAGAGAGGAGCCTTTGAGTTTAAGTGAGATAAACTACTGTAATATAATTTTATCGTCTTTCAACGTCATGATGTTTGTTTGGATATTTTTAGATGTTGGATGTTCCGAGGACGATCGTGTGATTTTCATTATCACAATTCAGTTAATTTGATTTGTTTTTGTTTTCACACAAGTGTTTGGATAGGCAATTTATGAATCGGTAATAAAATTAACATCGTAAATTTGTTATTTTTTTTTACAGTGATAAGATGTTTTTTTTATTGGAACATGACGAAATATATTCGGGATTTTTAAATATTTAAGAAAGATAAAGCTTACGCAACTCTGCAAAATTTATTAAATTGATGATTAGAAAGTTTTTTGCTCGAAATTCGATAAAAGAGAAGGTAGAATAAAATAAGCGCCTTCCCTGTATAATGTTATGGTTCCGTCATACCCTAATAAAGAGTAATGCAGTATATTACGGCCGTATATTACGGCAGCTTACGACGGCGGTCTTTACGGTGACATTTGGAAAGTTCCGTTCCCGTATTATTCTATCCGTTTTTTAATAACAGTCAATTTGCGTATTGTATTGGAACGTGAAAATGAACGATCTTGATTTTGCTTTAATTATTTGTTTGGAAGATGACCAGGCATCAGAGGAGGATAAATAATATCGTATGGGAGAAGATAATTTATATCAATCTCGTAGCACAGAATGTGCTTTTTTAATATGTAATAATTCAGTGCTATCAATGAAAGCGTTCACGAATCATCTAACACTGACAAGACGGCGGCCGTTTTGAAAATAACGACAATATTTTTTGTAACTACGGTAACAAAATAAACAACGTTCTACTGACGCCGTTCTCTGAAACGTCGCATTCTTAGGAAAACAACCCATAAGGAAATATCTTACGTGCATGCTTAGTTATTAAAGAACTGTTGATGTTTGATGAAGATTATTGGAATATCTTCTTCTGCGGTTTCAATCACGTTGATTGGTTTGCAGCAAGCGTGAACATCTCCTTCTCCAATCCTCCTGGTTCTCCGCTGCTCTCTTCAGTTCGGAGTATGAACTGCACTCCATGTCCCGGCATGTCTGCTGCAAATATTTCTGACGCGGGCGTCCTCTACCGATCGAACCTCGACCATTCCCTCCAATATTGTAATCAGTAAACTTTCATGTCTAATTACATGCCCCAGCCTTCTAGCGCATCTCCCTGATATGGTTTTCAATATGTGCCTTTCCTCCCGAACTCTTACAAGAACCTCTTCGTTCGTGGTATGTTCCCTCCCAGATATTTTTAACACACGCCTATACGTCAACATTTCGAAGGCCTCCAGTCTTTTCCGTTCTCTTTCGCAGATACACCAGGATTCACTTCCATAATATAGTAAAATACTCGATACACAGGTCTTACAAAATTGCTTACGAAGTTTAAGGTCTATATTGCTGAATTCAAAGATCTTAGATTTTTTGTTGAAGGTGAGTCTCGCTTGGTGGATGCGTCTGTCTATTTCTGTGTTTGCAAGCTATATTTTGAAATATACGTACCTATATTTAAATATATATTATTTAGAAACGATGTTTACAAGCCACACCAAAGTTATGTATGCATCGCAGTAGCCTTGTTGTCTAACAGGCCCCGGTTCAATTTCCAATCGTATCCAAAATTTTACCTGTTTTTTCAGATTGATTTCTGTCTCCATCATCCATACCGACATATCTTTTATAGAAAACGTGTTTGTTATTTGACTAGTTTCATATAATTAACAAAAAAAAAGTTTTTTTTTTCAATGGTAAGCTCACGTCAAGGATCTCAATTTCAGGCTATACCAAATTTTAGTCAAGATCATTGTGCTATAGACTTGTTGATAATTCAGACATAGCTGTACTTGAAATAATGGTAGATGGGTGTTTCAAAGACTAAATAATGTGCCACTGAAGGATCCACTTTCACATGAAAGTGTGTGGATACCTACATACTAAAAGTAATGACAAGTTATTAATTATTTTATGAATACGGTCGTTTGATATGTATACAAAGGAGACCTAGACTTGATTGAATATAACAAAGTCCGCTGTGATTACGATGTACCTACGTTGGTAGCGGAAAGTGTTGTAAGAGCTCTGTATCTACCTAAATTGTTATGTATTATCATAAATAGACGCAAGTTTGTTTATATCAGTACGTCTGTATAGGTAGTTGACCTTCTTCGAGCGTTGCAAAAAGCGCACATTATGTTTGTACATATACTAAAAGGTAATAGGAAACGCATTGAAAACTCCAGACCTTTGATAGAAAACATCCTTAAATAGATTATTGTCTATGGTTATTTAAATATTTTTCTTTGTTTTTTTATTTAAATTATCGAACATTAGAATGTTTCCGTTTCCTGTTGAAAATATTGGTTTTTCATAATATCTACCGTATAAATCAAAATATCATTATGTATTATGACGTCGTTTCGATAGGATTAAGATTAGATATAGTATGTTTTTATCTAGGTGTTGACATTGCTCACGATACTATTTTTCAAACAATGCATTAATTTAAAATGGAATTTAGTCGTTACGATGTTCCAAAGTTCAAAATACTTTTGCGTTCTATTTGTTGTTGCTATTGAGATCACAGTGAGATACCTACGTAGGTGCCGTTATTTTTAAAAATAGGTACCTACCTATCCACCGAAGATTTTTTAAGGTCCAAACTACACCACTGATAATGATTAATCTCCCTGTTATGAAAATATCTGACTCAATTTGGGAATAACATTTCGGGCCTATCTATTTTACGATCAATAAATCATTTCCCCGCAGATTTCATATTGTTCAAAGATGATATGCGTAAAAAAATTCCAAAAATTATTGACGTTTTTAATAACCACCATCCCAAGAATCAAAGACTTTATAGTCAGCATAAATAAGGCTCGGTGTAATAACATCGTTTTTACTCTGTCAAAAGTTCATTTCAGACGACCTTGTTTAAGGTTAAGGTTTATCCGATCATTCTTTGATTTCGAAAATTATTTATTTATTTATACCCTACTGTATTTAGATTGATAACAAAAATTAAAAGTAAAAAAAAAACATAACATAAACAATCAAAATATCTACAGTTTATTGATTGAATTTTGTTAAAAAATTGAGAATATTTTTATTCTTGGCTAGATACTCATTCTTTACGTCATCGGTTATAGACATTAATCTATTTATCCAAATTTTCCCGATTTCTTCCTTTATCTATCAATGAATTACAAACTGATGTCTTCTACGTGTCATCATATTAAAATTTTCATTCCAAACATTAGTTGCAAGACCCCCCCCCCCCCACTATGGAATGCAGTTTTCTCGTTTCAAATCGATAATAAAAAACTACTAAATAATAAGTGATTCGACAGGAAAATTGTGAATTTAAAAATGATACACATTATACAATGTTAATAAATTTATTATCAAAACAAAGCAGTAGATAATTAATTATAATTAGAGTCATTTGAATATTTGAAACAGGCCATGTTTGCATAAGATGTTATCGAATATACTTATTGTTTTTTTTCTACCTGCTAATTGTGATAATGATTGTGATATTTTGATTTCAGGAGCAGCGTTTCACCTGTGCTATTGTAAATTACTGTGATATATTATATCTACCTACCTGTATACCTTCCTTACAAAATAAACTTTTGACAAGATGGCGCCGGCCCCTCCACCCGACGACTCCCCGGTCGTCATCAAAATGTTCACGGCTGGTTTTTCTGGATGTGTCGCTGACTTACTGAGTTTCCCTTTGGATACGGCTAAAGTCAGGCTACAAGTAAGTCTCCATTCTAACATCAATAAAATGACCTTTCTGTAGTAAAAAGTTAATAAAACTCGGATTTTGTCTTGAATGATTTCATAATATGATTACTGTAGCTTAGAAAATAAGTAAACGATACAGTATAAAAATGGATATTAATATCCTAACGTCATCTATTTGCAATTGCTAAACGATTCCGCCGGATATAAAATATATTGAAGAAAAAAATTGCATGTCTATGCGAATTTTACATACAGACAGGGCCGTCGCGTGGTTTTTAGGCGCCCAAGGCGAGGCATTAATCAGCGCCCCCCTCTCCTCCATATATAATTTGTTTATTTTGTTTCATTCCAGTTTTGGTTCGGGGGGCTGATATCCTAACATTATACGATTACGATTGAGTAGAGTAGTGAATAGGGGGGGGGGGGGGGGGGGGGGCGCAAGACGCGAGGAGTGTGAGATGCAGTGTTGCCAACCCCATCACAGAGTAAAACTGTAGATATGCTTGAAAAAAACTGTAGAGAACTGTAAATTTTAGTTCACCTGTCGCTCCGCCTGTTTTCTCTATTTTTATTCTGTGCTCGTATGTATACATTACTGACACTAGATACTAGCATAGACAATACAATACAATTCTCCCTTTTACACCCCACTCAGGGGCACAGGGAGGCAACAAGAGCTCTCCATTGCGCTCGATCTTGCGCAATGTTTATGACCTCCTCCCACACCATGTCCATGTCCCTCAGCTCTGCTTCGAAGGAGCGGAACACAGTGTGAGAAGGTCTTCCTCGTCTTCGGGACCCTGATGGGAGGAAGAACAGCGCTCTCCTCGGCCAACTGTCATTCGGCATAGAATAAATACTAGCATAGAATAAATAATAAATTATTTATAAAATAACTAGTTTTTTAACCGTTTTATACCGCTTTGAAATCAAATGAATTAAGTCTGCTAAAATATGATTTGGAAAATACATCTTTATTGCAAATTTAAAAAAAAAAACAACTAAAACTTTTTATTACAAACTTGTCATTCGAATGGCTTTTCTCCGCGATGACATAGCATATGGGTGGTTATTAAACTTTTTATTGAAAATATTGTATTCGTATGGCTTTTGTCCGCTATGAAGTCGCTCGTTCCCTGAATTGGCGACGTCTCTTAGACAAAATTTCCTGTTGCTCGCTCGGTTGCAATGAAAATCAAGAATGAAATGCAAATAAAATTTAGTTAGAGATTTTTACGATTTGAATTTAAAAATTGATTAAACTTTTTATTGCAAATATTGCATTCCTTTGATTTTTCTCAGCTATGAGTACCTCAGAAACAAAATAAAATTTGTTTTGACACGGCGGCGCCCCTCGTATCGCGGCGCCCAAGGCGACCGCCTCGGTCGCCCCACCCACGCGACGGCCCTGCATACAGAACCAACTTTGATGAAATCATTAAATCAATATTAGTGTTCAATTTCAAGAGATAATTTTTTACAAATTTTGACCAAAGGCCATCTTCTACTACTGTATTGAAGGCTGACTTAGCGTAATCCTTTACTCACTTCACGTTCTCACGAAATTCCCGGAATTGCGGGTTCGTGTCCTATATGGGACATAGGAAATGTTCATCAACATGTCGAAGAGTCCCATTATTTGAAATTTTGAACCGAAAACCGGCCTTCAAAACAGCATCAATAGGTTTCTAATAAATATTTTAGTAGGCTAAACATTGTTTAGACCTTTCCCAATACGTATTTTGTAGACTATTTGCATACCTACCATAACCCCAACTGACCCACGAATGTCTAACAAATACTATTTTGTTGGTTGAGCGTCAAACAAACTTATGCAATATTGTAATCGTGAATAACTCTTATTGAAAAACACTTCCAGGTTCAAGGTGAAGCAGCTGTGGCCAAAGTTGGCTATGCTGTGGGCGGCGCTCCAGGCGGAGTGGCGGTCTCCCCTCCTCCAGTCTACAGAGGGGTCTACTCCACTATTGCAACCATCATCCAGAGAGAAGGACCCAAGTAATTGCTTCATCTACATAATAATAACATGTCGAATCGTTATAAAAATTACTATGACCTTGGGGTCACAGTCAGACCTGGAATTCTTACTTTTGAAGATATTGAAACACCATTTCAAATTATCGAGTTAAAATGATTTTGACCGAAATTTTACAATTATTGTACGTTGATTTTCAGAGCTTTATACAACGGCCTATCGGCTGGCCTCCAACGGCAAATGGCGTTTGCATCTGTTAGGATTGGCCTGTACGATTCTGTAAAGGAATTCTATATACCATATTTTTCACGTAAGTCTCAATAAAACACCTCTTATTCTTCTTTCTATTTTACTAGACCTGTTATGTTGGCCTCTGCGACGTGGACTCTTATTATTCTTCCATATTTTGGATGATCATCCTGGAAGTCTACGAGATTGGGGAATGCTATCTCTAACCGCCCTTACAGCTCTTATGTCCGCCATTCTGGACACATGCTCGTTCCAAAATCTTTTTCTATGTATGTCTTCGCCATCTGTCAATCTTTTCATCTTCGCATACCCTGCGGTTTTGTATATTCCGTATTCTGTTTCGAAGGCTAACACCAGAGATATTCTGTGTGCGAAGGAGACTTTCTGTTCTGACTGTGTCGGCTCTGGACTCAATACCGTATGTCATGATTGGGCGGACAGAGGTCTTTTATATTATATCATCACCTTGCTTTAGATTTTCTTACTTCCCGATATTTGATCAATCTCGTGCTTTTTTAGGAAGTGGATTGGGAGGAGGGCTGGATGTTAGCTCAAGAATAGCGGCTGGGATCACCACCGGGGCTATGGCTGTGATGCTGGCACAACCCACTGATGTCGTTAAGGTTAGGATGCAAGCCCAGCCCGGCATGTGAGTCTCATAAAAAGTACCAACTGCTTCAACTTTTATATGACTTTTTGATTCCAAAAAATAAATGTTCTCTATGAAAATAATTTCAGATACAAGTCTACGTTAAAGGCGTACGGTCACATAGGCAAGACGGAAGGAGTTGTCAAAGGGTTGTGGAGAGGTTAGAAATAAGTTGGCTTACCTATAGTCTTTTGACCCAACGATTACGCAATATGAACTTTTTTTGTCAATATTTATGTATTGCCATTTCAGGTACGATACCGAACATAAGCAGAAATGCCATAGTAAACGTAGCTGAGATAGTGGTGTATGATATTGCGAAGGACATCATCCTAAATAACAATTGGATGAAAGACGATGTCCCTTGCCATTTCCTATCTGCTGTCATTGCTGGTGAGTTCACTCATTCATATCGTTTTTATTAATCAACTAATTGTCGCTATATTTTGATTCTGAGCAGAAAATAATCACTGAATCACAGAAAGCGGCCATTTTAGACGCTTTAGCTCTGATTTTTTGAGAAAATGTAACCGTCATATATTGACCGTGATAGAGCGGGTCAAAAAGTCTCTTTGGACGTCGCGTCGTCTATGTAAATGGCGTGGTTTCCTAGCAGACTAGGCAGCGTTATGGTTTACTGTTAACTCGTCGTCCTTAATATTACTGTCGTTATACGGCGGAACCGCTCTTCTTGGTAATTGGTGTTTATTTATTTACTTAATTCTTTATGCACATGTTACAAAATTGTGTATAAAAATATCAGTGTATAAAAATAGTGGGCAATGGCGGGATTATTGCCGAAGCAATCTCTAACATTCGACCACATAATTATGTAAAAGACTTATAAACTTTGTTTATGTAAAATAACATTACGTCTGTTTATGATTTTTATTACAACATTTTTTTGGTCTTACACTTTGGTACATCTTATGATAGAGACGAGCTGCCATACAGTTAACCATCCATTTTTGCCGTTTTTACGCATGCAAACCCGCTCATTCCACGTTAGTTTCTTCCGAAAATGAGAAAGCCGTGATGGCGTGTATGTAAATTTCTAACCCTTTCTTTAAGGATAATTAATCTATGTTGATATGTTGGTAGCCCTATTGTAAGGGACCGTTCAAGTATTACGGAACGCATTTTATTAACATTATTCACCCCCCCCCCCCCCCCGAGATGTATCGTAACGCTCTTTGTTACCCCTCTTCCCATTCTCTAAACGTTGTCTAACGCACGTATTACAACAATGTATGCCTAAAATCATAATTATTACTGGAAAGCCACTGAATACCTTTGTTGCGGCGCCAGTAATACAATAGTAACGTTTTACAAGAAAACCCCCCCTCCCCCCCTATTGCGTTACGTAATACTTGAACGCCCCCTAATCCTACCTACAGAAAAAATCCGAATCACGACTTCTTTGACTAGAGTCAGGCTTGCATTATCTCTTCAAATGTGCCAGGTCTCGCTGACATTAACAGCGGCGTGTTGCGGATTCCATAGTAGCCGGTGTGGAGGAATTAACTGATTGAAAGCAACGTCTGTCTGTTGCAGGTTTTTGCGCCACGGCGGCCGCTTCTCCAGTGGATGTCGTGAAGACGAGGTACATGAACGCGCCCAAAGGGAAATACAGAGGCGCCGTAGATTGTACGATTAAGATGGCCATGAAGGAAGGGCCCTCCGCCTTCTACAAAGGGTGAGCATCTGCATACACTATACAGCTTTTCACTTGCTAGCTTATAACAATAAAAGCCCAGAATGCTGACTGACCGACTAATGCCGCCTACTCAACGCAATATCTGCGGGCAACGCATGCACGCACACCCTCTTCTTCGTATCATGTTATACTGTGTACTAATTTCTTTTATGATTTAAACAAACAAAGAAATAGTCGAAGTATTAAAAGTTGAAAGAATAAAAAAAAGACAAGATAAGTAGGCCAACCAAACGCAAGCCCACAGATTCTGATTTTTTCGCAATTTGATAATTTGCCAAGATCAGGTCTTGTTGGGTCATCCTCTGCCCCAGGAGTAGACACGAAAAACAATGCTCCAAATGCACGACCTAAATCCCTTTCACATACACACACACATCTGGCGCTATCTATATATCAATGTGTAAGTTTTGTTGTTGGAAACGGGCGGATTATCATACATATTTTCCCCATGCAGTTCTGAGCCCATAGCGACAGGTTTAAAGGTCATTCACTGTCCAGATAATAGAATTATCCGTCTGTTACAGATTCGTGCCTTCCTTTTGTCGCATCGTCTCATGGAACATATTCATGTGGGTCACTTACGAGCAAGTCAAGAAGGCCATCGCCTATCACAAGAAGAACTGAACTGAACCTGATCAATCTGGCAATTCAAGTTTGCAACCTCAAGTTCCTAAGAAGTTACCGAAGTTGACGTCTTACGTTTGGAAGATACTATTCACATTCTAAATTTTTATAGATGTTAAATCATTATATACCTAGATGCCAACAATTTGATGCGATCTATACATTATGCTGGACGCAGTGACGGCGGCGGCCTCCCTAGAGGCGGCAGGCCTAGTAAACAAATAATAAAAATACATTATGTTCGATTTTTGAATTTGAATTACAAAGGTTTTACAAAATCTTCTACTGGTGTTTCGCAGGCTGGTTTAAAAAATACTATACGTACACCGGCAAGAATCGAACACTTTTCTAAGAAATCGAAGCTTTTGCTAGCGTTATTATAAAGAGTATAACTTTTGCATCAAGAAGTTGGTAGCGTAATATAATGATTTTAGTAGTGTGATGGAAAATATAACTCACGTGTATATAATAAATTGTTTGCTAGTCTATTTACTAACTTATTTCTAGTATAAATTATGTGTGATTTATTCTTGTTTGGCTGGTCCAAGTTTTGATGTGTATATTTTATTTTCATACAATGGTTCTCAAAAGAACATAAATAGGTAGATATATATTTTAAAGACAATAACGATAAAACAGTGTAATGAAACTACGTGTTAATTATGGACATGTTTGAATCTTTCATTATATATTTTTTAGACTATTGCAGTTTGAAAATAGTCAAAAAAACGTACTTATTCTGTAGATTGTTGGATAACACAGTTTAATAATTGTACATTATTGTATTTTGATAGAATTTTTATAGTTTCGAGATTATTGTACTATACGAGTATGTTTACTTAATAAAACTTATATTTACTATAATTATTTACCCTTTCTCCTCATTGGCCCTTTCTCCTTGCGCCGTCTTCTTTTCTTTACTGAATCATTCCTTTACCAAGTATAAATCTGCTTTTGCCCTTACCATCCTGAGATTTTCCAAAAACATAAGAAGAAGCACAGCTTCGAATCTTATTTTTATTATCGAGTCCTGATGATGGTGTATTTGAATGGCCAATTTCAAAAATTCCCTTAGTCCACTATCGTCAAAATTCAGCTGACTGTATAAAATCGTATGCAGCTTTTTTTTCTCTGTAACATATTATTTTTTCTTGACACTAAAAGCCAGTTAAAATAGCCAGTTTCTACATCATGTGCATTTTTTTTAAACATAAATAATATTTCACGGTCCATTAGAAATATTGAAATCTCTGTTGTCAAAATACGGATTAAGGTTTTTTTGAAATTCGCTATTCATTTAGGTAAGACAAGATTCTTAATATGATCAGAAATGTTTTTACAACTCTTAATTTCAAGATTTTCTCTTGAAACGGATAAATCTATATGAGCTCTTTGTAGGATATCTGGAAAGACTGTCTTATGCGGTGTTCAGACGGGGCGATATAAGGCCAGACGATATCGCTTGCATAAAAAAATATCGTTCGGTCGCCCATTGATCGTCTGATGTGTTCACACGAGTCCACCGACATTCATTCAATCTGTCAGGTGCGCTGATTGTTTTAAAAATGGCGGACGTCGAGGTAGAAGTCGCGGAGTAATTGGAGTTAGTTGAAAATATTGTTTTAGACGATATAAAAAGACTCCTAATTGAGGAAAAATTAAAAAAAAAATGCAGATATTGGGTGCGGAATTGGATTCTAAGGAGAAATAAATTTAGAGCAGTGCTGTCAACTGTCAAGAAACAGAACATACGGACGCCGCGCATATCTGCGCATGCGTGAATCGTTCCACCAGATACAAAAGTTGAAAGGCGTTCAACTTGAGGCGATATCGCTTTCAATCATTTTTATCGTTTCAGATTTATCGCCAATCTGTTCACACGGTTCAATTAGCTGGCGATATTTTGGTGTCCTGGCGATATTCGCCCCGTCTGAACACCGCATAAGAAGTGGAAATAAACGAGGATATTAGGAAGAAGTGTGCTAGAATAAGCTGAAATGATAGCAAAAAAAATACTTCGGGTAACCATTGTGTTAACCAAGAAGAAAGAAATGAAAAAAATAGAAAAAAAACCTTTATAATTTTGAGTGACATTTGAGTTTGTCGTGTATATTTCAGATTTATAAACGAAAATGTACAATTAATTCATATGAAATCACAGTGAACTTTTGTAACAAACAAAACAATATTACAGACAATTTGACTAAATAACATTACATATAAGAAGATTTTACGAAACGAAAGATAGAATTTTCATAACCCATGTAATTACGAAAACTTATCAATTAATAACTCGAATACATTTAAAAGCATTAATTTTTTACATAAGTCGTTCGTAGTAAAACTTTGTCAAAAAAAATACCTACATAGGTAGTTCAATGTAAAACATTTACGTAAAACGAAGCTTCAAAAATAACAATATAACTAGAATAGTTTAAACAATACAAAGGGAGATTATGACTACATTTTTGTTCTAAAATGGAGAAAATTGCATATAAGTAAAAATGTAACTGGGTAAATTTAAGAGCGTTTTTTTTTTAATTAGAATCAGTATGTATTAGATAATGTCGGTCTCTTCGTCAGATAAGGAAAGAGCGCTGTCGTCGGTGGAAACGTCACTCTCTTCACACTTGCTCCTGAAATTATGCAAAATTATTAGTAGTCATTAAGGCGCGTTGGTGAAAATAATTGAATATATAACAAACACTTAAGTTTAAAAGGTGCGGATGTTTTAAATTATCAAATTCTTGCACTCGGAGACTTCGATCTAGAATACATAATATTATCTTAAATCATACTATATCTCGTGCGATCGATTGCAAAACATATGGAAATGGAACTCTTTTGTTTTGAGTACATACATCACACATACATTCTCCTTTTAAGGCCCCCCGCATACCGCAAGCCAGCCCGGAGGAGACTAATCCGCAGCAAACCCGACCCGCACGAAACCGACCTCCCAGCTCGATCAAAGCAATCAAACAAAAAAGCCGGCCCCGGACAAATCAAGCCCGCCGCAAATCACCCCCAAACCAACCAGCAATGCGGGGGCCTAAGCCCCACTCGGGAGCATAGGGAGGCATCAAGAGCTCTCTATTGCGCTTGAAGGCGTCCGAGGCTCATTGTGCCTTTTCTGACCAGTGGAGATTTAAGGACGTGAAGTGATCCCGATCTGATTTTTCGATTTCCTGCCTCTTACAGGATGCTCGAAAAACGGGACGCTTGTTTTGAGTAACCTCATTTAAATAGTATACACTTTCGATCAAAATATTATATTCTTTAAAATGAGTTCGCGATATTGATAATTTTGTTAGTTTTTTTGTTCTTCGTTAGAACAAGATGTCCTCTATAATACGCCTTAACTAATTGGTGATATGGATGTTTAATATTGTTGTTTATCCATTCATTTTCACCGCAAAGGATTACTCTGTAATGGTGAACAATGCTTAATTTTTGACAGAAAATAAATAAATAAATAATAAATAAATATGTAAGTGTTTCTAGGTTTGGCTTAATATGATTCTCTATAGAAAAGATTACAATTATTGTTAATTAATTATAAGTAGAGGATATGAAAGTTTGTTAATTTCGAATGAAAACAAAATATAAAAATTAACAAAATTTTGTGAATTCCTTGCATGTAAAATTGCTGATTAGTATCTACGTTTGTTGTTAGTTACCTACATTAGATAAAAGCGCGTCAGTGGTAAGTATGTGGTAACAATTCTTCTAAGTGATCAAACTCTAGGAATTGTTATAAACTAACGATTTGAAGGGGTTTCGTTATGTTATTGTAAATGCTCAAAAAAGTTGTGTTAATCAGGTTCGGTTATCAATAAATCATTAATTTTTGGGTCACACAATCAACAAGCCAGGGTCCTTACGTGGTTTCACAACTCTTCCTCGGACTCGGAGCGTCGCTTGCTACATTCCTCATTCCTAAACACAACAGTCGTATAAGTGAGCATACTGTTTACAAAGTTTTAATTAAATACAAGACGTCGTGTCGCGTCTGTCTAGACAAATGCACGTAGGTACACACAAAGAAAACAATAAAACACGAAATAATAATTTGCCTCGTGTGTTCGGTGCAAGGAGAGTCAATAAGAGAATAGACTCACCCTCTCTGTTCCACCAGACCCAAGAGATCGGGAGACAGGTCCTCTTTGAGACGTTGGAGGGCACTGCACAGATCTCGGCCGACTTTCTTCAAGTGCTGCGTGTTTACTTGGAGACCCTGAAACAAAACACAAAGCAAATAGCGCAAAGGACTCGAGTTGTTTGCTTTTGCATCGAAGATGGTTGTTCGCTGTGTTGTGTAAGTCTAATTGAGCGGTAAGCGGCGCTAAAAGGACGTAGGTAATATGTATGCGTAGAATATAATGGACAGACAAACCTTGTATGGTCCTTGATCGAATCCGCAAAAACTCGCTTCTAAGGTATAGGATCTCTCGATCCGAAGTTGACGCCACAAAGTGACGCGTGCGGTTGATTCCCTGTCTCTTTCAACTCTGAAACTGCAGCTCGGAAAGCTAAAGGCGCCGCATGTCTGATGCATGAGAAGAGCTAGACCCTGTGAAAGATTAAAAAAAAATGGCTTAAACCAGTGATCGTTTCACTAATTACCTATGTTTCGAAAAGAAATGGGCATAAAAAGTACCTAAAGAATCAAGAGATGTACATAAGAGATAAACAATGCAGTCGAGTGAGGAGCTCAGCTCTCCTTGCCTGTCTCTTAAAGAATGTGACTAGGGGAGAAGTTATATACTTAAGCAGTAGACAGGTAATTTAATTACTTGCCAATATTTTTTGATGCATTATTTTATGCAACCTTCCACAAAACTTATATACAAAAACGATGTATATAGAATTAAGTAAGTATGCACGTAACATTACAATGTTGTGGATGTTGTGCTGGTTGCTGTTTGTTAATGCAACAAAAGAAGAACGCTAAATGCTAAAAGCTTATTCCCATAACATTCAATACAAATATACAAGTAAACACACGCGGCCGAGTTGATTTATCGAAGAAGAATCAAAAGCGATTTATAAACGAATAGCTAAATGTTCATTTCGCTGTGGGCTTGTGTAAATTATAAAACATCCTGACAGATGACAGAAAACATGGGGCTGTTCAATTGATAAATCCTTTCGTGGCGGAATTCGATACTCAGAGCCGGGGACCGCCAGTATAGGTAGAATATATCTACAATGTTGATGTACGGCCTGGACACACGTGATGCATGGAGGAATCAAGGAACGATACAGGGAGAACACACATCTCCCGGACACGAGTTACATGTCATTCTTCACGAATCTACAATAGGATTAGCTTTAAACTTGACATTTAGGAACTCAAAGATATTTATCTATCTCTTTTTTTATCTCTCTCTATCTCCGATGGCGATACAGCGCATATCAGTTCTTGACCTCCTGTGCACTTTGCCTCCAACCCTCCTCCCGCTGTCTTACAGTGCGAATGGACACGAGTTTCCGGAATTTCATAGACATGTCCATTGTCCAGTCCAAATTAATCTAAGTAATCACATGTGAATCATGTGATGTTAGCACTCTAATATGAATCTCGAATGAGGATTGCAAAGTTCGAAATGTGATCCCGTTCTGCCATCTAAAAATGTAGTCTTATTATATGTTACGCAGACCGCGTAACAGATAATAAGACTACATTGTTAGATTGCATAAGATCATGACAATTGAAAGGCTTTGGAAGAAAAAAATTTGCTAGTAAATTGCAGAGTAGAATGCGAATATCTGTCAATCTCTTACGAAGTGTGCATAAACATATGACCAAAATAGATAAATTAGAAGTTGAGATCGATGCTGAATTTTATCTACAAAACTTTAATTGGTTAAGCAAGGAAGGGTGGAAATAGTAGTGACTAAGGAAAGGGCGTGGAAAAGTAAAAGTATCTTCAAAAGGCCGCCACTAAAGCACAAAAATCTTGATCGTTACATAAAAACATTACACATCAATAAAATAAGAAATGCGAAAGAGAATGATTCTCTTCGAATTGTCAGGGTCACGCTTGATGTTAAAAAGTTGTATGAATTGAAGGAGTATTCTTAGCAAGAAGAACGGTCTGACTCACGGCTGACACAGGAACAATAGTGGTAGGTCAAGGGAGGTGCACTTGGATATATCACCACATAAACACCTACTTATTAACAGGGATTGCGCTTGTCGTGCATACGAGAGAGAGACGGAGGAATTTGCATGCTGAACGGTTTTTCAAATCGCTCACACAAAGGCAATTTACCATAAAAGTTGAGTAGGTGAGGGCGAGTATCAGCAAGGCCGGGTATAAATGTTTAGCACCGGAGGATAGTTATGTAAGTCTGCCTGGCCTGGAAGATCCAATCGTTTATTTTACTTCTACTTGTCCGAGTCGACTTCTATAATATATTGCGCAGACATCTACCTTCGGACATATGTCTGGTCGCTTCGTTCACTTATATTAATAGTTTCACGGATAGAAAACTACCTCTCGTGCCCTGTTTCTTCATGATCACTAAGTAAATTAACACGAAATTCACGTGATTGTATACTTCGCTGATGCAGGAATAACTTAGGTATGGTATGGATGGGATTCAGCGAGTTTTGAATGGTATGACTAGGAGCTGGAAGAGGTAGCGTCAAGGACTTATTACACTCAGCGCTTGCCTGAGCGATTACGTTGCTTAACATAAAAATATAAATTTTCACCTTTTAAGGACAGGCGTAAAGAGAATTGAAAGGAAGTTGTAAAAAAGAGAATTTTTCTCTTCACTAGAGAATTCTAAGGAGTTATTGAAAGGGCATGCCGTGAAGTAAGAAAAAGAATACCTACCATATACTTAGAGATGTGCTCCCTCGAACTGTTCTCCCTATCAGACTGACACCAGCTCTCCGCGCTGGAACATCCATAAAGGAACACGTTCTTCTTCCTAGAGTGGCCGTGAAAGTCGCAGAACAGAGAGACGGGCCTGCGCAGGGCTAGGCTGGCGTATTCGAGCAAACCCTGTTGACGAAAATCACAATTAGGTACCTACATGAGGTATCATTTACACGAATGAATCAGAGCACTCAAAAATGTACCGATCACAACAGTTATTATGTTCCTTAACA
This sequence comes from Mystacides longicornis, assembly GCA_963576905.1. Classification (NCBI taxonomy): domain Eukaryota; kingdom Metazoa; phylum Arthropoda; class Insecta; order Trichoptera; family Leptoceridae; genus Mystacides; species Mystacides longicornis. The sequence goes on along the minus strand of OY756426.1, from coordinate 18,330,813 downwards.
TTGAAGGCTAATTTCTCACACTTTTGTATAATTTTTGAACACGTACAAAATTAACAATGAAATGGCTCGGAGCAAAATTGTTAAGTCACAGAGCAACGCATTTACTCACGCCTTGTAAGAACAGAATTAGTTTTTATTAGCAATTTTCACACGGTTACGCATAAAATTCTTTTGCGTAATTAATATTTAAATGGCATAATATTAAGTGTTCATAGATTGACAGTTATTTAAACCAAACCATATACCATACAATTTCATATTTTTGACAGAACTTGATTTTAAGAGGACAAAATAAATACATATACCTACCAAGAATATGAAAATGAGTGTATACAAAAATATTTAAAAGGTTAAGACCAGACTCGATGCATACAAAAAGAATCAAAACAATTAGCCAAAACACATCGTCATAAAAATGTAATACATTACGATTACCTTTGTATGATAAATGTCTGGATGTAATAATTGGCTCGGCTTTGTCCAACGTCTGTTGAGATCTTCATTGGTCAACCCACATCTGTAACTAAAAATAAACGACTGGTCAAAGAAAATGCGTTTGACAACTGAAAGCAACAACCAGCTGCCATTAAAATAGCATTAAGATCGTTTTGAAAATTAGCCTTCGCGGAATCTCCTCTGGGAAAACGTTCCGGAGGTTCAACAAATTCCGAGCACCAACTGGTTGAAATTACGTAACGGTGATGTGGGAAAAGAAGAAGACAATGGGTGCCATGGGAACCCTGGTTGAACTCTGCGGCAGAACCACGGCGAATGTCAACAGCATCACAATGATGCCAAGATTAATGGACGCAATAGTGGGACTACCTTACTTCTTTTTCTCAATCATACCTTGTAAATAATAACCAGCAATTACCCAGACTCATTACTAACCAGGTAAACTGACATAAAGCATCCCTACGTTTAAACATACATGCGTCGTAACGGAATTTTAAATGCGCGTGACATAATTATATCTATTACCCACTAGACTATTCTTGTGGATGCACGCCAGTACTAAAACTTGCAGTAAGATTCCAGCCCTAGGGCCTATTGAGAAGAGGAAGGAACCATTAGTTAGTTGTTGTATCCTGTTTATAGGTGTGAGACCATCCTAGTCGAATGCCTTTTAAAATCGGAATAATTTTCAGCTTAACTCTATGATTGCTTGTCAGAACTCTTCGACAGCTGAAATTCGGAATTGTTTGCAAAGTAACTCTATTATTGCTTGTCAGAATACTAAACTTATGGTTTGTTTTCCTACAAATACGGCGCTACTATAAACAGCGGCGAGTATGTCAGTTTAGAACATTGTCAATATTATTACCGTAGTAACAAAAGTCAAACAACAAAGTCATATATTTTGAAAGACTGCCGTCTTGTCAGATGACGGACCGCTGGGAACCCAGCGCATTAGACAGCTGAAAAGATGCGTCCGGAATATTCAAATGTATTGCTTATAGTTTTACATAATTATAATGAAATCGGTTATGAAAAATAGCTTCACGAATCTAGAAAACGTTGTAATGTGGTGTAATCCCTGAAATATTACTTTTTTAAATGGAATATGTACCTATAGATCTCGACATAGTAACATTACAAAGGAGCTCATTAAACTGAAAATGAATTGCGCGACAAAGAGTAATCGACACATACCTATTTTGGTTCAAAGTTTACACAAAACTGTAAAATAAATCAAGCTTATCCCTTTAAAAAAATCTTACTCCTGAAAGAGATTAGGATAAAAAAATTAATCGCATGTTAATATTGGTATTAATACATGAAGAGTTATAATAAAATCATGTTTAAAAAGCACTGGACCCTAATATATCAAACCCAAAAATAAACCATAGTACGCGGTTAGAAATGTATTGACGATTTTACAAGTATTTATTATGACAGTTTTAAATGTACCTAATAATATAATGAGAAATTGATGAATTAGGGCCTCGGCAGTTAATTTAAAAGTTGCCCTAAGAAATTAATATAAAATGCCGGCTCTGAATTCTAATTCTTTAATTAGTTGGATTGTCATAATTTTCAATAGTTGTATAACTATAGTGTAAGCAGAAGATGTTTTTCCCTAGCCAACATCATTACTTTAATTAGATATTTTTTCTAGGAACTACATGGAATAATAGAGCAACATCCTACCTTGTATTCAGGATGAGTTTAAATAGTTCAACACTCGTATGATCCCGATGATATAACTTTTTATAACATTATCATTCAGGTTTAAGCAGAATCTGCACGGGACACGACGGATGCGCTGATTTTTTTTACAGCAAGATATGTGACGAGTAGTAAAAGGCGAACACATTTTTGCTTTTAACGAGCAAGACACCTTAATGTAACTCGTTTTTTCCACCGCTTTAGTTATTCAATGAAATGTGATGTGAACTTGCGTATTTATAAGCTTCTAACATGTTTTATTATACAGTAAGATTTGATTCACTTTTTGTTCTGGTTGCACTCATAGTGAAAAGCAATCATCGATGGCTCTCGATAGATATTTTTGGTAAAGAAGGACTATGAGAGCCCAATCCAAAAACTCAAAAGTTTATCTTCGTATCTTACTTTCTTTAAGATAGAATACTAATTTCGTACAGAAAATTATAGAAGGGCTGTAAGAACCAATTTTTCGATATGTAGTTATTGAGACTGTTTTCGTATTTTTATTTGTTATAAATTTTTCTTTGTTATAATTACGTATATACTTTGTAAAATATATTGCTTTAACTTTGTGATAGTAGTTATTAAGATAAGTCTGTGATAAGAACAATTTATTTTCAAATGTACCTACCAAAATGAATGAAAATTTTATTTCCTTATTACAATTACAATATTTAATTTAAATGGTTACAAAATAATTGGAAATTTTACTGCCTCACTAGACGTGGTCTGTTCTGAGGCAGTACATACATACATACATTCTCCCTTTAAGACTCCCCGTACACCGCTAGCCAACCCGGAGGAGACAAATCCGCAGCAAACCCGACCCGCACGAAACCAACCCTCTAGCCTGATCAAAGCAGTCAAATCCAAAAGCCGGCTCCACACAAATCAAGCCCGCCGCAGATCCCCCACTTAGGGGCATAGGGAGGCATCTAGAGCTCTCCATTGCGCTCGAAGGCGACTGAGGCCTATGGTGCCTTTTCTGACCGGTTGAGGTTTAAGGACGTGAGGTGGTCAACCTCACGGTCCCGATCTGATTTTTCGATTTCCTGCCTCTTACAGGATGCTCGAAAAATCAGCAAAAAGAGCAGAGGTGCTATTCTTAGCCGACAACCCCACGGCCAGCCGACAACCCCATTGCCATGTCTGAGGCAGTACTAGGTAACAAATGCTAGTTTAAAACATTACCACGCATAACATGGCTTAACTTATTAAATGGAAAACAAAATAAAACAACAAGCAAGAAATAAACATTTTACAATTTAAGATATTCGCGATCCAATCAATGAAAGATCATTTTAATTTCTAAAATGCTAGTTCACAATACGCACTAAGTCTATTCCCTGGTAAAATCGGGTGTGGCGCAGATAGCTAGGAATATGCCCTAAGTGAATCCTTTGTTTCCTAGAACCAATTCAAGTGTTAAGGAAAAAATATTATAAATATTTTCATTGTCAAGGTGAATTATCTACCAATGGAATTTCTCTGAGAATTATAATAATATCTGCTTGGTCCAACGTCGGCTATTTCAACTATACTATAAGTCTGGGTATGAAAGAAGGGTTGAGGTATATGCAAGCCTTTAATAATAAAATAAACTTCTCAATCTCAAAGTGATCTAAATTGGCTGAGATTGTTTGATTGGCATTCTACGCGATGTACAGCCAGGTTTCGTATCGGGAATGTTCGGTTTGTATCGGTAAGTATACTTAATTCAACCAAACGGTGATCGATTCGAAAATAATTGTGTCTGAACAAACAACGAGATGCCATACAACTACTACTTCTGTGCACTATTTCCATACAACAACAATAGGCAGCACTCACACCAGTGACACCTCCAGCGCGCAGTGAGTGGAATCATAACGGTTTCGGGGTCGATTACAGTCGCGGGCGGTTCAACTCGGATTTATCTCCCAAACAAGACATCTTCATCGTTTCCGAATCTCACGATAACATCTTTAGGTAGGCAGCTGCCAGGTAGGTACTCACTCGCCGGAGCTACATAACAATATCTTTGTTTTATTTCGCATCAGTCAAGATCAACCGAGATGCAGCGTTTTTATATCCGTGTAATTACACAATCCAGCGAGAATGTTCGATAAGAAATAGAAAAAAAAACCCAATTCAATTAACCTGTATCTGTTTGAATATTTTTTTTGTAAATCATTTCGAGTATCTACAAATTTTCAAGATGCTCTATATTTCACATCTCATAATTGTGTCCTATTTGAATTCATCTCAAGCCGACAATTAAAAATTTAAAAAAAAAACATTTTTGGAAATAAACAACTAGCCGTCTAACTTATAAAAAATTCGTTAATCTTAAGATTAGGTACATATAAATCACTGATCAGTTTTTACTTAAATTATAAAAAAAATATTTAATCCGCGTTTGTTATGTATGAAGATGACATTTCATACAAAATTTTGTAAACAAACAATTAATAGTAGCTGGGCAACGCGAGTGGTAACTACCAATATTTGCTATGTCAGATTTGAACGAGTTATTGATGCAGACTTATTTTTTAATCATTTATTTTATATCAAAATATAGTTAAGTCCTTATTAAATCATACGAAACCTTTATGTTTCAGCCAAAATAAACCAATAATTCATGTTTGATCACTTCAATTTTAATATTTATAGGTACCTATTTAAAAAGTATTCTTTGAGTATTTTCTTCAAAACGTCATTATATTTCTTATAAATTTAGTTGGTGCATCATGGTTGTAAGACCTTGATGATTAATATAAATGCAATATTTGCTTTATTTGTTTAAAACTTCTATAAAGTATCAAAGTGATAAACAAAAACAAAATGGACCAAAATATGAAGGGAGCACCTAATTGGACGGGAAAAAAAACTTAAAACAGTATATTTATTACAGAAAGCGTTGTTGTACACTCGAAACCATTGTCAGTTGACATAAAATCCAACATGGCGGGTTAAAATCTACAGAGATCAGCTCGCAATCAATCGATATGGGTTAAACTACCTCGACGACGGCTTGATCGCAAATTTTCTACCGCTGAACTCTTATTTTCCACTGATCAGAGTTTTTTAACAAAGCAGCTAGTGTTCGTGGTACAACTTTCAATAACTCAGTAAGTAGGCAGTAAAATAAAGATTAAATTTTAATAATAATAATAATAAGTTCTTTATTCATTGGAAAAAAAAATCACATTAGATACACACATTTTCATATCTCCCTCCACTAGGCATAGCCTGTCTTAGAGAGGAGACGTTTAATAAGCATACATACTATTATCAGTCGACATAGAGAATATTTCATCATAAATGTTAAACGTAAATCATTAGCAGTTACGCTTCACCTATATAGATTCCCAATTTGCGATATACAAAAGTCAACTGCCATCGTTTAGCTAGGACACTAAAAAGAGAAATGGTTATATCCATATTTGGATAACGAATGCACATATTATGGAATTCAATGTCTCGAGCATTTTTACCGGTCAACTGATCCCTTCAAATTGATACAAGATCAAATAAAGGCTCTTTTTAGTTGTTTTAACAGAAGAAACGAATAAGTTAAAAACGATGTTCATGTTGCCATCGGAAACGCAGTTATGAAGTTAATATTTCGGAAGAACCGCGAGGAAACATGGAATGAATATAAATAAAATCAGTAGTTAGAATATTTCGGTAACACATTGACTGTAATGTTACACACAATCAGTTCCGTTTTAAATTAATAATTAACCGTACCGTTTGCGAATATCTGCTGCAGATACATAAATCTTGGGAACTCACAATGGGAAACGCCTCATGCGATAAAATGAGATTTTATATTCCCAGGTCCCTAACATGATACACCGATTTAGACGAGAATTTGATACTCGACACATTGTATCTTACACTTCAGCTATAAATTCACTTTTAATACTTCTCGATTGATTGAAGATGCCCATAAAACCATCCGGTTAAATATCTGTTAGACTTAACCATAAATATTAAAATATGTATACCTATACACAAAAGAAAAGCATGGTTACTACTAGATAATTCATACGTTAAGCCCGTGGAAAACTACAAAAAAATTAATAACTGCCACCATCAACACGACAAAACTTATATTTATGAAGGTACTCGATGAATCTACCAATGCATAACGTCAATTATTTTAACGTGTTTGATTATAAAAAGTTACAGTCTGAAATAAATAATTCGGTGTCCGGTGCTTATGATGAGCTCTTGACTTAAATCGTTTTTTAGCCCTGTACTAGTTTTCGAGTGATTCTTTACTATAATTGTATTGCTTTAGCCTTCAAATGGTAGCATCTATATAAGCCAATGAAAATTTGCGAATGATGACATCAATGTTATCATTTTAAGCTTTAAAATTAAAAATGAATCACAGCTCAATCAAAGTGAAAGCAAAAACATTTTTTGACATCAGAAAGCGAAGCTTGTGTTGAGAAAGTGGAAATGCCACGACTTTCAGTGTGCTTCACATACAAAACTTCCCTTAATTCAAGGTTTCTGAAACAGTTCCTATAGCTTATCACAGCGTTTGTATTATAGAGCGGCTCCACAGGCTATGTCACGGCTAGGCGTGCGTGCTGTATATGTGGGTCCTCCGTGATCATCACATCTTATTTTAAGCCATGAGATGCAGCGTAACGGCACCTCCCGTCGTGACGAATCCAGCACTTGTCATATTCACCAAAACATCGAGTCTATCGTGTCGTGGAGGAAGACTACATCGTTGAGTAATACCGGAAGGCTCTGTGATCCAATTTCACGCTGACTTTATAATAAATTACGTTGTTTGGAATCAAATCACTTACAAAACATACACACAAAGAGGCAAGGAGGTTTTATACTCAAACAACCGATAGCAATTTATATCATAATCAACTCCGTGGGGAAATAAGTAGGTACAAGTTCATGAGACTGTACTTTGGCATACTCTATAGTCTATAGAAACCCCAACATGAAATAAATAATCGTGCGACAGTTTCATAGAAGTCAAAAACCTTAAAAAATTGAAGATTTGTTTCATGAGGAATTTGGTGCAAGAAGAACCTGTACAGGTGAACAGGTGGGGTATAAGTTTCGAGGAGGATAGAAGATGATCTGCTGTGTGACCTGGACGACACATATGACGCGAATAACAAGGCGATTGCTGCTGCTACATATTGGATGGGAAAGGCTTAGACGGAAAAGTAACTAATCATTAGGCACATTTTCTATTTCAGCCGTAAGAGAGATAATAATGAAAATTGGCTGAAAAAAGGAAAGATATGAAAAGAATTCAGAGATGACTAGACATCAATTATTATTGATTAAATTATTTTTTTTATTTCAACATTAATATACAGACAGTGAAATTGATACAAAAATAAGACAGTATATAAACATTACGAAAGTAGATTACCTATACAGGGTTACAGAAAAAGTCGTACGGAATATTAAAGGACGTTATTATTTAGGTCATTTCTAATGGATTTGATTCTATAATATGGTGTCCGAAACTTAACCGTTATGGAGATATTGAACTTTAAAGATTTTGAAAAAAAAATCCTTTCTTTTTTGCCTTTTTATCGATTTCTTCGGATTAGAGGTCCTTGGGTCTAGTTTTTTTATGTATCTAGTGAGAGGACATGTCAATTAATCCATCAACCATAAATAGATAATTGTTTACGTTAATACCTATGTATAACTATTTAATTAAATTTGTTAATGATTTGATAAATTTGTTAATTATTATTATTATTAATGAATCCACTCACGATTTTGTATCTTCTTTATCTTTATTTTATCCCCCATAGACCCCTTACGAGGCACTCGGGTTCATTAAAATATGAATTACAATTTTTACATGTTACAATGCATTACAAGCAATAACACAATATCAAAGCAAAACAATAAATAATACGAAAATCGATGTCAATGGGGTGTAAAGGGTCCCATTGGCATCTCGTCAATGTGCAAAACTAGGATCATTTTGTTTATTATAATGGGAAATATTTTAGTTAGTTGCAGTAGCGACAAGAGCAAAGTCAATAGGAATTATGAAAATGTTAATATATTAAATGTCACAGAAAACATGATTATATGTATGATTCATTCCATATATTTTCAGAAAATTAACTAGAAGGATTTCAAAAGGATTTCATTTGAGGCTCTCCATCTTGCCCGTCCATAATATAAAATTAGTAAAATGACTAAAAGAGAGATAGTCAGCACCGTGATCCAAATCCACGTTCTTCAGAATGTGCCAAGAATTTCAGCGAACTGGTCCATAACGCTAGATACCATCCACATTGACTGCGACTTGAGACAAGAATGTGATAGTGCTCTGGTCCACATCTTGCGTCGATTGGGGTATCGATTATAGTATTTTTTTTCTTCTAGAGTTCCTTTCAAGACACAATTTTTTACTTAGTATCAAATAGCCTATTTTATATAACACCTAATTGCGTTCTAGTATAATACAAAAAATATATTTTGGCTGTAACTCTTATGGCGCTAGTTCAGAAGCCTCCGGACGAAGAACGAAGTGCAAAAAGCGGCTAATATCTCGTTAAGGCCTGCCCGTCATATCGGAGCGCGATGAATTAATTGTGCCGCAGATGTTAATGAGAGCGCAATAAACGCCGCGTATATCTACAACAATATTTGGCCGTAGTTATTTATTGTTATGCAATAAAATGCCTACCGAGGAGAGGTTTTCGAACCCGTACCTACTCCGCCATTCGGAAGTTCAACTTGTCCGTTGAACCTCTCAAACGATTCCATCTCAGAACCTCGGCGTCTCCGATATACATTTAATTGATTTGCATAGAGCGAGAGACACGGAGCGACGCCGGATAGAGGTGAGCGCGGGCAGGAAAGTCATGCTGAAGGTCGTCACCTCTCGTTCCATCAATATTTAAAGTCAATTTCTCAAAGTTTTGAGTAAAAAAATAAATGAACGAAACAGTGATGTATAAAAAAAGTATTCTTAAGTTCTTTCGATTATATCTGATAATAACTAAATAGGTACATCGAAACATCGTGTTTTTGGAAGCATGCGCCGTGCCATGAGGCAGCCAGGGATGCGGAAATGAGTTTTGCAGCAAGAAAAGGGGGTTTCAGCATGGTAAAGATTTGGTTTGGGGTTTTAAAATTTGACCACCTAACGGCAAACGCTGTAAAGATCATACCAATCCAATCTTCGTTGTAAAGACGTTCGTAGTATAAGAAAAAATCATAATATTTTTCAGGTTCAACACTAAGGACAAAGTGTCAGTAGTTAAGCTCAGAACGGCACAAAAATAATGGTAAACGTTTATGGGTAGACCGAAAGGAATGAACTGAGCTAAAAAGGAGAAATGAGGGGTTTTAGCCGATAGGTTTCAAGGATTGCCTTTATGTGAAAAGCTTCGTTAGGGACGCATCAACTCATCCTCATCACGCAAGTTGCACCGCAATGTGGAAAAAGAAATGCCAACCGACCCACGACCTTCAAAAGCTCAATACAAAAGTCGACGACCGAACCATTAGGTTACCAACCATTCAAACTATTTATTGCGAAAAGATTATTTTACTCTGAAATTTAAAAATGCTTTTTCTAGGAGCTGATGAATTAGAAAATGCTAAGTACATAAAAATATTAGGCGAAATTCTACTGGGATCAACCCAAAAAGTAAAACACTTTGCGTACTAGTTACAGAAAATATGTAATTTAATTACTACTATTTACACAACTTGAAAGTTTTTTACATTTTTATTCAGTTCCATACGAATGGATGGAAGAAATTTTGTGTTAGGTACCCTAAAAGATAAGAATGCCAATTTAATAAGCCACTGCCAATAACATATGAATAAATAAACACTTTATTGGATAAATAAAAATATTACCCAATTGGCGGGTTTATTGCCTAAGGCAAATTCTTCCAACCAACCAAAAATATGTCACATCATTTTTAAATATAAACTTAATGTAACTAGATGTATTACTGTATTAGTATATAATACGTTTGGTGATGTTTTCATATCGTTTTCTCAAATTGTACTAGTTGAGAATTTTATCGTAAAAATGTTATTGATTTTTTTTATATGATAATAAATAGACATTACTAGACTAAATTTTTTCACACGATGCGCGATTGATGCTGTAGGTGAATCATATATTGTCTGAGGATATTGTCTCGGCTGGGGACCGAATCCTGCTGGCGAAAAAGTATGCATTTGAATAATCAACAAGAAGTTAAGACGGGTTTCGTGTCTGACCAAAATATAACAACGTACAAAGTTTCTTGTAGGATATGCTGCAGTGCGTTGCTATAATATGTATGTAGGTAAGTTACATTTATTGGGTTCGAATGTAATGACAACCAATTTCGGGGCATCGATTGTACCTGGTACATTATAGATCATAAAAATAATAATGGGATTGTATGATTGGTGAACAATAGAAAACGTCTAATAAGAAGACCCGGCGCTGTCACCTATTCAGGCGTTTACCCGCCGAGAGAAGAGCGCTGCCCAGTTTGCGCATAGCTGACCGCCGTCGTATAGACAAGGGTGACCAACACGGGGCTCGCGGTCTACACGTGGCCCACATACCCTATCGGGTATCTACCCTATCGTCTACACGTGGCCCTATCGCATACAATTTTTTCCATTAGTAAATCTTGACTCTGAAATTGAAAACTGATTTCAATATTTTAGAAAGAATCTTGTGATTTTTGCTACATTACTAATAAAATTCTTCGTACAACTAGTTTACAAATAAGGAACATTGTGAAATGTTTTGTGATGAGCATTTTAAAGAAAAGTCAATCAGATTGTTTTAGAAGAGTTTTCCTGAAGATATTTGGACAAGTATAAAAATCCTGTATTTCAAAAACTAAGCAATTTTATTGATTTTTTTGGCTATTTAAAAACCCTACTTAGGTAGGTACATCTTATTACATTAAATTTAAAAAAAATGGTAACAATCACTAATGACCATTTGGAAAATAGTTTGCGGCAACAACTTCAGTTGATATCGAATCGACATACTAGTTTTCGACATATTATATAGTTTTATTTAGTTTTCCTAATGAATACATATGTTTGACTCTCATTTTAAGTAATATAAGTATTCTTTATTAATAAAATGACCTAGAGCTCGGCCAGTGCTCGAAATACGACCATTGGGGGCGTCCATTAATCACGTGAGCCCAAAAGGGGGAGGTGGAGGGGGGGTATCCTGAAACATCACCAAATATCACCAGGGGGGAAGGGGGGTCTAAAACTTGCAAAAAAACATCACGTGATTAATGGACGCCCCCATAACTAATTTATATTATAAGTTTAAACAAGGTTTATTGATTTAATATATTTTTATGCATAATTTTAACAAAATAGTAGCATTCGCCACCCCTTCTCTATATAAACTATAAGTGTCCGAAATTTCATACTCCTCCTTCTGCGCGATTTTCGTAAAAATGGTCACAAAGTTTTTCTTTCACGTATTAATATATATGTAGATAGATTTTATTGTACGGCCCGGCAGGTCATCTCCTCCGAAAATTTGGGCCGGCTGCTGAATAGGTTGGCCACCCATGGTATAGACTAGTATAGAGAATGGCATTGACCGTGAGAGGCAGTCGGTTTCATCGATTACTAGCTTCAAGCATCCAGCGTCCCATTCCTCGTTGCTACCACTGGCGTTAGCTTCACAGTTCGAACGTTTATTTTCCCTACATAATATATAGAACTCCCCTTTTTTATTACCCGATGCGAATGCTGAAGAAGTGTGTATCGCTTTATCAAATAGCAACACGAAACACGAAATAATTGGGACGCTTAATTGAGGATGAAACATAGGATGTGGTGTGAACTCAACAAAGTTTAGTCAAATATTTGGAAGAAAAATGATGGTATTTTCTTTTTCTATTATAACTACATATTTGTATAAAGATAAAATAGTAATGAGTACCCAGTAACCAAAACACTTGGTAAACTTGACATTATTCAACACCACCTTCAACTTTAATTAAGACTTCTTTTTTTTTTTTTTTAATCAAGTGTTTTTTTTGTTTTTTTTTTTTTTTTTTAAAAACTAAGTACTCATTTAATTGATTTATTATCTGTTGTTTATTTTTTACCTTAGTTCTTCCAGACAATGAGCTGTAGATATTGATTTTGTTAAAATGTTGTTTCATTATGCTACACCCACAAACAGGCTATGCCTTGTGGGATTTTTCGAAATGTTTAATTGTTAAGTTAATTTTAAGAATGTATTTTTATTTAATCGAAAAATAAACACTATTATTATTATTATTATTATAACTTTATCTTGGTAAACAATTTTGTTTGAATTGAAAAGAATGGGTCCGTTCTCTCTGCCTATTCCTTGGAACATGTCGTATAGGGCGGAAAAGGGTTTCTATCAATGCAGTGTTTATCTTCCACAACCCTTGATTTGTATTAAGTCGTTTTTAAACACCAAATTAATTTTCTTCTTCTTTGTCCCGACTTTCTGTCTCATTTCACTCGCTCCTAAACATATTTTGCATAGCCATGTAATTTTGTAAAACAAATCTATAAAATAAAGGCATGTTTTAAATGTGTATAAACCTATAGTAAATTTGTTCCTTCCTACCTAAAGGAATACAAAATTTATACACTTTTGACATCAATGAAAATCAGCTTGTGTTATCAAAGACGAAGATGTTCGGTATGGCGATTTTTGACATGTTCCTATTGAATATGTGAAAAATTCCCTGAGTTGGAATTTCGGGAATTTCGATGAATTTGACCACCTATGTAAAAGGCGAACATAGTTAACGTTGAGTGATCACACTAAGCCAGGCGTTGAAAAAGAAGTAGAAGCCCACAGTGGTTCAAATATGTAAAAAAGCCTGAATGAATAATTATTAGTTTAACGATATCATCAATTGCTGGTTTTATAAAATATCAAGGGGATAGAACCAAAGACCTTCGGAACGAAAAAGTCAGCGACTGAAACACTAAGTTAACGACCAATTCTTTTTCAATACCGGATTACCAAGTACCTAGATGTGGTTTTTCTTCTTTATTTAGTGCATTCTGTAGTTTTTCATCTCATTCTACATTAAAAAAAAATAAACCAACTCTAAGAGGTCAATTAATAATTGGTTTTAGAAATGAAAACTATCGTATTGTTTTGCTTGATTCATAAATATTCCGGTTAAAAGAGCGTAGAATAAAGCGGCAAAGAATTAACAAAATAATTTGTAGATAGGTATAAGTAGGTACATATTCTCATGCGCGGGATAAAATATGCGATGCTCTCTTTCTGTAGGAAGGGGATAATAATAAGTTTGAGTAAAAGTAAAAGTGCTCAGCTCTTACGTGGGGCATTGGAAATATTCGCCAGTAGACCTCAAGAGGCCACCAGCTGCGGATTCACAACCAAACAGGATTCCTCGCGAGGTCTTCAACCCTTGCCTCGGTTAACAATAGACGTAGAACAAATGGTTAAACGAAGGGAATGATCACCATAAGGCAAACACATTACCTCACGGAGACACAACATTGTCTATGTATTTAAGTTATCTCTAGTTAAAAGTTCTACATTATGGAACTAGGAAAAGTTTAACAATAACACAATATAACACTGTTCGCGCACGCGTCTGCCATGAATATATCAATCAATTCTCCCTTTTACACCCCACTCAGGGGCATAGGGAGGCAACAAGATCTTGCGCAATGTTTATAACCTCCTCCCACACCATGTCCATGTCCCTCAGCTCTGCTTCGAAGGAGCGGAACACAGTGTGAGAGGGTCTTCCTCGTCTTCGGGACCCTGATGGGAGGAAGAACAGCGCTCTCCTCGGCCAACTGTCATTCGGCATCCTTAACACATGTCCCAGTCAAGTCCATCTCCTCCCCACAATGGTAGAGGTGATGGGTGTTTAATTCATAGGCAGGTGGGTGCCTACTCAATTAGATAAATGTAATGTATTTAATTATAAGTTCTAAATTTGAATTTATTTTCCATTGTAAGTTTCATTTATTTTATTCTAGAATTTGTTGTACATTCGCTCTTCATGAAGTTGTGTTGTTTGTTGTATTATTTAAAAATATTAAAACATTTTATAATCCCGACACGATTTTGTTCTCATTTATTATTTAACAATGGGCTCACGCTGGGTGCGCCGGCCATGAATGACATGAATATTTTCCAAAATTTTATGGGGTTAGAATTGGTTGTGCAGTACCATGAATAAAGACATAGAAACAACGTGTAGCTTTAAAGTTTATCTCTTGTTATGGCATGGTGCGATAATTTTCCGAACACTTAATCTGAACGAATCAAAAACAACCTCTGATATGAGATGTACACTGTACACAGCACACGGTTCGCAAGTATCTGGGTACGGTTCGTAAGATCTACGATTAGCCTACAAAACCACCTCAATTATGTTAGTTATGCTTTTCAAACATTATTATGGAATAATCAAATAATCTAATCCACATCAGGATGTTCTGATTCCTTAGAATCTCTCCATCATGCGTATTGTGTTCTTCGTGGTAGAGGTTTGTAATGATTTGCTCTCATATATTAATATGTCGAATTTGGGTAGAGTGTTGAACATTGTTTGCGGAAATAAAGATTTCATAAGATCGCTCTAACGAGTAATTGTTGCGCGATCCCTAGATCTTTTGTTCTCTCCATCCCAGGTTTTTTCGTTGGTCTATAATCACAGAAATTCCGATCTATCAAACTCAAAGTATGAAATTTGAAATGAGGCTAAGAGATGGGAAGGAAAATTTAACGACAGCGGAGTGACAGTGTGGATAAAGGTCGTATAATAAGAAATTTTGTAAAATACATAATAGCGAAACGGGTAAGTAAAGAAATTACAATTGCATTAAACCCCCAAAAGATTATGTTGTTGTTCAAGAAAAATTAAATAAAAAAAGAGTGAAACTGAAATTATGCAGGAACCTTTAGTGAAAACATCGTGCATCGGATAGAACATCACGACATTCCACACGCATTTAAGCAAGTCTATGTGCACGAAATAAAATACAATCTTCGGACGGCAATAACTTACTGCAAACATCGAACTGCGTCGTAAACGCTGTAACTTTATGAACGGATCATAATATTATTATTTAGTTACAGAAAACACACTATATAGGCATCTCGTGTTATACTCGAGAATTTGCAGAACTGACCATTCATTAGACCCTTCAAAATATTCATCAACTAAAATATCATTTTCGGTTCGTTCTTCCACATTGCCTCGTTCACCATCACATAAATAATGAACAATCAAAAGGAGCAGCGTAAACTAATAAGAAGCATTCGTTGTGTGGTTACGGATAACCTGGTCAACAATATTCGAGCCAGAATATTTTCAAGATCTGAAAAAATGGGTTCGGAGAAGAGTTCTATTTTCTCCAACTGTTTATAAAAGATATAGTTAAGGGTCAGAGAAGTTATGTCAGGAAATACATTTCAACAAGCGAGTGTATAAGGTGTCATTCTGTCCGATTCCTAAATTTTCTAGACCCTATCCAATCCAATCCAAACTCCCTTAAGACCCCACTTAGGGGCATAGGGAGGCAACAAGAGCTCTCCATTGCGCTCGATCTTGCGCAACGTTGATGACCTATTATAGGAGGAGAAAATAAATTGCCAACAGGTCTTTTCAAGTCAAATCTAGTTGTCACAATTCAATAAAATAACTAAATCGATGGATTAGCTCGTTAGTTTTAACTCAAGTCTTTTGCAGTGTTCAGTGAGAGTTTAGTGTTTATGCTCTTTTCAAAATCATCTTTCTCAAATGATTACTTTGATGGTATCATAACTCTGTATTTGAGTTTAGTATTTTTGGATATTTGAATTGATTGATCAGAAAAAATGAAATGAATGTATGTATACTTTTAAGAAAAGTGGAATAACAATAATGTTCGGTCGCAGAACTTTCGCTTGTAATGTAGGATGTATGCAGTTACATAAGCGTGGTTGGTTTAATAGGGAGATGAAATATTATGTCGAGAAAAAGAAAACTTCTGCCCGGACGGGAATAATAAAATATCGCATTGGACTAGTAGGTAGAGCACATAGTCCCGGCACGCATCCTACAATCAGCAGGGGCGAGGGCCCTGCCCCAAGTGCTGACTCTGCTTCTTTTAGGTTAGGTTGTGTAATACGTCTGCGTCGAGTAGTAGGTACCTAAATGCCTCACGCCTCCATCGCTGCGATATGAATTTGACCTCGGGGTACGAAATATTGTGTTTCGCCGAGATGCGTCCAGGAGTGAAGTACATTATGGTCTTGTCATTCACTCGTTCTGCCCATTTATTCTTATTCAGTATTGAGCTATGTAATTGCAATAAGATTTCATTTCGTATCAAAGACCACCCGCGCTATCCGCGGCGGTCCCCGTGCGCCTAATTGCGGTGTTCAGCTGCTGCGGCCCGTCGAGTCATCCAGCAAAATTACCATCCCAGCATACACAACGCAATCCAAGAGCCAAGTAACCGTTCCGATATTTATAAATTGATTTGTTCACTGTGCCAAAAGGTGGTGGAAGGGATTTTCAGTTCTAGTTGTACTATGTTACCAAATAATGTCGAGAAAATGTGTTCAATAACAAATGTACCGAAAACTAATTCGATTCTAAAGAAAAATGATTGAAACCAGTAAAATAGTGCATTGTTACCCGAGTCAATTCAAAAGATCTAAATGTTTAGCAAGTCTGAAAGTGATGTTTGTTAAAATAGATGCAAGCTTTGTTCAGAATGGACACGCAATAAAAATATACGAGTTAATAAAAACGTACCAATGCCTCGTGTTGTTTTAAATCATTGCCTGTCGGAACCAATCGCTTTCCTGTAGACAAGTGCAAAAAGCTTAAGTTCTAAAAGAGTAAGAGTTAAATCTAGTCGATGTGGATCTTGTGACTATACATGAGAGTCTTGTAACTTCAGTTCTGTGATCCAGACAGGTTATAAATTATAATTATTAAGGGTAAATGACAGGTTATAAATTATAATTATTAAGGGTAAATGTATGTTGGAGAGACGACCTCGTCAAATACGCTGGGGTCAATTGGGTCCAAAAAGCCCAAAACAGAGCGGTGTGGAAGGAGATGGAGGAGGCCTTTGTCCAGCAGTGGACGGGAATAGGCTGAGAAGAAGAAGAAGAAGAAGAAGGGTAAATGGTGAATGGAGTGATTCGAAAAAAAAAATATTTTTTTAACTCTTTTCTATATAAATGTGTCAAAGAGGCAGTATTTTCTGGAATACCGATCCTATCCACATCCCATCTACGATAGGTCAACTCCAGAACACGATTTGTTTGTTTTGACTAGCTTTCCCGACAAACGTCCTGTCTTTTTTGTGCATATTGAGTTCGAATTTTTATAAAGATACCTAGTATATTAATTACGTAGGTACCTAATTCATATTGTCAAAAGTAGGTATTAAGAAAGTTGCCTATGTTTGGTTTTCTTAAATTTTCTAATATTTTGTGCAAATTTCTTTTTCTTTCATAAGAACTTTTTCCTGACAAAAGCTTTATCGTTATTTTTTTTTACCAAGTTTCCGTTTGATATCTTAACTTTGATTTATTTTCATAGATTGGTGAATTTTCTGGCTTTCAAATGAGATTAAATTTTATCGAAAATATGCCGCTTTAAAAATTAGAAATTAAATAAAAACACAATTGCATGAATTTGTAAATTTCATAAATTTTAAGTGACCCTATAATAGAAGAGAAATTTTTTTCGCATTTTTATCTATGTTTTTGTCTATTAGTTTGACCAAGTGTAAATAACACCTTGTATATCATCCACCACAGAGATAAAAGTATCTACTAAATTCTTTGTGACAGAATAAAAAGTAGGCACTGAGATCTGAGGAATCTGTGAAGTGAAAGACATTGTGAGATGAGAGGTGAAAAAGTAGGAAGAAAACACTGGGATTCTGGAGATGGCTACAGACACCGAAAGAATGATGGAAGAGCTGCCAGTCTACATCGGAGGAAGAAAGAAATGCTGCGTAATACAATATGTCGACATGAATCCCAGTAGACGGGTTGGTGAGTCGGAAGATGTGCAAGCAATATTTTATGGCTCAATCCAGTAGGACATCCGTCGCTCATCATTATTCGACACGTGTAGTCCAGCGCGTGGTGAGGCGTCCTCTGGATCACTTTATGATTCATCTTGTGATAGCAGCAAGGCGGGATGTGCACATACCTACCTCTAATCTTTTCTATTTCATACACATCTACATTCTACAGATACGCATCCGTGTATACTCCCAGGTGTCGCACAATATAACTCATCCATAATTACTTGGTTTTCCGATGGATTCAATACTGTGGCCAATACTTTCGAAAGACACGCAGAAAAAGATCTGCACGAGACCAAACAATGTTAAAGGGACTGGAAGCTCGCGATATTAAGTACGGTTTTATTCCGATGATCGCCAACGTCGGGTTGATACAACTTGAGTTAATGTATAATACGAAGAACAATATTTATGTATATATGTATAAGTATTGGAAAAAAGTAAGCAGGTACATAATATAAAGGTAACCTATTTTTTTTGTCTATTGGTTGTATATATAAAGTTGTTTATGTTAAAAATGTTATGTTTTTTTTTATTATTAATTATGTATAATGTTGTTTATCTTCAAAAAGTATTTTTTTATCAATGATTTTGAAGGGTTTTGTTGTTTTCATTTTATAACTACACTAGCTTTCCCGACAGACGTTGTCCTGAGGTATAACTTTGAATATTGAATGAGAATTTGAACGAATGATAAAAATGACTTTTCACCAATATCATTCCGACCGATGTATCTGTTTTAAAATGCATATTATTTTCCATCCGAATTCTGTCAATCGTACCAACTATCAAACAACTGACAGTTTGTGTCAAACGACATTTTGTACACAAAATTAAATTTATTCACTTTTGGCGTTTTAATTTATATAAAAAATGCGCTTCAATGTTAACAAATTAGAAAGGTGCTTAAAAAATCAGCGTGTCAATATTTTTAATGTCAGTGGATGTCAGGTAAAGAAAATTTTTATTGTAATAGAATTTTGTCATAGATGGCGTTGGCGTCACACGAACTCCGTTCCATACCAGCTGTTGACAAGTCATTTAAATGACTTAACGGGTTCCGCTCATTTGTTGCACTGTTTCTGTGTAAAATATTGTGTAAATAAGTTTCTTATTGTATCTTTCTGTTTGCTTGTGTATATTTATTTATTTAATAAAAGCTTAATTTCAAAATATTATTTATTATGCACTTTTCGATGTTTTATTAGTTATTCTGTTATCCGGAGCGGAGAAGAATCCAATAAACCAAGTATCATAAAACTCTGTTCAGCCGATCTCGAGTTATAAGTGTTCGCACTAACCCGACTTTCTTTTATATAATAGATTTATAAACTGATGTGTTGATTATCAATGGCTAATAGCCGTGAATAAGAAAATAATACCGTATCAAAAATCTAGACTAGCGTATCAAAACAAGAGTTAAGCTCAATGGTGGGCTAATTTTATGAACCTTCATTTAAATAATGTTTGAACTTGAACTCAGTTGACCTGAGTAATAAAACTCAAATAGCCTTAATAGATAAAGCAGAGGAAGGATCATATTTTCATTTTGAGCAATCAACTTGATTTGTTTTGGTATTAAACTGATCCAATACTGCTAAACTAAGCTTATGAAAATCACAGGGTATCTGATAAATCACTGTTCCAAGACATAACCTGCATTTGAAAATAAAAAATACTTATCTACCTCTATCTACTAAAATAATTTGCTGTCGCGTCTAATTTAATGCAGCTTACAGCTTACAGCTCACACAATCGGCGATGGATTCACATGTGGGATGACACAAACTACCAAGCATTTGTGAACCTAAAAAAGTGCCCTGTGGACCCAAATCAAGAAATCTTTGATGTTTTGGATAGAAGGTGACCATTTAAAAAAAATTAATTCGTGCTCACTCAAAGTGAACACAAAGACACTCTTTGGCTCTTTCACAGTAAGCTACTTAAAGTTTGTGTCGTGAAAGAGGAAGATGGTCGGCACTTGGGATCGAACCCACGACTTTCGCACGAAACAGTACCGGAGCCGGCGTTGTAATCGCCAGGCTACTTATCACCTCAAAATTCTTGCATAGTTCTGTAACAAAATTTATTGTTCAAAAAAATTATTGTTCAGTCTCGATAATCATAATATGTTTAAGATTCATGATTCTATCTTATATATAAAAATGGAGAGCTATTTCCCGATGTCATCGCATCACGCCTAAACGGCTGGACCGATTTCGCCAATTATTTTTTTGTCGTGTACGTTTTTATCAGGAGAATGTCCTTTTAGAAGAAAAAAATTAAGAAAAATCCATGGACAATTAGAAAACTCTACGTAGACAACCTTATTAGTACTTTTTACCTTATAATTTTAATTCCATTTTTGAAATTTTGACAGAAATTGTCAATTGGTACGATTGACAGAATGCGGATAGAATATACATTATACATGGTTTAAAACAGACGCATCGTTCGGAATCACATTGGTCAAATGATAATAATTAATTCATCACCATGCATACAAATTCGAATTCAATATTCATACCTATTTAGGAACACAGGACAACGTCTGTCGGGAAAGCTAGTATTACAACAGAAAACAGGAGATTGCTCAAAAAAGGATTAAATTGTTTTATTTTAAGCTAATTCCTGTTTTCTTTTTTATTATAGGTAAAGAATCATTCATCAGTCTTAAACATACCTATAATGATGATGGAGGCGGTAGTGGTGGTCTCAAAAATCGATTTATGGTTGAAGACTAGACTCTTCATTTCATGATCTTCTGAAGTAAAATTGTGAGTGACCATACGAAGAAGAATCATTGAATTCGAGAATGCGCGAATATTGCGCGTTATGCAAGTTTACTATAATACTTACATACATATATGAAATATTCTAGTGTGATCTTATTAGCAACCGTTACAAAACCGGAATTAGTTCAGCGCATCGGACAACAACATCAATAATTATTTCTTTCACAAGATATTTACATAATCTTTTAAAATGATTAAAATAGCAAAGCACCTTTCGTTGGACGTTTTAATAGCGCCAAGGTGAAGGAGATTCTACTCCAATGGCGAGGCCACTTCCTTCACGGCGAATGCGACTATGACAAAGTAACAAAATGGTTTAATGTTGCAGTATTGAGTAGGTATGTAGTAAACATTATTTGAAAGCAGTAGGTGTATAAAAACAAACCATAAGGACTTGTTATGTACTAGCTGACCCCCCGCCCGTCGAACTTCGACCCACTCCAGAATAGAATAATGTTGTGCCAACTTATCGGCTGAATGAAATTACAAAAATAATAAATCCCTATACAACCCTATTTTTCGAAAGCGAGTGCAGGGCTCAAAAAATATCTGATAATATATTAATTAATGAACCGGCGCTGTATGCTGGTTCTTTTATCCCAGGAGATGTTGATTTACGTAAACTTAATAAAGCATGGAATTTAATTCAGCTAATAAGTTAACACAGCATTTGTTGATTCTGGAGCGGGCGACGTTTGACGGGTTAGCTAGTGTATATACTTAAAATATTACCTTTAACATTTAGTAGAGTAAGATAGGGGAATATGGCCTGGGTTGCCAATATGGCCCACCGCTTTATCCCAGAAACCCTTAGAGCTGTGGAATATATTACTAGCATACTCGCACACGTGTCCCGTCTACCGAACTCTCAGTGTTTTTCGTGAGTTTGGCTAGAGCGCACGCACTCTGACGAGCATAAATACGTTTTTGGTCATTTTGATATTATTTTCTAGTAAGTTTAAACTATTGTATTTTTTGAAAAATCCTTTGTAATATCGATTTATTATTTATTACCATTAAATCATTTAATAATTCTAATTGTGGTACATAATGTACGTGCGTAGAGTTAATATTATCATAATAATTTTAAATATTTTGACGACATGTGTATTTTTCCAATATGGCCCACCACTATACATGCGAATATGGCCTACTAGGCCATATTGGCATGTATACGTTATAGTTTCCTACTAAAATTTTATTTCGGCCCCAAAAGTGCCAGATTCTCACCGAAAGCGGCAAACGTGGGATAAAGAGGCAACGGAGATGGAAATATCTAACAGAGACCGTTAAGCAAGTAAATCGACTTACTTCACCGAATCTCCATACAAAAAGGAATTAGTAAAAATTCATTGGTGAAAAAAGCCGAAAAAGAGTCGAAAGCAAAGAAAGGAAAAGAAAAGAAAAGAAAACTAAAAAAGCTTAAAAAGATCGTTAGCATCTGATACTTCCGGCTCAGATCTGGAAGAAGAACCACCACTTCAAGACTCGTCGGATGAAAGTCCTGAAAGGACTGATCTTTCGGACTCTAAATGTTTGTGAAAATTTATTTATTTTCTTACAGGAGGGGAAAAATGGATTCAACGCGTTTCTTGCAAATGCTGGGTTCATGAGGAATGTGCTGGTGTAGACAAGGATTTATTTATTTGTGAATACTTAATTGCCTTTCTTATTTATTTATCTTTTAATTATTACTTTTTATTCTCTTCATTTTTTTCCTCAAACTCTTTACCTAATTATTATTTAGACTGTATGTTGGATAAGAACCTAGCTAAATAATTATTGATAGAACAAAAAAATCATTTATGCTTCATAATTTTCCTATTATTTTAAGGTTTGTTAAGTGAGTGGCCAATATGGCCTACCCATATAATGGCCAATATGGCACAGGGCCATATTCCCATACACTGTGATTTTTTTTGTATATTTGATTGTCTTAAATTTTTTTATATAATTTATTTTGTATATCGTTTTTAACACAAAAAAGCCTAAGAAGTCCTGCCTAACTAAATTATCTATCGATTGAAGTAATGAAATTTAATTTACAACAAATCAAAAATGTTTTATTGAGATTAAAGCTTATGGTGTGCCATATTCCCCTATCTTACTCTAACTTAAAATACTGATACAGACTTCGTGTCAGTAGGCAAATGTGTCCCTATATTATTGTTTGAAAGATTTTAGGGGACTAATAATTGAAGGTTTGATAATTGAGATAGACTTCGTTACAGAGAAATCTGTATACGTACTTTTTATGTGAATGCTTTTAGGGTACAAATGTAGAGTTGAATAAGAAGTAAAACAGTTCTATCTTACCAACCGCACGTAGGTATAATTCACCGCAACATATTATACAAATCAATAATAATTACATCCCATCTGTAATTATTGTATTTGTTTAGATTTCTTCGATAACAAATTGAATATTCGGTTGGCCAAACTGCCGTTTGATGTTAATTTAAAATTTATTCGGATAACAGGAAGCTGTACCATGTAACTGTGCCTCGGGTATAAGTTCCTCGATTATCGACTCGAAATTGGTGATTTTCATAAAACGATTACGGTTTTTTCTTCTCTGGTCACAATCCTAAGATTGGTCGGCAGCAATGTTGACCACTCTCTTTCTCCACTCCGCCTTATCCATAGCAGTTATTTTAAGTTCTTCATAGAAGGAACATCGCATGTCCAGATATCTACACGCCTTGTATGGCGTGGTCCGGTAATGCTTTACGGCTCGGACTGCTGAATACGAAGAAAAACCACGAATAAAAGATAAATACAAAGCGAAATTAAAATGTTGAGATAGTCCGCGGGGGTCTCAAAAATAGAAGATAGAGAATGAATATTAGTGGTAGTTGAGGTCGCGCCTATCCCGGAAAAAAACATAAAGAAACCAGACTCCAATGCTACGGGCATATAAATAAAAGAGGGGGAAGATCGCGTGCTCAAAATGCTCCTTAACATCCCGACACTAGCCATGACTAGAGGTCGTCCACAGGCTAGCTAGGTGGTGGACGAATAATGAAATGGAGAAGATGAATATCGATTAGAAAACAATAATTATTAGCAACTGTCGACAAAATTTCGTTGTAACGATTTATTTTTCCGACAAATATTGACTAGTATTCTCAAATTCACGTTCCAACTTAACGCAAGAAGCTCTTGCTTAGAACATAATCGGTTGCCAGTAGTTGCGTAACTAATGAAGTGGTTGGTGACCCAGCGGTTACAACGCCGGCTTTCGTACTGCGGACGTCGTGGTTCGATCCCAGGTGCCGACCATCTTCCTCTTTCACGACACAAGCTTTCAGTAGCTTACTGTGAAAGAGTCAAGGAGTGTATTTGTGCTCACTCAAAGTGAACACAGATTCATTTTTATAAAAAAAAAAAAAAATGTATTGGATAAAACATTTTCAGAATACAGAAATGTCAAAAGTCTCAATAAAAATTGGATACGGCGTAACTCAATCGTCTGTTTTTCATTTCAGAATAGCCGTAAATGTATCAGGCTAATCGAATAGAGTCGATAATAGCCATTTATTTATCGTTTCGAAACCCAGAAAACCAATCAAACTTATATCCAGTACTGTGCAAAGTGCACAGTATAATACATCTCCGTGTGCTCCACTGGATGAATGCCATAGACTCGAAAGAGCTTAGTCTAGTTCAATGAGTAATAATTTAACGAATGATCACACTGCTTTTGAAAGAAGACCGAAAACTTCGATGAACCGATGCAAAGGAGACGAGGAAAGGCAGTGGAAAGGCTATGAGATGCAGAAATGTCTTTTGAGTATTGAGTTTTTCTGTAGCATAAGTCATGTCGTTTCTTACTATTTAACAAGTAGTTTTAGACACGGTACGGGATTAAGGACTTTCATCGTAAAATAAATACATATGTGGGTATAGCAAAGTTTATGACGAATCAAATTCTTTGATTTTAACTAATTCACCACAAGAACGTCAAATTGCCTATAAATTAGTATCCAGATAATTTATTTTAACAGACTTCGTAAACAGTTTCTTCTATTATAAAACGAGCATAAACGGAACATTAATACATTTATGTGCAAACATTATTATTTTGAACCTTTCAAGGAATATAGGAGTGAGCAAACACGTAGATAAACAGCTCCAATACTCGTAGAGTTAGTTACGACTCGCAAGATGTGGTAGCAGAAAACATTTAGCCTTTATAAGAATGATGGCGGGTAGGGAGCTAATAAGGTACATACTCGTTCATAGCTTGGTTAATCAGAACCTTTTAAACAAAGCAGAGCAGGAGATAGTTTCGGATTTTGCGATAATAATTTATGTAGGTACAATGTTAGTTTGGACCTGAATCTGGTTACATAACAGAATACAGAAGGAGTTCACCGATAAACAAACACGATTAGCGTAAAGCATACATGCCCACGGGTTGTTTGAGCATAGTTTTATTTAGATATCACTTGCAGGGTAGGAGGAGGGCCACGGAGGCAGCAGCACGCCACGGAGTCCAGAGATCGCCGCTGAGATTGCGCTTGTTTATATCCGATCGTACTGCAGGAGGTATTTCCAAGAAAGCGTCTTATCCCCAGGATCCGACGGCCAGTCTCCACATTACACGGTGTTTTAATGAAGATTTTGCCTATTAAGATTCTCAGATATTGGACGTAACACCATCTCACGCGCATACACATACATGAGCAAAGCGTGAGACGTGCATAGCTGCGACCTGCGACTCTCCTATTCTAATCCCAGTCGGGAGTCGGAAGGAAGGTGGCGAAGTGCGGAGAGAGGGAGGACCGGGAGAGGGTATATAAGGGACCGCGCATGCGCCGAATCGCGTGTACTTCGTTGATCGTCGCGCGCGCAACGTAACAGAAGAGCTCTGATCTATCTATCACTAACAATAACATACCCACCAATTGGCTGCTGTGTGCCCGAACACGAGTTATCTCGATATATTTTTTGTTTTAATTTTGCCGAATAATAAAATTTACCCAGCTAAGATGAGAGCCGCCGCCGTACCCTGCGTGCTGCTCGCCCTGATGGCAGCCACCATCCCCGTCACAGGTAACTACCACTAAATTTATAATATTTACCTACCTAGATTGCAGTGTGTTAGGTTATTTATCAATTTAAATCAATGATTGATCATTTGATCTCGCTCCTGTCAAATTGACAATTTCAACATTCGACGAAACATTAGGTACACTTTGACAGTGCGTACATTCACACAACAACCCTGTGGCGATACATTCGCATTCGGAAAAACTTAACGATCGTAAATCCATTATCTTATCAAAGTGCAGAAATATTTTATAAATTATTCAATAGTTTAGTATGTCGTAGGTATATCAATTTCAATTCATTGTATACACTCAAATACTGCATTTTTTTTAAATTTTGTTTGTTCAATTCATTTTATGAAAATAAACTGGAGAATTGGTTTCTACAAGAAAATGTTCCTTATAGGATGCATACAGAATCCACAGTGTACTCGTTTGTAAGGTAAAAAACCATTGGGATCCTGTACCATGGTATACCATACTACACTGCTTGGATACTTACCAAGATATACCACTACTTATTTGTTAGACGGGTACATGCTTCATACTCCTTTAGTAAGAATGCATCACCAGGACCGCATTTCTAGGGAAACACAAAAATATTTTCATTTTATAACTTAGATAGGTACTCATTTGAACTGTCTTGCTTTAATATCTCTCTGATGCATCTCCTTTACTAAAATTTAACATTTTAAAGTAGGTACCTACCTATAAATTCGAGAGAATGAAATAATGTGTATGTATCATTACTACAATTATACGTAAGTCTGCGATTAATGCGTGATTCAATAACATATTATACTGTATACGGTCTTGTCGACGGTGCCAACATCATAAAAAATGCGGTTTATAAGTGATTTTGATAATCCTTAATGACACTTCTTTTGTTTTGTTTTTTGCTTATTTTGAGCCAGCTCAAATAAAAGTTTACTTTTCGCGTCGATGTTCGAAACCAAATTTCGTATGAGTATAAGCCACTAACAACTACCCCATCCTAAAAAAAATGCTCTTGAAGGACAAAGTAAAGCAAATGAAACCGGTACCGTCTGATACATCCAAAATTTGATACCGGATGAAAAAGTTCTTATTCGACTAGATAAATAGACTTGCAAGATCAGTCAATAGAACGATATTTTTTAGTTCCCATTATGTCGTGTCTCTTAAGGGGTAGGGAGAGAGAACGGACCTCCGCTATTTTCTATCCAAGAACACTACTTTCGCTTCTTCCACCGACATACCATTTCCCATTTCTTTTGCTTCTAACCTAGCATTCTTTGAGAACGGAATCGATGTGTTCAACACACGTCATTATCGGTCGATCACGTCTTTTTTGCAGAAAAGGTGCAAAAGGCCATAATAGGGTGGCAACCAAATGAAATTTTTTAAAAATGTTTTTTTTTTGTTATGGTTCTGAGGTCCGCATCTGTGACTAGTCTAAACATAATGTGTAGTAATATGTCTGGTCTTGTTCAAACAATAACTAACGTTTGTCTTAAATTGTGAACATAGTTACTTACAGGTAACAAGTGGGTGTACCACGAACCATAAACTAAATATCCCACATCTACACACGTGTACCTAGTTCTAAGGACAATCCTAGACCTTTGATAATAGCCAATAAATTTCATTTTTTCATGGAATTGAACCTTTTGTCTCAATCAAAATAAACAAAAAATACAATTTTTGGACATTTTTTACATAATCTTCATCTTTTTACTCTTTCTCTTTGATAAGGTTTAGCGTTCCTGCTCTTGTATCATTCTGAGAACAGAAATGCTTTTCAGCTTTTTAAGGTAGGTCTGGTAGATCTGCAAATTTTTGCAGTTCTTGTTTCTGCTGTATGATGGCCGAATAATCTCTATTCATCATCGTATAAGATGACAATTTTAATGTAATTTTCTTCTTCTCCTTGACAATTATTATTATTCCCATATGATGGTGGGGTCTGCCTTTTGCGTTTTACGCCGCCACTCAGCTCTGTTCTGTGCATCCTCGGGCTCGGGGGTTACAATATTTAGGCATTGATATAAATATACATAGTATTATATAGTTCAATGTATCAAGCATAATATTCTTAAATTAATAATAAAACGATATTTTTTCTCCGTAGAAGCGAATTTCTCATAGCTTTGCTAATTAATTTGAAAAAAGTGAGATTTTTCATTATAATGCATTTTTATGGTTTTGTAATTGTAATAGCTTTTCAATTGCTTAAATAACGAACATTTTCAGTATTCACCACTGAGTGATAAGATTGTAAAAGGTTATCAAGGATGCGAAAAATTACGCCACATAAAATAAGTAGTTAATAAATGAGCTAAAGTCAATCATTCATTTTGATTATTCAATTAATTTAAAAGCTCCTCAATTTACCCACCATATTTTTTAAATAGTACGTCTTTTTCCTGGAGTGTCCATAGCGTGAACAATTGAAGTAACTGTGTCGTTATATATGGTGAAATATTAGTTGAATATTCGAACTTAATTATTAATAAAAGCGTCACAATGCTGTAAGCTGTGGCATTCGGCACCAACAATAGGCTGAAGAAGAAAGAGGCTTTATTGGTTCAGGTGTAAAAAGCGTATTACGACACCTCTCTATAGAAAATATCCACGAGCAGCGCCTTAAAGTTCATTGTACAATGTCATTCCGGGCCGATGACGATCAACATTGCGCAATTCGTTATTGTATCGGAATAGACTTGAGGGAACAATGCCTTCAATTATTTAATTATCAGGGCGTCAATCTGCTGCCTCCAACAATACGAGCTTTTTATACCACGAACTTTACTTTGTATAATGTGCGAAGTTTAACCAAAGCTGTCAAACTGAGACAAGACTCCCTTCGAAACGTACTTAATCGAGAAAAGTATATTCGAATTCATGAGTCACGAGTAACCACATGTTGAAAAATATAGAAACATCATCTTGCATCGATGATCATAAAACCATTCATGGATATCGATTTTATACGTATTATTGGTATTTGAAAGATCTCGGGAATTCGCGTTAAAATATTAGAAAAGTGAAAAACAAGAGACTATTTTCTACAAAGAATTTTCGATCTGAAATTTCTACGAATCAAAAATGTCTAAAAACCTAGCTTCGTCCCCCATATTTGCACAGCCTCTCAACCAAGATCCAAAAATCAAACAAAATCAAGCTGCTTTTTTTTATAAGAACATACCTACTTCCTTTTTAGTTAGGCAGATATTTTCGCCGGAAACCTTACACTACTTGTTATAGATTGGTAAAGATAACTTCTCTCCAAAATCATTAGATGATAAAATAATAACGGTAAAAATGCGACAAATGGGCGGATATAAAAAAGTATAATGAGATCGTCATCTGGGTGTATAACATGGTTATATAGTGGGACTGACCTTCCCGGATCGTATAATTTCCAACATCATTATCGTGTCATAAACTAAGAGTGCGGATAATCGTCCAATTCCTGCAGCGACACTCTTCATTAATGCAGAACGAGGAAGATCACGGCACGCGCACCAAGACGTCGCTGCATCCAGCGAATCGTGTCCGTCACAATTCTATCAAACGTGCCTACATATATTTAGCCAAGGTCACATTAATAAATAAAAAAAAAACAATAAAACGTGTATAGTTACCCCCATTAATTTGGAACATTCTATAAGCGATTCACGTGCATCGGGTCTATTGTCCCCCGAATCACCATCGTGTTGCTTGCCTACATATCTAATGAGTCTAGCTCGGAGGAAGTATGATACCAAGATAACGCACCATCACGCATAATAACATCTGCTATAAATAACCATCAATGGCCGAGACGCATACAGGAGTTTTGGCGTGCGTCATTGCTCTTGGCCTTACAATGCGATTAAGATTCGTCTTCTATCTTTTCATCATGAGCATGGATCTGTTTTAGCAGGGATTACTGGCTCTTAGATGTAGCTTGTAAGCTTTCCCGGTTGTCTTTGGCCTGATGGTAGTTTTGATTTCGACGTGGTCTGTCCAGTTGTATATTATCTCTCTGCTCTATCTTACAATATTTGTCCGAAGCGTTGCAGATTTCTAGTTTCAGGGTTCTCTGAGGATTTGTGGTTAGGAGAGGTCAAAGTTTTTCAATTCAGCTTGGTTTCTTCTCACTGTGCCCATGTAGGTCATTACAGCACAAAAATCAGGGAAATAAACAGTGGAATCATCCGGTTCATTCATAAAATAATACACCTATTTTATAACGCACCAAGATGTCTAATATCATTATGTCCTCTCCTCACAACCTTCGCAGGCGTTCTAATCGATGTAAGGTTCAAAAACATCATAATAAATTACGTCCAAATACCTGGATTTCAAAAACACACGGTTAGTGTTGTGGTAAAAGATTTTGCCCCTTTTTTATTGGGCAATCCTAATAAAACAGACATGTGGTAAATAGTGAAGGTGGAAGGTGTCGGCTTATACCTGATCAATTGATTTACTTCGCCTGATAACAACAGGTGGGTGTCGGATGTGAGCTTAGGTACAATTAATCGGTAAATATAGGTTCAATAAATGCCAAACAAATAATTTTATCAAATGGCGAATGCTTTCATTTGTGAAATATCAATATGTGCGAGGTGTAAAAAATGTTTGGAATAAAAACCGCAGGTCGTGTGGAGATAATTACAGGTGAATTACGTAATGTTGGTTCATCCTCGTTCTCAAGACGGATACAGAACGATATTTAAGACGTGGATTAATTCAAGACGTTTTTGCTCCCAAAAAAGTAATTCATCACACGCTAGGTATAAAGTAGGATAAATTTTACGAATTTGCTAGTCGTAAACGAAACACACATGTATATTTGTAATATTTATATATAAAAAATTTCTGTAGGTACCAGGGGCGTGCCTAGGGTTATCTGGGCACGCATGCAAATTATTTTCAAGTCTGTAAAAGAATAGTAGGTACCTACACCTATTTGAAGGAACTCCGAAAATTAAGTTAATCTCTCTATTATATCACTTTAATTTACCGGAGCATGGTAGCCTAGTTGTACTGGCGTGGACTTCAAATCATGAAGTCCCGGATTCGATTCCCGGTCGGATCAGAGTTTTTAAAAGTGTTTTTTCACTTGAAATTTCTACCCGGGGTTGGCCTGTCTAAGATTGGACGGACCGGTTAATGGAAAAAATTGCCTCAGGCCATAAGCTCCGCCGGCTATACTGACACCATTGTATAGAAAATGTTACACTATCACGATTAAAAAACACAGATTTCAATTATAATTTACTTATACCTACCCGAGTTCCAAACGCCGACCTTTCTTTAAAAATGATTTTATGACTCTTTAATAGAAATTTGATCTTTTTGAATACCTTAACCATAAATCACTCATTTGTGAGTGGAAATGCATAAAAAAAAAGAAAAAGAATACCTTAACTATATTTTTTTCTCTATCGCAATAATTATTGATAACTCTGACATACGAACAATATGTGTTTGCGTGTTTCTCATATAAGTATGAATTCGTTTTAATGCTCAAAACACACGTTCTGCTGAAGCGCTTGTTAACAAGTCAGCAATTGCTGGTATGGTAA
The DNA here is from genome assembly GCA_963576905.1 of Mystacides longicornis. NCBI lineage: Eukaryota > Metazoa > Arthropoda > Insecta > Trichoptera > Leptoceridae > Mystacides > Mystacides longicornis. The sequence continues at coordinate 18,299,160 of OY756426.1, read as the reverse complement.
CGCTTAATATTTTAGTTGATGAAATCTTACAGTTGGAAAACATTAAATGATTTTAAATGAAAGTTCTGGAGATGTATACAGATATATCAACTGATTTTAAAGTTTTTAACACTCATGTTTTATGGTTAAAAAAAGAACTTCAGGTAATTAAAAAAAAGCGGGTAATATCACCCTAAAATGAAAAAATAAACAATATGGTTAAGAAATCAGTAGAGTAAATAAATAAAGAATGGCCTGTTTTAAATGATGTCCAATGTCAGCGATCTCCTGATGCACAATTTTCACTAAAGGTTCACAGAAAACTATAATTATATCAAAAAGGAAGTATTGAAACAAACACAGTCTATGAAACCACAAAGCAGTTTAAGTATATCATGCACAATATTACGCAATTTTAATTTCTTATTATTTTTAACAACACCACAAAAATATGTCAACAAAGATTTAATGAGCTAACCTCAAAAAGAAAACATTGCATCAGCTGTAACATCGATACGGTCAAAATATTACGTCCAATAATAATTTTATTATAAAGCACCTGCGTGAAATTAGCCCTAAGTGAGAAATCAACCAATGAATCATTCCAATTAATCTTGTAAAGCCCGGCCTCTATGGACTTCCAATTTTTTCATATAAAAATGAATTATTGAGGCCTAACCATAGGGAGTTGTGTATGATTTCTCTAGGAAATGTTGAGACTTATGTGTTGGAAAGAGTACGCTACATAAAGCCCGGTAAAAGCCAAATAGGTGCGAGTAGAACACTGTTGCGGTACCTATGCAATTCATTGTAGTCGCTTTTTGCATACGTACGGCCGCGGCGTACCTATGTAGATTGTAGATACTTACTTTGATAAGCATGATCGAGGTCCATTGGGAGGAATTAGCCACCGAAAGAAGGCCTTCCATGTCAAACGAACCTTCTAGCCAAAATTCAGGCAAAAAAAAAACTCCGAAGGTCCGAGACTGGCCCAATTCGATGCGACCTCACGCCTCGAACAGGTACCAAAAAGGGGGCCGAAATTCGGCTATCAGATATAGTGTATATAGACAAACGGAAAAGGTTCCTGATGGTGTACAGACTACAGGGGCTGGAAGCTATCTTTTAACTATCTGACTCTTGACTCTAAATGCCTAAACGTACTTCCAGCAGAGACTCAAAATAGGACAGGATTTTACTACGCGAAAATTATGCCACGACTAGCTGCAGTCAAAACGATCCTGCCTATTAACAATTTTTAATGTCTATCTCGCGTGCATTTAATTATTATCGATCTCAATATCAAAATAAACGTTCAATTACTTTATAAACGAACCAATCAACCTTCTAGTCAAATTTCGTACAGGCTGTCATTAAACCGCAAGTCCTTCCTCATTGGAATTCCAAATCGCTCAACTGCTTCGGTCTTAGCGCGCGACCTTTTCGCCAGTGAACCTCATGAACTGAGCTGAAAAGCGTCCAAATCAGCAACAGCCCATTCTCATAGACAGTCATGTGGGGAAGGTCTTCAGCTTGCGCCAACAGCCCTCCTACACATACCGGTTTTATAACATTACGTTTATCACGGCGGCGAAAACTAAAATACAAACTCTACATGTGCGCGGACAGACGCGAACTTTTAGTAAACTCATTCATAGCTCGACTGAATAAAATTACTCTCACGGGTAACAAACACACCAATGTACCTACTTTTACAAATGAAAATTCTACACTAAGCTTACTAGAAGGTTCTAAATATGAAATTCTTAACCGGATAAAAAAATAAACATTAAAGATAGGTCACACCACTGGTATCGGAAAATGGGGTAACCCGCGAATGACAGATAACAATTCGCGACGTGTGCTTGACATGTGACGTGTGAAAACAATACAGGGAGGTACATGCTGCAATACAATAAGCCCAATGGCACACAGAGATCACAAATATTCAAAACAATGCCGTAACGCATCGGCCATATATCTCTCAGCTAAAACCAATCGAGCAACTTGCTCATAAGCATGCTTGGCGGGGCAACCAAGCAACAAACAAAATACCACACAAGAAAACACCTCTCTGTGTCCATACAAATTCTAATATCAAAAAAATCTGGTCACTCACCCAAAATTCTGCATACCTTCAAATATTTAGCAAAAAGCACAAAACGAAAATAAACACGTCACATTCATAGTTGGAAGTTGAATTACCACGGGGGCTGTCCAATCTAACGAACCGCCACACGTCCTCCCCTATTGGCCAGCCCCAATTGAACAGTCAATATATTATAATAATTAAACAGAAGGCTTAATCCAACACCGAAGACTCTAAGTTTTATCAAACGCGAATTTATCAAATGTGATATTTTAACCTCCAAAGATACACATCAATCAAGTCGCACGCAAATCCCGTATTAATAACAACACACTCGGACACACCCCGGTAGGTACATAATATGTACAATTGAAAGATGCGAAGGATATTAAAAATTACTCAAACACTTCAACACAAAATTTAAGAACGTCTCCCATCGGAGCGTGGATCTAGACTAAACTTCAAAAAAAACCATTTGTCCTATCGAGGGCCAAATATACTATCTCAAAACAAAGAAGCCTTGCCTTCTCTACTAATCCCTTTAAACAACATTTTTTTCTAAAAATGGTTTCGCCGTATTCAATATGTAAAAATACCCAAAATTCTAATCTGTCATAAACAAAGAAGCAACTGGTTTTCAAACTCTTTACAAATTTTCAAATAATGACTTAACAATATTTTGAATAACACATCTGAATAAATCCCTCACATCAATTCGCCAATCCTTTTTTTATTCAAAATATTGTTTCTTTAATTTCTACATATCAAAACAAAATATCTACTTAACTTTAAAAAAATATATTGTATCAATCGGCCATTACAAATAAAACAATTCCACCCTCTCTTTAACGATTGAACAATACTATTTTTTTTTCTATTCTAATTCAACCTTATAACCCATATCCCGTGATGTTAGAATTATTATAATAATTATATACATTGAACTCAACTGTTTGCTATTTAAAACACCATTATTTTACTATATTCCTCAAATATTTACAGTTCTTAATTTTAACCATCACCATATTATAATGTCCTAAACACTCAAAATTCGCTAATTTAAAAAAAAAATCACCTTTCATACAACAGGTAGTAAGTTTTAAAATGTGTTTGCCAAAGATTTCAATATGTGGCCTCCAGAACTAATGTAAATTATAATTTATTCAATCCCTTGCCATTTTTATAAGTAAATCCCAAAAAAAAAAATATCTGCTACTAAAATAAATTACTTTTGCTAAAACATTTTAAGAAACTTTGTTAATGTACACAATACGATATTATTATTGTAACTGCGGCCAATTCTCGGATTTGTCAATTAAGAGGGTTAAACACACAGTTCATTATTCTCTACTTAAAAATCATAAAAATAATATTAATATTTACAATCAGATATGCGCTATTCCAAATTCTGTTATTTACGTACCTTCCTATATAATACAATGCATTTCTTTTAAACTATACCTACTTAAAGTGATTCCTCAAAAAAAAATACTGGCCGTTCATAAAATTTTTGAAGCTAATTGATTATAAAAATTGTTACAAATTTAAGAAGGTTAATAATTCTTATTATTTATTGAAATAAATAATCTATGTAACTTAATGATTATAATCTCTACCTACATATCTTTCCTAGCCATATTGAAACTTAATTTATTTATTATTAATAATTATTACAATCCATTAATATTCTACGTCTATTCTTTATACATCGCTATTCATACCCAAAATACATTTCTTTATAATTACTCCTATTCTTAGCTTATTATGTTTCTTAAAAATTATACCTATAACTTTATAAACTCTCTTTCATTGGCCTTATAATAATTATTTATCTATCATATACCTAGTATTGTCTTAACATAAGCTATCAAATTACAAATCTAAGCTATTACAAACTCTAACCATAACATAACGTAATTATAAATCTATTAAAATGATTGGCATCCTACGTCTTTATATGCCATTCTATTCTACTTCACATTCGTACGTACAAAACTGCTCAGTCTATACACAACATAACAGCTCAAACAAACGTTCATAAATAAAAATTCATATGTCAAATACCTATGTGCTAATCATTTCTCTCCAATATCTAGCATTTCAACATTTTAAATAATATTTACATACAATTATTTTTCTTCTCGATCCACATTTAACATTCAAATCTCAGGTACAGCTCTAAAAATCCTCCTATCTACAAAAATTGCTTGACACTCTATAAAACTACATACTTATAACATATTATTATACCTCTATGTGTATAAAACTTTCATATCAAACTAACTAGCTCAGAAAATTTTCACTTAAAATTGAAACTCGAAAAAAAATTTTTTTTTCAAACAAAAAATTTAAATTTATTTTATTCCAGGGTCTACAGGTTCTTTAAATCTGCTCTGTGTTATAACAGAACTATCGTTGGGCGCCATTTGATAAGCATGATCGAGGTCCATTGGGAGGAATTAGCCACCGAAAGAAGGCCTTCCATGTCAAACGAACCTTCTAGCCAAAATTCAGGCAAAAAAAAAACTCCGAAGGTCCGAGACTGGCCCAATTCGATGCGACCTCACGCCTCGAACAGGTACCAAAAAGGGGGCCGAAATTCGGCTATCAGATATAGTGTATATAGACAAACGGAAAAGGTTCCTGATGGTGTACAGACTACAGGGGCTGGAAGCTATCTTTTAACTATCTGACTCTTGACTCTAAATGCCTAAACGTACTTCCAGCAGAGACTCAAAATAGGACAGGATTTTACTACGCGAAAATTATGCCACGACTAGCTGCAGTCAAAACGATCCTGCCTATTAACAATTTTTAATGTCTATCTCGCGTGCATTTAATTATTATCGATCTCAATATCAAAATAAACGTTCAATTACTTTATAAACGAACCAATCAACCTTCTAGTCAAATTTCGTACAGGCTGTCATTAAACCGCAAGTCCTTCCTCATTGGAATTCCAAATCGCTCAACTGCTTCGGTCTTAGCGCGCGACCTTTTCGCCAGTGAACCTCATGAACTGAGCTGAAAAGCGTCCAAATCAGCAACAGCCCATTCTCATAGACAGTCATGTGGGGAAGGTCTTCAGCTTGCGCCAACAGCCCTCCTACACATACCGGTTTTATAACATTACGTTTATCACGGCGGCGAAAACTAAAATACAAACTCTACATGTGCGCGGACAGACGCGAACTTTTAGTAAACTCATTCATAGCTCGACTGAATAAAATTACTCTCACGGGTAACAAACACACCAATGTACCTACTTTTACAAATGAAAATTCTACACTAAGCTTACTAGAAGGTTCTAAATATGAAATTCTTAACCGGATAAAAAAATAAACATTAAAGATAGGTCACACCACTGGTATCGGAAAATGGGGTAACCCGCGAATGACAGATAACAATTCGCGACGTGTGCTTGACATGTGACGTGTGAAAACAATACAGGGAGGTACATGCTGCAATACAATAAGCCCAATGGCACACAGAGATCACAAATATTCAAAACAATGCCGTAACGCATCGGCCATATATCTCTCAGCTAAAACCAATCGAGCAACTTGCTCATAAGCATGCTTGGCGGGGCAACCAAGCAACAAACAAAATACCACACAAGAAAACACCTCTCTGTGTCCATACAAATTCTAATATCAAAAAAATCTGGTCACTCACCCAAAATTCTGCATACCTTCAAATATTTAGCAAAAAGCACAAAACGAAAATAAACACGTCACATTCATAGTTGGAAGTTGAATTACCACGGGGGCTGTCCAATCTAACGAACCGCCACACGTCCTCCCCTATTGGCCAGCCCCAATTGAACAGTCAATATATTATAATAATTAAACAGAAGGCTTAATCCAACACCGAAGACTCTAAGTTTTATCAAACGCGAATTTATCAAATGTGATATTTTAACCTCCAAAGATACACATCAATCAAGTCGCACGCAAATCCCGTATTAATAACAACACACTCGGACACACCCCGGTAGGTACATAATATGTACAATTGAAAGATGCGAAGGATATTAAAAATTACTCAAACACTTCAACACAAAATTTAAGAACGTCTCCCATCGGAGCGTGGATCTAGACTAAACTTCAAAAAAAACCATTTGTCCTATCGAGGGCCAAATATACTATCTCAAAACAAAGAAGCCTTGCCTTCTCTACTAATCCCTTTAAACAACATTTTTTTCTAAAAATGGTTTCGCCGTATTCAATATGTAAAAATACCCAAAATTCTAATCTGTCATAAACAAAGAAGCAACTGGTTTTCAAACTCTTTACAAATTTTCAAATAATGACTTAACAATATTTTGAATAACACATCTGAATAAATCCCTCACATCAATTCGCCAATCCTTTTTTTATTCAAAATATTGTTTCTTTAATTTCTACATATCAAAACAAAATATCTACTTAACTTTAAAAAAATATATTGTATCAATCGGCCATTACAAATAAAACAACTTCTATATTGTACTTTAGTACGAAATACAGGCGGCGCGAAATTTTAATTTTGTGTGGGTTAATTATTATCGTTTCTAATCAGTTTTTTGTGTTAATAGAAAATAAATCTTATGTCATTATCATTGATTTCGCTACGCATGCCAGGCTTTTGGGCTTATATGGTGGTACCGCCCCTGGAGGTACGTACGTGTTTATGTAACTAAACTGATTTTTACTAAATTTTGTGTGTGATTCGAAAATTGTTTAGATCCAATAGATTTTTTTTCTATTTAAACTTTAACAAAATTACATGTCAATTAATTAGCATTTTTTAAATACGGTAAAAATATCGTCTACTGTTAAAAAATTGTAACAAAATAATATTATTTGTATATGATAACGAAAATAGATGCTCCTTGCGGGAGGATTTCGTTTATCTTGAATAATTTTTATCTTGATTTCCAATTTTAAAAATGGGTTTCGTTCGGCGAGTTGGCTATAAGATAGGTGTTTTATCTTTATGTTAGCTGATTTTGACCATAAAGAGAACTTATTTTTTACGGGTATAGAAATATTGTTTACAATCAATAAGAAACAATCATTATTATGGCTACTGATGATTAAGTGTAGAAGCCATAATTTAATGGTAATATTTCGATAAAGACATAGATTTACGAGCAATGTTTAGTCAGCCTGTGAACTGGTTAGTCACAATATGAAGTTTCGACATTTATTCAGGATGGACTTCCACAAGTCCTGCCCCATGAGAACTTCAAGAAAATAAACGTAACAATATCATTCGAGAGTGTATGTTCGTATCTAGATGGTAGACTTGTGTATGTGTAAGACCACCAATGGACTTCCATTAGCAGAGAGTTGTGTACTATGTGTGTATGTATGTAGGTATATGTTCGGACTTTGTGTTGCCCAGTGGCAGGCATACCACTTGCACTTTTATGGACCATTGTTCCCGCTGCTGCTACAAAATTGATGTAACTTACTCGGAAATAATATATTATAAGTAAGAAGCTTGGCAATATGTACATCAAAATAAATACCGGCGTTCCTGCATGATTCAATAATAATTTTAGTTCCGAAACGAAATTTCAATTCCTTATAAATCGATCTTTTTATATTTCGTTTAATATAAGAAGAAATACCTATTCAAAACATAACACACTTGTCAGGCGACAGGCATAAAAAATCAGTTATAACTAAAATATCACTAAAAATCAGTTATAACTAAAATATCACTAAAAATCAGTTATAACTAAAATATCACTAAAATCAGTTATAACTAAAATATCACTAAAAATCAGTTATAACGACCCTTAAAGATTCCCTATTTCACTAGGGTACAATTAGACATATTTTCTTTCCATGGCAATACTTTTATGTAGGAACAATATTTCTCGCGGACAATGACATCTGTTGATTGATTGCCGTACATAGACACCATCGACTTACCAACGAAAATTTAAAGCATGAAAGATATTTTTCGTAGTCGGATAGGTTTTGTCATTTGTATGAAAAATATTTTGCGTGCATGGGTTAAGTGCTTCAACTAAAATATTTTGCGTGCATGGGTTAAGTGCTTCAACTAAAATATTTTGCGTGCATGGGTTAAGTGCTTCAACTAAAATATTTTGCGTGTATGGGTTAAGTGCTTCAACTAAAATATTTTGCGTGCATGGGTTAAGTGCTTCAACTGAAATATCGAGCTACGGACGAACATAACTATTTATTAGATATTTTTAAATTATTTTATTTGGAACAGAATTCTGGATACAACGGAAAACCAAATCGTAGTCACGGCTTTGATTCTTTATGACGCGAACTGATTTTTTTATACTATCGTCCATCCGTTTAGATCCAATGAATGAAATTTAAGTATCCATATAAAAGACAAAAAATGTGCGTCTAAGACTTTGAAATCATCCAACCGATGGGCCCAAACCGATTTAATTTAAAAAAATTAAGTATGCGAAGATGGTTTGAGACCACTAAAAAATGAAAAAAAAAAAAAAAAACACGAAAATTTCATTACGGAGTATAATACGGTAATACGGAGCTTGAAAACAAAAGGACTGATCTATAATTTTTAAATATGATTTTTCAAGCGTAGTAGCACATGCCGGGTATCCGCTAGCATTGGATAAATCATCTTGGTAATAAAGGAAATATGCAGTTTTGTATGAAAGAAAAATTCAAAATGGATATGCGGCTGATAAAAAAATATTTTTTTTGGAGAACATTGTCTACATATTTTCAACGACTAGCAATCGATGAAACATGATCCTAAGATTATTCTCTCGTCTCTCGCGGGTCCCAAGATATTTTAAGTACCTATCTCGTACAATTAAACACAAACCGCTATTGCACATAAAATATGAGTCATGTATATAATATAACTTTACACATGACTTCAATTTTGTGTGACCGACGAAACGCTTTGCGTAAATAATGCGATATCTCGAATCAACGTCGTCATGGAGTTAACCATCGTGACTAAAAGTTAATTTAGTTAGACAGTCGTAATAAAGATTAACTTATGTGTGATGGATTTGCCACCATTACAATCACACGTACGTCTTGTAATCATAATTTAACTTCAATAAATAAATTCAAACTCACTCAGGCGACTCAATCATATACTCATAATATTATTATTAGGACGAAAGCGTGGATATTTCGAATAAAATATTATTTTTAAAGAGGTTTATTTGCTAACCAAAATTTTAAGTCAAAAGTCGTCCATCATATTTGTCCAAATATTTGAATAGGATCCCATTCAGACCCAAAACCCAACAATGCGTTGTTTGCGATAGATTATTAAGTTTATAAGAGCAAACAGTAATAACAAATAAAATCAACGACAGGTTTTTTTGGAAGTTGGAGATAGTTCTCGGTTTTTTCCATATTATATTTATTTAAAGGAATTTTTAGAAGTAATAATAATTATTGACCTCTGTCAATAAAATATAATATATTCATTCAATAATAATAAATTGTACCGTTATTAATACGACTTAATAACCTGATCTGTCAACCATTTAATTTTACCAAGTCTTCACACTCGCATATAAAATTAATTTTATGTGGGACAAAAATTAAGAAATATCTTTTGCAAATAATTAATTTAACGTGTATATTTTCTTAATAATCATTAAAAAAAAAAAACGTTTTGTCACATTTTAAATATCTCGACTTATATCGTAAAAAAGAGATGGGATTAGAAACGTGATGTGGTCAGGGAAGGACGCAAGGTCGAAGATATAGAAAAATAACGAAGCCAATAAAGAAAACTGTAGTATCTGAATTGGAGGATAATTAATTTATTCATCCTGACTCCCCAACATTACATTGTACGGGAAATCCCACGAAGACAAATAGATGGAACATCAAGGGAGAAGATCTCGTAAATGGACAGCCAAATTTACAGGCCACAAGTTTAGTAAGGCATGGTCACAGAAGACTAATTTAATGAGATTTTTTTATACCATATTAGTTTATTTGAGAAACTATTTCAAAGAAACTGTTTCTTTGTCAAAATTTTTATATCAAACGAAATTTTATTACGTTTTATTTACATAAATAGTGATTGTTTATTTTTTGTGTAAGTATACATAAATGCCTTGAAATTTTTGCTCAACGCAGCAATACAATGCAGAGCATGGTAGGTTATACAGTAATATAAAACGAAGAAGGCTGTAGGTAGACACGAAATCGGTTCGGTTTGCCTGTCTGAACTTCTAACGTGGAGGTGTTTCGTTTAAGCGTTTTTAAATGACCCAGGATTCTGGGAATGTCCATCTTAGCGAAGGTCATAATACGTCTCTGTGTGGATATATATTATGTACAATACAGAGCATTGTGTCCGACACATCGGCTTTATAATATTATTATTTAGCCCTGCAGGTGGTAGACGTATAAATAATATATGTGGCGAATAAAGTAAATTAGCGGAGACGTTCCGAAGATGTGCGCAGATTTTAATCTTTTCCGCACATCACTCGAGTGTGGGAACGGATCAACAAATAAATAACAAAATAAAAACCAAAAGGGATAGAATGTTCTTATGTTGTGGAGCAAAATACAAGTAGTGTACCTGGCCATAGTATATCTACCGGTATAAGAATTTTGTTGTTCCGAATCAGACAACCATACATCATGATGAAAACAGACGCGGAATTTTACTAACTTCGCATTCATTAAACGCTTTTAAGATAAATTATTTAGTGTGTTTTAGATAAAAATGTTTTTTTTTTATTCAAAGTGTTATTGATAGGGTCAATAAAAAAACGATCCTTTTAAATGATTTATTTATGATCAATCGATTATTCGACTAATGCTGGTGTTTTTATCTGAAAATATAGCTAATATAATAATATATCTTGCGATTAAAAACATTAAGGCAGAATTATTATTTGTGCAAATACAATAAAATTATTACTGGACTTCACATACCTATGGCGATTGTACAACAGCTCCGGTAACACTCATCACTTATCTAATTTCAACCAAAATTTTACTTTCGCGGGCGATTTCAAACAACATCATGTCCAAATGTTAATATACCTAGCTTTTCGCAAACAAATAATTGATCTTGATTAAGATAGACGAAAAAAAGATGTTGAACATATACAATAAGATTCATGCTGCAGATAAAACATTACCATATTTTATTGTTGTTTTCGAAATATCCGAGTATTATTTTGACATAATGCGTCTAAATTTTGGCTGGAATCTTCTTAGGTGTCGCTTAAATTTATCGTATATCGGGTCATTCTAAAGGAATCATAATAATTTTAGCGGAACTGTCTCTTTTTGAGAGGGTTCTAAGCTTTAGCGGAATTCTTAAGCAATAAAACTCCTATTCATTTAAAATTCCTATTCATACAAAAATTTTAAGAAAATAATTAGCAGAGGCATAGAATAGAAATTAAAATCCTTTTTTTTAAAGCAAGTCGAGTGTTAGTTCCGTTCAAAAGATGATTTATTAGCAAGATTCACGACAACGCTCCGAGACGAGACGTGCATAGGAATACGACATAATCGCCGGAAGATAATGAGGCTGGCGTATGTAGGCGTAGAAACTTTGTGAATTTCGCGTTCTCCTCCGAGAAATCTCTCCGGGACTCTGGCAGGAACAATTCAAATGTCTCTTTGTACATTTATTTATGTCAGCGAGAGAACCTCGTTTTCTGTACATTAATAAAATGTCCCTTGGATACAAGTCAGTATGAAGATGTGTCATCCATTGTATGGTAATCACAGCCGCAACACGGTTTTGTATTCAATTTACGGCACAGACTAAGAATGATCGATGTGAGGGTGATTTTCAACGACTACAGGAATTAGAAATAATCATTAAGAATGGAATTTCTCATTGTTTGTTTGGACGGAGTTGCGAGCATTCATCGTAAATACCTATTATAATTTGCGCAAATTTTTGTCTAATTCGTGTCTCGCAGACAATGCATATTTTTGGTGTTTGGTTTGCATATCTTTAAGAATGTAGGTAGGTCGATTTGATTTCAATTTCGATGAATTGATGTGTGGATAGATAGCCATAAAATGATTCAAAAGACGATTTTCCTATATTTTATCTTGCGAAAGTTGTCTTCTTTAGATGTTTTCGGTGACAAATATTCGTTTGTATACGACATTCTCGATTCCATTCCTACGATTCCTTTTTCTCCGAGTCAAACGGGTTTCTTTGTTTTCGGATTTAGAATGTCACAGGCATGTATATTAATTGTTATACCTGTCTTACATTTACTGGATAAACAAATAAAATATATTGTTTGGGGTTTCTGTACGTTTAAGCATTTTTCAATATGAAATGAACGAAGGTTAAAAAAGACTGCTCAGTGTTACTAACGTTTATTTATTGTCAAATAGGTAGATCTTAAAATACATAGGTACCTTATGTGAGAAATTGTTAATCAAAGTACAGGAACTATGCATTTATTATTGTAGATAATTAACCAGCGTATATTTGCATAGAACACATCACAAGAACGTTAGAATAAGATCTTTGGAAAATCACCAAAATCACAGTCGATGGAAAAAGGTGAAAATATACCTATGTTTTTTGTCTATGAACGGCTTAAAATGTTCCAACAGCCAACACACAGTTATGGGGATTCGTAAAGACGAAGCGTCATTTCCTAGTCAGCGAATAATAAACAGGCTGAGTCGTCCGTTTTGTCGACCCCAGTCACGTACAATGTACAGCCAGCCCGTCCAGGATTAGGCCGATGGAGGAAGAGGAAGTACCTACCTCATGATGACACACCGCGCACACTTCATTTGACGAAATTTGAATTCAAACTAGCGAACAGAGTCGAAAATTTAAAATTCACTGTCTAAAAAAGTCTCTGATACAAAGTTAAGCACAAAACACTGACTGACTGACTAACGCCGCCTACCTGAAGCGCGATAAGAACCGGCCACGCATACGGCCGGCGCTATTTATTTACTGTTGAGAGTTCTGTTCTTTGAATTGGGTGGATACCTAGACAGATACACTATACATATACCGTGTCAGTTCTGTTGTTAATTTTGTGTAGAGAAGAACCTTAGATGAATGATATTAAGAAGTTGTAGCGGGTGGTGGCGGTCACATGGTGACGTGTGACCTCTAGTTTTAATAAATCACAATAGTCCATCACCGCAAGCCAAAGATTTCGTACGTCCGCAATCGAAGAGTTGAGTTTATTGACCGATACTTCCAGGGTCAGAGTTCTGTTTCATGTAATACTGATTGACGGACCGGAGTCCATCAGAACTTTTAGATATTTTGACAGTTGTTAAATGCAACGAGTAATATTCCCAACGTCGTTTGGTCGGTACAATAATTGTGCAATGTACACGCGCCTGCATCAAATAAAAACTTCCACCTTTTCCTGTTTAATATGCGGTTAATTAAAATTTAATACAAATCTTAATCCATCATTCGAATTAAACGCTCTGTCAAGTTGAAATAATGCATGTTGCTTTCGCGGTTGATTTTTCTTTCTTTTTTTTTTTAATTATTAGCCTTCCACTCATCATTGAGTGATTTAGGCTTGATTTTTCTTACAACTACAGGGTTGGATTTTCAAAAAACGTCACATGACAAAAATGATAATTATTCCCGATTAATCAAAACCGATAGAAAAAGCTTCAAACACAAAGTTCCAAAAATTTTCGTATTATTCTGCCATTTTCCAGGACTAGATCTTACATGTTTTGATTTAGTTCTGGATTGCCCTGGAAAACTGCACGAGTATGCATAAAAATTGGGAACGTTGTGTTCAACATAGGCATTAAATAGAGACAGTTTAAAATGGATATTATAGCGAATATCCTGGCGCCATCTACTTATTTGATAATAAAATTTGTAGCTTAAAAACTTCTCGTCATCACTTTCCAACAGATGTCTTTGCATCAAATTAATAAAGAAAATATTTGAAAGTGGTTGGTTCTGTATATTAAAAGTGTTACAGTACTGCGTCATGGGTAGATTGAGTGTGTAATTACATTGAGTGTGTAATTCTAATAGGTAGATAGTGTGTGTACCTGCCACGCCATCAGGATACCAGATACCGTACTCCTCGTTAAGATATACATTCCTCAGATCGGGAAATAGGTGTAGAAGAAATAATTGCCAATGCCGGAGAAGAATCACGTATTGAAAAGTGGTAGGGCTCTTCGTGCTGGTGGAAATTGGATTCTGATCTGCAATGGAGGTGTTCGTAAGCGAGTAGAGCAGCGGAGATAAGGGACAGGCAGGCCGCAGGTTCAGTGACACGGCCACAAAGATGTTCCGTTGATGTTAATTATTTTAATGTGCCGCGGTAAAAAAGGGAAGTCGGCGTACAGCAGCGTCCTCCGGCGGCCATGGCGACGCAGCCAACCGGTTACTTGCTGATCCGAGACTCGTTATGAAATATTTATATAATATCCACAGCTCTTCATGTACCCCATTTCATGCAAAAAAATAAACTTAATGAAGCGGTTCTTAACTAGTAGATAGCTTACAGCTGGGGCGCATATCCTTTGGACTATCATCTGTCCAGCTGTAACAACTCTTCTCCGCATTTCTATTGCATGCAGACATCCTCAATAGATAGATATAAAGAAGAGCTTTGAAGCCAACTGTTTTGATCGTATAAGAAACATCATTTAGCGGTTCATCAATGTTTTATTAGACTATGTAGAAAAACCGTCAGTTTTACTTAAAAATTTCAAGAAGTTTTCTTGTAGAATGTAACCGTAACCGTAGAAAGCAAAGCATCATTCGACTTTTCCTCTTTACGGATATCGAAGTTTTAGCGCAAAATGTAGAATATTTGCAAATTGGCAACCTTCTTCAACTTTAAAGGTACCCATCATGTTTTAAGTCCATAGGATGTTAACAGTGAGATAAGCCACTTGAAACGAAACAAAATATTTAAGGAGATATTATTTTACAGATATGCTGGTTACAAGAATATTGACGAATTATATGAGGGTTTAATCAAAAGTTCAACATTTACGGACAGTGCGTAATTTTGACAATTATTCTAAATAGTCTGATAACCAAAACATAGGGGTTAACACGATTATAGTTTGTATATTGGCATAACGATAAATGTTTATATTTGAGACTGAGAAGCCTTTATGGAAACTAACTGTACAAGAAGGTATTTGTAGGTACCGACTTAAAAAAAAAGTTAATTTGAAAAGGCTCCCCGTCCCCCAAGCGTCTTAAAATGTTAAATAAAAAACTATAGGTATGTAATTAAAATAGGAGAAATGCAATTCTATGCAGTAACGAGTTTCCGCAACCGATTGCGCTTTAGCTAGAAGCGATTTCTTTTAACCAATTTGGTCGTGTAGGTAGACGGTTGTTGAATTTGGTACTTAAATCTAAAAACGGTTATCCAATCGCTATATTATTATATAAAGTTATTTTATTTTATGTCTGAGCGCTATGATCTCAGAAACTATATAATACTTTGATAATAAAACCTATGTGTTTCTTCGAAAAGCTTCAGAATATTCAAAATCACTGTGGACACAAAAAGACATTACCTATAAAAAAAAGACATTACGATGAAAAACTAAACAACTTGCACCGTAAACGTCTGTAACAACCATGACGTTTACGGCCATCGACTGTCAATACATGCGCCTTTTACGTGATGCCATGTGTTGATACATGATTCACGGGATGAAATATAAGCTACTTAATATGCGATTGAAAGGTCCTTGAATCAGGAGATCTTTAGGATGAATTAGGGCCGGAAAATGTCATGCGAGTGCAATGAAAATAGATAGGTAGTGACAGAACCACATTTGCTGGATCAGCTAGTGCACAATAGGTAAACATGAAGTTTCTTTGGGACAAAATTCTCTACTATTCACAAAATGGTCACACATAATAAACTATTGGTAAATGTATTTGGAAATGTAGACTTTAAAATGTATTTTCAATACTGCGAATTAAAAAAAAAACTGGCGTTCCTTATCCTGATGCTTGACTAGTCTTTATGGCAAAGCCAATAATAGAGAGATACATGCTAAATAGATCGGCTACAATGAGAATATTCGGAAACAAACTAGAACCACGAGTGAACGAAATAATAAAACGGAAATCAACAGGTTACTACCAAATAAAACTTAATTGATACGGTTTAAGAGGAAAGAGATGCGTCAGTAAGTAAGTAGGTACCTACTGCGAGTGTTGCGAAGTGTTCTCACAGCTAAACAATGAGCTGGCAATATCGTTACTTGTGAAACATTCACAGGCTCTGTGCCTAATATCACCCAGCAGAAACCAGCTAGCTGCTAGATAGTACACGGCGCATCATTACTATCTGGTGGCGTTCATTGTTATATAAGAATTATTATTGTAGGCAATGTCTGAGAGTGGTGGCGGAGTCAAGTTCATGGCTGAACAGCTCACGGCCGTGTTGTTGTACCCGGGTTCGTGGTCTACCAGTACTTACACGCGACTCGCAACAAATAAATTATGTATTAATAAAGGCGATTACATAAATAATGTAACGAGAACGAGTATTGTCTACGATAGCTACTTTACGGATTGCTACAATGCGTACCTACTTCGTGCCTTTGGGAAGAAAGCAAGAACAAAAAAAAACAGCATCTCTTCATCATCAGGATTCGTTGAAAAGAGATGTTTTTTTGTTTGCTTTTGTAACATTTCGAAAATGCATTTTGCATATTGCTTTTGTAACATTGTAATTTGTTAGCGAAAATGAATTTTGAGTCCCTTCTTCTGGATGTAGTTTAGCTAGCTCATTCTTCAATTTTCCTCTAGTGATATAGACTTAAGAGGCTTGGATTAGTAGTAGAAGTTTCTATATGATACCCTTAACAGCCCTTCCTTCCGCTATTCTGCACATACACCTAAATGTTGGTTCATTTTAGAATATTCTGTTGTCCCTACCTAACAAAGTTTTCCACTGAAATATTTGATCTAAATTAAGATTAAACTTCAAATGAGCCAAAATTCTTGTAAAAAGATTTGAATTGTGGAAACGGTGAACACAAAAACTGAAATTGTTCACATTGGGTAAAATATGAAAAATGTTTTCTTTAGGTAATTCTAAATGCTAAATATACCTTTTATATAACTTTATTGAAATAAACAAATACATATATACAACAACAAAAATATATTAAAGAGATTTAAATACAAATATATTAATACGAAAACAAATGAGCGGAACCCGTGAAGTCATTGAAACGACTTGTCAAAACCTCCTTATTAGAACGCAGTTTACTAATTGATTATTGAAAAAATACTTTAAAGTTACAAGTTGCTAAAAATCACAGAAGGTTAAACGGTTTAAGATAACATACATACATACATCTGCGGCGCTACAACCCTGAGTGGGTCTCGGCCTCCCTCAGCAAACTTCTCCAAGCCACCCTGTCCGCCGCCAGTGCGCGCCAGTCACCAACCCCCAAAAGCCCCAGATCCCTCTCAGCGCCATCCAGCCATCGTAGCTTCGGTCTTCCTATGCTCCTCCTTCCCTCTGGTCTCGTGCGGAAGATCCTGTTTAGAACCGAGTCTTGATCTGCTCGCGATACATGTCCCAGCCAACGGAGCCGGCCTATCTTTACGAATGTGGACACTTTAATGTCATTGTACATTTCATAAATCTCACGGTTGTATCTTATTCGCCAGTAATCTCCATCTTTGACTGGTCCATATATGCGGCGCAGGATCTTCCTTTCGAAAATGTCCAGTTTGTCCTGGTCTCGTTTACTCAGTGGCCATCAGGTCTCGGAAGAATACGTCAAGACCGGCCGAATTGTGGTTTTGTACAATTCTATTTTAGACTTCCTGGACAGCAGTTTTGATTTAAGGAGCTTTTGAAGCCCAAAGTAGGCCCGATTTGAGGATGTGATTCTCTTACTTATTTCATCGCTGACACTATTTTTATCCGTTATGAGAGATCCAAGGTACGTGAAACTATTAACAGTTTCAAAGGAGTAATCTTCAATGGACAGGTGACCAGTGTGTGATACAGGAGAGGTGGGGTCTGATACAAGATATTTTGTTTTTCCCTGATTGACAATCAGGCCAACTTCTCTGGCCGCTCTTTCTAGTCTCAAGAAAGTGTCTCTTAGAGTCTCCTCGTCTCTTGTGACAATGTCAATGTCGTCCGCGTATGCCAGCAGTTGTACCGACCCACCGAATATGGTGTCTAAAATGGTAAAACCCGAGTCTCTGATAGCTTTTTCCAGTGCTATGTTGAAAAGGAGGCAGGCAAGGGCATCTCCCTGACGAAGGCCATTCTGTGTACCAAATGAGTCAGACAAATCCGTCTGCACTCTCACCTGACATTCTACCCTAGACATGGACACCTCCGTCATCCTAACAAGTTTGTCAGGGATGTTGAATTCTCGCATTGCGCTATACAGTTTATTTCTATATATGCTGTCATAAGCAGCCTTAAAGTCAATAAACAGGTGGTGCGTCTCCACATTGAATTCGCGTGTCTTTTCAAGGATTTGCCTTAGGGTGAATATCTGGTCAGCACATGATCTATTCGGCCTGAAGCCACACTTAACACAAGATAACCTTTCAGTATAATACGATTTTAACCTAATTGTACCTGGTTACATTATACATGCCTATAAAAGTAACGAACCACAACGAGATTGCCCTCGTCGATCCGATGTCTATGATTATTATAAGGTTGAAGCGAACCTTCACACCCTTCTTGGCAGAACCTTATTAAGTGATCGAGGACCTCCGTTCTCGGGGCTGACGTACCCCACATTGTTACTGGATGGTACCTACCAACAGTACGCAGTGACGACGCGACCTCACGGCTTGACCCTCGGGTTACCATCGAGCTATTTTTCCCACATCTCGCAGATACACGAGGAGATATGACGCGAGATGGACACTATCTCGTGGTCGTGAAGCGCTAACAAGGCGAAAACAGCATTCCTGGGAAAGTTTCCATATTTCATAGAACATTCTGGATAACTATTTTATAAGATATCTTCCTCGCAATTATTCCCGATTAATTCACCGTTTAAAACTATTCGGGCATGTCTTGATTTTATTGAAATATGTAGGAATACCGCAATCAGAATTTAATGCTTTTGTTTTTTTTTTCAGGACAAAGGATAACAACAATCCAGTTAGACGGAGTGCAATATTTCGTATCCAGGATGAACCCTTATAGTCCAGAACTTAATTATTTCTTAGCTTATCAATATTGCAGGTAAGCCTGTATTTTTATTCTTCTCATTAACATTAAAGTTAGTAGATACTTTATTTATTTGAATAAATTATGAACAAGTCAAAAGATAGTTAAGAGGTTAGGCTTACCTTACCATACTCTACAGACAAATCCGACAGTTCATTACCTAAAAGTACGTTGAAAGAAGTATATCAATCAATAAAGAAAATCGAAGTGGTTGATAGCTCAGGACCCCTATTCTGTAGCAAGTGTAGGGTACTCACTTGAAAAAAGTGACTATTAGGCGATACGTTTTGTATGAAAAACTTCTATATGCGATTCTCGCACTCGATACGTATAGACGTTTTTCATACAAATGTATCGCCTAATAGTCACTTTTTTCAAAAGACTACCCTACACTTGCTACAGAATACGGGTACAGCAGTTCAGTCGACGCGCTTTTCGTACGTTCAGGGTACTGAGGGTCGTGGTTTAGAATTCAGGTACCCACCATTCTCATTTTTACGACACAAGCCTGTGCTTAGTATGAAATGATTTGTGTTCACTTTGAGTGATCTTTAAAAAATGAATTTAGTAATTGGTGCTTAAACGAAAAACAAAATGATTCACAAGCTAGCCGAGCATACCTAATGTTTTGCTTAAAAATTATGTTCGTTTATTTTTTGGGCAGAAAGTGTTTGGTGGTAATCCGTTCCAAATAAAAACGGTGGTAACCCTATATTGTTCTACCACAAAATTTACTATTCAAATATGAACACCGCCTCGTGGTTGATTGAATATTTATTCGAATTCATAACAAACTATTTGACTTAGCTGTGTTCCCAAGTATTCTTAGAAAATATCTTAAGGATAATCATTACATTATTTTGTCCTGCTAAGGTTTTAATTGCAACTGTAAAAGATTTATAGACGAACAAGTGCAGACCGAGTAGGTATAGGTACTATTCATCTGCATCCTATACTGGTTTTGTAACGATTAAACCGTATCGATAGTGTTATCGGACTAATAATTACCATTAGTTGGGACGTCTCCTCTTCGATATCTGTCAGGTCTGCTTACGGCGGACCTCCTATAGCTAATTGCTCACGAGGAACTAAATAACAGCACTGGCTGCAGCAGCAAGATATATGGAACATTTTATCTTTACCCGCAATTAAAATAAGGACTACTCCGATATGAGATAGTTTTTCAATAAAATTAATAGCGTTCAAGTGTATAGCTGGTTAGTGCTTATTCGCATAACTATAATACCGATAGGAATTTGCACTGTGCGTGGAAGACGCTAATAATAACCCTGTAGAAAGTTCAATTTAATCATAAAAATCGCAACACTTTAAGCTTGCAATTATTAGAAATTAATATAATTACCTACATATTTAGTTACGTAGAAATCAATTAATTTTATAGAAGGTACATTTTTTTAAACGAATCTGTGCTTTGACTCTTTCACAGTAAGCTATTTAAAGCTTGTATCATGAAAGAGGAAGATTGATATTATCCCATAGAATGCCATTACTTGTCATTAGTTATTTTACTGGTCTTTATTCAAGTAAAAAAAAAACTCCAATAATTGAGTCATTGGCAGAAGAGCGGTTCCGTCGCTGACTTTCATATATTCAGTTCGAGTCCCGAAACCGATCATTTCTTCAAAAGTGTGTTAACTTTACATTTGCCCAGAACTAACAATAACTAAGAATCCAGTAGTTACTGGGAAAGATTGATTTACCACTCATTCTTAAAAGACCCCTATTTTCCTATTGAAGTTGGTTCCCCATTCCCCACAGTAAAATATATATTCAAATTTTTACAAAATGAATCTGTGCTTACTCAAAGTGAACACAAATACACTCTTTGACTCTTTCGCAGTAAGCTACTTAAAGCTTGTGTCGTGAAAGAGGAAGATGGTTGGCACCTGGGATCGAACCCACGACCTCCGATACGAAACAGTACGAAAGCCGGCGTTGTAACCGCCAGTCTACCAACCACTTCATGCCGAAAAATGGTAAAAATCTAAACACTTCAAAAAATCGAATATCTATTTCTAACTGCAATGATTTCGTGTATACGTGATCACACCAATGTTCCGCTGCACCGCTAAATCTATCATCATCAATGAAATACTCCACGTTCTAAGTCTATTTTTATCCAGAGTGCAAGTCCGCCATATTTTAATGTCGCAATAAATAAATGAACGAGCGCTCGAAATATCCGAGGTCTCCAAAATAATAAAAATATCATTGCGAAGATTGTAATATTACACACGAAAAATTTTGATCCAACTTTATTAAATTTTTATTAACGGTTCATAGGAATCGCACAAATTATTATAAGTAGTTTTATTATAAGTAGTTTTACTAGAACTATAAATAAGAAGTAACTGATATAACTTCTTACGCAAAAGAGTAAACAGTATAACTAAACAATACTTAACTGTTTCATATGATACAGTTAATCATTGTTTAGTTAGTTAAAATAATAACCACAAACAAACAAATAATTAACATAAAACAAACGCCAAGAAACTATATTATAAGCTACGTAGGAACGTCAAAAAAGTTCTCACGATAATTAATTATCATGCTACTAAATTTTAATCCGTTACCTTCTATCATAATTTTACTAACTTATTTTTTATCCGTTACCTTCTATCATAATTTTACTAACTTATTTATTATCCGTTACCTTCTATCATAATTTTACTAACTTATTTTTTATCCGTTACCTTCTATCATAATTTTACTAACTTATTTTTTATCCGTTACCTTCTATCATAATTTTACTAACTTATTTTTTATCCGTTACCTTCTATCATAATTTTACTAACTTATTTTTTACTAGCTTATACCCGTCTTGCTTTACGTTTTTGATTCCGATTGTCAGGCTTGATCGGTAGGTAATTAAACAGGTTCTAGTCTAGCTTCCCATTGCTTTGCAGACCTCTATAACTGACATAAGCACAGAAAAAGAGGAATGAAACTTTCACAATTCATAAAAAGAGAGAAGAATGACACTTTTAATGTTTATTAAAATTTTCTATGAAGATCCTAAAAAATAGAGTTTTTTAAATAGCTCTAAATATA
The DNA here is from genome assembly GCA_963576905.1 of Mystacides longicornis. Taxonomy (NCBI): domain Eukaryota; kingdom Metazoa; phylum Arthropoda; class Insecta; order Trichoptera; family Leptoceridae; genus Mystacides; species Mystacides longicornis. The sequence goes on along the minus strand of OY756426.1, from coordinate 18,276,835 downwards.
TTAAAGTTAATGCAACAAATTGTATTAAAGAACCTTCTCCGGCATTTTGCACGGCTCTGTGCAGATTCATATCTGACGTAGCATTTGTATTTTGAGCGTGATGCTATGACATACGGTAAAAAGCAAATAAAAAAACATTTCTGAATTATTATGTAGATAGAGGAGGGGCTAATGCGAGTTTTATTTAATTTCCCAATTTACCACGAAACTTTCTTAATTTTTTCTTTCATAAGAACCTTTTCCTGATAAAAGCCAACACGACAAAAAAAGAATTAGTGAAATCGGTTCAGCCGTTTAGGCGTGATGCGATGACATACGGTAAAAAGCAAATAAAAAAACATTTCTGAATTATTATGTAGATTTTCCACGCAACTTTCTTAATTTTTTCTTTCATAAGAACCTTCTCCTGATAAAAGCCAACACGGCAAAAAAAGAATTAGTGAAATCGGTTCAGCCGTTTAGGCGTGATGCTATGACATACGGTAAAAAGCAAATAAAAAAACATGTCTGAATTATTTTGTAGATAAAATGCGATTTACGATGTAAAAATTTAATTAATTTTAGCTAATAATTTATTGCATTATGTTATAGTTACGTTGATTCGGGTGAAGGATGACGTTCGACGGGATATAAGCTTGAAATCAAAACAATTCATCTATAATTGCTTTACTTTTTAAAAAATTCAATAGATGGCGGTGTAGTAGGAAGTACATAACATGTGATGTATGTTTGCCTATTGTATACATACATCGAAAGAATTTACCAATTTAAACCAATTTTTTCGAATTATTATGTTGATCCGTTACCTTCTATCATAATTTTACTAACTTATTTTTTATCCGTTACCTTCTATCATAATTTTACTAACTTATTTTTTATCCGTTACCTTCTATCATAATTTTACTAACTTATTTATTATCCGTTACCTTCTATCATAATTTTACCAACTTATTTATTAAATAATGCGAGAGTTAAATAGATGATATCAAGTAAAGCAAAATAAAAATTATCAAAATACCCGGACTCAAGAATTCGCTTCAATGACTGATGGATGATGATCCAGCGCAGCGTTCCGCCAATCCTCATTTCCTTTATGATAGTAGTGGGGTCTTTAAGAGAAATGTACTGGGGAGGGTGGGGGAATGGTTTGGTGAAAACAACCTAATCTTAAATACGACAAAAACGAATGCGACTCACTTTTCTCTAAAAAAAAAAAAAAACGATTAACGATCCTGTCATTGAGGCATTAGCATCACAGCAGTCTGTAGAGACAGCAAACAACGTTAGGTTTCTGGGTGTCACTGTGGATAATAAACCGATGTGGACTCCACATATAAACCAGTTGTGCAACAGACTAAGCTCCGCAGTATATGCTGTAAAAAAATCAAAGACATTTGTGGAAAAAAAGCAGCTAGAACCGAGGTCTCGAAGGGGTTCCTTTGCCTTAGTGCCCGTCTATACAACAAACTACCAGCTGACGTGAGACTGCTGGAGGCGGAAGCGTTTGAGAGGAGGGTGAGGACGTATCTCGTGGATAAGTCATTTTACTCAGTTGACGATATGCTAAATGAGACAAATAGTACCATTTAGCATTGATAATGATAATAATATATGTAAACTAACTTAGACATGACTAAGAATGTACTTTTAACACCAAATATCATGTATCTGTTGTGACTGACAAGAGCAAGGTTGGGCCCTTTACACCCACCATGACTCAAATCATTGAACTTATTGGATTTTTTTGTGATTCCTGTGTTTGTGATTTATACTTACTTATTGTTATAAATTTTGTTTTCTCTTGTTAATTTTATATGTGATCTATATGTTAAAAATATATTGTAAAACCTATCTGACGTCCCCGAATTGGGCCTATGGTGGCAACAAATAAATAAAATAAAAATAAATAAATTTAACTCTTTGGTCCAACTTAAACACTGTCCAACATTCTCAACCATAATAGGTATGTTAGAGCTGGTGGCATCAAGTTTTATACAGTAGCACAAAGGAATTGAAATTCCAACTATCACTAAAAGCCAAAGAAGCATCAATTTGCAGAAACTATTCTACTTTTGATTTCAGTAGACACACCGTAACACTATGACAATAAACACTGATGTATTTATATTTTGTAACATTTGTTTCCAGATCGTTAGGACTTCAACTAGCTTCATTTGAAACCAAGGAAAAGGCAGACTCAATCACAACGTACCTTACGAATGCAGGTAAATTCATACATTTTTTAAATTAACAATCATAAAAATATATCTCACTTTTCTGCCAGATATTGTGCAGTGCCATATCTGGCAGAAAAGTGAGATATATGTGCCATATAATACCAATTTTGGAGTAAGACACAAAAGTGCTATTGTTTCAAAATTCAATTGCAAAGGGCAATGGTTACAAATTTCTTACCTAATTTGCTTATGCTAATTATAATTTCCATAATGTTCCGTCACCAGAACTAAAATTTTTGCAATAAAGTAACAAAACACTAATATTCTTTAGCCCTTCAATGAGTCAGACATAAACGGCAAAAACTACGCAACCGTAAGAACGTGAAACTGTAATAAATGTAAAAAATACTTAATTTATTCTAAGAAAAAAAACATTAGAAAGAAGTTATAAACAAAGGCCAACTATCCGGCGATTTTATTATCCTTAGAGAGCGAATACTTTCACAGGCATGCCGACCAAAATGCTATTCGCAATAAGCAATTAAATGCAAACAACAATCATACAAATATATCAGTGCGTAATCTCGAAAGGGAAATCTAACCTATGAGCAGTGGTCAGACCACAGTCACGGCATTGTTATCATCTTGCACGAAACGTTCTTCGGATATATACCTACCTACGGTTTGATCTCTCGGAGGATAATACAACATAACACAGCCAGCCAATGGCGTAATACTGCCAGAGCGGCATCCCGGGAGGTGAAGCACTCAGGGTTCAAGGATGGCGAAGCAACGAACCCTTACACAAAGCAGCATCCGAGGCAACAAAATCAAGAGGATACGCCGCACGGTGGGCGTTCACTCCTTACATAACACTCCTATGGCTACATGCGCTAGGCTAGCCAGTTAATAATTTACTCGCAAAGGATACAATAGGCGACTCCCAGTACCTACTCCCAACGCTAAACCTTTGATCTCTTGCGGCCCGTCGCTTCAATTAATCTTCCCTCTAAGTGGAGGCTTGAAATGTGCAAACAATACGACTATTCATATGTCTGCGTGTGGGAACATCGCTGATAAGTTTGATTGTATCAGCCTGCCTCCACAGCCTGCAATAGTCTATACTACCATTCATAAACATTATTAACTCGAATAAGATATTTAGGTAAGACAGCCTTCAGGAATATATTAAAAACATAATGTACTATATTTTGCGTATTAAATAAAGACGAATAATAGTTGTTCCTTTATTTTCTAATATTATTTTCGATACCAACCCAGAAGAGTGTTCAAATTAGTTCTGAAAACCCCATCCACTTGAAATGCCTCAAATCACCCAAGTAATTTTGATGCGGCCTATGCAAAGTAAATGTTTTAAAATCGGTTTGATATATTGTGGAAATGGCTGAGATTATGTGAATATAAACGAATAATGGTAGTGGACAATTGGACATCTAACTTTTGAGGAGCCATTGTGTCGTTCGTTCCATTTTAGTACAATCCATTCAAATTCTCGATATTGGCACTTTGATCCAAATGACAAGTCCATTGTTACGAAAGGTAGGCGGTTTTCAAATGACCGTAAATATCAAACGACAAAACGACGTGGAACAGTCAAAGTAGACGAGGTGGTTTACTCGCGTCTCTCATCCAAAGTTCTCCGATGCAACGTTTCGCCTAAGGTCGGCCGTTCACCGTACGGAAATAATTGTGACGTTATTTCGTCGACTGGGACCGCAACGGGTACTTACTTCATCATTACAGTAACCCAAGTATTATGATTGCCATTTAGGTAAAGTAAATTGTATGACACGAAGTCGACGAAGTAACGACCTGACTCCCTAACAGAAGTAACGGAAATACGACGGGCGAATGCGGCAGAAGTGAACAAATAATAACTTCTATTTGTCTGCTTGGTTTTCTGCTATTCACGACACCCGTCATTGCCGTCGTGACAGCAGACTGCTGACGACGATAAAATAATGACCAAATGACATGTAATCTCAGCTCTTTGGGTAGGTGCCTATGCAAAGATCTTAAACTTCCCTAACTAACCTATATTATTTACCTTCTTGACCATTGGACCTTTCCGTGATTTGCCTGTTCTTGGTTGACGATACTTTTATTATTGATATAACACCTTATTTTTGTTGTCTGTTTTTATTGTTTCATATAACTGTCCAAACGAACTTCAGCTTTTTACATTCTTTTTTGCCACTACTTAAGTCGATTTGAATTGTTATTGGAATTCCATTATGGACTAACTTTTTTGCTTGCAGTCTTTTCGCCGTTTAAAATGTTGTTTATAGTTTGTCGAAATTGGCATTAGTACCTAAAGTTGCATAATACCTAGATATATTGGTTAAATATCGTACCTATGCGCTTTTATATCACTTCACTAAACATGGCGTTATTGTTTTTTTTCCTGATTTTGCATAGGTGAATTGTATTGGTAAAAGGGCGTATACGCTTTGATATCCATTGTAACTTGGAATTATTGTTTTCTGAATTTTGAAATTATGATTCTGTTAATTAAATTAGCCATCTTCAGAGAACAAAGTAGATAAGAACCTAGTTTTATGTGTGGGGGTCATGCATTGTGTCGTACCAAAAGGCGATGTTCTTCAACACAAATAATCGAGACTATCTGATGGTTGCTGTTCTTATACGCGCAAATATGGTTTAGAACTGTTAAAAGAAGCAAGGTTGAGGCGAGATAAGCATAGAAAACGAGATTGTTGAGTAGGTACTTACCGATTCCCGTATAATTAGAGAAGCCTTAAACAACGGAAGAAAAGAAAAAAGACGAAGGCAGTAAAAAGAACGAGCGGTAAACAGTAATAACGCAATAAGATTTTTTCAATTTCCTGCGCATACCAACGGCTGTGATTGCTGTTTAATGCGAGAACCCGAGATGTGTATAGTTACACCAACAGCAAATTGCTTACGCATTATTGATAATTGCGCTTACATAATGGCCACCACATGTCAATTCGTTGGAGACAATAAAAGGTAAAACATCTCCAGGACGCGATAATAAATAAACACGAGTTTCTTACAGTTTTTAATTAGCCCGTTTGGCGGTATATCGGCCCCGTGTAACATCAATGAACCGTGAAGGCAACCTGCGAGAAACAGAGGAATTATTCAACTCATTGTTTGCTACAACGGAGATGCCCGATAGATAACGTACCGACTGTACAGTAATCTTTTGTTCCTCCCTATGTTCTCAGTGCGCGGGTTAATACGGGGTTCCCGTAATTATTCAAAGCGCGTACTTTGTGTAATATGTCTGATTTTTATCCATGTACAACTAGTCTTATTACTCTTAGGTAGGTCCCAATATGCCTCCAGAGAAAGATAACAAATTATTGTTCCTTTTGAAAGGTTTTATAAGATTACATGATAAAGTGTAATAATTATAACAACATTCTACTTGAGACCTTTTTACAATATACATGCAAAAAATACTGATGCCATTCACTTACGACCTTATTACGGCTTGCACTTACGACCTTATGTAAAAAAAGGTATTAGAGACTTTTCATGAATTTTAAGAAGTTTTAAATTAGGAACCCCCTTTTGAGTTATATAGGTGTTATTTGTGAGGGAAAAAGTTTTGAATTATTTCTATGGTTCTAGGGTACAACAAATATGACTTCTGGACGTCAGGAAACAATTTGGGAACGGACATGTTCTTATGGATGAGTACTGGTCTGCCATTCAACGCAACATTCAACTACATGAAGAAGCCAGGAGAGGTCAATATGGAGCATCCAGCACTGGTGCCGCATTCACAAAGCATGGATCCCTTGGATGTCCCACAAGGAAGCACCGCACCCCAGCGTACAGCCAGGCATGGGTAGGTTTACATCATATTTTTTTGTGTTGGAATATTCTCATGCGAATAAAATGTGGCTAATATTGTTTTGATCTTAAAGAAATACGGAGCATGTGCTAAGTGATGGCTGTGTGGCGTTAAAAGCACCGAAATTCCACTGGGAACCACAACACTGCGGGGACATCAAGGACTTCATCTGCGAGCAGACACGCTGCTACTATTACAACTACGGCTCCATACCAGTTTCTTCAGCGCAGGGGTAAAGCCAACACGACAGGTGAGGTACTAAACAAAGCAGAAACATTGGCAGGGGCCAGATTCTTTAGACTAGAATCTGACGCGAGTGTTGTCAAAACGGAAGTGAAAACTCTTTCATAGTTTTGATACTTTATTTGAACAAAGAAAACCAAAAGAATCTCGCCTCTGGTACACAACCCACCACCAAGAATCCTTAACATGACTTCAGCCATCTATCTAGGTCTCGTGTCACATACAACACAGTTCTGTACATTCAAACGACCTTTTCATTCTACTATCTAATGTAAATTAAATACAAAATAACTATGTAATAGCATAGGTACTAACTCAAAGGAAGATGCAGTAATTTTTTGTAGAAATTTATAAAATGATAAACTGAGAGCCACGGATCGGGTTCTTTCACCATTTACACCTGACAGAGTTGATTAGTGATTTATTTGGTGGATGGGGGACCTTAGCTTTGATTAGTATCTCATTCTCATCAATTATAAATTACAAACATATACTTTTGAATCCAACAAATCTCTGATAATCCTCCCTGTTATGTGGCACGTTACATTATGATTCTTGCATGCTTTAACACTCTACTAACCATTCCTTCAAATAAAACCAGATTTACCTTAGTAGATTCCAAATACTCTATAACATGATATCACCCTGTAAAAGAAAAGCACTTACATACTAACTTATGTCACTGTGGAAACCACATATTTTTTCAGTAACAACACCTTTTGATTTGAACTAACAATACATTAAAATATGCAGAAAAATATTGAGCCTCACAAATGAAATTTTCATGCTTGCGCAGGAAACCACTTTCAATGACCACGACAACAGCAGCTCCTCCACTAACCAGTTCCTCACCTGCTCCACAACGCAACGAACACCTGCCCACTCATTTCACCCTCAATGATCTTTTGAAGCTCAGACCAAGCTCCCTGGATGGGATTCAATCGCCACACTTAAAGTCGGCATCAGTTTTGGCGCACAAGAGTTTACCACAAGGATTGCAAGTTGATGGACAGTATTCAGGCATCAAACACCACGATAGAGTCAAATCAGACGAAAGTCAAGTATTTTTAGATAAAGAACCAGCGGCACAAGGTACTTATGACGGAGACACGGACGTTAACGACTCACCGACTCCTCTTCCCAGTGAGTCAGATAACGGAGTAGATGAGGAAGGAGCTGCTACAATGGGACCATACAATCATAGTCAAGACTTACAAATGGGAGACGATCCCAATGCTTATATAGTACCAGGGCAAGCCAACAACCAAGACGACTACATATCAACTATTGAACCAGACACAGTGACCACTTACAAGTCAGAAACCTTACAACGGTTGGTCGGGAAAGTTCTAGCTGCACCATCAATCTAATATTTGCACAAACTTTAATCTCAGTTTGATTTTTCACAGAGTTCATTTCAGTTGAAATCTCATCAAAATGTTCCATTAAAATTAGCAATCAAATTATCTTTAAGTAAATATTTATAGTTTAAATGTTTCAAACTCAAAAGTATCAAAAATGAAGTTCGTACGACAAAATAAGCATTGGGAGACTAATTTCGAAATTAAGTGCAAATATCGTACATTTTTACAAAATGTATGAAAACAAATCAAAAGATACGAATAGATTACTAGCAACTATTTAGAATATTAAGTGAGAAACATTCCATTTTCGGAAACAAAGTACTTAAGATTTTGGCAATTACATCATTGACGGGACGTTAATGATTACTTGCCAAGATTTTAAACGAATTGGTACAATGGTGGGACTAAAGTCTCTGTTCTTGAAATGCTAACCATAATGCAATACTAAAAGAACCCAGAAATATACGTCTGATAGAAGTAATATTGTATGATAAGTTATGTTGTACCACAGTATTATTGCATCATCCTAATACCTTTATACAGGCACCTGTAAGATGATTCATAGTAATGTAAAGCTTCTAATTATTTTTATAGAATAAACAATCTCAAAAGTTATCTTGTCTTTCTGTATAATATACAAACACGCTTACCAGCCGTTAATCACCCCTTCAACGTTGAGCATAGGCACTATCTTGAAGACATAGTTGGATCGCAAGTTGTATGAGAGAAGAGATGTATCTAGGAGTGTACCCAAGGTTCCGTCCATGACCCAAGAAGCGTTGCTCTCGGCTGGATGTATTCTAGCAGTCAAAAATATAATCTCCCTATCCTATAATAAAATTTATAAGGGAAATGTTAAATTAACACTGTTTTTGAACAATAAGGAATTACATGAAAAAAAAGGGCTGAAACTCGGGACCTATTGAAAATATCCTTTAGGGATATAACAGGAGTGCCTATGTACCCACTTTCCCTCATTTTGTTAAAGTAACATGCACCTGTTTACCTTATATGAATTTTTACAACCCTTCTACGAATAATAATATATAGAGTGCCATCTATTATTGACTCCTACGAATAATATATTATTGTAGACTGCCATCTTTTTATAGTTTATAATATGTTCACCAACATTTTCAATAGATGGCACTCTACAACAAAATATTATTTGTAGGAATTTTTTGGCACATTTGCCCCAGTGACGCAATTGCCTCAGTTTACCTTACAATTATTAAACCCTACATCTTGTGTATGATAATTGAAAGATAATTGTTCTAATAAAGATGTATAATGATCAATCAGAAATTAATCATAGTAAAAAGAGAGATCACCACATTCTAGATTCTTTGTCATTTTTCAGGACTAGATTTTTTTTTATACCCATCACGCCGTTTAGGCAGAGAGTACGGATTTCCATTCTTTGCTATCCAAACACACCTCGTTCGTTTCTTCCAAACGCATAACATTCCGCATACATGCTCTCCTATTTCTTTTGGTCCTGACTTGGCCCTCATCTAAGACTGAACCGATATGATCGGACCATGTCATTCGAGGTCAACCTCGTCTCCGTGCACCCTAGATGGTGCAGGACTAGATCTTAACAAATTATATTGCCAACAGTTAAAAATCAATGTTACACTAATTTTGAATAGTTTTTTAAATTGATGTCTATGGACTAGTGCTGTTTGGCAAGCTGACCTTTTGAGATCAGTTTTTTGCTAACAATGTTCACCGTTTTGGTGATCAAATCAAATAACTGAAATTTCTCATCATCTTCAACATTAAGAAAAGTCCCATGCCTAGTTATCCTACGTAATGTTATCAAAATTTCCTGCAGATGTCTCGTCATTGGATTAATATTAAAGAAGGAATAAGCAATGAAGCATGTTTAAGTGGGATGCAAGGCATGTATCACCAGTATTGGTAATGGAAAAACACACACAAATATATATTATTAAAATGAAACAGTACAATAGGCAATTACATGAATTCTATTTGTTGGTGTTTCCTCTCCCGTGATTGTGATCAGAGGAATTTCATTTTTATTCAAAGAGTAGCAGAGCGTGTCCAGTCTGTAGAAGACACCCCGAGGCAGATCCAAAGAGAGTAACCAAATATTTGTCTGAAAAAGTTAGAATCCAACATAAGTTATAATCAAAAAAGAAAAGAATATAAGATATCTACCAAAAATCTTTGATGGGCGAACATAATAGTATAACTGCAATATTGGTCTTTTTGTGAAAAAATACTTCTTGGGAACCAGTTCCTTCAGCTCCCCATTCACTGGATCACTCCATTGGATTTCTTACAAAAATTTAGTCCTATTCACGATCACTCCATGGATGTCATCCATTTTTGACAGATATGAAACTTGAGTTTTTTTTTCAATCATTATAAAGAAAATTTACCATGTTACTACAGGCATTTTGCTATTTTAAAATTAAAAACAGCAACACATATACCCTGGTGGAAGGAATATTTATTTCAACAATATATGCATATACCCTGGTGGAAGGAATATTTATTTCAACAATATATGGTATTATGACAAAATGAGACAAACTTGCATCAAGTTTTAACACTGACAATCAAGTGACGTAACGACTTGTACCACGCCCACTCGAGTTTCCCCGTTGACAATCTGTTTGGAGTGATAGAAAAATTGCTTGTCGTAATTGAATTTTGGACTGATGGATATCCGACTCACCCTATCACTCCACATCATCCAGTTTTTTGGAGTGACATCACCCATTTGGACGGATGGAGAGATCGTGAATGGGGGGGGGGGGGGGGTTTAAATAGTGCAACTGCGATGTTTTGTCTCCCTTTTTGCAGACCAAAAAGACAAACGAACACCTTTTACTCCTGACTTGTATTCTTACAACAGTATTAATACATGTTAAATAACTTATAATAATTATTTTACTGAATGAAATGTTTCTAGGTTCCATGGAAAACTGGAGTTATTCTGTTATGTCCGCTCATAATTAATTTATTAAGTGGAGTAGTAATAGACTCACCATCATTCTAGAGTAGGTGTACGGATAATGATAGGCGATGTAACAAACATCGTTGGAATGCTGAAATTCTATGGAAAACGTAACCGTGTAAAAGTAATGAGCCGGATTTCTACTCTTAAGAAATTGAAAACTATTCCTGTAATAGCATATGTCTGTGCCAGCCCTTTGCCAACCTAAAAATAGAGTCTTAATATTAATTTCGTAAAACAGTAACAAGGACAATTCTTAAAAAAAGTTTACAAATAGACATTTAGGTTTGTAGTGGATGAATATTTAAGATTGTGGAAAGAATGGATGCAAGTATATAATAATAAAGAAAATTTATATGGCTGAAAGGAAAGGTGTAAGTGGTCGACCAAGAATGATGTGGATTGAAAACATTGATTTCATCCTCAAGGAAGACATCAGAAGCAAGAGAAATAAGAGGTTGTATAAGAAATGGTAAGTTGGTGGAAGAAGCAAAACAAGTGGATAGAAAAGAGTGGCGGTTCATTCTCTCTGCCTAATGGGACACAGCATAATAAAAACAAGATGTGAAACTTTAGAAGAGGCCTATATCCATTAGTGGAGAGACGGCTTATAAAGAAGCAGAAGATGCCTGTTATCCAACGAGCTTTACTGATAGTATTCTATTAAATTTAAATATTTGGTAGAACTGGTAAGACTTTTTTCATAATGTAATTAAAAATGGACTACCACTACACAACTTCTGCCTAAAACATCCCAATAATATTGGTAGATACCTGGATTTCCTAGAATCGCCTCCTTGACCGAGAACATCACCGGCATCATTCCAAAATTAAACTGGCTGTCAGCCCTTTCACAGTTGATTATATTGAATGTGTATGTGCATCCGCTAGTCATGTTGCTGACTTCAAAATAAAACCACAAATAACGTTTGCAAGAGTTCACATCCGGTGTAAGGATGAGGTTATATTCTCTTTGACCGACCTGTAATTTAGGAAACAGATACACTTTTATACCATCATATTTATTTGTTCTTTAAACTTATTAGAACTTTGAAACACCAAGAATAGTCTACGTTGTTTTTCTTTATTCTTAGTCTAGTGTTAAGAATTTTTAAGTATTTAAAACTACGATAAAACACTCACTTGAATAGCTTTCCTTAAATTACCAGATTCAAAACGAGATTCAAACTCTAATCGTTTACTCGGATTGAACTGTTTGCTTAGAACTTTCTGCAGATCATTATTTTCTAATCTAAAAATAAAGAGAAAAGATAGAGGCATAGAATTTCTAGAGGTTTGCTAATGATGTAGACAAAACAAAATACAATTACTTATGTGGCTGAGGGGTTTGGAACATGCAATGGTCTAGATTGTACACCACATCGTGTGTGGTACTGTCCGGGTGAATGGCATGGTCAATCACATTTAAAATTTTCCTCCTATAAGACAGCTTATCGGTGTAATGCAAGAATTCGGGCAACTCAACAGCGTTTGCACCAATCATATCGGGATACGCTACTTTTACAAACGGTATGACACTTCTCACTTTGGAGGCAATAGCCATATAAGCGTCTTCGTGTTTATGGAATGCAAATAGTTCTTGGAAAATGGCAGAATTCTGTTGTAAATTACCTGAAATAATTTTTTTTTATGATTAAACTTATTTGAGGGAAAAAAATTAGTAAAACACAATTATTGCTTGTTAATGTTACCATATGAATCCGGTGACGCTGGGAAACTTTGTAAGACATAATCAAACGAAGCGTCTGCACCATTGTTTTCATTCATTTTCATATTAGAAATATTGACTTGAGAGGCTGACAGGGGCATTAAGGGTTTATCCAAAGAATTTTCTTTATTGCCAGCATTTTTAAAAAGCTTCATCTGTTTTTGCAGAATAGTAAATTCTTTGAAAAGATGATTATACCTGAAACAGAGTTCATGTGTGAGTGAATGTCTTTCAAACACAAAGTATACATGAGGATATTCTTAAAAATAAACCTTTTCAAATCGTCCACCTCCCTGAGAGATGTTTGTAAGTAAAATGTACTGTTGATATTAGTCAAGGAGTCATCGGGCGTGTGGAAGGAATTTTCAATATCTGAATCACTCTCTACTTTATTTAGGAAATCTTTATATTCGCCATCAAAATCATCTTCATCCGAACTGGATATGTCATTTAAACTAGGTTCATTGTCAATATCGTGAAGTAAGCTTGTGCATTCTTCTAGGAAAAGAATAACGAAACCATAGACAGATACAATTAAGTGTTTCATTGATAAAGAATATGAAGTGATGGCTATTTATAATGAAGTATTTTTCATTCATATGAAAACCGAACACTACAAAAAATAAAATACAATATTTTTAAACATGAATATTAAAAGATTTAATCAAAAAAGTAAGAGAAGAAACCATTTACTTTGTTCAACTGCTGTTAAAGCACAAAGATATGTTAACTTCCTCAATAAACAGGATGAGACTACGCAAAGAAGTATAGTATGAAAATATGTGTTCTGTGGTCCTGAAAAGAAACAATGTATGCTCTGATAAAGTGGATGAAATGATAACACAATACATTACCATTTTGGATGGATGATAAATCAAAGACGGCTGGATTTTTATTGGAGACAGGCAACGATCTGTTATTTAGTGTATGACAAATAATATAGCTACACTTGGTTATGAGTTTGTCAAAGTGGTCTTCATCGTAGCATGACAGACAAAACCTATGCAGACTCTGTATGTGTTTCTTATTCGCTAATATTTTACGTCCACTTTCTGAAATGATCAATAATATGAAATATAGAGAAATAATTAGATTGTAGAGAATTAAACTAAATAAAGTGACAACTTACGAGTAACAGAAATGTGTTGTAACGTTTGTAAAATACGTAATACAATTTTCAGCCTAGTTTTGCCCTCATATTTCTCCCATCGATCAAATATTTTTAGTAAAGCTATGACAAACCCTGCTTTGGCCATTTGAACACAGCAGATTTCTATAATAAACAAACATTTGGTTGATTAAGTGTTTTTTGACCCATAAGCAGATTATATTGTGTTGTGTACTTACTGTTTCTGCTCAAATAATCAATTGTATCTAAACAAAGTCTTAAACGAAGAGTTGGAGCATGATTGAGGACTATCAAAATTTTATCGTAAGTTAGTACAATGTCATCTCGAATCAAAATAGAAGACGTGCAGGCTGAAAAAAAATCATATTTATAAAATTCAGTAAAAACCAAAACAAAGTTTGATATTTCATTCCAAATAATTAGTGTAGGTACTTACAACTTTTACTCAAAATTTTCATAATACTCAAAAGTGGAAACACAACTTTCGTGTTGGTGTAGTGTGTTTTTAGAATACTGTGCATGATCTTCACACCCCCAAAAGTACGAAGCTTCAGAGGAAATTTGGAATCTAGAAAAATAATTTGATATTATTATTTCAGTTCATGCCAACAATAGTGCCTACTTTGCTCTACTCTCAATAAGTACCCCTATGTAATAGGGTATTATTGTTCTGTGATAAGTACCAATCATTTCAAAAATAAATGACATAGAGGCGAACACAATCATAGACATTTTGATGGCTATATTTGGCACCACCACCACCATCTATGGAGGAAATTTATAAGTTTTGGTGAACACAATCAACCAAGTAGGTGATCTTCAATGAATAACAATTGTTTCACACAATCAGGAACAGAGGGACACAACAAAAGGTTTTAAAAGTCAGCAGCAAAGATACAAGTTTTTTGTATCGTTTGTATGAAAAGCGCTAAACTACTAATATTTCCATACTTAAAAGAAAATACATAGTCATAATTCATACCTTTGATGGCCAGTTGGTTTAGAACCCAGAGCAAGTCGTAGAGCAACGATTCTAGATTCACATTGTTGGGTTCTCTCTTAAGGTTTATCTGGATTACAGCCTTAATTAACATGGACGATACATTTTGTCTGACCAGATTTGTAATGGCCTCAAAGCGAGGGGTATTGCTAGCTAGGGAAGAGAAACATATTATTATTAATAAGTTTAACCTACAATACATTAAATTTATTAATTTCAAAATATTGTTACTACAAGTTGATACTGTCATGCTTCACTGTTTCTTTGATATTATTATATACCCCATTTTATAAATACCTACATTGAAGAAAGTTGAATAATTTGTATCTAACATTACTACAATTATAATTGCAAGAATCAGCGATGTTTAAAATCGAACGTTAAGTCTGCGAATATGTTCCAAAATCACTTGTATCGGGTGGAGGTTTTTTATTCATTAAACAAAAAAAGAAGTCTACAAATAAATATGTACTGAGAGTTCGTCACTGAGAAATAAGGTTTTGTGACCAGTGGCGTACCGTGGGTTTTCGCCGTACGAGGCGGGATCAAAATTTGCCCCCCCCCCTACCCCCCATAATGTATAAAAATCGACCAAAAGTAAAAAATATTTATATCACAATAAAATAGTAAAAAAGTAAAGAAAAAGCAAAAAAAATTTTTTTTAAGAAAATAAATCAGAATAGGTACTTACTGAAGATCTGATTTTCTCAATCTGTAGCCTAAGTATGTAACTCGCATAGATAACTTGACATTGCGTCATGTTAAGGTAAACGTTACGTTACGTTTCAAGTAGACGCGAGAAATCACAGCGCGTACAAAAACGCATAGGTTTTCACTAAATTACGGTGACGTAGGCTTACATACTACCGATGTAATTAAAAACTGACAGTTGGCTCCGTTTTGGTACAAAACGAAGACTATAAGTACGTTTTGTGTCTTACATACTTAGGCTACTGTGGGGCTAGTACGAATCTTAACGAAAGCTAATTGCACGCAAATAAGCGCTTATAAACGTGCAAAAAGTGTTCCAAAATTAAACGATCGAATCGTTCGATCATTTTTGTATGGAAAATTTTCGAAACTCCATCGATGATCGTTTCGATATTCGATCATCGAAAACTTATACTAGGGGTACTGGTCGTGTTTAGTACAGCGCAAGCAAATTTTGCCGCCCTCGTAATAGAGGCGCCCGGGGCGGTCTGCCCTTCCGCCCTCCCTCGGTACGCCACTGCTTGTGACCATCATGAATTTACTACAAAAGTCGATTAGTCTTTACCGTCTGGTCTAATCAACTCGTCAAAAATAATTTGTTGTACGTAAACATATTACATTGTAGTACATACCAATAAATTTATATTGAATCTCGAGCGCTTTCGTCCAACTCATCGTCCAACCAACGTATATATATATATGTACCTATATATATATATATATATATATATATATATATATATATATATATATATATATATATATATATATATAATAATAATAATGTTTGTCATCTGTAAATATCCTCTCCCACAACCGTGGTACCATGATTGTCTTCTCTTTGATTTTTTGTTATTGTAATTTAGTCTCTTGACAATGTCTGCGTGAGTTGGACGAAAGCGCTCGAGATTCAATATAAATTTTGTGAAAGTGCAACTGTGTGTTATTTAATTCATAATAATGAACTTTCACTACGTAAATACACAAACCCTCCAAATATTACATACCAATAAATTGAACTAATATGCATTTTATACATCTTTTTGTACAAAGCGTGTACTTTGAAGAATGTGGTAAGCAAGCAACCCAGAATTCCACCAACTGATAATTTTACCAATCACATAATCAAAAAAAATATATTAGAAACACAGTTTGAAAATGAAATTTTTGGTGTGTGAAGAAATTACGTACCTTTTTTGGTAGAACTATCTTTGACAACGAGATCATAAGATGAGCTTTTAGTGGAACAAGTGGATGGTTCCCACGGCGTGTTGGAATCACAGTCTTCCAAAGCATCTAAAGAACTCTTAAGAACCGGATCTTTTGTATCTTTTTTCCTCGCTGATGAACATGAAAAATGTAACACTTATATGTTAAACACAATAAAAGTAACACTTACAATGCGAAAATACAAGGACAGAATCATGTTAGTCAACAGTGATACGGGTATCTTTGTGGAGTTTAAATTAGCAGTGAAACTTCTGCATTGTTCAACTTACATTTTTGGTCAGGTACCTATATTAAAAAAAAATGATTGCTAGTTGGATTACAAAAAGGAAAGGCATGAGCAGGCATGGTAAACTGAAAATAATAGGGATCTAAGACATCAATTTGACCATTGAGGAAGGCCAGGTCAATAGTAAAACAAATAGGAGAGGTTGTATGAGAAAAGTTATATCGTTGGATGAAGCAAAGGAACGATAAAAGTTCTACACCTACTAATATTCATCTACCTATTTAGAACTATTCAGGTAAAGATTGAACAACTCTTTAAGAATTTCACTTATATCGTTGCAAATGGATAAACTGTGGGTTAGTATTTTTTTTTTAATATTTAACTATTTAGATACCTACATCCCGTTACATTGAACTGGAGAATCCTAAGATTACACTAGGTATATAATATTTGAGTTGAATTTTCATTATGAAAAATGCTTTTTGTGATTTATTTCAATACAACATTCAAGATATTTAGGTAAGTCAGATATATAGCACGTTCATAGCTTACCTTTGTGTGATTTCAAACATACGGCTTCTCTTAAGATTGCGGCTACATTGCTGCAGGTTTGCCAATCACGACACAACTGAAAGAAAATAAAACCATATAGATTTTGGAAAATCCCATATGGCCATGTATGTCGAGTCTCATTGCTAATGTGTTCAGTCTTATAGATAATATTATGTTGAGTCTCATCAAGTAAGGTCACATGGATCTTTCGGGAACCTTAAAACAAGACAATAAAGAAACTTTTTGCGGAGAGCAGGAGCCGGGAAGAGACACCGACAAGTCTCTGAAGACGAGGCCCAAAATGAGGCAGAACTTCATGAATGAATTGAAGGAAAAAATTTTCTATCAAGATTAATATAAAGCAGACTGATACTTACTTCCAAAACTCCCGCCAGAATTACTAGACTACACGAATTCCTTGCCCACAGTCTCTGTAAGGTTGCCTGCCTGGCAGATGTGTCTGAAAAGCAAGAATATACAACTTCAATTAATTTGATACATTCATAGGAGTCATAAAACGGAACGGTTTAAGTTCTTAAGAAGATCTCATGACATGGCAATAACTGACTATTTATTATAATTAGGTAAATAACTGATTATCAGTTTTTGTATAAAACCAGATGATCCAGCAACGTTGTTCTGCGATAAAAAAATCCTTTATTTTTCAGTCGAATTTCAAAATTGAATTAAATAAACAAACAAATAAAAGTTACAAAAGTAAACACATTTATTAAACTAGTTTAAGTATAGGTATAAATTATTGACAAATTATACGAATTGTTTAGCAAGACGACACCTGTAAGATATACTATTAGGATAGTTAATTAGCTATTACCGAAGAGTGACAATTACTTAAAACGAATTCGGGCTAACGACAAACAACAAATTAAAGTTATGCACACTCCCACGAAAGTGTAATCGTTATAACTTAAGGAATTGGAGTTTTGCCAACAGCGATATTTTATATACAAGATAGGATATTATATTAATTATTTTTCGTTAGGTATCCTATATTGTATAATAGTAAACAATAAAGCTCTCTATGCGAGATAATTCAATAAGAAATAATGGACGATAATCAACCAAGAATATCTACTATTTTGTAATAAGCTGAAACAATAAGCCATTAATATGAGGTGACGTAAAATTAGAATTAGGTACTACCCTATCGAAAGTAGGTAGTTATATTTTTTTTTCAAATGGCGGCAAATATCAATTCTTATATTTTTGATGTATTTGAATTATACAAAATACATGTCAACAAGACCTGGATTCTACATCCTCAAAAATCTGTTAGCTAATTCTGGTGACGGTCATTTGGACAACAACATTTATCGACATAATGAAAAAAAAATCTAGACATCAAATAATTATCATAATCCAAAAGCAGAACCAAAGATTTTAAATCATATAAAAAACATACAGACGAAGAACATCGACTGATTACTTACGCTCCCTTCGTGCAACAATTTCCTAAAATGCGCCCCATGAAAAAAGTTAGTGAGAAACAAAATTTTGACTAATTATAATTGCACAATGGTCAAACGTGGGGTGGAAGATACAACACTGAGCTCGATGTTCTCACCAGGATATCAGCGCAGTCAGGTTCATTAAGATTAACATCGTGTGCTGTCTGGGTAACTTGCAACGTATGGATCTGGAGCTTCTGAAAAGGATGTTGTCCAAATCGGCAGAAGAAGTGTCGGAAGACTGAAACGAGAATGGTTGCATGACACTGTTGCAGATTGTCAGCCTCTGGGGCAGCAAAGCTGAAAAGCGTCAGCTAATGTTAGATCAAGATTGTAGCGGCACTGACACTAGGGAGGCCCCTGTCCCGCATCGGTGTTGTTGCACCTCAATATGCGACAACACGAACCATAGGGTCAACCATAGGGCCCTACTGCCGAGCCACCAGACGGCATTCTCGTTGTGTGCGTCGCCTCGCTACGGTCCATACACTAGCCTCCCAGACTTAGTATTTTGTATTAATTTATTCGTGTCTATTATTTGTAACACCATATTTGATTCAATAAATTATGTCAATATTTTTACCACGCGTTCATCTTGCATTCTATCCTCTTACAAACCTGCTACACAATGCTGTAGCATCTGAGCGCCCTGCTCTGCTGTCTAGTGTCAGAGCCAACCAGCTCCCCCATATACTCAGCGTGTGGAGTCCACGCTGAAAAGGAGTAACTCTCAATACTCTAACTAGTTCTGCATCCTGGGAACTACCACAGGACCCAAAGAACTATAAGATGAAGAAGCTTCTTGCACGCAGCTAAAGTCCACAATGCGCTGTGACGCTGAATACTATTATAGTCTCCAAGTTGATTATTTAACAACGGATTTGAAAAAAACGACAGGTTTAATATTAAGTACAAAGATGTCATACCTGTATGTAGAGAGTTCGAGCTTATTTAGGGGACAAGACAGTCCTAGCAAATAATGATATTTTAAAGGAGGCATTAATCATTAGGCTTATAGGCAAGAGTCTCAGCGTGAAACACTAAGGGAAGCTGAAAGATTTTTGAAGATTGTCGGTGTTTAAGGGATTAGGGAAGTGACCAAACTAAGAACGATAGTCATAAGAGAGCTATGAATGGTTATAATACAAAATGAGCCACTAAAATCATACATCAGAATCGATGAAGAGTTTGAATAAAAAATGGATGATGCAAGTATATTTGAAAAAAAAAATACAACACGAAGTATAAAAAATTGAGAATTAAAAGATAATATTGTAAACTGATCTCGTGAACGTTGCGGTTTTCGTCGTTATAGGCGTGCTGAAAAGTTTAATTAAAAATAAACCATTTATAACGTGTAAAGTTAGACAACCTAACAAAAGCTAATTTATGCGTGAAATTTGTTTGGCGAGTGTGACGGATCGTTTGACGTTTAAAATAGCCAGTGTAAGGACATCAGCTTTATAATTGGGAATATTTTATATAAAACATATTTTTTTTATTCACATAGGTAGTGAATTTTCGAAAAGATGAGTTTGAAGAAACACAGTTTAACTTTTACAAACTTAATTGAATCTCGAGATTCGATTAAAGTTTGTGAATGTGGAATGCCATTTTTTTTTCAAACTCATACTGTGAAATTATTTGCGCAATTATAACAATTGATTATCTGATAAGAAAACATCGAAATTATTTAAGGAAAAATTGTAATAGAATTATTACATTACGTTGAACAGAATGATACATACATAGATGTCTAAAACAGTTCGTGCAATCCATTATTGGTTCATATAAAAGGTGAGCTATAAAAGCCATTAGTCCGTGTTATAGTTTCGGTGAATGGACGAGACCATTAATTCGCTAAAAGTTTATCGATTGTTCTTTTTGGTTGAAGCGGGCACTCGCGTTGGACAAATCTACGCGACGAAAAAAGTTGGATTGCGAAGTTTAAAAATTGCACATTCATAGAGGAATGATAATAGCTGAAGCACACGAAGGTTGCGTACAGCCAAAATACGGAACGAAGTCGAACGAAACAGATGAGTAAAAAAAATACTTAAAACCGAGAATCATTTAGATTTATTAACAAGGAATATATATTACACTCTTCTATACATAGGTGTTAGTATAGCCGGCGGAACTAAACTTAAGGCTTAGAGCGTTCTCTATCAATCAACAGTTTCAAAAAGGATTACTTTTTCAAACGTTAAACGTATCTACTAGACTAATTTATGGTGCTGATCTGATTGCACGATCCTTTAAAATTTTAACAGTTTTTGGTATCACAAAAGCTCAAAGAAGAGTAGGGAAAACCCCAGTTGCTGGAAGAAACGAAGTTTCAGCAAGTGTGTTTCTGGATGGGGTCTCTCTATCGGGAAGATGAAAGTGTTTGTATGCTCGGGTAGCAGAATATCTCAATATGGCCGCTCAAAGGTAGATTTAAAGAAGAAAGCAAAGAAGAAAGGCGAGAGTCGCTTTCAACAATAAATAAAAAATATTTGAAAATGTTAGAAAATTGTTGGCCAATTCAACTCAAGGGTAGGTATATACAGAGTTACAGGGAAAGTCGTAGTGAATATTAAAGGATTTTATTCTTTATGTCATTTTTGATGGATTCGATTGAATAATAATATGATGTCCGAAACTTAATCGTTACGGAGATATTGAATTTTAAAGATTTTCTTTTTTAAAATACTTTATCTTTTTTCAGATTAGTGATTTTGGGTCCTTTTTTGATGTATCTATATAGAGAACATGTCAATTAACAAAAATGTTTTTAACTTTTGAAACGCTTTTTTTGAAAAAAAAAAATTGTGGAACTTATGAATTCTACAAATAATTTTAAAAACTTCGACGTCTCTTTGGCTATTCAAAAAGGTATAAAACTTGCTATTAAATAGACAAAACATTGACCAAAATAAAAGTTAAGGTAGTAGAGGGTAAATTTAAGTTTGATGTAAAAGTTTAGCTAATAAAGACACAATAAATCTTAATGGTTCTGAAAGAAGCTTCGGATCGCGATATGATTAGTGTTTGAAAGATCCAAGCAGTAGCAGAATATTGTTAAGTTGCGTTGGAGTGGCAAAATGCGGATGGTGCAAAACATAATTTCAAGAAAGCCATACGATCTACCGCAGGAGCGAACATGAGTTGAAAAAAATATATTAATACACATTTTGATACTTCAGACCCGTTAAATTGATATCAGGCAAATGTGCCGCCTATCATTCGGCAACAATTAACCGATAGGTGAAGTAATATTATATACAGTAGTAGGGTGCGTAGAGAGAGCCGTGTGTGTTTCGGCACAGCTGTTCAAAATTAATGAGCGTTAACCAATGTGCACCAGTGGAACGCCAAACAAAATATTATTTCATTAGGTATTCAAAATATTATTTTGCTACAGATATACGTACAAACTATCATACGAAGTGCGTAGTCTGTTTCATTGACAAACAATATTATTATGCAAGGTTGAAGCAGAAGAAAATCAAATCGCAAAATTCAAAATTCAGTATAGTATAGTATACCAAAACTAAGTAATAATTTCTGTACCTTAGAGCCGTAAAGTGTTTGTGAAAAAAACGTAAAAAGAAATGTGTAAGTATGTAATAAATGAATGAAACTAATACAAAATCATGTACCTTTTCATCCTTTTTGTTCTAATTATTGGATTGAAAAAAAGCTTGATTTTCGGAAAAGTGACAAAATTGACACTTACCTACTTGTCTTATTTGAGCACTGTTAAAAAAATCGTAAAAAAATTATCAAAGAAATTCAGAGACCATATTTTCTTAGGTAGGTACTGATCTGAAAAAATGCTTACAAATAATGTTACATTTATTTATTTCGTTACTGTTTTTCCGCATTCTGTTTTCTGATGAGATAACGTAATTCGGGCTTTTTGGTTTTTAAAATATTGATGTTGTGAGAGTAAAATGTTATTTATTTATTTCGGTCAAAAATTCACCTTGGTATAGATTTATTTTTTTTAATAAATGAATCTGTGCTCACCCAAAGTGAACACAAATACACTCTTTGACTCTTTCGCAGTAAGCTACTTAAAGCTTGTGTCGTGATTCGTGAAAGAGGAAGATGGTCGGCACCTGGGATCGAACTCACGACCTTCGAACGAAACAGTACGAAAGCCGGCGTCGTAACCGCTAGTCTACCAACCACTTCATTTAATAAAAACAAAAGCACAACATAGGACCACAAAAATGAAGACCATGTGTATTATAATGGGAAATAAAACTGATTGCTATGATAAAAAGACGATCAGGAAGAAAGAATGGACGATGATAGACTCCCACAGGTTGGAGTCCACCACACACCATTGGGAAACTGCCACCCCGCGAGACCCCTCTAAAAGACGTTGAGAAGCAGTTGGAGATCGGTGTCCTAGGAACCTCTGCATAATAAAACAGGTCATGGGACCTATTTGAAGAGAAAGGAGCAGAAGACAACTAAAAAGAACAATACTTGAAGAAGAATTTGGGATAGGGTTTGCAGGAGAAGAACAGGACAGAACACCGGTAGAGTAAATAAAAGTCACAAATCAAACTATTGACCTATTTTGATTAAGCAATGAATATCCAGCTAGAGTAACCAAATATTATTATCGTACATACCTCCTCATAAAAATAGACTATACTTACATTTTTTATTACAGTCTATCACGAGATTGATAGAGAGAAGTAGGCACACTCACATAATAAGCGAACTCCTAATAAACAACCTGAAAGGATCGACCGAAAATTGTATAAGTAGGTACGCTGTACGAATGTCCTAGCTTGTACGGAAGGATCCTTGTAAATTCTTACAGCGCGCAAATTTTACTATGGTGATGAATCTAACTAAATAATTTATTTCTATAATACAGGCGAGTATATTAATCTGCACCCCTTTTCACCTGACATAAGTGCATAATATGGAGGCAACAAGAGCGCCTCACTGTGCCCCAACGACATGTTAAGTCAGGTGTGACCATCCACAATCTACCAAAAACATTTTTACTATGTCTATACTTAACCATTTTTTTTCTAAATTCAACCGATAACCTAATTGTAGTAGACTTTAGGGTAAGAAAAAGGGTCATGACACGGGACAATCCGCAACCACATTTTAACTAATTACAACCCTTTTAAGTATTCGGTTAACCAACTCGATTACAAAAGGGTTTGTAGTCTATAAAATAATGTAGGTACAAATCTACACCTTGCCTCTGTGAGTACAAGAAGTACTTTATGAAGGAAGCAAACGCGTATTGCAGAAAACCCTTGAAATATCATCGTATTGAGAGTATAGGAAAAATTTTAACGCATAAAATCGAAGGAATAAAAATGTGTTTAAAATCAGTGTATCTACTGTAAAAGTTTGGGAAATTTCAAAGCAATCGATGGACCGGGCGAAGCTAATTTAACATTTTAATTTCTAATATATAAAAATGGAGGCATTTTTTCCCCGGTTATCGCAACACACGTGAGCGCGGTTGGGCGTATTTTGCATTTTTTTGCTTGTTTTTGCTATTGTTATGAGAAGGTTCTTATGAAAGAAAACATTAAGAAAGTCCGAGAAACATTACAAAATCTAGGAAAATAACGCATATAACCTTCTTAGTAGATACTATTGACAATATAAACTTTTCTGATTTCAATTTTAGTTGACATTTTGACAGACTCTGTTTTGATAGATAGTTGGATTTTCAGAATGTGCTCTTAAAACATATGCATCGGTCGGGGTTATGTTGCTTAAATAGTCAATCAATTTACCATTATATAAATTCGAACTCAATATTCATAGGAGACAGGACAACTTCTGTCGGAAAAGCTAGTTTTTTTTTAACATACCCACTTTTCAGCATAGTAACAAACAAACGAAAAATACCTGACTTAAAATAAATTATGACACAAACAAACCAAATACAGATTTTTACATCCAAATGATCATAAACCAAAAATGGTTAAAAACAATAAGTCACATTAGTGGAAAAAGCACTATTTTTAATAAAAAAATAATTATTAGACAGGAGCAAAAAAAAAATGTAAACTGTAGTGCTTAACCATTTCCATGGAACCTCCAAAGCTAGTTCTTTACATATAAGTTTACGTCTATTCATAGATTTCAATAGAAAAGTTCTGTTGTTCTACAAAACATTTCAGAAAATAATAATTTATAGAGAAGGAATAGTAGGTAGGCATATGCAGGAACTTCATTTATTATTTTTTACGCTTTTAGAGCAATATTGTAAACCGGCTGTAGAGATGCAAAGATGTGTCGCGATAGCATGGCTGGATAAATAATCTGTCCCATTCGCTATGGAATGAGCTAAAACGAAGAATATGTATTTATACCTTGAAAGATGTACAGTAGAGGAAATCTCACGAGATAGAATAGGGTATTTGACTAATTTCCAGAAACCGTTTTAAATTATTCTACGATACATTATAAGCACATTCTCTTTATATTTTTTGAAGATATGCCATATTTTATATGAAAATCATGTTTAAAGTTTAAATATCCAAAAACGCGCGTAAAACGCTGTCTTGTATAATGGCGCTGGTCACGTGGTGCATTTTACGTCACACTTCTGTATTGGTATGAGGTTGATGACTATCATTTACCATGGGGTGACGTCACCTTGACGTCACGGGGACCACAACTAATCACAAGGCGTTTTCATCGGTGACTAGTTCCATAGAAATATTTGGATTTTTATTACGTGTTTTTATAAAAAATAAGCCTATTTAAGTTGTAAAATAAAAGAAATAAGCTTTCTTGGGCCATTTTCAAACAGGATGACCACAATCTGTATCTTATTTTTCATAGTGTCAAATACCCTATAAACGCACTCTAAAGCTAAAGTCTAGTCTAGACGATGCAGACACAATAAAACTACTTATTATCATTATCACATAATAATAATATGCAGGAGATATCAATGCACACGGTGTATTTCGGTCACATCTTTGCGAGCTTAAATATGAAACTAGGAATTTGTAGACTGGATCATCGGTTCCCAACCTTTCTTGAACCGAATACCACTTGGATATACATCACTAAATAGTTTAAACCGCCACAAAAATATCGCCGCATCTAATTAAATGAGATCCTGCTAATGGCTTCATACATAGATGTTTGAAATGGTCATAAATATGAAAACAGTGTTCATCATTAAAGTTTCGTTACGTATATTTTTCCTGAAAAAGTGAACTTATACAGTAAATTTGTAAAAAAGTATACGTCGAGACAATAACATAAGAACCAACAAACATCATTTAAGCGTTGAGTCGAAATTACAATTGTGTCACATGGTGACAGGTCAGGGTGCTAAGTCGGATTACTCCCCCACTAACGCACTACGTCCGTAACGCACGTCCGTTTGTAACGTCATATTTCTCACCGTTGGTAGTCCACTGCACACCTCAGCGCCTAACGCAACTCCGTTACGTTAGACGGCGTCGTTACAACCATAGAAGGAATAATTGGGAAAAGTCACAACTCCTGTCTATGGTTTTAAATGGCAACACTCATACTACGCATGCGCAAAAATCATCTTTCATATTATTATCGTATCATATTCGCATTTTTGTTTGTAAACATTGAAAAAATGGCGGCAAAGCAGGTGACATCCGCCACACAGTGTATCATTATTTGTGATTTTATGAAACAGTAAGTACATTTTCAATTTTACTTTTATTCAGCACAATTGTATAGAACTTAGTGACTGTTTATTATTATTATTTTGACTTAACTGCTAAAAATTGCAGCGTGAGCACAAAAATAAAATGGTCCAATGTCATTCCCATGTAGAATCATAGTTTTTGATATAAGTTTTCTGCCTAGTAAGATTCCGTTGAACAATATTTGTTTTAAGTGTATAATACCTGTATGCAGAACAGCCAAAAATCCCGTAAGGGATTAGGCATCTTCCTATTTAAAAATTTTTGTACAAATTTTTTTGTCAATAAATTAAAAAAAAAAAAAAAAAACTTTTAACATCCATAACAACAGTTTTATCCTAACCTCGCCATATTTTACCTTGTATCACGTACAAAATATCAAACTTTTTCAAACGACATCACAACACAACGCGCAATTTACATTTTAATAGAAGTACATAGGTACAAGTGCCGATAAGCGATGTACCTGCTATTATTATCTCAAAAGAAAGTCTAAAAATGTTTCCCAAAATGAGGTTCATGATTTTAACATGTATGTATGTGGCTAGACGAAAAAAGGTCGACTATCATTGCACAACACAATTAACAAAATAATTGACAGATAGTTACATTTTTATTTCGATTTGTCATTTCCTACGTATAATATTATATATCCACAATTCTATTTTACAGACATGGAGATTATTGGTCCCGACCACAGATTGGAGCTCAAGCGCGTGTGAGATCCCACAATTTGTGATCGATTCTCACAAATAAATTTTGAATGCTGAATGGGCCGTATCAGCGAGGACCGCCGAGAGTTGGAAAAAGGTTTGTTATTCATTTTACATTCTGTTTTTCAAAGTAGAATCAATGAGAATGTCAAAAAAGTGAATAAATATTAACAAAAGCTAATTTGTTTTCAGGTGTTGGCCGCAATCAACATTTACAGGGAAGAATATCAAACACCATCTATCGAAGAAATTTGACACCAATTTGCCTTTACCATTTACACCTCTCGCAAGCAATTTAATTACTCTATAATTCGCCAGAGGGATATTTAAACCTGACGCTCTACGACCAGAGGGATAATATTCATTGTTATTACAAGTGAAATTTTATCATTATGCACATAAGTTTTATTATAATATTTTATTGAAAAACACATTGTTTTATTCAGTAGTGGATAGAAAGTATTTCCTTAAACTCAATTGTGAGATGAGAAACTCAGGCTAAGTCGAAATAAATAACGTTCAACGTCAAAACTGTTAACGTTCCAAACGTTAACAGTAACAGTTTTTTTAACTCTGGTAGTCAACCGGCAATTTTAACAATAATGTTGTTGCATTCGGACGCCGGCGTCGCGTCGCGTCGGATTGTTGAGTGATTCGGTTGAAATAGATGCATTTCTATGGTTTATGTAAGAAAAATGGCAACACTGTCTAGTGCGCCTGCGCATGAATATCATCTGCGCGTTGCAACTGTCAAAACAAAGTTGAAAATGGTGGGCAGGCGGTGTCGAGTCAAGCTCAATTATTTGTAATGGTCGATTACATGGAAAGGTAACTACATTTTCTTCCTTGTTTTTATTTAGCACAGTTGTATAAATCATAGTGACCATTTTTGTATGTATATTTACTACAATCGCAGTAATTCCGACGTGCAACAAAACGCAGCTTGCGTGTCATCAAAAGCTACAATATAATAAATAACTGAATCAAATATTAGTTATAAATATTACAATGAACGGACATTTAAGTTTTATTTTAACTCGTTGTTTCTCATTACTATTTCACAGGCACGGAGATCTGTCGCGGACAAAAAACTCCGCCCAAGGGCGATTGAGGGCAGAGGATTTGTGGCTAGAGTTAACTTCAATGCTGAATAGTGAAGGAAGTGGTTCGGCGAGGCCCTCTGATAGGTAGAAAAGAGTTCGTCATTCATTTAATAATCATTTTATTGTAGAATCAAATGCTGAAAGCATATTATGCAGTATAGAATGAATCAAAACTGAATAAATTGTACTCAAAGATGTTTTTTTTCTAGGTTTGGTCGGATATGAAAACAAGGGTCAAAAAAGACTTCATTCATTCAGATCCATAGAGGGGGAACTGGTGGAGGCCGTGCATCATCCCTCTCCCTTACCCCTTTGGAAGAAAGGGTGATGGGAATTCGCGGGAGCTTGGACCGCAACCACAAAGCCCAAGATAGCCTTTTAACAACAGTATGTACCTATGTCTATATATTTATTCATCTATCCTACCATCGTGGCATATTACACAAGCGGCGTAGACAGTATGAAGTCTAACTGTATGTGATAAACATGCAATTTGTTATCTGTGCTAATGAACTATTACAGTATACTGAAAGTAAAAGAAACTGGCGAATGGTGTAATAAATTTTAAAGTTTGGTGAATGAGTGCAGTTGTGTGATGTATTAAAATTTCTTTCAATTCACTGGACTAAACCTCATTCTAGAATCACAAAAAATGCTTTACTTTATGCATGTTGAACATGTCAAATATTCTCACGATTAGGAGTTTCAAGGATTTGAACATTACAACCTAATGGTGAACGATGTTCGAGTTTAGTTTTAGAATAGGCATCCAGAAGGATGTCTGTTAAATGAATAACTGCCTTTTACAGGAGACCCTAAAACTTACATACTGAAATGATTGGGAGGCATGTTCTTAGCCTGCATTCATTTAAATTTTTGACATAAAATTTTATAAGCATTTTTTTTTCTTATTTATTAGACACCAGAAAGAGAAGAGACTGTCCCCGGCACCATCTAATCAGGAGTTTGTGGTGCCATATTACGATGGTAGGTACCACTATCATGTGTTTATTGTCTAACAATAACCTGTCAAATAGACTTTTCACAACAATACCCCCTATTCTAATTCAATTTGACAGCTAACTAAATTAAAAACGTTCCAAAATCTAAGAATCAGGTTCACCTGAATTACAATCCGTTTTCTATTAGGCCGTTATATAGAATACGGACTTTAATTCAGGTGAACTTTATTCTAAAATTAAGGAACGTTCTTATTTTAGTTTGTTCGCACTAAAATTTTAATATGATAGGGGGTATTATAAGCCAACTGAAGCATTCTGGAAATTATCCCTTTTGTATTTGTTCCTAATTTAATACAATAAGTAGCTATACTGTAAATATTAACAACATCCTTTTTTTTATTTAATAATTTTTTTTTTTTTTACCCATCATGCCGTGTCCCGTAAGGGGTAGGCAGAGAGAACGGACCTCCACTCTTTTCTATCCAAGCATACTTCTTTCGCTTTTTCCACCGACATACTATTTCTCATACAGCTTCTCCTATTTCTCTTACTTCTTACCTGGCCTTCCTTGAGGACGGAATCGATGTGTTCGATCCACGTCATTCTCGGTCGCCCACGCTTTCTTACACCTTTCCTTTCAGACATGAATTATCTTTGTCATTCTGTTTGCATCCATTCTTTCCACATGCCCAAACCATCTCAACTTATTAACTTTCATCTTTGTCATAACACTTCTTTCTTTCCTAATATTTTCATTCCTTTCCATATCCCATAAAGTTTTTCCACATATTCTTCGTAAAGATTCCATCTCTACTGCATTTATACTACATTCTTCTTTTTTCGTCCATGTCCATGTAGCAGGATTGCATTATGCACTAGTTTCTTTGCTTGTAGTGAGACGTTGTTGTTTCTCATTATAGGTCTTAATGCACCGCCCACCCTGCAACCAGCAACTTTCCTACGTTCAATTTCTTTTTCACACTTTCCATCATGACTAAACATGCTTCCTAAATACACATACTCATTCACTTGCTCAAGACATTCATTTTCTACGGTTACTTTGCAATTCGTTCTTGCTTCATCCCTTTCAAATACCAAAACCTTTGTTTTGCTTACATTCATTTTTAGACCATTTTTGCACAATTTTCAAACACACTTGACACAAGTTCTTGCAAATCATTTTCACACTCAGCCATAAGTACTAAATCATCTGCATACATAAGCGCACATACCTTTATTCCATTTAGTTCAACCCCTATATTTATATCTTTTAACCCACTGACGCAAAAATCAAAGAACAAATTGAACAACCAGGGTGACATGACGCACCCTTGCTTCACACCTTTCGTAAGATTTAACCATAGCTGCATCAAATAAAATAGAACAGATAATTATTTATACTTATAGTTGATTTAGAATATTTTTTTTTATAGAAAGCAGCAAAGTGAAAACTTACTTTAAAAATGCAACTATTTAATTCTTGTATATTTAGTTTTTTATTCCTTTTGATTATTTAGGGTAACACACCACCCGTTGACGTTCAATTAATCTTAACATTTCAAAATGTCTATTAATTTTTTACAGGTCAGGAAACTTTTCAGAGAGGCTCCCATACTTCTAGGAGCCTGCGTTTGACTCCAAGTAGGGCATCCTCCTTGGAGGAATTTCCCATCACGGGAAGTCCGCACAGAGGCCTCCAAACTCCTCGGAGGAGCCTGCGCTTAACTCCAAGGAGGGCGCCCTACTTGTAGGAGTTGCCCACTACGAGAAGTCCTCAGAGAGGCCCACAAACTCATCGGAGGAGCCTGGTTAATCAAATATTCATACAATCAACGCCATCTATGTGATCGCACTTTCATAATCTATTAATATAAAGGAATGTGCCTGACTGACTGACATACTCACTCATCAACGCACAGCCCAAACGGCGATTTAGTACCAGAAATATATTAGGGTATATATATTGTAACCGCTGATATAATTTTATTTTATTGATCTCTTCTCATGTATATATTTATTCAAATATCAATAAAGATTTTTATTGTTGTTTGTCATTGTTTGCTACCAACATAATAATAGTATTTATTTAAGAGTTCTTATTTGTGATGTGACATGTCTCAGCCTAGTGGGTCATTTTGATATTTATTTTATATATTTTATTACATTTGTGCTAGAGCTAACTTATTTAAAAAAAAAAAAACAGTCGTACAATCCACCTCACATCTATATTTTTGTATCCATTTAGAGAGTTAAATAATACATATTTTTATTTTTTTATTATTGACTGAATTTTTGTAAATAAATTATTGTGTATCATTCTTCTTTTAGAAATAATAAATAAAATGTTGTATATAGGTATTAAGTTTCTTACCAAATGTCTAACCATTGCTTATACTTGTAATTTTATAAGAAATTAAATGAAACATTTGTTAATTTTGTGGTTTTATTGAATGAAATGAAAATACATACATGTAATATAAATAATTTCATGTAGGTCATGTAGCACCTTGTAAATTTCAACGAGATCTCCCCGATCTCGTCTCTCCTTCAACGTTGTCAGTTTAAGCTCTGTTAAAGGATCCTCATACTGAAGATTTCTCAACTGTCGAGGTATTTTGGTGGCTCGTCTCTGCACTTTCTCCAACAAGTCAATATCCTTGATTAGTGATTCCAGATCTGGAAGGCATACTCCAGTGTTGGTGTGACAAAAGTTATATAAATCTTGCGAAGAAGCAGGGCTGAGTCTGGTGAGTGAAATGCCCTCTTTATCAGGTACAGTAGTGTGTTTGCTCTTTATAGTCAAGAGACTATACCCATGATGTGCTCCTCCCATTTAAGGTCACTACTAACAACCACACCGAGATCCTTCTGTTTCCCCACACTCTTCAGGGACACATTGCCCAGTGTTTATTACTACATAATTCGCTGTATCAAAGCAACAGTAGGACATATGGAAAACGATAGTTTTCATATAATGGCTAATCTTTATTTTATTACAACTAAAATTATGTTTTTACCAAATTATTAAAGAAATCATTATTGTGTTTTTGCTATTAACTAAAAAAAAATATACATTTTTATTAAATAAATGCATTTTTCTACCAATATATGCACAAGTATATTAGCAGGATGTCCTAGTGTTGCATTGATACAGCAAATATTATATGCAGACCCTCAAGATGGTTTCAAGAGCCGCTAATCCTTGGGCTCTTTCAACTCTATCAGACTTAGTTGAGGGGACGACTTGTGCTGGTGGATCATTTTCTCCTTGTGCATTTGGATCAATGGGCGGTTCTGGAAGCTTCAGGTGCAGGGAAATATTGTGTAGCACGGAACATGCAAACACAATCGTGGCCGCAACTGAAGGTGCATAGTGCAGTGTCCTGGATTTGAGCAAACACCTCCAACGTCGTGGTCCAACGGCCGTCGTGGGTAACCAGAATCGCCTAAAATACAAAAAATATATTAACGTCACTTCCTTGTACATAGAACA
The DNA here is from genome assembly GCA_963576905.1 of Mystacides longicornis. Lineage (NCBI taxonomy): Eukaryota > Metazoa > Arthropoda > Insecta > Trichoptera > Leptoceridae > Mystacides > Mystacides longicornis. The sequence continues at coordinate 18,244,195 of OY756426.1, read as the reverse complement.
GAACACCAGACTTCTCTGTCCCTATAGATGTTACTTGCTTCCACAACGGCCATGCTATCAATCATACACTTTCTCGGACTCGTTTTACTCCAGCCATATCTTATCGACATGGTTGAACCAAATGGTTATTATCTTTGTTAATAATAATATAATATGTAGGTACCTACCTTTATTGATAAACAAAAGAACATGTCAATATACAAGTTACTAGTTAAAACTCGAGCTTAAAATGGGAAAATTGTTATTATTTCCGCATTCTTCCTCTGTTCTACTGAACTTCATTAAAAATAGTTTACATAGTAGATGTTCCATAGACTCTTCACACTCACTACAAAATCTGCACTTGGGATCCTCCACAAGTCCCATTTTAAATAGTATCCTATTGACACCATAGTGTCCGGTGAGTATCCGTACAATATTAATATGGGTGCCGTCAACGCACCCAATAACCCCCAGAAGTAGGAATTTCCATTGAAACCTGAAAGAATTCAGAATTTTGGTTATGACATATTGGAGATAAAAACGGTTGTTTCTCTATGTTTACCATATACTATCATGCTTGTGGTTGGCAATAATACTTACTTGGCTTTGATATTAGTTCTTTCTTGAGCAGTTGTAGGGAACTTAACCCAGACTTATTTAACCTGAAGTGCCGAATGAATTCGACATCCGAGAGGATCCTCTCGAAATCTTGTCTGCGACGATTGCGGAAACGGGTTTCATGACGGCTTGTTAAGAATGCTCCGTGGAGTAATAAACGTAGATGCATTATGCTAAAACAATATAAAGACTTATTAAGAATAATACTACAATAGTTTTATCACAATTAAATTAATGAGTAACCATTGAATGGTGTACATGAATCATCCACAAGTCCCAATAATAATAATGTTGAAAATAATGATCACTATTGTAGGAATTTTCTTCAGTATTGATTATTAGTCTAAAAATCTTATGCGCAAATTGACTATATCTTTTTGGGTGTTTATTATTTAGAATAATCCTTGTTGATGTATGTAATGCTTGGTTTTCACAGTTTAAAAGAAAAATAGCGCTATATTTGGTACCTCGTTGCGTACGCGACAAATTTGATGTAGCAGTTATACCATTTTCCACTTATTGCTACGACAATAATATTATCTACTATTATATAATATCGTATAGAAGCCCTAATTACACATTAAAAACAATTACTTACATTTTTTTAATGAATTATCCGTTTATTACAATACACGATATGCGTAACAGCACCACTTTTGGTCACGCTCCCAAAATGCTGTTAACTCGACCGTTTAACAGCGAACGATACGTCAAAAATGTGTTTCGACTTCGATATAACAGCAGCGTCGTAATGTTTCCATAGATTTCGAGGTAACGTTTAACGTTAATTTTTAACAACTGTTAGAAATATTTTTTCGACTCGGAATTTGGAACAACATTGTTTAACGCCTGTTGATCAACAGTTTTTATGTTATCTCTATGGAAACAACAGCAAATTGTTAACGTTGGAGGCTGTCGTTATCATTTCGACTTGGCCTCCGGTAAGAACCAAACTGAATAATCTAAAAGATCTCTCCTTAATTCCACATTCAAGAGGTATTCATTCTTATGAGGTATTGACCCTCACTCTGATTACTTACTGAAGTCTTATTTGTTGAGTTCAGCCTTATGGCTGATTAAAGTTACTATGTAAGCTAAAGGTATGTGACAGGTTTTGTCAAGCTCTCTAGACCTCACCAAGCCAAGGTGGAACGTGGAACCCTCACACTGAGGTAGGTATGTCTAAGCAGAGGCTTCAACTCTATGGAAGACAACCTGTGTGATCGTTCCCCTTGGTAAGTAAATTTCTTATGTGTTGGTCTTATCCAAACATCAATCCAAGCATTTTCCAGATGTGACTCTCCTCATGATGTCCTTTTAGATCGGCATATCTTTCAATCGAGAGGGGGAAATTTATATAGTTTGTTTAATAAATAAAAGATTTCAATACCATTATAACTAGATTGATTTATTCAAACCAAATATTTCACATTAACAAAGAAGACAACTTATTTGCTTTCATTTAATACATTTATCAGAAAAAAACTTATAAACAATCATACTTACTTGTTTTTAATTAGGGTTCTTTCATGAGGAGTGCTTGGGAACGTGATCCATTTAACAATTTCCAGGCAAGCCAATGCTCACACCACTTTCTTCACAATCCTTACGGTCTTTTGGGGTTTGTGACGGGAAAGGCCAACAATCTTTTGATATGGCCCGTTGGCGAGGAAACTTATAATGGAAAAAGCAGCTGAAATTAATTACACACATAATATAAAACAGCGATCTTTGAGATAGGTACATTATAAATATTTGAAAAGGTATACCTACACTGTATAACAAAATGAATTGCCAAATAAAATCCATATATGGTCCTCGTTAAATCACCACTTAGAACGCTGCACTTAAATGAAAGAAGCTATGCATGATGCTAAAACAAATGTTAAAGACTTTGAAACGAAAAATATAGCGGGGTATCACATAGTAAGCGACATATTAGAATTAGAGGTTAGGTATGTATTATTTTCTTCAAAAACAAATCATACACAAAAACTTATATTTTACTACTACGACTTCAATATCACATATTATGAGTAACTAATTAATGATGTATACTTGGAATTTTACTTTTAAAATCGTAATTTAAACGAAAAATATAGCGGAAAATCGCAGACTACGCTACGAGGTTATGTATTATTTTCTTCAAAAATAAATCACTTTAATCATACACGCAACACTTATTAACATTAAAAACAAATAGTTACTTACAATTTTTTTCGTGAAAAACTTACAAAAAAGGAAATGTAAGTACAGAAAGTAGACTGAATGAACTGCAACAGCACCTATTTTGCTGACGTTGAATCTACGTTAGGAGCTAACGTACTTGCGTTAGCTTCTAACGCAAAATAGCTGTCAAAGTGGTGATTGGACTTCGCATTTCACCTCACGACGCCACGTTGCCATACAAAAAAAAATCTAACGTAACAGTAGAAACGTAACCATGGGCGCGCGGGTGTTCCGACTCGGAACTATGCCCTACGTTAGTTATTAACGTTGGTTGCCATGGAGATATGGGTACGTTACTGACGTTGTGTGTCATCCGACTCACCCTGCTGACAGGTGACCCCCAGTCTCATAGTAATCCAAACAGTGGATAACTAAATTAAAGCATTTTGTTATTTTGGTATCAGTCATTTATAAAATGTGACGTTTGTAAAAAAATAGTAGTTTTATAAGAAACAACGAAAGATTGGATGGTATAAAAAGTTACTCCCCCGTACATAATATTATCATCGCGTATGTAAATATGGGACGAGTTAAATAATTAATTGTCGGTGGGTGTGTGTTTACACTGTCAACTGAAAACAATTTATGTAGTTTCGATAGACAAAAAATATCTGCGTGAATTTATGAACACATTTTTTTCATCTGTGTATACAATAAATTTATGTTTTTTTTTAAACAGTAGTAATATCTACAGGAAAATGCTATAAAGTAGGTTTATTACTATAGGTTTTAATATATCTATAATCTTATTACTATTTTCTTTTTATATTGTATACATATAGTTACCTAGTCAAATTTACAATTATTTATAATAGTTAATGTGGTAACATTCGTCATAAACTTAATATATCAAGAGATAAAGCCCTTCTAAAGTCAGTGGAAATTGGTGCTTTGGTCAATCAGAGACAGGATACCACCCGAGTAGAAATTTCGAGTGAAAAAACATTAAAAGAATATCTGACGTACCTACCTGGAAATCGAACCGGAAACCTTTTGATCACTAGTCAGCGCATATACAACTAAGCTATCGAGGTTGGTTAATTCATTAGATGGTTCAAATTCAAATCCCCAACTTAACATGTCGAAAAATCCAAAATTACGGTCGGATTCTAACCCGCGTCTGTTCGACTCTGAAACGCTATGGCCAACAATATAGCCAAATTTTTCAGCTCCACTTCGAAGGAACCGATCACGGTATGAGAGAGAGAGTTCGGGAACACAATGACATGTCTCGAAGCCATAATAAAGAGGTAAAAAATAATAGCTGTAACATCTATAAAAGTAACATAATGAATAAACGTAACATAATGAAGATATCACAATGGATTGAAAGTTTTTATTTAATATAATACATAAAAGCTGTTTAGAGGTGGAGAGAGACAGTCAGCAGGCTTTCCCCTAAAGAACGAGGCCAGACCTTGCGGAGGGGGCACCGTTGGTATAAACATCACAATGGAGGCGGAAGAATAGTTCCAAAGTGTCGGCTAATGACGAAAGCGACCCGGGCCTTTTTTATTACAACCCTGGGAAAACTTTCTTTTGAACGTGGCCTAATAAACCCGTCTATTACACGAGACCAGCAACGTGCGTTAGTTTTCAATTGGAATTGACGACTGAAGGAAACGTCGTAAAAAAAGATTATCAAGTTTTTTTAAAAGACTTTAATAGAGTTGATGTCGGAAAAAATGTGTAAGTATTGTTCAACATTTTGAAGAATGAAAATAAAACCTGCAATATTTTAAAATAGAAATTGGGAATTCCTTGAGGAGTGGAACAGTGTAAAACATAAACGGGTGCAACGTATGTACATAACTGCAGTCACATTGGTAATTACCAAATACTTACTCATAGGCCATTCTCCCACGAGGATACTCACAAGCGACTTGAGTATCCTACCCGTATGATACGCGTCGCTCGTTAGTCGCTTGCATACATATTTGATCGGTTTCGCACACGACGAAACGCGTCTACGCGTTTGATACCAGTTGCATGCGACTGGTCATGCTGGTCGCGAGAGACTGCAACGCGACTGCGACGCTACTTTCATCGTAATAAAATGGCGTCAGATCAAGCGGAAAACATTAAATTTGTTCAGGAGGTTGAAAATTATCCATGTTTATATAATTATGGACTGCCGGATTATGTAAGGAATATACGTACGAGATAAGGCGTGGGCTGAGATAGGAAAGAAACTCAACTCGCACACGCGCTCTCTCATTGTTGTATTTTTTTATGAATATGTGTAGCTAATAACTGCATCAAATTAGAAAAATACTCTTTTGACATTCAATAAAAATGAAGAAACTTATTATCATCATTCTCATGTAGTTATGTATGGGTGCACCCAAAATCTACTTTTTTTTCGATTAGGTATTCCTTTTATAAATTAAGAGAAGAACATTATCTACATCGCTAAAATCACTGGACATTTTATGAACGAGCGTGTATTCTCAAGAGTTACAACAAATAAATGATGAATGTAGTCATAGTTTGGGTAGCGTCGTGTGCGGAACCTAGCTTGATAGAGTAGCATACGCGTCGACGACCAATGGATTGCGTCTCAGTCGCGTAGCCCGTGAGTATCCTCGTGGGAGAATGGCCATTCCCTCGTACAATTGATAATTCAGGGAAAAATAGAGAAAGGCGAAAGCTGTTATGATGAGTGGTGTTTATTTTTACTGTAATAAATAAAAAAATCTTTTAAAAGGATAGCTCAGGATCGAGAGGCGCTCGGAGTGATGGGTGCCAACATCCGTTAGGAGAGGCATACGAAGAAAAAGATAACATACATAGGTACCTATTCGTTTCTTTTTCGTTATACTTTGTCATATTTTTTATAAATATTCGTTATGTAAATTAAACAATCTTTAGCCATGGTAATGTTAAGGATCTGCTAAAATGAATTATGTCTGACCAATTCCATAATTTCTAAATAAAATATATAAAAACGACATTAAATTCCTTATTCATAACATAAGTGTTGACATTATGTACCTACGTGTAAGCTTTATTTAAAAATTATATACCTAGATATACCTATAGAAGAAATTCTCATCAATCATCGAGTGAATGTATTACACTCTTCTATACTACGTATTATGAAGATAGAAACTCGATCAAGTTCACAAGAATATGCCACCCAATTCAATGTCAATTCATCAATATATTATTACGATCATAAAATTAGATCTAAGTGATGGATCCGCGAAAGGTCCGCGCTCAATCACGGCGTGTGGAAGCATAATATTCATCCATAATATAATATTAGCGAGATTATGGCAACTTGCCAAGAAAATCTATCAGTGATAGCGCGGACGCATCGACACACGCTGTTAAGCCGGGATCTCAATTAAGAAAGTAATTATTCTTCCCATAGCTCATTACTTTCATTTGTACACAGATCTACCTGGTTGTTTGGGTATTGGTAATTTCAGCTGGTTTGCACTGAGAACTATGCGGACTCTACATAGACAGTAATGATTGTGCAATGTTGGATGTCAACTTTATAAGGAGATTTATTCATCTCTGAGAAAAGCTGTGAAATAATTTACACGGTACACCTAAACCTGTTTATGGAACCCGAAATTTTTAAATGTTTTTTTTTAAATTGTGGTCATTAAAGAATACCTCATGAGTGATGTAAGAAATATGATCATTATTGTGACTGCCAAATTGAAAATGTTTTTCAGATGATTTTGTTACTGAAATTTTCTGTGCTTGGTGCACTGAGACACAAAGCCAAACGCATTTTAAACATAACTCAGCACTTCTTCCACGCCTATTTGGTTAATTTTTGCAGTCATCCTAATTTATTTGTTTGATCATCGAGCGATGTTGGAAGTAGAGTAAGTTCGGAATAGGGAATAAGGATAATTGGAAAATATCTTAGGACTACTACAGTAAGAAATCCTGGTCCACCCCAACTAAACTGAAGAGATGACTAAAAAACATATTATAGGGTGCACAGGATTTGGAGATATGGAGGAGGCCTACGTCCAGGAGTAGACGACTATGGCCTAAAAAAAGCAAGTAAGTTTGTTTTTCATGTAGTTTGGAAAAGTTCTACAACTCAGTCCAAGTAACTCCTGCACATCAAAAATGTGCAGGGCCGAAGATAAAATGAAACGAAAATTAACAAATTTTGAAATTCATATCTTCCTGATTTAGGACCGAGTCCTGTTTTTTCGGATATACTTACAGTATTATGATTCCATCAGGGACGCGGAGTCCAACTGTCCCTAAGTTGATGGAATTTCTTCTGCCGCCATTTTTACCACTCCATCGGTTACGTTCTGTTGACGTGAAATTCGTATCCATTTTTATTTAAGACCTTGACTCATTGAATTTTCATTATTACTAGTGGTCGACCAGTGGTCGAAATTCGACCATAATTTTTTACAACTATAAATTTGAACATTATTAATGTTCCATTGTTAAAGACTGAGCGAGAGTGAATTTCACAACTTTCATTCAAAAACAACGACATGGATGGATAAGTTAAATTTAGAATGTTGATATGTACATTTTTTTTTCTATTGTTATAAAAGACAAACAATATTAATCTATTCTCAATTTGACCACAGATAAACTAGAGAATATATACGTCGGTGTCAATGTCAAATATATCGAAGTGTGTGTATCAAATACGTAACATTACAGTAGTGTTTTTTCATTTATTTAATGTATTTTTATGCATAATTAAAAAAATATAAGCTTCCGCCACTCCTTCTCTATTTAGACTATAAGTTTGCCAAATTTCATTCTCCTCCGTCCACGCAATTTTTGTAAAAAAGGTGTACAAAGTTTTTGCTTCACGTATTATTTAATAGAAGATTCATGAAGTAAGGCCCTAAGTTCGCAAAACCATATGAAGTTCCGACTATAAAAACATCGATGTCACTACATGGAGAGTGCAATGTAAAACATCAACACGAAAACGGGACTGGGCCGAATGTACAACAGAGTGTTATTGTGTAACATGATGATTGTGTGCCAGTAGACCACACGACACGACACTCCACTTATGACGTGGCGATGACGATGCTTTCCACTATCATCTCCGCTCGTCTCATCATCTCTTATTCTCATTCTTACACAAACAAACACGGCCCGTACCTACTCTCTACTGGGAGTCTATGACCGCCTGAACGATGTGTTGATGGTTCGAACTACCGGCCGGTTGTAACGGGTTCGCTGAAAAGATTAATACCCTACGGTTCACGTTTATGAGGGGATTATGACTGTAATTTTGTAGTTTATCGCTGATCAATGTTCAAACAGATGCCAAGATACAGGAAAATAACAATAAGCTTCTCCATTCTTCGTTCGTTATGAAAATAAGCCGGAAGCTACTATGCCGTAATCTCGAGTCTAAGCTAAAATGAATGCAATTTGAGATAATTTTTTTATTTTATATCACGGCCAATAAAGCTTTAAGTCAGAGTATACTATCAACACAAGATAAAAAAAGAAATGAAATTTGGATTCTCTTATGTTTTTATGTTGAATACCTACATAGATTCTTTTTCAAATGTAAACTGTGATATGAAAGGAGACGTACAGTGAGTTGACTACTGGAAGACGCATGTTCCTACTATATTTTGGTTTCAAATTTCTGATATGGCAAAAAATCTGCCGTTAGACTGTGTTAAAAACAGATCTCGAATGTTAAATTGCTCAGAATCGATCCCAGGATTAAATCTTAACTAAAACACGGCATCAATAATTAGTTTGTGTATATTAACTCTGACGTTAATTTGAATAATAAAATGGCGGTAGATATGTTATTCACATTAATAATATATTTTTTGGAAACTTCAACACATTTTTTTTTATAAAAAATGAATCTGTGCTCACTCAAAGTGAACACAAATACACTCTTTGACTCTTTCACAGTAAACTACTTAAAGCTTGTGTCGTGAAGAGGAATATGGTCGGCACCTGGGATCGAACCCACGACCTCCGATACGAAACAGTACGAAAGCCGGCGTTGTAACAGCTAGTCTACCAACCACAATATCAATAAATGTTGCAGAAAAGTTAACTTTTGTCCAACGTACAGTTTATTTAGGGGCCGTCGTAAACAAAAAAGAACGAAGAATTAATGGATATTATTTTAGTCCCTCCACATATTATTACCTACATATTATTTCGTGTTCTCTTGGTGTCTCTAATAAATAAATAATAAAATTTATTTGCCTGACTAGTCCCACAATTACTATATCAAAAACAATGATAAATGTAACGGAAGATTAATATGAACAGATGACAAACTTAAGATGGCAGAATATTATCAAGATGGGCAGGCGAGCGCGTTCGTTACGTAAGAACCAAGGCCAGACCTTGAATCCTATCCACGGAAAATCAACATCATAAATCGGTTTCAGTAAATCATCACGTGGAAAAGATTTATCATTAGAGATGTAACGTGAGGACAACATTAATCCGTTTCCCGGAAGCGATATTCAATCACATAAGACCTCTATACAGAAGTGGCGGTTTTAAATAATTGGAATATAAATATCTTCTTCTTCTTCCTCATTGATTAGGCCTGCTGGCATGTTTTTCCTGCTATGTTGTCCTCTTGGGAAGCTGACTGCCAACTATCCCTCCAGCATTTGGGTGGTTACCCTAGAAGTCTGCTTCCTTGTGGTATGTTGTCTTTGGCGATTTTTGCGGCTCTTTTGTCTTCCATTCTTGAAATATGGTCGTTCCAAAACCGTCTCCTAAAATAGCAGGCATTATAATCTAATCTAATAAAAATGATATTCAGACTGTTTCCTCCAGCCACGTAAAATATCTCGTAGCTATGCCCTGCATTTGTTGCAAACAGAATCCATACGGTCGACATCTTTGGTCGATTAGGTCTTTTCACACATATTCATTTCGTTCGTTCTTCGTCTTATTTGCCCTGCCCATTTGTCCCAGGTTAACCAGGGTCGGACCTCCTTGTACATAGGGACCAAGAATGCCAGGATCTTCTATCCTGGGGTCTCGATTGAGTGACTCCATCTCGTACCTACCTATTTCAATAGTGATTTTTTTTTTCAAAGAAGGTTCTATATATTTTTGAAATATTGGCAATTCAACCTTTCTGGGCTGATTTATGCCTTATGCGTTGTATATTATTATTATCATTGATGAAAATGTAGAAAAAATCTCAACTTATTAACCATGCCACACAAATTCTACGTATCACTGTGATTTTTTCTGCAATTCGTAACTATAAAACACTTTTCTTATTTACTGCATTGTGTTTTTTTAGGAATTTCGAAGATCACCCTGGATGGCGACACTGGATTTGACCTTCAGGTGGTTAATTGAGGGGTGTTGCAGGTTCTGCACAGCTTCTTATCTGACACTTGATTGTACTGATGGATAAAAAGGTAACTTTGGCGCATGTAATATCCGGTTTGTCAGTTTTAAGAAAAGAATTTATAGCTTACAGGACAAAGAAGCTTACTGCGACCGTATTGGATATCTCATACAGTTCCTCATTTCCTTATGAGGCATTTCGATAACCCCGGGAAAACGTGGTTTCAAAAAAAAAATTCTTGGCAAATCAGCACACCAGTTTAACTATGTCCACATACTAGTAAAATATATGTTTGATATAGGCACGGAAAACAACAATGTAACGAAAAAGTGTGCAGTTTTGGCTCCCTACCCGAATGCCAGTGGCAGATGGTAGGATTTCGTCCAATTTTTCTGTGGTATGTGGTGATTAAAATAATTGATTACATTTTAAATGCTTAAACGGTGCATAGTTTTACGGCTATAGCAATGTTGACTTTTATTATTTTCTTTACGTTTTATAATGAAGGGTTGAATCAGTACGGCGCTATTAAAATAGTCAAAAATGTAATTTGTAATTTTTTCTTCAAAAATGTAAGTTTTGAATGCCGTTCTTTAAGGGAAACAACTTGGTGAAGAGGGTTTTTGTTGACTCTTTGGGGTGCATAGATCACTTACTTTCATCTCTTTCAAATTGAGTTCCCTTGAAAACCATGACAGCTGCCAAACCGACAGCGAGCATCGCAGGGAGTTCGACCGGGCGGGGATGTGGACGGGATAAAGAATCATTCAAATCTTCTCTGGTCACAGCCCTTTGTTGGTTGGCAGCAATTTTCCCCACTTCCTCTCCATCGCTTATCCGTAGCATGTCTGAATGAACGTCTTGCAGGTATTCTTGACGTAGTTGTACCCGGGACTTTAATCCTCTTTGTCATCCCATCAATGATGGTATGTATGTCTTTCATTAACATTATTCACTGATGTAGTAACTAAACAAATTGTCGAGAAAGCAGATAACCAGAACTCGAAACGAAGAATCCCAAGCAGGCGCCAGATGAGTTCGCATACGTGAGATGAGGAGATGGGCGACCATAACAATGACCCACATCCCCCATGCCAACATAACTTGGCAGCACTCTGTAAATAAACACACGAGAGAGAAGACTCTCTTCAATGAATGGCATCTGCTAATCGAGGCTTAAGCGTTGACAAACGAATGTGGAAACTGATGAAGAAATTAACAAACAAAACACTCTTTGTCATTGCTTTATCCTTTTCTGATAGGCCATTGGTTCATTTATTCTTTGACAATTATTGGTAGGCTAGTAGCAATATTTCCCGTGAAAATCTGTTATTACTGACGTAGTGTAACGAATATCGACTAATGCACTGGGTTCCTGGGTATGATGCAGAAAGAGAGAGAGCTCCTGACCACTATCAAAAGACGTAAGGCCGCATACTTTGGCCACATATTCCGTGGTGAAAAATATTCCCTCCTGCAACTTCTGAATCAAGGAAAAATACAGGGAATAAGGGGTATGGGGCGGAAGAGTCTCTCGGCTCAAAAATCTTAGGCAGTGGTTTGGAATATTGGATGCAGCTTCATTGATAAGGCTTCCGTAAGACCGTGAGGAGTTCAAACTGATGTTCGCCAACCTCGAAGAAGAAGACTGGGTTCCTTGGGAGCGGTGGTAGCCTGACAAGACGGCTGTCTTTGAAAATAAGTGACAATGTTTTTGTCGCTACGGTAACCAAATAGACAATGTTCTTCATGAGGATTTAGAGAAGACAGAACCATCCAGCACAAATATTTAAACCAACTGAATCATCAATCCTCCCTATCTAACTAACCCTATTAACTAAAGGGTCCCTATCAATATTCTGCTAACTAAAACGTCATGTGTCGCAATTCCCTAATGAGACAATGATTGTAGAAGAAAAGAGATTAGTCCATTTCAAAATATTAAAAAAAAACTATTTATATAAATCAAAATCATTATCTATGTCGTTAATCATGATGAAAAGTTTCTTTGATTTTTGGTGACGTGATCCTACATACTATAAACAAAGTTTATTTTGTTTTATTCGTTTAAACAAAATAAATTGTTTCAGCAATACATGATATTAGGTACTATTAAACACTTTTAGCATTGGGGAGAATACCATAAAACAAAATAAACGAAATAAAACTTTATAAAAGTCTGTCGGAATAATTAGGTCTCATGTCAAAAAACAGACAAATAGCGTTTCATTCAGTCGACAGGAAAGTTTTTACTAATCAAACTTTATATTATTACTATCGCTCATCGCCACAGTTTTATTGTCTTTGCCTCAAAACTCTCGCAAGTAGGTTGCTAGACCATGAGACAGACACCCCGTGTAAAGCCTCGACATCGGTAACTCACGTGAGGCCGAGAGCGAATTGATGTTGTGTTAAAAGAGTGTTAAAACTTGTGTCGTTGTCACGCGATACAGGAGCAGGTGGGTAAGTAAGGAACCTATCCAGGGTAGCAATGCCTGAAGCTGATTGAAATTTCTTCCACAGATACCATCTCTAATCAAATTCCCAACGGACAAACTATTTCGTTTAAACAAAAACTTTAATTTGATAGATATTTTATTACTTAATGATGAAAGTTTACTAACAGAAAAATTTCAAATTGTTTTATATAGTAATAGCTTTCCCGACAGACATTGCCCTGTAGTCCTAACCAGAGGTGGCCCGTTCATATGTGCTTAAGTGCACTGCGCCCCCAGAAACAAAAAATACATAATTAAGCCGATTAAGTTACTAATAAAATAATGATGTTAAAATATTTCTAAAACATCCATATTTCATTCGTATTCAAAGCTCAGGCGGGAACAACGTGAGAATATATAATGCGCGCGCGCACACACATTCTACCTCACCTATGAAGTACCGAGACGAACGTGCCCGATAATTTTGTTGACTTCATATGAAAATTTTCTAAAACGCTCGAAACTGTGCGGTGGAGTAAGTGGGATGGGCTACTGTAAGAGCGGCAATCACGTATGCGAGAATGAGAGGGAACTACCCGCGATGGCGTTGGCGCGTCGCAGGTGATCCGTTCCATACTAACTTAAATATTATAAGTTTTTAATTTTGGTTGCTCTCTTGTAATAAATTGTTGCTCTTGTAAAAAATATAAAAAAACTAGAAATGAATACAGCTAAGAAACGAAAGATAATCGTAAACAAAACAACAGATTATCAAAGATGGGAGAAGAGAATACAAACAACACGATATCGAAGATAATCAGATTTTTATTACATCATTTAATGCTTAAATCAAAGAGCTGCTTTATGGCCAACTTCCTGTTCACCTGTTGTTACTCCCAAACGTTGGAAATAGACTGGTGAATAAAATGATTCATGATAATATTATCAAAACTGTCTTAAAGTTAAAAAGACAATCATAAAAAATATCTAAAATTGAATTATGATAACTAAATAACGTATCAAACTGATGGTGTCAATAAAATAAATCCATTTAACGTTATGATGAATCAATGAAATAGTTTCTTGGTACAAAATTGAAAGATTTTCATTATTTTTTTATAATCTACTTATCCGTGAACATTTGAATACCACAGCTAGGTTTTTATAATATTAAAGTCGATGACTAAACACAATATTATTTTATGGCTGTTTTTTTTATGAAATAGTCAAACATTGTTATAATTTAAGACATGCATGTGAAATAATATTTTGCTGCAATGCAGGATACCCAATAGAATAATCGTACAATAGAATAGATACACCGATAAAGTATTGCTCGTACTAAGCTACCGTGAAAATCACATGTTATAAATGTTAGATATTTATCAGGGTTTCTTAACCTGGTGTCAATGATCAAATGTTGAGAGTCAATAGCAAAAGTGAAGGTTCGCGAGAACCATATTATGAAACTCCGCATTTGCCCAGCTATAGCCTTTATCAAGAGACATGGGCATTAATATCGTCAAGGATTGATACGAATTATAACAACGAGGAAGCTCTTATCAATGCATATTTAATAAAAAAAAATATCGAAGACGACCAAGAATGACGTATCGATTCCGTCCTTAAAACAAAGAAAACAGCAAATATTGTACAAGAAAAAGCATGTTGTTGGAAGAGGTAAAGGAAGATTTTTGGATAGAAAAGAAAGGAGGTCGGATCCTTTGGCTAATGCATTTATGAATGACTACACACTTAAAGTGACGACACAATCTTATTTGGACTGGAAAACCCCATGCGAAATATTTTCTATAATATATGATATAACCAATCCAACTATCGGAAATTTTTCAACTAAAGAGCGCTCTTTAGACGATGACAAAATTGATATATCAATACGAAGAAAACTTAGGTATTTAACGAAACTAAACACAAATCTACGAGTCTTACGTTGTCCAAGAAAAGTCTAGCGGTTAAGTCGCCGGCTTTCGCATCGTTCGGAGGTCGTGGGCTCGATCTCAGGTGCCATATTTCTCTTTCACGCCACAAGCTTTAAGTATCTTACTATAAAAGAGTCAAAGAGTGTATTTGTGTCGACATTGAGTGGCCACAGATTCATTTTAAAACAAAAAAAAATTGTGCTCATGGTTCAGATAGAGAAAAATGTTACATTAAAAACTCTCCGAGCTACATTTTGAGTGTACCAACCTAGAGTTGATAAGGTTCGTTCCCTACCTCTCCCTCTTCCTTTCTTTTAGATATAATTGTTAATAGAAATAATCGTTAGATACTGCAAATCAAAACTGAAAAAAAGTATACTCATGTTTGTAAAATAGAAAGAAGGCTGTTGTATCTACAAAAAAAAGATTTACTCAAAAGTGCTTATTTTCTCTTTCAAAAAATATATAATTTTAAATGAGATTTGTACGATTCTTAAAGTTTTGAAATAACCTCACGAATTCTGAAAGGTTTAGAAGCCCTGTTTTAAAATAAATCGTATGAGTAGTTTTCCTATAATAGTTCTTATGTGGTGGGCATCGCCTGCTTTATTGTATGAGGAGGAAAATTTCTCAGAATACTGCGGTGCAACCACGTATGGAAATAGAACATATTATTATGCTACATTATAAGAACTTATGACCTAGTTTTGAGATTCATGCATACGATGATTTGAAATTCAAATATAATCGCTGTTCAATACTAGAGGTGGAAATTGAGCATGAAAATGACACAGACTCGTCTATGTTAGGTTATAAACCGTTGCATAAAATAATATATAAATTATGTGAATTGCAGAATATCATTTGTTTTTTCTTGGAAATAAAAATACACAAATATATTAATAAAAAATTTTGCTGTTCAAAGGTGTCAATAGCTGGCGTAGCTTATTATCTGATACATTTTTTATTTTATAGACCTCCACCCGGACTCGAGTGATTTTGGTTTATCTGGGACATTTAGCCCGAATTCATCGAGACTGGATGTAATACAACAAGATTCTGAGATGAGTTTAGGACTATAATAATAGTTAAAAAATATATAACCTGAAAATTTCAGGAAAGATGTTTTAAGAATATTCATCTAAGATTTTTTTAAGAGATTTGTCAACTGTCTCCGTTTACAGAACACCCTATACTTACTTAACTGTAAGCAAGCTGTTGCAATTTTCCATTTCCAACTTAAACATTTCAGGCGTAAATTTTACGATGAAAAGTTAGAATATATTACGTCTCACCTATAATGGTAAGAAAAACGTTTATAGAAAGGCATAGCCATAAAACAGGCACATTATATTTTATACTTACTCGTAAATAAGAACGTGTGAAAAAACGTTTTATTTGAATTTGAAAGGAAGTCCGTCTAATATAATATGATAGAGGGGCTGCATACACATCGGAAGATTATTATTATGAAATGGTAACTTATTGGCAATAAAACCGTTTTGAGTGGAGAAGATGGAGGATAGTGATAGGAGTAGAGTAGGATCCCATCAGGCGATGGGACTCGGGCACGCACGGTCCAAGTCACGCAACCCTCCGGACGGGTGACACCAGCCAGCGGCGGATAAATATTTCTAGCAACAAAAGGTTGTTTGTAATAAATCAGAACGGATGGTGACTTATAATATGTACCTAACTACCATGCTACGATAGGTATATGTATGGATACTCTCACCACTTAAATTATTTTAACAAAAGTTCGGAAAAATAATATACAAGGGGTTTCAGCGCTATTTGAAAAATAGCTGTTGATGTAAACTTATTAAACCAAATTCTTGGAAAAGAGTCTCAGCAGACAACGAATCTATCGAATTTCGTGTTGTTCTTGCTAAGGTACTTGTTCTTGCTTTGACGTACAAACTAGGTTTCCCCGAATTACTGCTAAGGTACTTGTTCTTGCTTTGACGTACAAACTAGGTTTCCCCGAATTACTGCTAAGGTACTTGTTCTTGCTTTGACGTACAAACTAGGTTTCCCCGAATTACTTCTAAGGTACTTGTTCTTGCTTTGACGTACAAACTAGGTTCCCCCGAATTACTTTATCAAAAGACATCCCGGAAAAGATCGTGCACTCGCCCTTTTCCGATTTAGTAGCGCACTTGCGTATGTAAAAAATGAGAGATCTGCCTTCTAATGGACTCGGAAATTTTTATTTCCGAGTATTAAAGGTAAGTATTGTTTTTTTTTTCATGCGAAGGATAGTAACATGAAATAAAGCATTCTTCACTCAACGGAATGTGCTTATCAAGTGTTCATAGAAAAGTTGGGACATATTATGTGTGCGAAGCATGGCCAATGACCGCAAATTGCTGAACACATTTGAGAGAAGAATGCTTCGTAAGATTTTCGAGCCGGTGTATGAAGGAGAATACGATATCACTTACAAAGCTTCCGTGATATCAAAGAGGATCCGGGACATCTGGTCGGAAGAAGAAGAAAAGGCAGAACCAGAATGCATTAAGAAGACGAGGTCAAGCACACTTCTGATGCAGGTGACGGTTCGGGGGCCTGCATCATAGTACAGAGCGAGTTGGAGGCGAAAGTTAAAAAAGGATATGAGCTGTAGATCCAACTAACTAAAATGTAAAGCAAATAATTATTATTTATTTATTTCAAAACAAACACCACTCACCATAACAGCTATCGCCTTTGCGATGAGTGAATATGATAATCGGTAACTCCCAAGTTTTTCAGTAAGTATACAAACATTTATCCACGGCAACAACAAATTTTTACTTTGCTTACAGATTCTCTTTAATGTCTAACGCAAATTCGCTTCTCTGTTATATTTTTATTGGCACGAGAACTCAAAGGTTGGCAATCACTGGATTTATGGTAGCTAGGCACCTATCCGGCATTACAAAGGAGTCAATACAGGAAAATAAGGATTGGAAAAACTAAAAAGGAACTCTTACCTCGACTCTTCGATTCGCTTTTAACTTTTCTATGTGATTTTCTTACACCCAATAACCGATAGTCTGGAAAAGAATTACCCATGAATGTTTTGAACGTGTTAACCTACAATGGATTTTATTGATTTAATCTTAAGCCAACTGGTTTAGAGTAAACGTATACCCTCCCTTGGTCATAAAGCAGACATATGGTACTAATTTTCCAATCGAGCATAAAAAATAAGCCTCATCAAATTGTAAGCTGTGTATTCTCCATCTTTATACTTTTTTGAGTGTTATTATGAACCGGGTAACAGAAGTACCTAATATGAAAACATTCTGCAAGTCATTAATACTCATAACCATCGAGGTGGCATCGTTGGTATTCAAGAAAATTGAACATGAATGTGTCACACTGCTTTGTCAAAAAAGCGTCTTCTTCTTTTTCCTCATTTTTAATGTCTTAAGAATTTATTAGGTACCTATCTATTGGTCTAGACTCTAGAACACCGAGGTCTGGCTCATCTGCGTCCATTTAAAATCTCATCCCTTGCAGCTTCGGCTATTCTTGAAGGACCAATCCTTTGGACGTAATTACTTCTAAAACGCCTAATACTTTGCCCTATCTCACATTACAATCGACTGCATCTGTATCCTTTATCCGGATTTTTACGGATCCTTTTTGTGAGGGTTCTCCACACAGGGATTGCGTTCAGAGTTTATTTGCTCGTTTTACGATTCAATGAGAGGAGGTAATTATGATTATTTCTAATCATAATTTATAGATCTTGACATTGCTGTCTGCTACCATGTTTTCAAGTGTGAATGGGCAATATATTGTAAGTAGTTTATACAAAGTCAAAAGATAATCAATGCAAGGGCTTTGAAACACAACAAACGTCAGGGGAAAAGGTACTTTATTATAGGGTTTTATATCGCAATTTATATGGAAATTCTAATAACTGAAATCAAATTGTTTGACGGTTGGACGCCACAAACTATAATTATCATGTCTGAAGCCAACAGTTTTTGTTTATCTTTTGCGCACGACCTGGATTGTTACGTAACTAATAATAGGTGAAAAAATGTGCGAAGTCAATTCTATTGTGTTAAACATAAATTTCAGAAATATTTCTTCCTTTGGCGCTTCACTTCACTTACGATAATATGTGTAGATAACAACCCTATTTTTATAATTTACATTTTCCCAGTGGATATTGCTGGGACATGTTGTATTAAGGATGTCGAATGACAGCTAGCAGGGGAGAGTGCTGTTCTTCTTCGCATCAGGGTCCCGAAGACGAGGAAGACTCTCTTACATCGTGTTCCGTTTCTTCGAAGCAGAGCTTAAGGATTTGTGCATGGAGTGGGATGAAGTCATCGTAGCTATGCAAGTTTGAGCGCAGTGGAGAGCTCTTGCTACCTCGCTATGCCCCTAAGTGGGGTCTAGTATACATAGATAGATATTAAAAAGATTCTAAAGTGTACTTGTGTTCGCTATAAGTACACCCAGATGTATCAACTTATAATTACAGGACTCTATAATATAAAGGCACCTGCTCAGGACCTTGTCCGAAAGGTGTGCAAGATGGCCATATAATAAGACAAGAAGGCCTCTTGCATGCCATAATGGATGGTATGACCGAGGGGGCAAACTCCAGGGGTCGCCCACGCCGAGAGTACCTAGAGGAACTGTTGGTGGACGTGCGATGCCAGTCATATGTGGATCTTAAAAGAGCCGCACAAGACAGGGAAGAATGGAGGAGAAGAATTGAGGGAATTGCTGCAAACCAATCTTAGGATTGAAACCAGAGAAGAATATAATATAAAGTCAACTCAATTCAATTCACATTAATATTAACATATTATGGTAAGTATGATGGAGAGTAGAAGGTTGTTGCTGGGATATGTGTTAAGCATGTCGAATGAGAGATCTTCTGATGTTATGCTATTTTCTTTCGGGCAGAGCTGAGGTTTGTTCATGCGAGGAAGGATAGAGACTAAGCTGTTTAGGGGTTTGTAAACAGTAGTGGATGGGTTCACAATACCTGAATTAATTTTGGCTAGAAGTTTACTAGTATTAATACGAAGGAGTTCCGAGTTTTCGACAGGCTTTGGCGCCAACGTTCGAATCCGTTCCAGAACCGCCTCCAAGGTTGTGTCCTCAGCCATATCTGCAACATGGAAAAACAGTGATATAAAAATATATGCTGTTTAAATTACCTACAATCAAGTATCAAAATCAGCAATTTCTCGTTTGTTTTTGATAAAACTAATAAAAAAAAGTTTTCAGGAAAATTTCAGAGTTTTACTATTACCTACTGTAGGTTCAACAAACTATAACCGCATGAGATAAAAGTAGGTATCTAAATAATTTATTGCTGCCATTTGCTCAATTATTCATAGCTACGGTACAAAAGCACGCAAGTTTTCTTCATATTAGGTATGCGATTTACATACCTCGATATTGTTTTATTTCAACTATTATAAAACCATAGGTACATACATTTGATACAAATATTCAATAGTTTTTCGAATTTTAAGTTCAATTTTGAAGTTGAAACTCTATGGTTTCAGATTCAGCACCGTCATCTAATGTTGTTTCCTAGCTGGTTAAATATGATCAGATTTAAGAGATATCGCAATCAGGTGGTCAATCTCAAATCCCCGTCTGCCTTTGTATAATTTAACATTTCAAAAAGGATACGAATCCTCGTCCCTGTGTCCCACGTAGAGACGCTACCCCTCAAGTCAACAGCTTGACTGAGCCCCTTTATTATGTAGGTAGGTATATCTCTTATCTGTGTATACTCTTATACAATATACAGTCCAATCCAAACTCCCTTTACCTACACCCCACTCAGGGGCATAGGGAGAAAACAAGAGCTCTCCATTGCGCTCGATCCCGCGCAATGTCTGACATGTAAAAACATAAATCCCTCGAACTGACATATCAGCTGACATTTTGAGCTTCTACAAAAATAAACTAATCCATAGCTTTTTCCTTATTATTGGAAAATAGAAACGACATGCGGATTAAGATTAAGGTAATTATTAAGTTCGCGGGCTTCTTCGATTTTTCACGATTTTTATACGAAACACTTATTATCAACTTTATACCTATACAGTAGTGAACAACCATGTTATGGATTGATTTGATAACATTTGATGTATTTTATCAACCAATTTTAAATAAACATCTATTTTAAAAGTGACCAATCTTCTCGTACAAATTTTTCCTTGCATGGAATGACATTTTATTATTTGATTCTCAAATTGGTGTCTTTGTTTGAAAATTGAAGATATTGCTGGTCATTGTCGTTTAGTTAGTCAATTTGGATAGATTAGGGGATTTGATAACATCCTCAAATGACAACACTACGATTTGAATAGGTTAGGTTAAGGTTGGAACGCAGTATTAAAGGGGGAGGGGTGGGTGCTGAAATCCCCAAATCTATTTGGACACCTCCCCGAGTGATAACTGATAACAATACACTCTGTTAGGTGTAAAAAATCGGAGAAGCCTGCGAACTAATAATTACCAAGATTATTTTGGAAAAAAGATTCTAAATACATAAAAAAAACAATCAACCCATCATGTTCAAATTATGCACTGTAAACATTGAGAACGGGTAAACAGTTAACTCAAAACACTATGTACTATATCCTTTGAAAATTGCACATCCAGTGCACGTGTGAAGTTGCATTAAGTATATGAAAAATCGATGAAATAACATTGAATACAAGGCTATGAGACGAAACGTTTGTTGGTAGCTATGAGAACTGTTGGTAAATAAATAAATATAAGTAATTAGCTAGATTTACCTCTGAATCATCCAATATTAACAAAAACACCACAATGTTAATTTAATTTATATTTCAATAAATTTGATAATTTGTCTTTCGGAAAATATAAATTCAAACATTTTTAATTTTTAAAAAGTGCCACAGTGCACATTGTCATCTGTCAAAAGTGTTAGGGAACGTAGAAACGACGATAGTCAGCTGTTTTCAAGAATAATAATACATTATTCGAGTAAGTACTTGGTCCAACAATAACAAAAACATTGCACTTCAGATAATAACCTCAAAATTTCACAAAACAAACAATAATTATACAAAATAAGAATTACCCGTATCATATTTACCTTTTTATTGAATTGTAGACTGTCTTCTCTTCTTTTGTTGAGTAATTAAAAAAAATACTAGTGTCAATAAGTTACTTAATTTACACTTAAAATCAACATGACTATATAATGTAATTTGTATTTTTATATGAAAAGAAAATGATGGTTATTGAAATAAATTGATTGTTGTTTTAAAAGATTTAATTAACAATGTACAACAACAAATTGATATATTTTAGTAAAAACCTGGTAAAAACATTGTTTTCGATTATCATTAGACCGGCGACGCACACCCGCACCGTCAATAGACAAAACAAGAACTGATTTTGGTATTTATACATCCCTATTGACAGTACTAAACGTCAAAAAGTTTCATTTTGAATACGACGCTGTTCAATGGTTAGTATGAAAACATTGAAATTTGTGGATTCGGTGTTCATTTTTCGAGCGATGCGCGCTCATTTGGACTGCGACGACGCACTAGGGCTATTTTTAAACGATTGAGCGGGAATACACAATGACATTAGATTGTAAATTATCGTATTGTAAAAATAGTAATAACACTACTATTAGGTATTACATACATTAAATAATAATTATTATTGACAAAATTATTTATTGTTTTATTTTAATAAAGTAAGTTTAATAAGTAAAGAGTTTTGGGGCGAATTTGAAGTCCCTAGCCCAACTTTTTAATTTATTTATTTTATTCTCTATGCATATTAAAAAATAGTGTGTAAACTAGAGATGAAACGGATAGCAGTTTTGCCGGATACCGGATATTCGGCCAACTAAGCAGCCGAATACCAGATAACCGGCGTATGTTTCAGGTTGACTGGTGCATCCATATGGTAACATTGTCGAAAAAAAAATCAACCGCATTAGTTAGTCTGGATTAGTGTGGCGTGATAATATTTTTTTTATGATTAGAGTATTTAGATTTTTAACTTTTGCCCTCGGAACCATGGTCGTAGCCAGGATAGTATTAGTGCAGAGGTTCCCAATCTGTTTAGGTTTATGGCTCCCTTGATATCCAATCCAATCCAAACTCCCTTTACGCTCCACTTAGGGGCATAGGGAGGCAACAAGACCCCTCCAATGCGCTCGATCTTGCGCAATGTTAATAGCTGCATACACACGTAACGATTTATCTTTACGATTTGACCGATAATCGCTCACTTTTCAATTGTTTTCTTTGCAAAGATTTCACCTTTCCTTTTAGCCTTCTAATCTTCTGTTTTATTTATTCTATGAAAACCAATTTTTTCAAAATGTTCAATAAGTCAAAATAAAATTATGGAATGAGTAGGTATATCTGAATTGATGTGGTTTAAGCCTTCATTCAATTTTTTTATACTTATTGTATTAATAAATTAAATTGATATATAATACATAGATACCATTTGGAAGCTGCGCCTTGACCAAAGTATAGAAAATGTTTGCTTTTAGCATGGAGGCATTTAACTAAAGCCCAGCTACAAAAAATCTCATTTAAAACAGAATCTCAGAAGAATACCGCGTATTAGATGGTATGTCCTCATCACAAACAACACCGTATGCTAACGAGGCTCTTTACTTCTACTATAAAGGAGACAAATGAAGATATTTACTAATGATGGGAACCACAGTTGACCGAGATCAGGACTGGGCGTCAAGTGCGATAAAATGGCCACCAACTGTATCGTTTGGTTGGTGTTCCTATGCTAACAACGTAAAAAGCTGTCATTTGTACATTGTTACCATTTTATTGCACTCGACTTCAGCCCCAGCTCTGCGCTCCCTCTCCATTACTTTGAAATAGTGGTGAGGTTTTGTTGTCTCCCTTTAAGTGGGATCAGAACAGAAGAATAGAAACAAATATATCAAAATATTGTTTCATGATCTCTTCTACAACATACCATTTATACAACAATTTGCAGTTCATCTAGAGAGACTGATGGAAATTTGCTTCAGTATTATATTTTGTTAATGAAAGATATTTCATTATACATTATACAGAGATACTGATGTAATTTAATGTAAGGTACCTATCAATATGTCAATGCGGATGATAAAAATTATAATATAAACTTCACCTCTCGTTATCAAAGTCACTAAATAACCAAATCTTATAACATAAACAACAATTTATTGTGTTAGTAAATATTCTCAATATCCAGTTCCTATATGTCATAATAAAAATGAACAAAATGTTGAAAATAACATCGATATATTTAATTTTTTCATTCTGCTATGTGTGCAGAGTGTTAACTGTGCCAATTTCGGTTGAAACTGATTCTATTAATTCCAATAAAACTGAAGAATTGGTTGAGGTTTCTAATTTATTAGCCGAGGATTCAGGTATGACTTCTCCACAAATAATAAATGCTCGTAATGGGTCAGTGTTGAATTATAAAAAACATACAATTGAAGATGGAAGGTTTACTCCTTTACGCTGTGATGAATTCGGCAGAGACTATGCTACTCCACTCATGTTATGCGGCACTCCCCGCTTTCATCGGATTCCACGATGTGTAGGCCATTTCGAGAGATGGTCCTGATGAGACACATGCGCACAATGTCGAAACACTTCATCTTTTTGACGAATCCAATCGCATATTCTGGTGATGGGCACAGCCTCGTCCCATATGCAAGTGCAGCAGCATAGTCTCAGGCGAATTCATCACAGCGTAAAGGTGTGAACCTTCCATCTTCATATTGTTTCCTGTGAAAAGCTTATTATCCCCTTTTTGTCTTTCAGGGTGCATGTTGTTCACATGCAATCAAAAATCAAATCAAATCTCCCTTTGAACTCCACTTAGGAGCATAGGGAGGCAACAAGAGCTCTCCATTGCTCGCGATCTTGCGCAATGCTTATGACCTCCTCCCACACCAAGTCCATTTCCCTCAGCTCTGCCTCGAAGGAACAGAACACGGTATGAGAGGGTCTTCGAGACCCTGGATGGGAGGAAAAACAGCGCTCTCCTCGGCCAACTGTCATTCGGCATCCTCAACACATGTCCCAGCCATGCCCATCTCCTCTCCGTAATGGTGGAAGTGATGGGCCTGCGCCGGGTGCGCCGACGTATAGCGTCGTTCGTGATGCGGTGGTACCATCTTATACCCAAAATTCTCCTGTGGCACTTCGTTTCGAATGCAGATACTTTTTGTGCCTGGGCTTTAGTCAGGTGCCAGGACTCACACCCATACAGAAGAATGGGCAACACACACGCATCAAACCGTTTACATTTCGTCTCGACACTAAACGCCTTCCATATCTTGGTCATGTTGTTGAAGGCGCCACTTGCCATACCGATACGTATCGGGAGCTCAGCCCCGAGGTCACCAGTGGTTCACATGCATTTCGTGAAAAATCTTGGGTTTTCACTTCCATACAATTGGTTGTTCCTTAAAAAAGAGGAATCTTATAATTTTATTTTCAATTTTTGAAAACAATTTATTTTTAGAAATTACTTCAACAGTCACGCCACCAAAAATAATTGTGTATTTGGAAGGAGATTGCGAAGAATGGAAAAGAAGTCCCCGGTTTTATACAAAGAATTTTATACTAGAAAATGATGGAAAATCTCAAGTAGAAGCATCTTTAATGGTATTGTAATAATAAATCATGTAATAGATATTTAATTTATTTATTTACAATCATTTGCAGTATCACTTGATTTATGACTGCCACATTATAAGAGAAGATACAAAAAATAGACTTGTATATATTTATTTGATTTTAGGTACAAATTTCAGGATCTCCAAATATAACATGCATTGAGATTGTCAGTCGGAGTGATGATCAAACCAGGCCTTATATAATAAACGGAGGAGTGGGAGACTCATTTGTCGAAGTGGGAGTAAAAGCTGAATATGGAAAAGGATTTAATCTTTCTATAAATCTCTATGGAAGTTTTTTCAGTACAACAAAAGAAAATACTAATATCCCAGTAGTTTGACAATAATAATATTACAAAAACGATGTTTGTGTAAGTAAATATCAGTTTATTAATAAAAAAATAACTATTAAAAATGTAAATCAAATTTTCAACAATTGATTTGATTGAAATAACTTATTGTTCTAACGTTTTGATTTAAAGGATAGTGAGTATCAATATTTTTTAAATATCATAGAATAACTAAGTATAACTGGATGATATACCGTATTAGCCAAATGAGACTCTTAAATTTTTATGAATATATTTAGAAAAAATATAACATTACGCAAAAAAGAATTCAAAGAACGTAAAATTCAATCCATGAAGCCTTTATTTTATAAATAATGAAACAAAACACTTACCTAAGATGTTAACCTTCAGAAACCTAACCTCACATTGTTCCCAAGTGGTTAGTCGAGTCCTTGTTTATATTAAAGTCCTGCATAAACCCTGAGTTTATTTGGAGTCAATTTTTTAAAGGAAATAACAAGGTCATAAATTATTATTGTGTTATATTATTTGGACTAACAGGTATTATATTCACATGTGAAATTAGTTTATTTTAAAACATAATAGCGATTAAAATGCAAGCTTATTTGAATTGTAAATCTGTAGCCATTTTGGAGGGGTTCATAGAATATATTGACGGTTGAAAATAGTTGCTCAAACTAATTAATTAATTTTTACTTATTTGTTTGCTGGGGAAAAATCCAAATGGATTTTATTATAGCTAGATGTTTGAACAAAGTAAATTAGCTCTGTATGTTAAGTTAGTTCAGACTGATCATTTATTTATTCACATCAGGCCAGTAGGCCTTTTACAAGAAAAATAATCATATAATATAGATAGAGTAATAACTAAGTACATTGGTGATTTAATAAATAAGTTTACATATTATAAACAAAACAAGAGCCAAACATATTCAGTAAAATTGTAGATTGTATTCATGTTATTACTATACTAACACTTGAAAATTTCTTCAATTCAATAGAAAAATTAATAATGTTGCATATAAAAAGTTATTTTTAAGTCGAACTTTGACCTATCCCTGAATAAAAAATTGTTGTTTTAACTTTTGTTCCATTTTCCAACATCTAAAGTAAGGAAATTACAAAAATAATAAATCCCTATACAACACTAATTGTTCTCTCTGATACTACAAATACGGCATTGTATGCTGCTTCCAGTGTACCAGTTAGCACAACAATATTTGGTTAAAGTCCGACGGGTTAGCTACAGTGTGGCTAAATAGAGTAGAAAATAATTGAGGGCGCTGCAGTCGTTTGTATGGCAACATTTAATAAGTATTCTACATTTATAAAGTAAAGTATTGTAACCACCAAAAATTTAATAAAAAAATACTATTCAATGTGGTATAATATGAAATGCTTTTTAGAGGTTAATTTATTAAAAGAATTTAATAACAAACTGTACCAGCCATGCCATTAAAAACGAGATGTGAAAAAAATCTACGCAAAACGAGTCAAAAAACAAGAGATAATAAGATAATATAATGGGTGCTGTAATCCACAAAATGGTGCTTACAACTGCTTACTATTCTATGGCCTAATTTCAATCATATGTCAAAATGTTTAAACATAACCTATAATTTATTTGTAAGTGAATATTATAGGAATATACTAAAAAAATATATTGTATGCCGTCTAAAAAACCGTTACAACTCGAAACAACTCAAAATGGAGTTATTAATGCGTAAGAATTTGTTATTCCTTCTTCTATAACCCATACAAACGGTGTTAGAATAGTTACATAATTTGCCACCAGGTGGCGAAAGTTACGGTTTGTCGCTAGCGCATGTTGGTCGGATTTCATTCCATAATAGTGTAATTTTGAGACTTGTGCAGTGAGGTGGTGAGTAATTTTTTCATTTTATTGTAAAAAAGCGTAATATTTCTAATTATAACTTTTTAAAGCTTTTGGCCATCTTAAAATTTCTCTAAAATATTACGTTAAAAGTGTAACAATTTAAATTATTACACTTTTTGAAAATGGATTCATTAATATTTTAAACTTTGTAGAGTGACAGAGAGTTTCATTTTGAATTATTACGCTTTTTTAGAAGTGCTATTCATGATAAAATAAAAATTCACTGTAAAAAATCGTAACATTTAAAATTGTTGCGCTTTTTTAGAAGTGTTGTTGTTAATATCAAAGTAATTCAGAGTTATAGAGTGTTTCATTTTGTATTGATGCAATTTTTTTGAAGCGTTTTGTGCATTTTTTTAATATTGCTGAATAATAACATAAAGTAACATATTCCATCGATACAGTTAATTTGTTTTAATTTTTTGATTTCCAAATACTTTAAATAAAACTTTTTATCACTTTCATTTTTTAATTGAATAGGACATTTATTTTTTATAAATAATGCATTATTTTTAGATATTTAAGATGCAGTGTTTCAAAAATTCTCGAGGCCGACTATTAGTCCAGTCAGCATTAGAAAAATCAAATGAAAATAAGAGTAAGTGCAATATAATATTATTATTATGGTGGAAACATTTATTTCATTTACATGTACTTATATAACTTATTAAATTACAGAGGGTCAAAATGATCAAGAACAGCAGGCAGCAATCAGAGAAGAAGTTGAATGTACGGAACAGAAAATTACGGAAACAGTCCTAGGTAAAAACATTTTATTAAACCCAAAACTTATATTCAGTGAAAAAGATCGACATAAATTCATAAAAATAACTTGTGCATATTAAATTTTGATATGTAAAGTTTTTTTTTATTTCATTTCAGAAAACATAAATCAAGTTGAAGAATCTAATGTAATTTCAACAAATTTGAAAAAAGTTAACATTGATCAAGATCTAGAATTGAGTACATCATCGGAGGGTGTAGATGATTTAGATTCCAGTAGTCCACCATTGGAGGATGTGGATGATTCCGACAAAGATCCCAATTATGATTCAGATTCTAGTTCGAGTAGTTCTTCAAGCTCCGATAATTCTATTGTTTCAAATAGAACTTCTGTTGATCTTTCATCTAGCCACCAAGATCGGAGTGAAAGACATGAAGATAATAATAACACTGGAAGCCTTAATATCATGGAAGATTTTTCTACAAATATTGTAGAAAAGAAAGGTAAGAAACGAGTTGCTGTTTCCGAGGAGTGGAAAAGTAATAAATCAAAAAAATTGCGTAATTGTGGCGAGGCATACGTGTCAAGGAGTAAATCCAAAAAAAATGTAGAGGCAAGAAAAATCAGACCGCCCTGTGGGGACCGATGTCGACAGAAATGTTCCACCAAAATTTCTGAGTCCGAAAGAAATGATATTTTTAAAATTTATTGGTCATTGGGCGAGATAAATAGACAGAGAGATTTCATCTTCAAATGTATGAAACCAATTAAACCGAAATATAGGTACAGTACAACAGAAAAACCTAGACAATACAACCACGCCTTTTATATGTGTAGACAAAATAATGAAGAAATTCGTGTCTGCAAACATTTTTTCATGGCAACATTAGATATAAACAATAGAAACATAAAAACTGTCATTGAAAAATCTGAATGTGGGATCGTTGAAACAGATTTAAGAGGAAAGCACAAGAAGCATAAAAAAGTTCCTTCTTCGATTAAGGAAAGTGTTCGTGATCACATTCGCTCTATACCACGCATGGAGAGCCATTATATTAGAAAATATAGTAAAAGAGAGTATATTGAAGGTGGTAAGACATTGGCACAATTGCATAGGGATTATGAAAGCGAATGCCGAAGAAAGAATGAACCACATGCAAATTTAGTGATGTATTCGAAGATTTTTAACACAGAGTTTAATATTTCTTTCTTTTCACCGAAAAAAGATAGATGTGAGCTGTGCGACAAATACGAAAATGCACGGAATGAAGAAAAAGAAAAGTTAAAACCTCAATATGAATTACACATTGCAGAAAAAGATTTGTCTCGACAGGAAAAAAATAAGGATAAAAATGATGCAAGCGACAAGTGTATTGTTTCAGTATACGATTTACAAGCTGTTTTACCAACTCCTCGCGGCGATGTTTCCGTATTTTATTATAAATCTAAATTGAATAATTACAATTTTACTGTCTCAGAACTAAATTCGGGATTAACCGAGTGCTATTTCTGGCACGAGGGTCTAGGCAATAGAGGAGCTGATGAAATAGGATCATGCGTACTTGATTATATTTCAAAGAAAATTACGACAAATAATGACTTCATCTTTTATTCCGATAATTGTTGCGGACAACAAAAAAATAGATTTATAATTTCTATGTACTTATTTGCACTTCAAAAATTTCCTGAAATAAATTCTATTACGCACAAGTTCTTAATCACAGGACATTCTCAAAACGAAGGGGACTCAGTGCATTCTTGCATCGAGAAAGCTATAAAAAGATCACTCAAATCGGGGCCCATTTATGTCCCTAGCCAATACGCGCAAATAATTCGTACGGCAAAAAAAGAGGACCTCCTTATAATTTGAATGAACTAACGTCGCAAAATTTTTTTTCATTTAAAGAGCTTGTTAACGACTTACCTTTTAACAACTTTAATAGAATAAAGATAACTGATATAAAAGTGTTCAAGTTGGTAAAAGGAAGAACTACACTTTTTTATAAAACTTCTTATAACCAAGCTGAATATGAAGAAGCTGACTTATTAAAAAAACCATGTAATATTAAAGAATATGAATTAAAACCGGCGTATAAAAATGATTCTATAAAAATTAAAGAAAACAAAAAGAAGGATTTATTATATCTACTCAAAAATAACCACATTAAACCTTACTATGCTGAATTTTATAAATCATTGTTGTAAATAATACTTCTTCAATTCCTTCAATACTTCGATTTCCTTTCCCACTCCTCTACTTTTTATATCTTTTTGGAGTGTAGAGCACAATATACTCGTAGTTGTGTTACTTTAATTATATCACGCAAATATATTTTTGTTATTTCTATTACCTTTTGTTTCTATGTTTTTCATTGTTGTTTTTTTGTTCCTAATGGGTGTATGTAAGACATTGCTTCGGCGGTAATCCCGCCATTGTCTTTTTAACTGTATTTTAAATAATTGTACTTCACTTCTGTATATTTTGTATGTGCATAAAGAATAAATTAAATTAAATAAAGCTGGAATTAATTCATTCTCAACTTATACTTTTAATTACCCTTTACCCCAACTTCAAAAAATCACTTCTAAAAAACTGTTACAACTCGAAATATTATTTATTTATATTAAAAAAAAATAGTTTTACGGGGTGCTATATGCCTTGAAATGAAAAAATCTAACACTTAATTGCAAATAACTTTAAAAAAACCCTGAAAAATAGAGCTCGGCTTTCAAAAATGATATTTAAATACATTTGATAGAAGGTGAATATTTCAAATCAAATTTTCTCAAAACTTACTTTTTTGAGTTGTAACGGTTTTTTAGACGGCATACGATATGTGTAAAAATATCCAAATTAGTAAAAGGTACTTAATTATTTTTAAAATGAATTGGATGTTGTATTTACCAATTAGAATTGCTGTCCATTCGTAAACATTTGTAATGTCAGAGATTAACCTATGTTCAATGTTGCCAGAGTGATAACATTTTAGTTCATCAATAATTAATGTCTACTCTTTTTAGCCAGACTGTACGATTATATAACTTTAATAAAGATTCAAAAGATGGCGGTGTATTAGAAAATAATTCACATATGAAGTATGTTTAATTATTTTATGTAGTATTTTATTTTAACACAATGTTCGATCATTTTTAAATTATTACGGAGATAAACTGATTTGAATTCAGACAAAATAATTACATATTAGAGAGAATTCTCATGATTAGGAGTTTCGGAGACTTAAAACATTACCACCTAATGGCGAACTTCGTTAACGTAATGTGTTCTCACTAAACCAGCCTTCGAAATAACTGTAGAAGACAGTCGTAAGCCCATAGTGGTTTGTTCCATTTAAAAATTGAACATCAGTAATGAATTGTTGGAGTCATTAGTTGTTACATATTCGTTAATTACATATTAATATTTTACAAAATAAATCTATGCCCACTCTGAATACAATTACACTCATTGTCATTTTTCATAGTAAGCAAATAATTATGATCGTTTTGTAAAAGAGGAAGATGGTCATCACCTGGGATTGAATCTACGACATTCAGTATGAAAGTCAGCGGCAAAACCGCCAGTCTACCAATTAATTCCATATCAATGTAAAAGTAATATTCCCACTAACATTTCTACATGTTCTTTTTAACTTAAAATGTGCCTCTTTTAGTGCTATATTCATAAGATGTGGTGTATAATGTACCTCTTTTAGTGCTATATTCATAGGATGTGGTATATAATGTGCCTCTTTTAGTGCTATATTCATAAGATGTGGTATATAATGATCTTTGGTATGAGATTACTTATTTTATACTGACATATGGAATATGAGAAGTTAATATAATAATGATTGTGAATAAATTTAGTAGAAAATAATTAGAACATAAAGGATCATTTTTGTTAAAAATAGTACAATAATTATTGCTATATAGGTATAAGCATTTTATAAAATCTTTCACATTTATATTCAAAACACACTCCAATTTTAACAGCATGAGCATCACCAATAAATATTTAACAGGGAATGTGTTACAATATGCCAATTTAATGCGTGATCAAGACATCTAAACTAGCTCTAAGATATTTTATAAAAAATATTGATTTGTACAAGAATACCCAAAGTATTCCCAAATAATAAGTCACAAAAATAGAATAATGAAAGGCAGATGATGATTTATTTAGCGCCATTAAATTGATCTTCATCTCAAGGGCGCGCATTCTAAAGATGTACTACATTATATCAAAACCAAATCATTTTTAATATCCTATTAAATATTTTGGTAAATTCATATTTACTACCTTGTGGTAATTCAATACCAAAAACACTTTAAAAAATTTCAAAAATGTGTAATTAACATAAAATGCTGAATAATATTCAAAAGTGTGGTTTATAAAAAAATGACAAATTGTTTTTATAAAAATGAATTTTTGGACACTTACAGTGAACGAAAATACAGTATTGATGTCTTTCACAATTAGCAAAGCTTGAGAAATCGCTGACAGGGTGATGAGCCTGTAACTGAGAGTTAATAACTGAACCACTAAGCAACCAACCACTTCAAAAAATCTAATAACTTTCGTCATACAAATTGATTCGAATAAGTTTTCATTAAATTTGTAAATGAAATAAATAAATTTCTGTATTTACAAATTTTTGTAATAGATAATAATTAATAAATCTTAATTCCATAAAAATAACTAATCACTATACATTATCATGTAATTAATTAATAGACACCATTGAATTATTTTAGGTCAAAGGTAAACATCAAACTTCCTCCAATAATTGAAATTGATCCTCAGAGTCTTCTGTGACGATCGCGTCAATATTATAGAATCCAGCATGAAGGGTGATTACTGTTACCGACGCTCCTGAAACAAATTAATCAAAAATTTTCAATTTGAAAAAATCCTCATAAATTATTATTTTTAAAAAATAATCATAATAATATTTTTTTATTATGTACAATTGTTCAAGTAATAACTGTTATATCCAAGTTACATAATTTGAAGTAAGTAAATAAAGGTTGGATCTACAATTTAAAATAAAAACAATGTAATTCTGTTTTTGAGTCCTTTTTTTTGGAAAATATTTATCGGAGAATGTATGAACAACATCGAGTTCTGTATCCCATATCTGGATGAAGTGTTTTTGATTAAAATATATATAATTAACTATCGATTTCTGGATAATGTCATTGTCATATAATCACATAATATGTGCAGATATTTGTAAAAAGATAATGAGGGATAATTTTCATTATAACCATATTACAAGCATGATGGCAAGGATGCAATTCCATAAGGGCCTTGCATGTGATTGTGGTCCGAGGCCTATTGCAGATTATGCTAACCAGCTAAGATATTTTGTAGAACCAGGACAGAAAGATGCCATGGAAATTTGATTAGGTATATCAAATCCATCTCCGAGTAGGCTCCAAATAATGGTCTCCTTTGCCTCGACCAGAAGATTTTCAACTTTCTCTATCATCAAATAACAAGAATATTGTGTGGAAACATACCAAGAACCCAGAATAGCGCAGCACCGGCTCCAGCCCATATGAATATTGGCAGACAGCATAATGCCACCAAGGCATACTGATGGGCTAATGTCAACTCATACGATCCAATCTAAAAATATTAATCTTATATATAAAAATGGAGAGCTATTTCGCGTTGTCATCGGATGGCGCCTAAACGGCTGGACCGATTTCGCTAATTCTTTTTTTGTCGTGTAGGCTTTTATTAGGAGAGTGTCCTTTTAGAACAAAAAAATTAAGAAAAATGCATAGGAAATTAGAAAATTTAAGAAAACTATAAAAATGGAGATTTATTTCCCGATATCATCGCATCACGCCTAAACGGCTGGACCGATTTCGCTAATTCTTTTTTTGTCGTGTAGGCTTTTATCGGGAGAAGGTTGATTTAGAAAAAAAAATTAAAAGAATGCGTGGAAAATTAGAAAATTTAAGAACACTATAAAAATGGAGATTTATTTCCCGATATCATCGCATCACGCCTAAACGGCTGGACCGATTTCGCTAATTATTTCTTTGTCGTGTAGGCTTTTATCGGGAGAAGGTTGATTTAGAAGAAAAAAATTAATAAAAATGCATGGAAAATTAGAAAATTTAAGAACATTATAAAAATGGAGAGCTATTTCCCGATGTCATCGCATCGCAACTAAACGGCTGGACCGATTTCGCTAATTATTTTTTGGTCATGTAGGATTTATCAGGAGAAGGTTGTATGGGAACAAAAAAAATATGAAAATTGCGTGGATAATTAGAAAATTAAAGAAAACTCTAAGTAGGCAATCTTTATAGTACTTTTTACAATATAATTTTGTTCTACTTTTGAATTTTAATTAATTGACATTTGAAAGAACTGTCAGTGGTTTGATTGTTGTTGCAATTGATAGAATGCGAATGTAAAATATATCGTATGAAATAGATTGATTGGATAAGTCATATAATATTCATTGCAGTTAATTTTTATAAGGAGTTTTGGTAAGTTTTAATATAAGGAATACATTACTGTATTGAAGTGTAAGGAATTTTGAAAACTTTCTTTATTTACAGAGATTTTTAAAACCGCCAGCAAATAGAATCGTAGATATAACATTGCTATTAAGGAGTTGTACTTAATTGAAGTTCATTTTATAAGGAGTTTTGATAAGTTTTACACAAGGAATTCATGATTATATTGAAGAACAAGTAGATTTTTTTTTTGTTTGTTTGATAATTAATTCTTCGTTTATGGACTGATTTTTAGAGAGGATGAGTACATACATATAACGTAAATATAATCTGCATCGTTAATATGTATAAAAAGCTGGATATTATTTGCTAATGACCTAGCATTTGTTTCTTTATTGAAAATAAAAATTGCTACACTTCCACCATGTTGTAATAGAAGTTAGAAAAAATCACAGATACTGCATTAAATGAGATTTTTAATTATTTCCACTGTTTTGAAAGAGAAGATTTAATACGCAATGTTGTGTGAAAGTGAATGTCAAGAACTTGGAAGTATGTCTGTTTAGGTAATTTACTTAGAAGAGATGGAAGGTGTGAAAAAGAGATTGAAAAAATGAAATTGGCTGGGAGAAGGGTTGGCGGTGCACTTAGACCTCTAAGAAGATATCTCTGAAATCGACAGTTGATGCACAATGGAATCCTGATACCATCCATGATTTATGGGAGTATAACTTGGACATGGACGAAAAATTTGGAAGTTGGAATAAATGCTGTGGAAATGAAATCACTGCGTAGGTTATGCGGAAAGAGACTTATTGAGAACGTGAGAATTGATAATATAAGAAAGGAATGTGGAGTGGATGTTAGTGTAGTGACTAGAATAAAGTGAATAAAGAAAGAAGGTTTGGGCATGTAAAGAAAATGAACGAAGAGAGAATGACTAAAGGGATATATAAATCTGAAAGAATTGGTGCACGCAGACGAGGCCGACCTGGAATGACATAGACCGACCATATCGGTGCCGTCTTACGTGAGGGCCAAGTCAGGAGCAAGAGGAATATAAGAGCACGTATTCGGAATGTTATGCGTTTGGAGGAAGCGAATGAGTTTGGATTGGAAAGAATGGAAGTCCACACTCTTTGCCTACCCCCTTCGGGAATCAGCGTGATGGGCAAAAAAAGAATTGACACCTCAATGCGTATTTTGAATCGGTACGGAGATGTTCCTTATCGTACTTTGATTAATCAATCAATATTATTTTAACTGAGCAAAATAACAATTAAAATATTGAATATAATGACATACCTAAATTCTTTTTTTTACATATAAACATCAAATCAATCAAAATTAAAACTCCCTTTGAACTCCACTCAGGAGCAAAGTGAGGCTTAAGAGCTCTCCATTGCACTCGATCTTGCGCAATGATGACCTCTTGCCACATCATATTAACATAGGTTATAAGTTTTTGATGTAAAAATAAACTCAGACCCAATGAATGCTGCGTGGTATGCAGGTTTTGCTAATGCCAGTAAATAGTCATTCGTGTTAAATAACTAAAAAACGAATTTGAGCACTGTTGCATAAAACCTATAGTACCCATATTATTTATTTCGATACGAAGTTCGACGGGTCAGCTAGTATAATATAATATAACACTTTTCTATACAAAGGTGTCAGTATAGCCGGCGGAACTTATTGCCTGAGGCAATTTTTTCCAGTCAACCGGTCCCGTCCAATCTGAGACAGGCCAACCCCGGGTAGAAATTTCAAGTGAAAAAACACTTAGAAAATCTCTGACCCGACCGGGAATCGAACCCGGGATTATTACAATATTCACACTTTATTTAAAAAATGGATTTAAATACTCGCAAAAAACATAACTGGAAAATATACATTCATAATAAAGTCATAAAATATTGATCGTGAAGTAATTAAAATGAAAAAAAAAACTATAAAAGAATATTGTATTGTATTTGATGTCATAAATAATTTTATGTGTTACATACCTTCCATTTCATCGGATTTGTTTTAAATTTGTGGCAAGCAAATAAACTTCCAGCTATGGCTATCAGAAGTAACGGAGATGTAACACTAAAATAAAATAAAAAAACACTTTAGACTTTTTTTACTTTTTCTTCTACACATTCAGATCTAAATACGGGTCAAAAATATTTTCAGATTCGTCCTTAGAAAGCCCCATCGTTCCCTATTTCCCCTGAATGGGCTATGGACTCTGAAAGTCTTGGATATTTGCCGATTCTTCAGCCATCTCAAAGGAACAGGGCCCTGTAGTTAGGATGAGGCGTTCAAAAAGCATTGTCTAGAGCTAAAACATTGTGCTGGAGGAACATGGTTAAACAAAAGATGTTTTGAGTCCATCTCTTATGAGGTTCTTTCACTATCGGTTGTTACACTCGTCGGATAATTGGGAAAACGATTCCTGCTAAGCAGCACAGTTTATGAACTGACATGCATATTTTGTGGTAGAATATGCCAATGCAGTTGTGCATCCAGTCAAGATTTGCAAGAGTTTGTTGCGAGCACTCGTTTTCATTTAAATGAAATGATTTTATTAGTGCCCCACTACATTCAGATTTGAATAAATGAGATATAATTAAATATGATACTTACAGGCAATATATAAAGAGTGCTAAGAAAACAAAGAGATAGTTGGCTCTAAAATATTCTACGTTTCTAACAAGGCGCTTGCTCAATCGAGGTATAGTCGTAGGAACCTGTAAATGAAAGTTGAAAAGTTAGTAAAAGCTAGCAGAGAAAATGAAAATCAAACTCTAATAACATAATATGCTTTGTAAACATTACCTTAAAGTTTGAAGTCTGCACAAAGAGTAGCCACGGTCTTATGGCTTGTTTTTGTGCAGCCACTAAAGATGTCACTGAGGAAAATGAAAGTGCTTGTCCTATTTGGCTGAAACTTCAAGATAAAAACAATAAAAACAAGTTGATAAAAGTGAAAGGTAAACTGATAATTATGATAAATAATACAGATATCTCACTTTAAAAAATTCCGCTTCTTGGAAACTGACGGCGCTTCCATTTCGCCCTCAATTTCTACATTGACAGGTTCCGTCATTTTATTTCACTCTGTATATCTTATCGCTCGAAATATAATCTATCAAAGTTTAATCGAAACTGTTATTTTAAATGTAAGAAAAACTATATAAAATCGAGCTATTATTATACATTAGCTACTGATATTCGCAAATCAACACGTCAACCAAAGAGAATATAATACCTTACGGATAAGAGACGCAACTCCATAGATCAAAAAAAATAATGGAAAATGTACCGAATAGGTGTAACGTTTTGCCAACATTGAAACAAAATAATTCTGTAATATTTATTATGGTGATGTTGTCTTCCTGTTATTTGAAAGTTTGGGTGACTGGGGTTTCACAAATGCGAACATGTTGTTTTGGTTTTTATAGGTTAGGAATAAAGATGCAACTGTTTATAATAGATTTATTGCAATCAGATAAAGATGTACACTGTGCATATTATAATTGTTACACATTAACATAGCTCCCACAGAAACAAACAATAGTTGCAACAGCAGAAGATTCAGCAAAACAACTCCTATACCTCATTTAGAAGTCAGTTCTGTCCCCTTATGGAAAGCTTGATATGAGCTTGATTATTTGATTGGCTGACACACAGACATATTTATTCAAATCTTGAAGAATACTGCACATCCATAATATGTAATCTAAAACAATAAACCATATAAATGAAGAAAATAAAAGCTCGTATCTATAAAATTGTCAACTGGACTTCGAGATATCTTTTGAACGAAATAATGGGATTCTTGATGTAGGAGATTTTTACCAGAACAGAGAGAATATTATTACAGTATCAGCTTGGAAATATAGTAAGACATGACATAATAACTTGCATAAGCATTCATTAAACTACTAACCTGGCACGTTTGTTACTGCATTACAAAAAATCTCAAAGTATATGCTAGATAACAGATTTGTATAAGACCGGATATGATAATTTGTATATTATAATACTTTCAGACAATTAGACTACGAAATAAGTAATCTAAAAATGTAAATATCGGAATTTCAAAAACACAACAAAACACGCACAAACAACGTTTTTTGTAAATTCGTCATAGAAATAAAAAATTATAGATTCGAATTCCATATGTAGAAAGTGATTCCATACAAAAATCTATGATATATCGTCAACTTTTCACGTTTTCACTATTGGCGGCAATGATTCCATTTTCGTTTCTCTATGTTGGTACATCAAAAACACTGCTCGCCATATAAAAAGTGCTTTATATGACAGTTTCGACCCACTGACGTCAACGACTGTTTCAGCAAACTGACAATTATGTAGGTATATATTATTGTGTCACTTGTCAAATTTACCACAAACTAGAAAAATCTAAAACCATAGAAAACAAAGGTCTAATTTTCACTATCGTGTAAATAAAAAGTAAATGTAATATATTATGTACTAGCTTATACCCGTCTTGCTTTACGTTTTTGATTCCGATTGTCAGGCTTGATCGGTAGGTAATTAAATAGGTTCTAGTCTAGCTTCCCATTGCTTTTCAGACCTCTATAACTGTCATAAGCACAGAAAAAGAAGAATGAAACTTTCACAATTCATAAAAAGAGAGAAGAATGACACTTTTAATGTTTATTAAAATTTTGTATGAAGATCCTAAAAAAAATTTAAAATAGCTCTAAATATAGTAAAGTTAATGCAGCAAATTGTATTAAAGAACCTTCTCCGGCATTTTGCACGGCTCTGTGCAGTTTCATATCTGACGTAGCATTTGTATTTTGAGCGTGATGCTATGACATACGGTAAAAAGTAAATAGAAAACATTTCTGAATTATTTTGTAGATAGAGAAGGAGGGGCTAATGCGAGTTTTATTTAATTTCCCAATTTACCACGCAACTTTCTTAATTTTTTCTTTCATAAGAACCTTTTACTGATAAAAGCCAACACGACAAAAAAAGAATTAGTGAAATCGGTTCAGCCGTTTTGGCGTAATGCGATGACATACGGTAAAAAGTATATAAAAAAAACATTTCTGAATTATTATGTAGATCTACCACGCAACTTTCTAAATTTTTTCTTTCATAAGAACCTTCTACTGATAGAAGCCAACACGACAAAAAAAGAATTAGTGAAATCGGTTCAGCCGTTTAGGCGTGATGCGATGACATACGGTAAAAAGCAAATAAAGAAACATTTCTGAATTATTATGTAGACAAACATTTCTAAAATATTATGTAGATTTACCACGCAACTTTCTTAATTTTTTCTTTCATAAGAACCTTCTACTGATAAAAGCCAACACGACAAAAAAGAATTAGTGAAATCGGTTCAGCCGTTTAGGCGTGATGCTCTGACATACAGTAAAAAGCAAATATACAAACATTTCTGAATTATTATTATGTATATAATGTATATAATATTATCTACAAACTGATTAAATTTTAATATATTTTTTTCAATCTAGGTTCAATAACACAAAAAACAAATTCCACGAGAAATCTATAAACTGAAATTAATCTTATTTTGTTACATTATTAATTTTCATTGTTGTAGATATATTTTACATATTGTACACTAGAGTCAGTAGTATGTAAATAATAATTATTGTCGCGTCACATTTTAGTCTGTTTTGTTCAGTCAAAGTCATTCAATATTATTATTATACATATTTAAAAGCAATAAACCGGAACGAAATATCAATGCGGATGTTTCGTGTAATTTTTTTAGTTGCGATCAGTGTTTATGTAGGTATATATAGGTATCTACCTTCTTCTAGCATGTTTTATTTCACATAACAGCACAATAAAGGAAATAAATTAGTACATTGGTATAACTTTACAATAGGTATAATATTGCAAAGGCGAATAAGCAATATAAGCATGTCCATGAACTTCAATAATTTATATGGGTAGGTACCTACTTATAGGTTCAATAATTTTTTTAACATAATGATGTTATTCATCTCATTAGATCTCTAATCAATGCATATTATTTTTTATTAGGTTTGCCGTGGGGCTGTCGGCTTAGAATAGCACCTCTGTTCTTTTTGCTGGTTTTTCGAGCATCCTGTAAGAGGCAGGTAATCGAAAAATCAGATCGGGGTCGTGGGGTTGACCACCTCACACCCTTAAACTCCAGCGGTCAGAAAAGGCAAAAAAATTAAGCCTCGGACGCCTGGGCCCCACCAGGGGGGGGTCCAGGCAGCTAGTGTCCCCCCTGTGTTGACCACGGCTCGGAACAAGAGCTTGAAAATCGGGACCCTGAATGTCCGCACTCTGAGGGCGGGCGGGGAGCTTGTTGCTGCCAAGTTGGCGGGAGATTATGGACTGGATATCCTGGGGCTGAGCGAGGCACGCATCCCAGGGACGGGGCAGAGTGACGCTGGCAACTATGTCATGCTGCACTCTGGTCACCGAACTGCACGGATGCGTGGCGTCGCTCTACTTTTAAGTAAATATGCCTTCTCTCGCCTTCTTGGTTGGGAACGCCGTTCTACAGTTTTATGGCCTGTACGTAAACTATAGACATTTGGCTTTGCTTTGTGACGTAATGACAGCCAAGGGTCATTTGATGGCCATCACTCGTCACGGTATTAACAGGCAAGATACTGGCGATATATATTTCACTTGCTGCAATTGTTGTTCTCTATGTATAGTTGTATATTCCTTTATTTTGTGTGTATTATGTATCTTATTGTTTATTATGTTTTATTATTATTTTTTAAATAAAAAAAAAAAAAAAGATGACAGGCGAAACACTGACGGTCCTCCTATGCTATGCTCCCACTGAGGATGGGGATGCGGCTGCCAAGGACTGTTTTTATGACAGTCTGGATGCAGTTGTGTCCCATGTCCCAAGGCGCCACCGCTTAATTGTACTGGGGGATTTTAATGCCAAGGTTGGCAGTGACCCCCAGTATGGACCAGGCGTCATGGGTAGGCATGGCATGGGAGTGATAAATGATAATGGAAGCCGTCTGATTGGTTTCGCCACACTCCACGGACTCTTAATAGGGGGAACTCTGTTCCCCCACAAGGATATCCATAAATATACTTGGACCTCGCCTGACAGGAGAACAAAAAACCAGATTGACCATCTTCTGGTAAGGGCCAGCAACCGAACTGACCTGCGAGATGTCCGCACCTACCGAGGGGCAGACATGGACACTGATCACGAACTCCTTGTGGGTTCGTTGAAATTCAGATTTACCCATTTCCAGCAGGGACCGTCTGCCTCTCGCCCGCTGGACATACGCAGGTTAGAGAGTGCTCAGTGTCGTCATTTGTACGAGGCTGAGTTATGCACCAGGTTTGCCCCCTTGCAGGATTCACACGGAGCTGTTCCAATTGAGACAGCTTGGAATAGCTTCCGTGACGCCGTTATGGAATCCGCACGTTCTTCTGTCGGCTATAAGAGCAAAAAGAGGCCAATATGGATGTCCGATGGGTCCTGGAGCCTCATCGAAGATCGCCAGAAGGCTAAGACCCTCAGAGACAGCGAAAAAGACCCTCAAAAACTGGCTGCTTTGGTGTCTGAGTACAGGGAGCTGAGCCGCAAGGTGAAGCACTCTGTACGAACAGATAAAAGAAGACACCTGGACTCTCAGATACGGCGAGCGCAATCTGCTGCACTCGGAAATGACTCAAGGACACTTTTCGAAATCACCCGGGAGGTCGGGGGCAGGGGTCAAAAAAGACCCGTGACGGCAATACGAGACTCTCGTGGAGCCACTGTCACTGCCCCCGAACTGATTAAAGGGAGATGGAGGGAGTACTTTGAGTCAATATTAAACCGTCCCGAGCCCTCCTCACCTTACAACTTTGAGGAGGAGTTGGCTGGTCTGAATATACCTCAGGCAACTGGGATATGTGAGGAACCGCCGACATACAGTGAGATGGTGCTGGCCGTGATGAGACTTAAGAACAACAAAGCGCCAGGAGACGATGGAATTCACGCAGAGCTCCTCAAACAAGGCATAGACACCCTTGGCCAACCACTATTAGATATATTTAAAATGGCGTGGGAAGAGGAGAGGTGCCCAAAAGATTGGCGGAATGGATCCATCGTCGCAATATTTAAAAAGGGGGACCCCCTTGAATGCGGAAACTACCGTGGAATTACTCTACTGAGTGTTCCCGGTAAGGTATTATCTCAGATATTATACTACACCGCATTCGGGGGCCTGTCATGGCTGTCCTGAGAGAGCAACAATGCGGCTTTGTACCTGGAAGGTCCTGCACGGATCCAATTTTCTGTGCCAGGTGCATCTTTCAGCAGTGCAAGGAGTTTAACTCTCCAGTCGCTTGTTGCTTTATAGATTTTGAAAAGGCCTTCGACAGCCCACATAGACCATCAATATGGAAAATACTTGCTCTGTATGGTATACCTCCGAAAATAGTTAAAATGGTGCAGTCCCTGTATGAAGACTCTGAGTGTAGCGTGAAAACGCCAGGTGGTCCTACTGAAGCTTTTAGGATCACCACGGGAGTCAGACAGGGCTGCGTACTAGCTCCCTTTATATTTATAATAGTCATGGATTTCCTGTTGAGAAAGTCCATGCAAGGAGCAAGAGGTATACCGATAACACAGAGAGATGGTCTAATGGGCGAACTGTGCGATCTGGAGTACGCGGACGACCTAGCGTTGTTCAGTACGACAGTGGAGGAATTACAGCGCAGTGTTTCAAGACTCTGCAACGAAACAGCACGCCTCGGCCTTCGAGTCAATGCCAGTAAGACGGAGCTCATGGCGAATAATGCCTGCCCCGATAAACAGCAGCCGATAACCATCGATGGTCACCAGGTCTCCCGGGTGGATAAATTTAAGTACCTGGGAGCAACCATTACCACCGCTGGTGACCTCGGGGCTGAGCTCCCGATTCGTATCGGTATGGCAAGTGGCGCCTTCAACAACATGACCAAGATATGGAAAGCGTCGGCGTTTAGCGTCGAGACGAAATGTAAACTGTTTGATGCGTGTGTGTTGCCCATTCTCCTTTATGGGTGTGAGTCCTGGCACCTGACTCTGGCCCAGGCACAAAAAGTCTCAGCCTTTGAGATGAAGTGCCTAAGGAGAATTCTGGGCGTAAGATGGTACCACCGCATCACGAACGACGCTATACGCCGGCGCACCCAGCGTGAGCCCATCACCTCCACCATTGTGGGGAGGAGATGGACTTGGCTGGGACATGTGTTAAGGATGCCGAATGACAGTTGGCCGAGGAGAGCGCTGTTCTTCCTCCCATCAGGGTCCCGAAGACGAGGAAGACCCTCTCACACTGTGTTCCGCTCCTTCGAAGCAGAGCTGAGGGACATGGACATGGTGTGGGAGGAGGTCATCACCGTTGCGCAAGATCGAGCGCAATGGAGAGCTCTTGTTGCCTCCCTATGCCCCTAAGTGGGGTCTAAAGGGAGTTTGGATTTGGATGTAAGTAGGTATACTTTTTTCTTCTAATTCTCAATTTTTATATTTCCAGAATTTGATTCCTGGTCGGGTAAAATTTTTCACTTGGTAGGTATTAAATTTCTGCCCGGGGTAGGTATATCGCAATAAGCAGGTTGGTTAGGATATACCTATTAGGCATATTAGATATCCACTTGGAATAAAAAATAAAAAAAATTATGATTTATATAAAAATATTTTATTGATATATCATTATCATATTACACCCTTTCTAGGCATATTTACTCGAATAAGTTCGTTTTCTTTATTTCATATACCTACCTATCACAA
Source organism: Mystacides longicornis (assembly GCA_963576905.1). Classification (NCBI taxonomy): domain Eukaryota; kingdom Metazoa; phylum Arthropoda; class Insecta; order Trichoptera; family Leptoceridae; genus Mystacides; species Mystacides longicornis. Next base: position 18,199,808 of record OY756426.1, on the reverse strand, counting down.
AAAAATAATTAAGAACAGAAGGAAGTAGGTATTTACATTATTCTACATTGAAATAGCCTACATAGGTACCTACATTCTCTAAATAAATATTGATATTTATCGAATGAAACAATAAATTTATAAATACCAAGTAGGTACTGCAGTAGGCAGAGAGTCTAGTCAATTAACAACGATTGCATTAATTTATTTATTTAAGTATAAATTAAGAAATTGTTAATTTTACTAAAAGTTTTTTTTGTGAGACACCGCAATGAGATGCACTTATTACATAATCACCTACAATTATCTTTTTTATTTAATTTAATTTATAATATGCCAAACAATAAATAAACATAAAATTAAATTAAAACTATTGAACCACGTATACGTGCTTATACGCACGTAGCGGCTTTTACCTACCATGTAGCATGTAGTTACATATTAAGCTGATGCAATTTAAAAGGTTTTAACCGTAGGGACACCTATAATATTTTGAAAATGTGATTGAATTTTAATACGTAATAAAATAAATTACAATAATTAATATTCTCGTCGGAGGCGAACAAGTAACGTGTAATTATTGCAGTTCGGACATTCTGCTGGTCACGCCTTCACATTTTCGCAATAATCATATTTATCAAGTCCTGACAATTTAAACCGAGTATTTTACAAAATTATCAACAAAATCTCGTTTTCACGCCAAGATTATTTACAATTTGTTTTTAATAATTTAACCAGATACACAAATAATAATTTCTACAGTATATAGGCGCTAAAAATACAATAATTAATAAAATTAAATATCTTTGATCATGTTCTATAGCTCTTAGAAAACAACCTTGGAGTCCTCTACTGTTGATGAGTTAATTAATTAGACATTGGTAACATCTCAGTTGGGCTTGGCGTTAGAGTTAGATTTCACGCTAACTGGAAGAGGCGGAGGGGGCACGTCTGGAATATCAGGGTTCTTACTGCCATTCTTTATATTCACATCTAACGGTTGGGGAGCAGGTGCTGGTCTCTGTTCTTTTTGAGGCTCTGGAATATTGTAATTATCCGGTTGTTGTTGCCAAGGATCATTCAAAGGATCACCCCATGGAGATGTCTGAATAGGCTGTTGAGGCTGTTGATTAGGTCCGGTTTGTTTCGTTGTCTGCGGTGGACTGGAAGGTGGCCCATTCGGAGTAAGTCCGCCATGATAGAGTGGAGGAATGTTGTAAAATGTCGATGGCAAAAGGTATGGACCGAAAGGGTTTGAAGGATAGTAAGGGCTGTACGGGCTGTTATAGGGGAGGATTACTCCACTGTATGGATCTGTATAGAATGGAGGATAAGGGCTGAATGGGTCGTAGGGGTATGGTATCTTAGGACTGTACTGTTGAACAGGGATGAGACTTGGCGGTAGTCCGTTTTCGTTTAGAGGTAGCGCTGGATCAGTTGGCGTTGGAGGCTTTTGCTTAGGCGATGTCTTGGCATTGCTCGGAGGTTGTTGTTCTTGGGCCGGTGGATTGGTCGTGGTTGGAGACTGCGTGTTTGATTCTTCTATGTTTGTTGCTGCTTCTGGACTCGGTTCGTAGGGTAATTGATGCTGAAAAATAAAAAAAGATGTTGAATTTCAACAGCAAGAGCGTTTAGGTATGCAATTATGAGGTGATATACACAATGTTGTTATTGTGCACGCAGTGAACTGCAAAAATACCATCAGTCAAATATCTTGAACTTATAATTTCATTTCAATAAATAGAGAGGTGGCATATTAATGAAAACAGCAACTATATAGACAGACCGATAATGATAAAATTGTTTTCTATTGCAGTCTAAAGTAGTGATTAATGTCTTGCGGCGATTGTGCAGATCAGTTAGCTCTCCGAGGACCTGTCACGTAGGTAACAGCTAATAGTAGATATTAAGAACCACTTGCGTGGGCCGCGAATATCTCTGTGTTGTTATGTCAGTTGAAGTTATTGGATCAAATATTTAAATATAAACAACCTTCTTTACTAAACATTTTTATTTAAACGAAGCAGTTTGTTTGAACTATCGTGTTTCTCACCAAAGGCTGGCTAAGCAGTTCTAAACGGATAACCAATAACCATGCATTTAGCCGTATAAATTCGTTGATATTCTTTTATTAGATAGAAAATATGATAGTCTATTAAGTAAATGCTGTACTGGATTCCGGGAAATTGGGCCGTGGATAAAGTTGAACTACATTTCAAAGCGGGTAGTGTAAGCGCTAAGACATATATTATTCTATCGGAAATTTGGGCAAATCACTGCATAAAAGACCACGGCCCGGAATCCAGTACAAAAACTAAAACAAAATCGGTTGTGAATGCCTTGTAGAAATTATGTGACTGTATACGTCCATGATCAAAGATTTCTTGTAAAGTATTGTGTCATTCTCTGCTAAACAAGAGACAAAGGGTTTTCCAACATAATTGTGTATCTCCAAAGCAACTTGCATTGAATTTGACAATAATCACCTATATGTGAATTATTTTGGTACAACAATGGCAAATATAGGATCGTGCTGGAAATAGTGGGATACGAACCCAAGAAAGCGGCTGACTGAACTGCTGGGCCACCAACCACTCAATAAATAAACTAATAATCAAAATCGGTTACCTGATAAAGTACTGGTCCAACTGGATACGCCAAGGGGTCATGTATGACGGGTTGAATGAGGGGGAAAGCTCGACTTGGTGATAGATTGTCGTCAGAGTTGATAATTGCATTGTAGACCTTGGGGACTCGTAGCAGGCCAGGAGCTGATCTGGCTACGCTCACCATACTCAAGGCAATAGATACATACCACAGCACCTGGAATATAGACCAAATATCTTCATATAAGTAGGCTTTATGGCAAAGGTTACATCAATAATGTCGATGTTTCTTTGGTTATACTATCTTTCCCGACAGGCTTTTTACTATGTATAATGAATGATACATTAATTACCTATTCAATCAATATTCAGAATTCAAGGGGGGGGGGTAAAGGCAGCTGGTATCCCCCCTGTGATTATAAACATTGCGCAAGATCGAGCGCAATTTAGAGCTCATGTTGTATCCATATGCCACAAGGTGGGGTTTAAAGGGAGAATGAATGAATTTAACAAATATAATAGGTAGGGAGGATGTTTTTGAATATTCTGAGACATCTGTAGGAAATATTTATAAAACCACGACACTTGAAGTATCTAATCAGCTAAAGCTGGACACGTCATTATTTACCTAACCCGATTCTCTTTTAGGCTATGTCCTGTTATTAGGTATAACACGTATGTAAATGCATTTTGGAATATCCAGAACATACAGTAACACGACAACGTTGTTAAGGGACAAATTGTAACACTGGGATTATCTGCATGTTGCATTTATTTCTGTACCCATGTGGCTATGGGAAGTAGTGCACACAGACACCAACCTCAATGCTAATGACGTAAAAACTTGGAATTTTCTTATTGTGTGAAGTACTATCACAACATCTGATTATTCCAGAACATTTAAAAATAAACGAAATAAATCACTGAAGTTTTGAATAAAATTATGCAATGAATTTAACATATTGTGTTTATGTGTTGGTCCACTACCTGTATATTGTTAAGAGTTAATATGTTTTGTAAATGACTGTTTGTTTACATTGATAAATAAAAAATAAAAAAAAAATAACAATACCAATTTATTTCGATTAAAAAAAAAAAACATACATAAAATAAACATAATATCAATAATTATACACACAAAAAAAAAAAAAAAAAAAAACAATAAAGAGGCATCAACCAGCCCCCGTAGACAATTTGAATTTCGTGAAGGACTACAATATATAGGTAGGTATAAACGAATTTTTCGTCAATGCACAGTGCGAAAGAAATGAACTGTCCACTGGAACATTATGAACAATTAATACACTTATATACCTAAAAAGTGGACAGTTAATTTTCTTCCTACTCTACATTGTCGAATAATTCAAATTGTCTAGGGCTCCTATTCCTTTAACATGTTAGGTACCTACCAACCTACCTATTTTCTTTTTTTCATTCTGTAGGTTGGTATATTATTCTTTTTTTCTTTTGATAAGTTATTCTAAGCGAGTTTACGGGATCATTGCATTGCAATATGGATTTGGCGCGACTTTACTTTTTGTACTAATAAAAAAAAAATTGGTTCAACCTGTCTTTGAAAATCATAAATAGAATGTAGGTACCTATTTTTTTTTAAAGATTAATAAAATACGGTGTGCCATTCTCTCGCTACATTCAGCACACATTGAAAACGAACTATATAGCATAATATGACGATGTAGTATGACATTGCTCTGTTTGCGAATTTCAAATACTCGTATGTTACATCGCCCTGGGTTAGTATTTTGTGTTTATTTTGTGCCACAGCATCCTGCGTCACATAAATATCTACTCTATCTCGCACACAATTGGAGAGAGTTGTTGTTTTCAAACAAAACTGTTCACATCGCGCACGAGACACAGGCGGTTAAGTAATGCACAAACAAAAGCGTTAAGCTAGAAACACACTATTGGGGTGTGGTGTGTCGTGACGCGTCAGAAGCACATCGGTTCCATACATTTAGTACGGTTAGAGACACACTAATGTGGAGTGTTGTGTTGTGGACCGTTGTGTTGTGTCGCAGACTGCTCGCCTTCGATAGCGCCAGAACCCCCACCACCGCTCTGACGCGCCACGACACAACACACAAGTGTGTTTCTAATCGCACGCGTCAGATACTCGGTGAATAGCTAGAGGACGGATGTGCGCTTATTTTTAAAAATCATGGCTGACGACCCAATTGAACTTATAAGACAACATAAGGTTTTTTTTCACATAATGTCATTCAACATTAGGTTTTGTATGACATTATGTGTAGAGAATACAAGGATCAATCGATTAGAAATGCTGCTTGAAAGGAAATAAGCATAATTCATTCTGAAGTACAGATGAAATCACTCTCTAGTTCTTTAACGAGACAGTGAAATTCACCTATCACCTGTCTCCGTCTATTCACAGGATGAATCCAGTACCTTCTTTTCTCTTTTTTGTTTTAAATTAGTTTCACCATTATAAGGAATTGAAGGTCTTCTTCAAAATCACTATCTGAATCCGAAGAAAACATTGTGTTGGTTAGAACGCTGCAAAGGTTGGATTAGTTCTGTTCAGAAAAAACGTCAGAGTGCGCCCCAACACACGATAATAGTGTGCACACTCGCCTTCCACGCCAGAATGCGTCACAACACACCACACCCCAATAGTGTGTTTCTACCTTTACCCATGTTAAAAAAATTGCCGCGCATCATAGGTAATTTTTTTGAGTTCGCTGTCAATCGGAGTATATTTGTCAACTTGCAATTTAAGTATCCACCCTATGTAACTACCTACTTACATCTTCTCTGTGCGGCAATGGGAGGTTTTCTGGGGAGCTTCCGACAAGACACACTAGGTGGCAGCGCTTCTAATCAGGTCTATTGTCAAATTATGACAGCTGTCAAACATACCATTTAGCATTGACTGATGAATATTATGCTAATATATCCCCTCTCTTTTTTGTTTTCTCAATTTAACGTTTTAATTATTGATGATTGCAAAAGTGGCTTTTTCTAGGAGATAAACCATAGTGTGTCCTTTTACACTACACACAAACAAAAGCACTAGGTATGTGTTTGTCTTCAAGAGTAGATTTGCAGTACTGTTCTTCGAAAATAAAACTCAGTGGTCCTGTTCTGTATCTTCTTATTTTCTGTTACGGTATTTTTTCATTTGTATTTAGGTAGGTAATAGTATATAAAAAATAATATAAGATAAATAATTATTTTATTTGTAATAGTATGTAAAAAGAAATGTACAATGATTATTCCAAACATATGGTTGAGGTTATAAACGTTAATTTGACCAGTGTTGCCAACACCGTTTTTCAAACGCAAAGTAGCCCAACTGAAAATTTGGTATACGGTCATTCCGAAAATTTTAGTATCCGAAGAGAGGTGGCAGTACACTAAAAAAAGGTCATTTAGTATCCGAAAGGTGAGAATTCGCTAAAAGGGAAGTAACCCAAGTGGCTAACTGTCGCCTTTTAGATTTTTTCGTCGCATATTCTCGTTCCAAATAGCCCAAATGGCAGTAAATCGCCCCCTTTGGCAACACTGAATTTGACAATAGACCGGATTAGCAAGGGCGCCTCTAGTGGCACAAAATGGAAAAAAAAACATCCCATTCTCTTTCGCACAATTAGTCCCTTTTTTAATATTTTCTGGGTTCGATCCCAGGTGCCGACCATCTTGCTCTTTCACGACACAAGATTTAAGTTAAAGAGCCAATTTGTGTTCATCTTGAGTGAGAACATAATATTCATTATATTTAAAAAAAAAAAAAATATATATATATATATATAAATATAAATTATGTAAGTAAGTATAAGCCTGTAACCCTGACGGAAAGATCACCAAAGCGATGGAGAGAGAGTTTTGGCATTCGACCTGCTGAGAGATCTATAGAAAAAGGAAGAAAAGGATTTACTATGTTAATGAGTTCATTCAATGACCAAAATGCCTTAGCCTATAGGCCTTAGTGGAAACATCAGCAACCAGAAACATACAAGTATCGTGCCATCATTCACGGAGTCTAGCAGCGGCTGTGAATGAATGGACGATGATTTATGTTCGGAGACTAATTCGGCTGTTATTACCTTCACCTTGAATCTTACGTAGACTATACACAGTGTTATGCTAATTAAGATATTTGAATGAGTCAGAAACGGAACGAGCCGTAGTATTAAACACGGCTGTCGAGATATAGATCACTCCCTGTACGAGAAAGAATTCGCTACTATTAATAGCATAGCCTGGCTGTAACTAACTTGACTACCGCGCCACATGACTATACTATCATCATAATGTTCCGCATACGTGTATCCTGTTCCTCATACTCCTGAGGAACAGGACTCAGCATTTTTGTTTCCCTTTTGAAACAATCATACAACAATAAGATGTATACATATATGAAACCGTTCGAATAAATATGGCTCCGCCTCGCGAAAAAGGGCACTTGCCTAATAGGTATACTTATAAATTAATATTAACGTTTCTGTCACTGACTCACTGACTGACTAATGAGTGTCGAGTGGCGCCATCTCCTGGTGAACGCAGGAACTAAAAGCTTAGAGTTCAATCAATCAAGTGCTATAACCTCCTAAGGCCCAGGGTACTATAAAAAGTACTAAATCAATAATAATAATAAGATAATTTTTAGAGCGCCGTTTTGTGATCAAAAGACCACCTCAAGGGCGACATATAGTCATTCAGACAGTCTGAATCAGACCCAATTTAAAATTTTGCTGACTGAAATAAACGCCCATGGTACTTCTTAAAGTACAAATTTAAATTTCCCTCCTAAAACTAAAATTTAGAAACATGGATTATGCTTCTCATATGCCGGCAATAATCACTTCAATAAAAAATATATAAATGTGAACGTCATCGATCACAACGTTGTAATTATGTCAAGATTCTTGTGACCATTTTTCAGGACTAGATCTTTAACTTAAAGTGATCACACTAAGCCAGCCTTCGAAATAACAGTAGAAGACTGTCGTAAGTCCGTAGTGGTTTGTTCCATTTAAAAATCGAACATCAGTAATAAATTGTTAGAGTCATTAGTTGTTATATATTCGTCATCGGTCAGTTGAAAGTTAGCGATCATGGAGTTGAGGCGCGTGTCGGTAAGTAATCTGTCTTTATCTTTAAAATCCTGCGTTATGTTTACAAAAGTTATGTTATTTTGGTTCTGCATGTCTTTTTTGCTAAGGTATTCTATACATCATGGCCTATCTATACTTATTGCATTTGTATTAAATTTGTTATCCGTAACATTTTTTATTATCTTTATACTTATATTTTTTTTGCTGTTATAATTTTGATTTGTTGGTGGCATGAATCATCCAAATGGATGCAATGCCAAAAAATAAAAAAAAATAAATAAAAGTTATGATTTTTTAGTATTATAGTGAATTATAATAGGTACTACTATATATGTTATAAATTTATAGTTTTCTGCAGTAGTGGCTGCAATTTTTAGCCTCAAATTAATAAGTAGTGCTTTAAAAGGACCTCTGGTCTATCCTCTTCAATAAACATTTTTATTTGGTACTATTAGTTGGACTTTGGGTTTGAACTATTATGATAATAAATAAACATTTTTGTTTACAGTAGGTACTGAACGGTGAAGAAATACTGATCATTTTAAACACAGATGTTGCTTAGATTCTTCAAAACGTAATTTGGTGGAATACAAGTTGAACGAAACGCGTTGAATGCAGATGTCAGATATATTTTTAAATAAACATGGAGCATGGAGCACACCATGATATGCCTGAAATGGATAAGTGTAGGAAGGAAGACTGCAAAATGAAAACGCGCGTCAAACGTTCGACATGCAAGGGACCGTTCAAGTATTACGTAACGCATATTTTTAACATTATTGACCCCTCCCTCCCCCGAGATGCATCGTAACGCTCTTTGTTACCCCTCTTCCCATTCTCTACGTTGCCTGACGCACATATTACAACTATGTATGTCTCAAATCACGATTATTACTGGAAATTCACTAAATACCTTTGTTGCGGCGCCGGTAATACAATAGTAACGTTTTACAAGAAAACCCCCCCTCCCCCCCATATTGCGTTACGTAATAGTTGAACGCTCCCCAACCTGTTCCTGTGCCTCACGAAAAAACAGAAACTGTGTTTTCCTTTTTATTTTAACAAATTTGATCCAAATAAGAATGATTTTGAATCTTATTTTAAAACCCTAACTCCTTTCATAAAGTAAAATAATATGACGAACTTATAGCATACAGACCCAAAGTCCTTTTCATAGGTAAAAATATTTTGGATTTTTTTCTTCACTAAAGTCTTACTTTAGTGTTCAGAATATCCCTTAGGAATTAATAAAATGCTTGCTTAACTATAAATCTAAAAAAGATGGGTTGTTTGTCTGGGTCTGAACGCATTTATTTAGTACTAGTTCAAGTACTCTGGGTCTTTATTATTTCTTTTATTTCAAAAGCCTGGGTCTTAGGAGGTTAAAGACTCACATGCGAATTCAGCGATACGAAAGCAAAGTTTGCAAGAAAAAGACACAGGTAAAACTAGTTATTTAAGAGTAAAATTAAAAAAAACTATTTACTTATAATTAAGCCTTTCTGTTTGGATTTTTTAGTCAGTCACTATACTTCTTCCGCTAGACTTCCACTAGCCCTCACATTTTGCATCCTGCATTTTTCATTCTAGGAATACCTTGGATTCTTCTCCGCTCAGGATAAATCGAAAAATGGATATCAAATAATATAAAATACAATATTAAAGTTAGTATGGAATGGATTTACTGACAATAACGCCATCTGTGAAAAATTCCATAACAACACAATTTTTATTTACCATTGATTTAGATTTTGATAGAATTTCTTTCAAGCTTTCAGAAATAATTTTTTAACATTCAAACATGTTTAAAATGTATTTTTATATATCGATAACACTTATATCGTTCCTTATTTTACATACCACGTTGGAGACTGTGGATAAGTATACATTTCTTCCCATAGCAACTTTAAAGTATGAAAAATATTTCACGTAGGTAGGTAGTTGGATTGTTTTTTTCATATTATGTATGAAAAATATTTCGCGTGGGGTGTTTTAACAAAAATAAAAAGTTACAGACGATCTTGACAATTATTTATAAGATTATAACATACAATTATCTCAAACTATCTTGATACATTTGAATCTCTTTATATAAAAATGGAGCCCTATTTTCAGTGGTCATCGCATCACGCGTAAAAAGCTGGACCAATTTCGCTAATTCTTTTTTGTTGCTATTGTCTTAAGGAGAAGGTTCTTATGAATGATAAGATTCAGACAGTTGCGCAAAAGATTAGAAAATATAGGAAAACACAAAGTAGATAGATAACCGTCTTAGTGCTTTTTACAATATAATTTGATTCTAATTTTGAAATCAAATTGATGTTTGACAGAAACTGTCAGTTGTTTGATGGATGGCGCGATTGACAGAATGCTGGTGGAAAATATAATATGGCTTAAGCTTAAACGATGAATCGGTCAAAATTACATTGGTTAATTCATCATTATACAAGTTCGAATTCAACATTCTTAGTTAGTTAGGACCAAAGGACAACAGTGAACGTCTGTCGGGAAAGCTACTACACAAATAATAATATGACAGTGTATGCGGCACGTTTCAAATTGTTGTATTAAGATTTGTATTTCTCGTGTTGCTTTCTAGCTGGAGTGTTTCTCTGTTTTCAATTCTTATTGTCTGTCTGAAGATAAACTGCGTCCCACTCGACACCAACATACTTCCCTCTCTGTCTTTACCATATTCAAATGCCTGCGTCTCTTGTGAAATTGGTCGTCGGAAGTCATACGTTGAATAAATAATTTGATGAATATTTCTTATAACAAAATTGAAGTTGGTATTCCCTAATTTTAAATATACAAAGTATGTTTATTTTAGAATGATTCAAGTGTGATGTGTGTTATGAAACTATTGTCGTAATTTAATCCATCTTATCGTAGGACAAGCTTTTTCTTACGCAGCCTTTTGACATTCATTTTAAATATAGATTTGCTCTACATATAATTACTACTTACATTCCCTGGTTAAATCTACTGTATTTTTTAATGAAGCTAATGGATGTTTTTTGATCTTTGAACTAAAAGTTCATAAGGTTACGTATTGCGTAGTTTCCGAACAAAAATCAATAATTCCAAATTCAAATAAAAAAACAAAAAAGTATAAAAAAATACAAAAAATCAAACCGTATCCCTTAAAATATAAAAAAAAAATAACAAAAAAGTATAAGAAAATTACAATAAACAAAGTGTACAGCAATTTATAGGCATATATCCCGTCAATATTAAAAAAAAAATAACAAAAAGTATATAAAAAATTACAAAAATCGAAATGTACATAAATTTAGTTCCTTTCAATATTCTCTTTTTGTGATAAAAATACCTATATTATAAAAAACAAATTATTATACTTTGAATCGATCGGGTAGGTACCTAGTATTTTAAGTTGTATACTGTATACTCAAAACATTCTTTCTGGTCCTAATAATTCTTACTTTTTAAATTTTTTCAAGGATGTATAATGTTGATGACTTTTGTGGGGTATCCTTTGCCCCTAAGTGGGGTGCCTAAGGGAGTATGTTATGTTATACTTATCAAAAAAATCAGCTTAATATTACCATCAATAATTCATACAAAGGATCATTAGATACGATATTATTGTCATAATAATGGGGTAGCGATGTACCTACATAAAATATGAACTTTTCATAGAAAGAAATATAATACAAAGGCTTGCCAATGGAATAACAACGTCTAGACAGTTTCTATTAATTGAAATGTTAAGGTGAGATACCTCTTCTGACAGCAGCCATTAACTATTGGAAGTATCTGTTACTGTAGATATTAATTTACAAAATGTCTCTTGCAGTGTGTTATTATACTCTCGTGAAAACAACGTACGTACTTACTCTATTAAACTGTACGTGCTAAACTATATCAGGGGTTCACAGCCTTTTTGAATTGCGTAGCACATTATAACACTACTTACTCTCTTTTTTAAGCTCTGCTTCTAAACATTTGTGGGCTACGGCTATAGGAGTCCTCGATTCCGTTCCTTTAGTTAGATTCTCAATTATTATTTTTTTAAACAAAACAATGAAACAAACAAATTTTTAACATCTTTTACATTGCCTAACCAAAACTTCTGTCATCAGGATTCACAGTTAATTGCCTGCACAGGGAAATGAATTGAATCGGAATCAAAGCGTCGTCGAAAATATAGCGTCATTCGTGATGCCGTGGTACCATGTTATACTAAAATTCGTTTCGAACGCGGAGACTTTTTGTGCCTGCGTTTTGGTCAGATGCCAGGACTCATACAGGAGAATGCGCAAAACACATGCATCAAACAGTTTACATTTCGTCTCGCTCGACCCTAAACACCGACGCTTTCTATATTTTGGTTATATTGTTAAAGGCGCTACTTGCCATACCGAAACGCATTGGAAGCTCAGCCCCAAGGTCACCAGTGGTGGTAATGGTTGTTCCCAGGTATTTAAATTTATCCACCCGGGAGACGGTGACCATCAATGGTTATCGGCTTCTCTTTATCGGAGTAGGCATTATTTGCCATGAGCTCCGTCTTACTGGCATTGACTCGAAGTCCAAGGCGTGCTGTTTCATCGCAGAGTTTTGAAACACCGCTGTAATTCCTCCACTGTCGTACTGAACAACGCTGGGTCGTCCACGTACTTCAGGTCACACATTTCGCCTATTAGACCATCTCTCTGTGTGATCGGTATACCTCTTGCTCCTTGAAAGAATATATCAAGATGAAGGTCAATTTTATGAGATGAAACCAATCGATGGCTCCCATATTAGAACTTGTTATCGCCAAACCGTTAGGCAAGAGTTGTGTTCACGCCAACCACCCCTCACATATGTCTCGTTCAGTTCGAAGTGTTTAAATAAGACTGTCGAGGAATGTACAAAGCATTCATTCTTCAAGTCCAAATCACTATACCCCGTGCACCATTGGTTGGGAATGCCTGTGCTCCGCTATGTAAGTTCAGTTCAGTATTGAATACACGAAGCAAGTGTTAGTAGTTGACCTTCATTGTGAGATTACTAACTTGCAAATACCATTAACTATACGAAACTATATTAATTATTATTAAATACAAATACCGGGAGAGCATTTGGGACCCGAGCTTGTGCGCGACCTGCGTGTGGTCACATTGTCGCGCCGATGTGCCCCATCCACCTTCCACTTCTCAGGCGAGACGTTTTGGAATTTGGGTCACTTTCACAGATTAAACTAAAGCATGCTCCATATATCACGTAATATCGTCTTTATACACAAAATATGAGTCATATGCAAATTTTGATGCACACAAAATAAAACGCAAGTGCAGTTGTTGTTTACACTCAATTTGCACTTTGCACACAAAATTTTTGGTGTATATAGGTATTCCAATTGACATATTACATATTTTTTCCAAAATTCCTTTAGATCAGAACCCTGTGACGGAGTAAAACGTTTATCTAGGAAACTGCTGCGGGTAATTACAATGAGGAATATCAAATGTTTTTTATATATTTAAATCGTCATGCCTTGGAGTAGTGTTTTAGCAAAAAATGTTTATTGAAAATATGACAATTATGTAGATTTTTTTATTGATATATTAATGACCTAAGAAGGGTCATCATTTGCAAAAGGTAAAGGACAGAGAATCGTGAAAGTCAGTAAGGAATATTTATGTCTAGTATGTTTTCCGCTTGTCCTCAATGAGACATAGGAAGAGAAGGACCCGTTGGAAGGAGAAGTACGCAAAACCCATGCTGGGATGGAGAAGAGATCTCGGGCTGCTGATGGGTGGATAATTGGCAGACTAGAGAAAACGGTGGAGAAATCGTTGGAAGAGGCCAAGACCAAGAAAGGTTTGTGGCGCTGCGGATTACGTAAGTATAATATTTATGTTGTTCATTTGTTGGTTTTGATACTCATCCTTTGATATCCCACTAATAGGCATAGGGAGGCAACAAGAGGTTTCATAACGTATAAAAATTCCTGGAGGGAGATAGAATATTATGAATTGTCAAAAGCATTCAAAACTACGTCATAATAATAATGCGAGGCTGATGTATTTAAATAAAGTTTTCTCTCTTTCTGTTTTGCCGCATTAACCCAATTGATTTAAAAAGAAATTATTTAACTATTAAATAGGGTAAAAATCTGCGTGATCGAATAAGGAACACGACAATTTGAGATAATGATGATCACAAGAAGCGATCGACGCTGGTATGCACAACAATGCCATACGCAGCGCCGATCAGGAAAACCTCCAAAAGGATGGACAGAGAGCTGGAATGCGGCATCTAAAGATGAAAATTCTAATAAGAAAAATAAAACGGAGAGATTCATATATAGACTTCTTCAACAATGTCACGGTAAAAATCTATATTGAAATTTTCATTTCATAAATCGATCAATATCACGAATAGGTATGTAACAACTAATGACTCTTCATTCATTCATTACTATATGATGTTTGATTTTTAAATGGAACAAACTGCTACGGGCCTACGACCGTATTCTACTGTTATTTCGAAGTCTGGCTTAGTGTGATCACTTTACGTTAACAACGTTCGCCATTAGGTGGTAATGTTTAAGTCTCCGAAACTCCTAATCATGAGAATTCTCGACATGTTCAACATGTCAAAATTCCCATGTATACAACAAGTAGATATATAATATTTATTAGATAATGAGATATAGAGATAAAAGTTGGAAATTATTGAGAACTAGATAGCTACCGAACTTAAAGACTGCGACAGCTGTCATGTATTTGGTGCCAGGATATGAATATATCCATTTTTGTTAATGTCTCATCTTTATTGCCTATTGGCTTTATTGGTGCACAGCGTTCATTTTATGCTGTGTTTGAACAACAAAATGAAATCATATTTTTACATTTCATGGACGTATGACTCAATTCAAAGATTAAAATGATATGATAATTTTTATTTACTGTAATTACTATTGTGAATGGTTTTAACATTCTTTATGGCTAGATGATCCTAACCTCCGATTTGGTTTGCTAAAATAATACACATTACCAGTTTTTCAAGACCATATTTTAATTGAAGATGATCTTCAACATTACCACTTAAAATGATTTTATTAGGTGCATTTGGAGCAGCACTTCCCAAACTGGTGGTTTATTCGTGGTGAAAAGTTTCTTGTTAATAAGATTAATTTACATTGAATATTAAGCCCGCTAGCTGTAGACAATTTTGGTATGATATTTGAGGTAGGCTGAGGTTGTTTAATAAAGTGAAACCCCTTTTGACTAGCAGAATTAGTTCAAGAGTCTGACTCTTTATGCGAAGCAATTTTTCTCATACAAAAAATTCCATTTTCTATAGTATATACCTAATCGTACTATACATTTAAAGGTAAACTCACTAATAAATTTTTAAGGAGTATAACTTGTAACTTGGAATTAGATTAAGATTTGATAAAAAACGAATATATATTTATTTATTAGTGAGTACACGGCAACAATAATTTGCCTTTAACAAAAAAAAATACCTACTAAGATAATATATTAATATACAATATCGATTGAATGTCGAATACAAAAATAAAAACATCATAAGCAACAGAAAACATCAAAGTTGAGATCAGTAAACCATAAAAAATTAAGCAAAAGTATAAAATAATTAAAAGAATAAGGAAAAAGAGAAGTTAAAATACCTATAAGTATTTAAATTAAAAAAAAGTAAAAATATCATAAGACATGAAACAATGACAATAGAATAATAAAATCAATGTTTAACAAAACTATGCATAAGCAATTCAAAATAATAATAAAAACATACAAAAAAGTCAGATTAATTCAATCATAAAGTGGTCCACATTTATCAAAATTCAAATATATAAATATTGATTTGTGACAAATGTATTATTTGAAGTGTCAAGGGTTTGTAGTACAAATTACCTGTTGGATTTGTTTTTTTTTCAGGTGGTGATGGAAACATTTTCTTCTATATGCAATGTGTTTATGTTGATGAAATTTAGTAAATCATGAATATACTTCGACAGAAAATACACATTTGGAAAAATATAAGGGTAAAAGGTAAAAGTAATATTAGGTATATCATGTATCATAAATCAGCCCCAAGGGGTTGGATTGCCAATGTTAAAAATGAACCTAATGTGTATGATTAATGAAGTCTTGGGTAATCGTAATAATTGTACATGACTACCTATTTCAATAAGGATGATCCAAAACAAATATAGCTGTTCCCAATATGATTCTTGGATATGGGTGTGAGGACGATTTGTCAAACAAGACGGTGCTGTGTACCTACTCGGTGTAAATATACGACGATAATCCCCAAGCTTCCGAATCGAAGGTAATGTAAAATATACAAGCACGTTGGATAATCCGGAATAATATTTGGAAACACGCAGGTAACAGAACCTTGAAGATACTCTCAAATGGATTTGTGTTCGCAATTATTATTAATATTAAACATCGTTTAAACGAAATTATCTATAAAGTATATAAATTATATTAAAATATTACGTAGTTCTATTGAAAAAGTATTTTGTTGAAGAGGATACTTTTTGAATGATTTCACTCTACGTCAGAATGTTCAATCATCAAGAATCATCAAGCGCAACAGAGATATCTTGTTGCCTCCCTGCCTATGCCCCTCAGTTGGGTGTAAAGGGAGATTAGATTGATTGTTTTATTTTTTACGTATTTGATACCTTTTAAAAAGTTCACTGGTTAATAAAATGATCATTCAATTTAAAACAAATATGTAAGGTTCATGTCGGAGAGAAATTCAGTCTACTGATTCCAATGCCTCTTAATCGAGTGGCATCTGAACAGAAAAGTATATCAAAATCACAAACTTTATTTATTATAAACAAGTTTTCCTTTTCATAGATAGATTTACACTTTGATGTAGAGCTGTTTTATGTCACATGTGTGCTCGCTCAATTGACAATCTATATTTTTAAAACATTTGATGCGGAGTCATTTCTAATCCTTGATTGAGACTTCAGTGCAAAACACACACACAAGTTATTAATTTGAAAAAAAAAAAAACACACACACACAAGTTATCAATTTCGTCGTAGCTCGTGAAAGTTTTGAGATGTGGTCCTTATAGAAGACTTCTAGGTGTATCCCGGAAGGACCGCATAACAAATGAAGTGGTACTCCGATGAATCGAAGGAGGAAGGTACCTGCTCAAAACCCTATCCAAAAAGCGTGCATCCTAATACGGAACGAAGGCCTCCCACAATCCATCATTGATGGGATGACCGAGAGGACAAACTCCAGAGGAAGACCACGTCAAGAATATCTACAAGACGTATACAGATCAATATGCTGTTTCTCCTATGAGAAACTTAAAAAAAAACTGCTCAGTTAGGATGGAGTAGAGAGAAATAATGGCGAAAATTGCTGCCAACCAATGCTATGTAGTATTTTGACCAGAGAAGAACAAGTAGCTGGTGAGTGTGTCAAATTGTATTCAGGTTTTAAGACTAATGATAAAAGTAATAAGTTCAAGTTGGAAATCGAATGTTTTTACGAAATTATAGACTTCCACCAAGCAACCTCGATCGTAGTACCTATTGTAGAAAAACTAAACAATTTTCTAATATAATTAAATTTTCTCTCGAATGCGCGGATGGGAAATAACAAGCATAAACTGCAACAATGGAATTTGCAGCCTTTATAGCAACTTTAAATCATGTTACAAAAGTAAAACCTTGCCAGAACCTTTAGATATTAAGTTATTTAACCATTTAACTAAAGCCTTATTACTCCACGCTATGAACCTCAAGTACCTTCCTTTATTTTGCAAAGGTTAATTAGTTTATATTGCAATGTGCAGGTGGATGTGGATTCAATAAACTCAAGTTAGTATACATAGCATTAGTAGTTACACTCAATAACAATTTTCGCTTTAACCGACCGAGCAGAAAATATTAAATACGATAATGACTTTGTTAAATGCAGCATTTGAGAGTTTAAAATGAAGTATCGATCTAAAATATTACGACTTCATCTCAATTTAATAATTGCGCGTTCAACCAATATTATTTCGGGAATGATTTTAATGCAATGAGGGTTCTCCTCATTTGGTCTGACAGATTCCTTTATACCTAAAATATCATCGCAAAAACTGAAATAAACCTTAAAGCCAAATGCACACATATTTACATCAAATCGCACAACTTAAAATACAACAAAAATACTTAAAATATTTTTTTTTTATAAAAATGAATCTGGCCTCACCTAAAGTGAACCCAAATACACTTTAGACATCTTTCACATAAAGCAAAGCTTGTGTTGTGAAAGTGCATGCATGCATCACGAACGATGCTATACGCCGGCGCATCCACAGGACAAGAGCCCCATCACTTCTACAATTACGGAGAGCAGATGTACATACTTGGCTGGGACATGTGTTTAGGACGCCGAATGACTGTTGGCCGAGGAGAGCGCTGTTTTGCCTCCCATCAGGGTCACAAAATGAGGAAGACCCTCTCACATCGTGTCCCGTTCCTTCTAAGAAAACCTAAGGGACATATTGTGGGAGGAGGTGGTTGAAGCCGCGCAACATGAGCATGGTGGAGGGTTCTTGTCGCTTCCCTTTACTTTAATAAAAACATTTATTTAATAAACACGCATGCCGTAATAATTTGAATTCAGGCAAGAAGAAACATCGATAATACTTCTTTAAAACACGGAGCAAACTAAGCTCACAACTCGATGTGCGAAGGTAAACATTCGATGTAATTTTATTGTTTGTTTGAGAATTAAGTTTATTTCTAAACCAAAACAATTAAGTTAAAGTTAACCAAGATAATAAAAGTGATTTTTGATTTAAAATTTACATAAGAAACTAATTGTTTGAATTTTAGAATTGTAAGTTCTTACTTTATTTGAATAACAAATATTTTTGTTAAAGAAAACTTTGTTTTATAATATGGTACAAAGTTGTTAGATTTTCGCGAATGTAGAGTGAAAGCTTTAAGTAAAAATATACCAAGTATTTTATTTTATATATTTGGCATATCATTTAACAGGTTATTTACAAATTTTTAAACATAGGTACACATAAATAATAAAAAATATAGGTACCCATTTACCGATAGCACATTTGTTATCTAATATTAACAAACATATTGCAGCAAGATAGAAAGTAAAAAATGTAAGGAAAAAAAACAAAGTACACAGTAGAGTCGCTAATACCTATATAGGTATATGCATTTATATAAAAATATAAAAAAATGATTAGTGGCTCATAATATGAAGAAGGACAAAAGGAAGGAAAAATGAAAGGAAAGGTAGTAAGGATAATATGCATATCCAACTATAGACCCACAGAAATATAGTGTTAAAAAAAATTAAACGTAGGACTAAGGTATGAACAAATCCTTTAGGTTACATACTTGTATAAAAATAAACAAAAAAATATAGGATTTAAGCACAACGAAAATATTATTTTTCAAATTTGTAATAGAAATTGAAATAATTCATAATTTCATGACGGGTGAGGCTTGAAATTTCACCTTTTGATGACAAACGTTGTCCATAGAAATTTAGCAAACTGTCTTATTAATAACAATCAGTCAATCAATCAATAATCGCTTTTACACCCCACTCTGATAGACAACGAATTTTTTCTCGGGATATAAGGAAATCAGTTTATCTATGTATATAAAGGTTTAAGTATTGTCAATTTTTGTCTTTTGATAAAATTAAACCCAGAAACTTTTTTTTACCCATAACGCTGTGTGCCGTAAAGCTCGGTACTCACTTGCGCCGCGAACGTGTATCGTTACATCAATTTTATCAAAAGGATGCATGTGCTCCGCTCGCGTTCGCTTTTCGAATCACGTAGACACTTACCCTTTCGATTCAACTGATTCAATGTCACACGTTACACGCAAGTGAGTACGTACCTCAAGGGGTAGGTATGCAGAGAGAACGGACCTCTACTATTTTCTATCCAAGCATACTTCTTTCGCTTCTTCGACCGACATAACATTTCTCATACAACCTCTCCTATTTCTCTTACTTCCGACCTGACCTTCCTTGAGAACGGAATCGATGTGTTCGATCCACGTCATTCTCGGTCGGCCACGCTTTCTAACACCTTTCCTTTCAGGCTTATACATTCTCTTTTTCATTCTGTTTGCATTGATTCTTTCCACATGCCCAAACCACTTCAATTTTTGCTTGTAATGGGACGTTGTTGTTTCTCATAATAGGTCTTAGTGGACCGCCCACCCACCAGCCACTTTCCTACGTTCAATTTCCCTTTCACACTTTCCATCCCGACTAAACATACTTCCTAAATACACACACTCATTAACTTGCTCAAGACATTCTTTTTCTGCGGTTCTTTTACAATTCGTTCTTGCTTCATCCCTTTCAATGACCAAAACCTTAGCATAGATAATTAGACACAGAAGAGTAAGAAATAAAGCACATACAGAATACGGTAAAACATATTCCAGATATTTCAACAGAGTGATTAAATACGAGTCTACGGAAGTTTAAATTTAAGACATTTAAGATGTCGGGTTCAAGCTACCATGGGTGGAGCAGGTCAGACCGGATATGCGAGATATGCAGTGTTAGGAGAGGTGGCAAAAGGTTATTCGGAGGATATACCACATTCTCATGATGCATATACCTACCACATTTTCACGTTATACCTATTGAGTTTCCACGGCTGTTCATATAATACGAGAATTATCTAGGTATAATAATTATAATGTTAAATAATAAAAAAAAATACAGTATTGGTTTCGCCTAGGTACTTCATAATTATTGAGATGCATATTATACGTATTCGGTATAATTACTAATGAATTTGGGTCATATTTAAAGGATGACAGGCGATGTTTGTCCAAGTAGATGGCAGGTTATTTTTTCGCAGAGTCACAATTCAATATAGTTTTCAAGATGAAACTATATCATTTCGTAACTTAAACAATTTTCCTATAAACTTGAAAATATTAGGTTTACATAGGTAAGTATGTACTTACCGTGTATGTATTTAATACATGTGTATTATCTATTCATCGAGAGAATGATTTTTTCACGATTGTTCACGCCCCTTTTGAGGCGGTATTTTTAATATTTAGTCTCCGCCTGACTGTCAGCTTTTTTTTAAATTTGGCTGAAGAACTTTTTCATTGGTCAACATTTTAAAACTATTAAATTTGTATTTTATTTTGTTAATCTTAAAATGAACCGACTATACTTATCATTATTTAACGATAATTTTATAAATATAAGACAAAAAGGGCATAAACAATACGTATAAATGTGTCTGGGAATATTTGAAAAGATTTGCACATTTGTCACTCACTTTAGATTCTGCTACGGATCTACATATACCAGTAAGAGACGTAGATCACTGGCGAATTACATTAACAATCAACAAATACATTAAATTGTCCACATTCATAAAAATACGCCGACAACACTTCATTTGGTTGGTGTCAGTTAGGAATATGGGCGTGTACAAAAAGTTGGATCCTACGCAACACCATCGGGACGCATGCAACTCGATAGGGTCAATACCTGGGTAGAAATTACAAGTGAAAATAATATTTGCGAAAGTTTTGACTCGTACGACATGAAGAATAAGGATCGTAGATCAATCCATAAAATTACGCGGCAACGAAATCTCCGAAACATCTGACTGACACAAACTATGTTTAAATGACAGATAGACATGAGCAATGTGAAGAAACAGTTTAATTTTACCGAATAAGGCCGACTGATGATGACAAAATATATCGCAGCTACGTGAACCAAAAGTAAGGCTGTGAGAGTAGGTATCAATCAACGTTGTAAATGCGCCGAGATGTAGGTCTGCAAAGCCGCACCAGATTTATCTCACGATCGAGATTATTAATGATTATTATTGATTGTCTTGGCTCAGTGAAGTACAGCAAGTACTCGCCGAGCAGCAAGGCCAGCACATGGCTTTTGTCTGGCCTGGTACTTGGCCACGTTGTATATTATGTCTCGCTACCTTCCAGCTAATTACTGCCTACGCCGTTTGTTTAAAATAAAATATATTTATTACCAGTTTCATTTATTTAAATTATCAGACGAAAGTCCTGCGTAATAATATTTAATCACTTCTGCATTTAATTGCATTCTTTTACATACATTTACGGATAAAACATTGACACGAATTTAAGGTAAGTTATGACTATAACTATCCCTATTATATTCGTGTCTTATATAAAAATAGAATTCTTTTTCTCTTGGTCATCGCATAACGCGCGAACGGCTGAACTTATTTTGCTGATTCTTTTTATAATGCGTTTGATACAGGATAAGGTTTTCATGAAAGAAAAAAAAATGAGTAAGTTGCTTAACTCAAAATTAAGTAACCGTTTTAGTGCTTTTTACAATTTTATTCTAATTTTGAAATACAGAAACTGTTTAGTTGTTTGACAGTAGTGCGATTGACAGAATGGGTATGGATAGTAAATGTTTTAAAACAGATGCACCGGTCGAAATTACATTGGTTAAAACGTAATTAATTAATCATGAACCAATTCGATTTCAATATTCATAGTTAGGACCACAGGAAAAGTCTGTTTTTTCTGTAGAATTTTTTAAATAATAATAATTGATCTTCATATAAAGTACATACACCATACTTAAGTACACCACTTTACTATGTTAAACATTCAATCAGTAAAGTTTAAAAATAAACCTAACAATTATTTATTCAACAATCTTATATATAAAAATGGAGAGCTATTTCCCGATGTCATCACATCACGCCTAAACGACTGGACCGATTTCGCTAATTCTTTTTTTGTCGTGTAGGCTTTTAATAATAATACTTGGACAACTTCTATGGCGCCGTTTAGTGAAACATCTTCACCTCAAGGGCACCTCACATAAAAAAAGAAAAGAGTAATCATCACCAATTAGGTTCATCAAAACATAATATTGTTCGTCATTTTGTAAAATAGTGAAATATGTGAAATCATCATAGCTACTTGTAAACAGTCAGTAAGTCATCAAATAAATACGGATTGGTAGAATGCAAATATAAAACATCAGTAAGACATCCGAAAAAAATGGGTCTTTAAGAGTTTCTTAAACTTGTCAACTGTTTCGGCTTGCCTAAAGCTCAGAGGGAGAGCATTCCATAGTTTGGGCCCCCCCACGCACAAAGCGCGATCACCGTAACGCGTAGGGTTTCGTCTGCGGACCTCCTCCAGTTCAGAGAAGAGGCTCTGGGCCGACCTCACAGTTGCGCGCCTTTCTGTAATCATTTTGGGAGCAAACATCTCCTCCAGATGTGAAAGAGAGATATTATTCATTGCTTTGTAAACCACCACATATACTCTGAAATCAATCCTTGCCCACATCGGAAGCCAATGCAACCCTCTGAGCTATGGTGTAATATGGCAGTATTTGGTTTGATTTGTTGCCTGGTTGAGGCATTCAGAACAGATTGCATTCTATTAATATGAACATCTGGCATATTTGCATAAACTGTACTACAATAGTCCAGCCTGGACACCACAAATGAATTCACTAATGTCTTCAAACTGTCAGTACTGATGTTTCTTTTGACAGCTTTGAGCTGCCTCAAGAAGAAGAAACCGCTCCTTACAGTGTCACCTATCTGCTTATTCATAGATAGATCACTCTCCAGATTAACACCCAGGACTCTGGCAGATGTAACAGGTTTTATATTTTTGTCGTTTATTCTGAAGGTATTCTGAGGTAAGATGTCCTCTATCAGGAGAATGTTCTTTTAGAAGAAAAAAAATCAAGAAAAATGCATGGAAAATTAGAAAATTGAAGAAAACTCTACGAAGGCAACCTTATTAGTACTTTGTCCATTTAATTTTTATTCCAATATTGAAATTTTGACAGAAACTGTCAATTGTTATTGAAAGATTGCGGATGGAATATTCAAGGCCCCCCGCATACCGCAAGTCAGCCCGGAGATCAATCCGCTGCAAACCCGACCCACACCAAACCGACCTTCTAGCTAGATCGAAGTAATCAAACCAAAAAGCCGGCCACACACAAATCAAGCTCGCCGCGGACCCCCAAACCAACCCGCATATGCGGAAGGCCTTAGCTCCACTCAGGAGCATAGGGAGGCATCAAGAGCTCTCCATTGCGCTCGAAGGCTTGAGGTTTAAGAACGTGATGTGGTCAACCTCACGGTCCCGATCTGATTTTTCGATTTCCTGCCTTTTACAGGATGCTCGAAAAATTCAGCAAAAAGAGCAGAGGTGCTATTCTTAGCCGGCAACCCCACGGCTAATGGAATATACATGGTTTAAAACAGACGCATCGGTCGGAATAACATTGGGCAAATGATAATTCATCACCATACAAATTCGAAATCAATATTCATAGTTAAGAACACAGGACTACGTCTGTCGGGAAAGCTAGTGGAATATGAAGAGCACATTCAAAATAACATATTATTATATACACAAAACCATCGATACTCCAATAACAGGTGTCTGTCACGTTATTTTTATCATCTTACAAAATTACATTAACCCAAATCATTTGGCATAACTATACCTATATAAATTATACCTACTAATAGTGAAAAGATTTTTTACCATGTTTGTATGTTTTGATATTTTGACGTATGACTTTCATATTAATACAAATAAACAAACTATATAATGCTATGGAATGTGTTGGGTATTGAAATTAACAGTGTACCATAATACATTGTTGTAGAACTTGTAGATACTAGGTAGGTATATAATAACTGTAATAATACCTATACCTTAATGTATAAATATAATATTATGTTAATAAATAAATAAATAAAAATACACATTATATGTAGCTCTATGGATAATAAGATAAACATTCATTTGGATTAAGATTAAATCAAAGGGTAGACCTGTCTATGGTGTCTTTTCCAGTCAAACTACACTTTTAATGATAATTAAGCAAAAACATTTGTTGGTGAAATAATATTGAAAAGGTCTTCACCACATTTTATCAGGATAGTGAAAAAAACATTTTCAATATGAACAGTTCGACCGATGTTTGTTTTGTTTTTATCGGAAATTTTAGTTTACGGATCAAAAGCTACGGTGAAACTTTGTACACGAGCAATTCTAGGAAGTCAGTACCTACCTACCTACGAAAGAAGGTTAGAGAATGTTTACATGCCGGTTGCATCAATACAGCCAGCCTGAAAGTTAATGATCGTCAAATAGAAACTTGTGCAATGGACGTGGGTACCTCCTAACTGCAGTCTAGGAACATTTCCTGCTTCGTGCAATATTGATGTATGCGAGTGAATCAGTGAGGCTATTGATAACAATCTCTACCTACGGAAAGTTTAACTTGTTTTCGAGTGTAAACATTTAATCATTTGGTTACTTCGTAACAATGTATGTAGAATACGCGGTATTCTAATGAGTTGCATAAAAAAACATGCGTCCGGAATTTCGCGGATCATTAAACAATAATAAAAATCACGCGTGAACAACGGAATGAAAAAAAAATGATTGATCGCTTACCTTAGTCGCCATCCTTACGTAAAGTAACAGCGCACTAACTTGCTGACTGGTGATGTGTGCGTTGATGTTTAGGTACTGAAGTTCGCGACTCACTCAGGCCACGGAGTTCTGTGAACACCGCGTCTGAAGGGAGGGGACTTAGCTGTAGAGGGGGTCCCGAACTGCGGGGATCAAGGTTTTTTGTAATAATTATTATTGTTATGCATTGCTCATTCATAGATCGATCATAATAATTTATTGACTGGTTGTGGCTGTGCATGATACGTCACGTTGATAGTAGCTCTTCAAAATGAAGTAGGTATGTATTAATCTTCTTTCTCTGACGTCTGTTTCTGCTGCTCTTCTTGGGAAGTTGATTGCCACTTATATTTCTCTATCTCTTAGGCGTTATTTTGAAAGGCACATTTGGGGTCCGATAATTTTAGTAGCAACTACTGATGGACAGTTTGATTTTTTATCACCTCCGCAATCCGCGATATCTAGTTTTTGTGACCCTTTTATCGCTACTTCAACTTCCCTTTCATCAAGTCTTTCTAGAGTGTTATTAGGTATAGGGTTAAATGTTTCTTGTAAACAGTATGTCGTTATAAATTTACATTGAAGTAAATATTATATTTAACATAAATTATCGCAGACTTGAAGCAAGGACACAGAAATCGCTACTTCAACTTCCCTTTCCTCAAGTCTTTCTAGAGTGTTATTAGGTATAGGGTTAAATGTTTCTTGTAAACAGTATGTCGTTATAAATTTACATTGAAGTAAATATTATATTTAACATAAATTATTATCACAGACTTGAAGCAAGGACACAGAAATCGACATATATTAATACACAAAATAGAGGTGGGAGAACTTCGCCGCCTTGGATCCTCTCCTAATGCTGGACTTCCTGAAGCGTTTGGGATTAGTGGGGAAGCTTTAATTGGGAAACACCATGAGCAAGTATAGGGGAAGCACAATAGACCACTACAGGTTGGAGCGCAAAACTCCCTGGAAAAAAATAACAGGAAGCCTCGTGTACTTTATCCTATAAAATACAATTTTATTCTTAAATGTGGACGTACAGTTGAGGTCCACAATGAGAACTATATCTGGGGCTCTAAAGCCCACGCAATGCCAATGGCTACCAGTTCTAGCCAATATAGCTCCACCCCACCTGCGTAGAAACTCCGCAACACTGAAAGAGTGGACTAAAGCACAGAACAATACTCCTCTCCTGAATGTGGCTCTGAACGATATCCCACACATGAGACTCGTATCGAGGAAACCCTTCTGGACTAGGGCCCAGGCTCTAGAGACCGAAAAGTTCACAATCACACAAGCATGGACTGAGGAGTGGCGGAACGCAGACGTGAAAAACAAACACCTTGTGGCAGATCCGTCAAAGGAGGTCTGTGGGTTCCAGCTGGAGCGAAAGCAATGGACGACACTTAGGCCCAAAATTACAATACAGGCTTAAGGTCCACCTTAACGGTGAGGAGCACGTTAAGCTTCGCTTAACAAACTTATGCAGATTACAATGTCTCCTTAGCACGAATTTGGGGCTTATCCTACTCGTTAAGTTAAGGGATACCCTGGGGTGTCCTCAACAGCGTAAAGCTCGCTTAACTCAGTTATTTTTTTTCTCGCTAGGAGGCGCCAGAAGTCACTATACGGACAAACTGACATTTAAAATGTCATTATATAGCCGCGCAATAATTACGCTTTTTGAAGATGAAATGTCTAATTAATTATGATTCATTTCACTTATTTGTTCGCTGTTGCTTAGGTTGTTTCACTAGCGATTCTATTTGGATTTATTCGTGACCCTTTCTTTGATTATTTGACCACCACATTGACTTATATACTCTGTTCGCTCTGTTTGATAATAATTACAAGATCGTTTTGCTTTAACCTAGTTGAATGTATGATATATGGTTATGTTTATTATTGAACACATCTTTCACTTGCCGTAGCTGTATCTTAATTAAGTTAAATAATCGAAGCAAGGGTCGTAACACACAAATACCAAATCAGAATCCAAGAGCGAGCATCCATAAAACCAAAACAACAACACAAACAATGGCGCGCGTCCCGGTGAACATGACAGATGTGGAGCGTAATGCATAGATAAAACCACGATAAAAGACAAGTAGTACTACCAACTTAACCATATATACGACTTAGCCAAGCCGCAGTCGAATTTTGATTGATATTCCCTCTCCTCACACGAGCTCTGCTCTATTGGAGAGGTTATATATATTTAAAAAAAATCAAGGGAAAATATCTATTTAATAACATAATATTTGTAATTGTGTAACATTTTTCTGTGAATAAAGTTTCTTTTGAATTTGAATTTCTTTTCTTTTGAATTCTCGTGTGCGTGGTAAGCTCCACTTAACTTTTTAGCCTCCTCAATAAAGCTACAGGATAAGCTACAGATTGTAATTTCGGCCCTTAATCGTGTAAGAACAGGCTGCTCCAAAAGCGCTTCAGAACTCCACAAATGGGGCTACGTATCTGACCCCCGCTGCGAATGCGGCGCCCCTGTCCAGACCCTCGACCACATAATCACTGAGTGTCCAATACATAGGTTCGATGCAACATTGGATGAACTTTTTTATATTCAGACGACTGAAGCCAAGGATTGGCTTCGGGATAAAAATTCTAGTTTATGATTTTTAATTTTATAATTTTATGATTTGACATTTTTAAGTTAACTTTTTATTTTATGAAATTTTTTATTAAAGCGCCATGGACACCATACGCATATATATATATATATATTCTTATTAGCCTTCCTTCTGCTGATGCATGTAGGCCTCTTTGCATGTAAACTTTTCACTCCTCACTACTATAATAAGCCCTTAGCACCCATTTGCACCTTGCAACCGGTATAATTATCGTTTTTCTCAACTTTAAGCCTATTAGAATACAATCTTGCACCTGAATGCAGAAGTGTTTTCAGCCACTCAGTTTTCCGTTGATTTGCAATTTTTTAGAACGTTATCTCATTGAGACTACAATGCAAATAGATCTTTTAAGAAAATCGAATCAGTTGGGTCGATTAATTGGTTATGATTGTCTGCTAGACCTTGAGAGACTGAGTGAGGAACACCGAAATCCGTGAAATATGTAGGACTGATGATAAAGTCAGATGGAGCAGAAAGCAAAGGAGGTAATGGTATAACCACGGACACTACCAGATTCCCTTATATGTATAACTCTGAACAATCAGCCCCATGATGGTAATCGCCCTCGAAGAAGACCACTCAAAAGATGGCGAGAAAGCTTGGACTCCAATTCACAAAAGCGGCTTCAGAAGAATAGACTAATTGGCCTTATAAAAGAAAAAATCAATTGAGTTGATGAGGTCTTTATATGAGTGACTCAAGACAATTCTGCATTCAAGTGTGAATTAAATGAACTTCTTTTGCAGATGGAGTCATCTCTTTACCCAAATTATTGCTGTGAACTGTTTTCTTCAGCTCTGACATATGGTGCCATCAAATATCGGCCGTAATGAACGAACCTTTGAACGTTGCCACATAGTTTTTTTTTTCAACTGCCCAATCAGATTAACCAGGACGACACTTACTTTTAAACAACCGAGGTGCAGCACTAATTACCTGCAGAGTTCTTTCATTCATCGTTCATCGGATATTTATAACGCATTTTTTGTTGGTATCGACATCTTTCATGTATCCCTTTCTGTGTTTAAGAGGTCCATAATTGGATCCCTGATAGGTTCTGGATCTCATCGGGCATAGGCGGGGGTCCTCCGATCCATTGTCGTCTTCCCTTTTCCTCATTCCTTACCTTTCCCAATCCCCTTACTGGTGTTCATGTTATATACATTTTAATGAGGGTACTGCTGCCTGGTGTCGGGAATCCGTCGTGATGAGCGTCGAGGTGTGCGCCCTGGTGGGTTTTCGGGCCCGGCGGCGAGCCCGTCTAGCTTTAGTGTTTTTTTCTTGTACTTGATGATGTGTAGTGTATGTCGAGTGGGGAGAGGAAAAACCCTCCAGATATTAAAAAATAAGTAAGTAATGTCTGCAAACTTTGCTGGTTTATGTATTGTACTTTTCATTATATTGTTATTATTTGTTAAAAAAAACTGTATGTTTGCGAAAATCTGAAAAATAAAAATAAAATAAAATAGTTTACATAAAACTAAATGGCGTGATTTCCTAATAATGACTCAAGCAATGAGTTCCTGGGAAGCTGTTCGTTGTCTTACAAGCGGGCTTCTTTGAAAATTTCGTCGATTTTTTCTCGTTACGGTAACAACATATAAATACAAGCTCTACACTGACACATCACCGCTGTTTTAAGCAGTACCGTATTCCTAAGTAAACAAACATACCATTTGATTTCAAAATATTGCGGCGTTATACGACGGAACATTTTTCTAATAAATCGAAGCTTAAGTTAAATTTTAAACTTGTTAACCTTCTCGTAATATTCAATCGGATGAAATGAATTAATTAATTATTATAAATTAACGGAATATTGAAATTTGTGGTGATTTGTTTGATAGAGATATTACGATGTCCAGTAGCCCGTACATTGAGCTCAGCAGCCCGATTCACGGAAAAGTTTAAGTCTAAGTTTAGTTCGAAGTTCGAACGTAGTTCGATTCAAACCCTCCGTGAATAGGTACATAGACTGTAGATAGTCGCCGCCTACAATTATTATTACCAGCAGCCCTATTCACAAAAGTTTGAATCGAACTTCGTTCGAACTTCGAACTAAACTTAGACTTAAACTTTTCCGTGAATCGGGCTGCTGATCAATAAAACGTTATTCTATATCCACTAGTAATCGAGTACGCGTGGGGTTACACCTCTCTATTGAAAATATTATAAACGCACTGCAGGAGGAATAAAACATTCAGCGAATCGGTGAGCCGTGGTTTGTTTTATTAAAAACTAGCTTTGGGCTTTTCAAAAATTTCAACTTAATGAATATAGACAAAGGTGTGTTTCATTTTGGAATTTTTTTTTGAAAATATAAAAACAGAAATAACAATAATTTAACTAGAAAAACAAAAACAACGGTGTTCTGATGAATGTTTTAGAACTATTTGAATCTTAATTTTTGTAATAGCGTAGTTTTGTAGACTCAAAGTTCCATTTATTTAAGGTGTAGTCTGCTTAAATAACCTTAAGGACTTTCCTGGCCGTTACTGGCCGCCATGAACACTAACCATTGCAAATTAGGTACCTAACTATAGCCTATCTATTGTGATTATGCGGTATTTTGAGTAGCAACTTTTCCACGCTTTTGTAAATAAATTTCTAATTTTGATTTTCGTTTACTTGATCTGCACAAGCTGCGTTATCATGATAGAACCTGTGACCTCTTTGATTTTATTTTTCAACTAGTATTTAATTTTATTTGTAATCGAAACTTATTATAAAATCAATATAATATAGCAAACTTGACGAAAGAGTGAATTAGGTATAGAACTATTATTTCTACTTCTGTTTGCCCGGTGTCAAAATATACGATAAAGAAAGAATGCTCCATGTCCAGTTCTGGATCTATGTTCGTTTGGCTCTATGTAAACGCAAACGCAACCATTTGGGTATGGAATGTAATAAGACGTAGAATAGCAAACTTGAAACTGCTTTCTACCAGCAGAGTCAAGTTCCGGTAAAATAAACGCTCTGCGATTGATAATAATTTTTGAGAAAAATCTCAGAGACAACGGCAAAGTTGAATAAATTTAAAGAAAAACAGGGACAAAGGTTTTTATGGGAGCAACCATAGTCAAGGAATAAACTCGCAGGCATGTGGTTAATTCGATATAACTGGATCGAGTGATACAGATAAAAAAACCATCGACCCACAACAGACAACTAAAAAAAACTTATTGGAACTATTGAAGCGAAACCTTTTTTGGGGTTAGATATTCTCTTCACATAGGTATATCTGTGTCCAATATCACTAGAACCTTTCCACTCTTAGGTGTTATATAAAAATAAATGATAGTCGGTACAATAAAACATTCTTTGATCAAAAATTAGTAAGTAAATAAACCAAAGGACGGTTACATCCCCGGGGATCTCTTACAGCCGACCTACAAATATTCCATGTTTATTTTACTTTGGAATGTTTGGATACGACATCGGGATCATTTGGGCACTTCTATTTATGTTTGAATTATAAAACATGTATAGACAGGTAATCAAACGAAATTCGTCATGTATAAAATGAAATCAGGATGAATTTGTAGGTATAATTTATTTTCTGATCTAAAACTTTTTATTCACATCACGCCGTGTCCCGGAAGGGGTACACAGAGAGAACAGATCTCCATTCTTTTCTATCCAAGCATATTTCTTTCGCTTCTTCCATCGACATAACATTTCTCATACACCCTCTCCTATTTCTCTTACTTCTTACCTGGCCTTCCTTGAGGTCGGAATCAATGTGTTCGATCCACGTCATTCTCGGTCGGCCACGCTTGCTTACCTTTTCTTTCAGCCATATGAATTCTCTTTGTCATTCTGTTTGCATCCATTCTTTCCACATGCCCAAATCTTCTAAAACAGTGCGTCTCATTTTTTGTCGTCTAACAAAGTGAATGTCAAGTTTATCTTTATTAATTAAAGATACTATAGCATGAAAAATATTGAATAAAAACTTTTTTATTAAGTATACGATTTCAAAAGCACCAGAAACGACCCGAAAAATGTCACAATTGTTAAGTACTTGATTATTTTTTTTTCTTCTAAGATTTTCTAGGTTAATAGCAGTCCAATGTTGTGCAATTCACACAGAAAATAATCAAGCAATAGAAACAGTAGAACTTTGTTGGTAAGTTTCTTCCTATTCTACATGAATCATGTTAGGTCCCCTAAAGTCGCCTATCACCGGAGGATATTATTGTCCCTGTCTGGGGCAGCTGCTCTTATTCCAGTTCAATCTCTTCTCTGCCCACGATTTTTCGACCCTCCGTTTCAAAGTCAGGGTATTAGATATTTGCTTAGTGAAATAAATAGTCAATAGGGGAAAGGATTCTCCTAGCGGTCTCATAAAATTTATTCAGACGGTGCCGGTGGTTATAAATTAAATCGAATTCTCAAACTCAGGAAACTCCTGAAGTGTTGAGACATCCTAAGCTTTATTGGTACAGGGTATACAGTACCTAGAGGTTTAGTACATTTGTATGTGGATCAAATCTAAAGTCCAATCAATGTTTCCACCGAAGAGACGTCCATTGCTGTTCCTGGTAGAAGAAGAAGTATGTCTAGGATATCTTGTGTATGATTTTTTTTAAATTTGAATACGTACCTAATTATTTGCGTAATTGTAAGATGTACGTAAAAGTTCTTTCTTTTCTTTTGCTAGCATTTGCAGTTCAGTTGACAAAAGCTATCTATGTCTGTATGTAAAACACATAAAATGTGTTTGCCATTAGTGGTTAATGTGTGTGAAGGCACTATCTACCATCGTGTGCCTAAATACACCGTGATGAACGGCAATATAAATTATCTAATATTGTCTGTACGCAATCTACCTACCCATGCTGTATGTGTGTTGTATCATAATATGAGAAATATTAACCGCTATGCCTTCAGGGAACGGTATGACGAACAGGGGTTGCTGTGTACCTAAATAGGTAGTCTTTATATTGTATGCATGCCGGAAATGTGATGCCACATATCTACCATACAATATAATTTATTATGCTTGGAATTATTACTGTGGTTGGAGATTACTTTTTACTTGTCCATTTTGGAGGGGATGCTGCTGTATGTCCACAATATTATAAGAGAAAATACCACTGAGGACTTTTATGAAAATATCTTATTGGAAAAGGGTGAGAGGGTATATCGGGATAAATTTGGATTAGGGACGATAGCCTCCGATATCCAAAGAGGTGGAAAAAAGTTTAACAGGGTGTTTACAAGATGTCGCAAGATATTCACGATAATTATAATATTTATTTATTTATTATTTAGAGCAGATATTATGTTTTTATGTGTTTATGTCATGAATAGTATTGTTTATGTTGTTCGTTGTTATGGTGGTGTCTTTAATAATAAATAATGTAAAAGTTCTCCGCCACCAAATTGTAATTTGCAGGGGATATTGCCATAATAATATTTTTTAGATTCTCACGAAAGCATGCAAATAGCTCTACGCCCCGTCTAAATCAGTCAGGAGTCAAACTAAATATTATCATCTGATGTTGATATTCGCAACATCCCAGGAGTTGAGTAATAAACTAGTAAATTTACATTAAAAAAAGGTAGGACTTACACAAACATGATATTAATTATTGTCAATTCTATGGAATATTAAGATATAAATGCGAGTGTGGAAAAATGAAAATCAAATCATAATGAGTCTATCCGTTAAAATATCATACTTCTGTTGAGAAATAGGTATTCTCTTTAACACCCTTATTTTAAGGTTAATAATTATTATTTTCATAATATTTAATGACTCACTTTAAACAACTCATTCTGTCCAGTTCTTTCTCATGTCATTGTGTGTAGGCAGATATACCTACGTGTTCCTTAGAGATTGGTGACACAAACACAATAATTCAAATTTATCAACACTAATTTCCCTTTGTTCTTGATCTTGTCATACAGAAACATAACATAATAATCAGGTTGAAATAATATACCATTCGAGTATGGCTGTCTTTTAGTTTAAGACACAAACAATATTAATGTGGGTTTGAGTTATTACTCGGTATTACCTGCTTGTAGGTAAGAATGACAACACTGATAGTTAAAATAATGACTTAAGATAGAGATCAGGTTGTATCAATCAGTGTCACACAAATTAAAGTGCATAATATCATATCGATTGTTGTAGGTAATAATCTGGCAAAGTTAGGTTGCTTGCCTCTACATACAATATGTGTAAGTCCGAGAACCGTTAGACAATTTTGGGTAGGTATTTGAGTCAGGGTAAATATTGTATAATCAGTGTCACACAAAATACATTAAAGTTCACAATATCATTAGAGGTGGGAATAACGGCTTAAATTCAAAAACGTTATAGCTGTTTCGTTAATTTCAAAAAACGTTATTTTTAAAAACTTAAAAGCAAAAAAGCTTATTTATTTCGTAGCGTATATACAATAGGTAGGTATACCTAGTTATAAAAAAATAACAACTTACCCCCTGAAGATAAACAATCACGCGATCTACACAGCACAAAAAGTATTAAAGAATAATAACAATAATTTATATTATGTAATATGACCAATATTGTTGTATGGACAAAGTTCATAAATCCTGGTTCAGTACCGCAAAACTAAGAATGAAGAATTCAATACGATTAATAAAATAAATATGTTTATAATATGTTGTTTCAATCATCAAAATTGTACTTTATATTGAAAATAAACCGTTTTAACCTTGTGTAAAAAATGGACTTTGGAGGGTTACATTACAAAACTGTTAGGCCGAGGCAATACTATATTACCTACGTAAATCAAGGAACACACACATAGGTAGCTACCTACCTACCCACTCACTTTCTTTTGTACACGTGCAGTGGCAACTGGCAAGGGCACGACAGAGTGGCGGTGATATGGTGATATTAGGAATAACGTAAAGGCGCAAAATAATAGTTTGAATATTTTAAACGGCCACGTTAGAGGTTAGACCAATAACGTAAAGGCGGAAAATAATAGTGGATTATTTTTAACAGGCGGATATCTAGAGGTGCAAAATAATAGTTGAATATTTTAAACAGTCACGTTACTTAAAGGCGGAAACTAATATTGTGATATTTTAGACGATTATTTTGAAGGTGTAAACAATTTTTTTTTTAGAAATTATTTTTGTTAAGACTTATTTTCACAGCTTACGAATAACGAAAAAGGTTTAATATGAATAACGTTAGAGAGGTTATTTTTTTTATCGAATATTTTTATCAGCTTTCGTTATAATGCCCACCTCTAAATATCATATCGATTCTTGTAGGTAATTTTGATATCAGCCGCCGGCCGGCGCCGTAGACAAATTCAAATTGGCGTTCGACTACAAACGAAGATTTCGCCAATGTATAGTGCGAAAAAATGATGTAAAACAAACGACACAGGACTAACAACTAACCTACCTAACCTACCCCTCCTGAATAAATGTGTGTATGGCAGTTTGGATTACGCAAGTTTTGGAAAAATCACAGATTATATAAGTGGTTAGTTATTTTCGTTCTGTGGGTCATGGGTTCAATTAATGTGTAAAATGTCAAAAAGTAGTTTCATCAAAAAAAAAAAAAGAAACAACATTTAGTCAAGCCCGCGGATAAAGGAAGAAACCAATAATATTTTGGCATTGTAACAAAAATATATTTGAAAACAAAAGAAGAATTATTAGAATAAGATTCGAAATTTATATATTTTCTTTTGAGTTACAAAAGTTGGAACTTTGCAAAGACAAATAATAATATGATTAAAGAAGTTAGCATAATGAATAAGTAAATAATATGTATTTGTGTCTGAAAAAGAATGGAAGCATTTAGTCGGCCATAAAATATAACTCCATTTAGTTGATGAGATTTATAAAAGTGTATTTCGTGATTGAAAACTGATTTTCTTTCGCGAACAAAACTTTACTAAGGAATGGAGTGTTTCAAGAGATAAAAGTAATTCGGGCTAAAAGGACTTGGGCAAATTGTGTATTTATGAAATAATGGATTCGTTCAGATATTTCTGTGATAACTTTTGAATACATTATTTTCATTTACGCAATATTTTAAGGCTAGACTGGCTTGGAATTATAATTTTTTTTTATTTTAAATAAACACGCAGAGTTGAAATAAGTTATAGTACATAATATGGAAAAGTATTTTTTTTAAATTTTTTGATAACCGAACCATGCTTGTAAATTATTAGACCATGTATGTAGGAGAGTATCATAAAAGGTTAAGCATTTATTTTATGGATTTAAATAAGTGAATATCTTTACACAAATAGCAATGTGAATGTTTGAATCCTCCTGGGGTTTAACACCTTGAAAAACACTCCCTACACCTTTTCTTTTCGCCTTATAAATTCTTTCAAAATGCTCAAACAATTAATTTTCATCTTTGTAACAACACCACATTCCTTTTTAATATTCTTATTCCTCTCTATGTCTCACAGAGTTGTTTTATTATTCATCATAGATCCCTCATCTTTACCGCATTTTTATACTACAGACACTAGATTAAACTAGTAAAATGCCCAAACCATAAATTTTCATCTTTGTAACAACACCACTCCCTTTCTAATATTCTAATTCCTCTCTATGTCTCACAGCGTTGTTTTATTATTCTTCGTAGATCCCTCATCTTCACCGCATTTTTACACTACAGAAACTAGATTAAACTTGTGCAAAAACAAACAGTTTATTTTATTTTAATAACGTGATTATCTCCACCAATAACGAACGCTAATTTTATCACCGTATTAACGATTAGTAATTAAATGGATAAGATTAGAGGAAATTGAAAGCCTTCATAGACATTTTAACATGGACATTAGCAGTATGAAGTACCAAAGATTTGTTTGTCAGCAAATATATATTTCCTATTCAATTCAACGGAGATTGTAATTAATGCTAACTACTAAAGAGAATTTCTCAAATCTTCTATTGAGAAGATAATAATTATGTTGATCTGCATACGACTTCAGATAGTAGACGGACATTGGGGATTTGGAAATGAATGTATGAAATGACTTAAACCCCATGCTGAATACGACTATATTACGGACTTTGCAAGTAAATAATTTAAGTTATGTGGCCACTCTGTGCCATCCAATTTAACTCGATAGAATACATTTCAAAGTTTTAAATTTAAAAGTAGTTTCTCTCATCAACACTAGCACTTCACAGCTGGTGTTCTTCAATTCAGCATTCATCCAAGAATGCCCGCAGGCACAAAATACAGAAACGAATGAAATTGTAGTTTTCTAAATTCTTAGATTGTTGATATTAAATCAGACATCAACCAATATAGACGTGTTTTCTTCTCTACTATATCAGAACCTATATTATTTTCTCTGGTCTGCTCTCAATTGGGCTTATCCATTGTGGTTATTAAATCAGACATCAACCAATATAGACGTGTTTTCTTCTCTACTATATCAGAACCTATATTATTTTCTCTGGTCTGCTCTCAATTGGGCTTATCCATTGTGGTTATTAAATTGTAAAATGGATAAGCCCAATTTAGAGCAGACCAGAGAAAATAATATATACGTTCTTATATAGTAGAGAAGAAAACACGTCTATATTGGTTGATGTCTGATTTAATAACCAAAATGGATAAGCCCAATTGAGAGCAGACCAGAGAAAATAATATAGGTTCTGATATAGTAGAGAAGAAAACACGTCAATATTGGTTGATGTCTGATTTAATAACAACGGTGGTGATAATAATGGTGTGGCATCTCAATGGTCTCTGGTATTGTACTATTCTAAAGTACGGTATTCCTCCAATAAAAAAGTTATATATTTTTTCTTACCACAATTACACTATGAGCAAAATAATTGGAGAGACAGGTCTAGAAGTTCTTGCGAATTTATTAAAGAGGTAAATTTTGAAAAAGAAAACAGCGTTTGGTAAATGGAAATTAAAATATAGAACCAGCTTTTTGATGAATGTTACGAAGGTTGGCTTTGTGCAATCACTTAACGTTAACTGAGTTCGCCATTAAGACGATCAAATTCGTCGAAATCCCCGGAATTATGATGTTTGTGATATCATTCGTCACGTTACTCTCTATCTATGCTGCCCAAGATGCCTTGCGAAATATTGGGTATATCCTTGAAATTTTGAATAACGATCGAACGCGGAAATACCTATCTACAGTGCAGGTCAAAAGTCATAGATTTAGTAGAAAGAGTGTAAAGATTAAATGTTAGTGGGCAGAGAAGGACATCAGAAAAAAAGAGGTGGACCTCAAAATGTTGAATTCAAGAACATCTGAAATTAAAACAATAAAAAGTATGTACCAGGGGTTCATATGTCGACATTGGACGAACTAGTAGCTACAAGATAAAAATAGTTTTTTATAGTTAAGTTGGTCACATATTTTTAACTTTCAATTGAATGAATGAGTGAGAAATTACGAGTCCAGGCATGATGTGAAATAGCTTCTTAATAGCTGGACCAATGCCGAATTATCATAATTTTTTTGTGATTTTTGATGATTCAACATTAAAAATTGTACACACGAGTTGAAAATGTACCTAAAATGGATTTGTTGGCTTCAAATAAAACCGTAATAAAAAACGTTAATTGTCCAGAATATCGTCAATCTGATAAATAAAACGCGTACGGCTATAATATGTGCGTGTGCTTAAACGAAATTTCCAAATTGTTTTTTTATTCAGGAGTGTAAATACTGGTGCAAATTTGATTATGAGATAATAACTGTCACAGCGCCTGTGTGAACACTGTATGGGTGGGTAGTGATTGCATGGCACGCGGCAGTCTGTCCACAGTGCAGTTTGTTAAAATCGACATTCACCAAAATCACTCGATATCGGGTGGAAGGCCTCAACAAAAAAAAAATCGACATTCAAAGTGCGTTTCCTATAAGCTTCATCGATAAGGATAATTTTTAGGAATGTTCGAAAATTATACAAATTTACTTACCTAATGTATACCGATAACACAGAGAGATGGTCTAATGGGCGAACTGTGCGATCTGGAGTACGCGGACGACCTAGCGTTGTTCAGTACGACAGTGGAGGAATTACAGCGCATTGTTTCAAGACTCTGCGACGAAACAGCACGCCTCGGCCTTCGAGTCAATGCCAGTAAAACGGAGCTCATGGCGAATAATGCCTGCCCCGATAAACAGCTACCGATAACCATCGATGGTCACCAGGTCTCCCGGGTGGATAAATTTAAGTACCTGGGAGCAACCATTACCACCACTGGTAACCTCGGGGCTGAGCTCCCGATACGTATCGGTATGGCAAGTGGCGCCTTCAACAACATGACCAAGATATGGAAGGCGTCGGCGTTTAGTGTCGAGACGAAATGTAAACTGTTTGATGCGTGTGTGTTGCCCGTTCTCCTGTATGGGTGTGAGTCCTGGCACTTGACTCTGGCCCAGGCACAAGAAGTATCTGCATTCGAAACGAAGTGCCTCAGGAGAATTTTGGGTATAAGATGGTACCACCGGATCACGAACGACGCTATACGCCGGCGCACCCAGCGTGAGCCCATCACCTCTACTATTATGTGGAGGAGATGGACTTGGCTGGGACATGTGTTAAGGATGCCGAATGACAGTTGGCCGAGGAGACCGCTGTTTTTCCTTTTTGCAGGGTCCCGGAGACGAGGAAGACCCTCTCATACTGTGTTCCGCTCCTTCGAGGCAGAGCTGAGGAATCTGGACATGGTGTGGGAGGAGGTCATTAACGTTGCGCAACATCGAGCGCAATGGAGAGCTCTTGTTGCCTCCCTATGCCCCTAAGTGGGGTCTAAAGATGGTTTGGATTTGGATTTGAAATGTATATGGCCGTTGCATTCCAGTATCTCTGACCTCGGTAGTCCAGTAGCAATGGTGCTTTTTGATGAAGAAGTAAGAAGAGCTTTCGTTATAACGCCCACCTCTACTCATGATAACCACTGGGACAAACTATGACTGTTTTTGGAAGAAGCCAAAGATAAATATTGCTACAAAGAACTCCAAGCGATTACAACAGACGTTGATATTATATTTTTATTACCTATATAATATAATATAATATAATTCAAATTCAAAAAAGAAAAAGTACCTAAGTTAGTTAAAGTGTTCAATAAAGATTTTTGAATATAATATAATATAATATAATATAATATAATATAATATAATATAATATAATATAATATAATATAATATAATATAATATAATATAATATAATATAATATAATATAATATAATATAATATAATATAATATAATATAATATAATATAATATAATATAATATAATGTGTGCTCACACAAAGTGAACACAAATACAATCTTTGACTCTTACAGTAAGCTACTAAGCTTGTGAGAGGAATACGATCGACATCGGGAATCGAATACTCGACTATGCTATGCTATCAACCAATTCAAAAGTTTGATTAATCACTAAAATTGAACAAAAATTGAATTTTTGCAGATCACCAATTAAGGTATTGTTTTGAATTTATTTAGTGATAAAGGTTATATGTTTGGGAAACACTGCTTTATTCAATAAACTTTTCACTTCGTATACAGTAGGTACGGTATTATTTATTTGTTATAACAATATGCATTTTCGATAGTTACTCCCTTATTTGCAACCAGTGTTTAAACATTGTTTGATATTTTTATTTACATAAACTGAAATTTATTAACCTCTGGATTAAATTATTGAACAAAAAAGGTAACTACCTAACGTATGTATGATGGCCAGTTAATGTAATGCATCATCAGGATAAACTTGATAATCTATATAAGAATTACCTTTTTACTTACATACATAGTATTTGATGATAACATCTACTTAAATAACTCTTTGATGCTGTCAACACGATTTTGGTGTGCCAACACCAAAGGTTAACAAGGTTTGCCAAAAGGTCGGACATATTTCAAATTCTTGCACATCATGCGAGCTTTCAACGTGTTAATAACAGAAGCCTTCTCAGCCATTCTATTTCTTACCAAAAAAATTTCTTTGATAACTCATTACAGAAAGTGGGATATTTGGAACGGACAGCATTAACTCTTCTTCGGTAGCTGAACTCTTGTTTAGATTGGAAACGGTCAAATCACTCGAGTTTTTTTGTCGTTTAGAATCTAAGCCGAAGAGCTAAGTTCAATTGGATGTACGATTCTGCCAAGTAGTCTATATGTATAAAACTGAATGTTTGTGTGTTATCGATATATTTAAAGACCAGTGAACTTATTTAAATGAAACTTTGGTGACCTGTTCTACTAATGTCTGGGAAGGTTCAAGCGGAGTATGAGTTCAAACCACTCCTTGGAGGGTTGTTACAGGTAGAAAAGGTTAAAATGTAACAAATATTGCATAAACCAGGAGTATGACATTAAGGGTTGCGCCCTCCCATAACCCTGGATGTTTCAGGAACCTAAGTTCTCATTTCATCCAGACTTATAAGCCAAAAAATATAATAAAAGAGTAGACAAAAAGTGCAAGGTTTCAGAATAAAGTCGGAAAGACTTCCTCTGAAGCGCGGAGAAAAAAAGATCTTTGCAACAAATTATTTATTAAAGTGTAAATTAAAGAAAATCTTCAGATTGTGTTGACAATTTTCGACATCATGGATGACAAGATGGCGGTATAAAGCTGGTACAATTTTTTATAAGATGTATAACACAACAACGCGTGAACGCGTACAGCTAATTAGATATAATATTTAATTATTAACGAAATTATGGGACATCTGTTGGATGTTATGAGAACTAATAGATTTTTGGTCACATCCCACCGACTCTACATGGATGGCGCTAGGATAAACTATATCCATTTTAATTCGGTTTTTGTTTTTTGCTTGATGGAATACACAATCCTTTACTACCAACTTGTAACATTTTATTGAGCAGAATCGATATTGAATACAATTAGGGGCGCCGCCAAAGCTGACATGTTCTCCCATTATTGGCAATCGTACCAATGAATTATTTAGTATCGAAAGTGGATGCTTTAATGTAGTATGTGATATCAGTAGGTACAGTGAACTGA
The DNA here is from genome assembly GCA_963576905.1 of Mystacides longicornis. Lineage (NCBI taxonomy): Eukaryota > Metazoa > Arthropoda > Insecta > Trichoptera > Leptoceridae > Mystacides > Mystacides longicornis. The sequence goes on along the minus strand of OY756426.1, from coordinate 18,157,967 downwards.
TATAGACGGTAGTAGTGTGTTGTATGGTGGAACACTGGCGGTTGGTACAGAGGCAGTGTCTGTTTATTTGACACCAGGTGGATGCGCGGAGTTACATCCAGAATAATTTAGTAGGCTCTCCAGGGCACAAACACAAAAGTGGAGCCGGTAGAGAGTTCGCCATATGCAGTGAGCATCTCACAAACTTGCAACATTACAATGGTCATTTTATAGAAGAGATAGCGAAATGTCAAAGTATACGTATGATTTTGTACACATTACCTACCTGTATATTGTCATGTACTTTGAAAAGACTCCTTACTAACATGAACATATTGTTTTCTCTACTGTTTCAGTTTTATTGTCTTCTTTTGACTTTTTTTATCGACTAATGCTGTTTATACACGAAAAACCTATTTTTTTTATTGAAAGCGTATGAGTAACGTGAATCGCCAACGAAAGCTTCCTATTTGGTTCATTGAAGATGGAATTTGGAGATGTATTGTCTTCATCTTTTAAAGCACCCCTTAAGGGGAGTTCAAGGCAGACCTGTCCGCCGAATATTCTTGAAATAAGGGGAAAACTACGATGGATTGATCTTTTTAAAGCAGAACAGGGGCTTTAGAAAAATGGCTGCCACGCCGGTCAACATTTTGATAGTATCTTCAATCTGAAATCGTGATATTGCCCAATGTTGTTTCAAATTGTGATTTAAAAAACATGAAGTTGACAGTTGATCATGTTGAACTATCATTTTATTGCATATGGTTCATGTCCTAAGGCTGTAAAGTTTTCACTCCTTCATGAAACTTAATATTACCTATAGTCAATGGTGACATGCAATCTACTGCCACGAGGACAGCTGGCTCCAGGATTGCAAATGCAGTGGATATCCTGAACTGAGGAGTATCACTGCTACTTAATTTGTCTCGCACTTCTTGCTTCTGACAAACAGTATAATTTTCTAAGCCAATAAACAGGATCCCAGCCTTCCTCTTATGAGGTGTATAGTTTACAGCCCGTCTGGCGGAATTTATCTGAATCTGTTTCATAATATAATATGGACCCCGTTATCTACAAAGCCAGAAGAAGATAGTTTTAGTAAAGTGAGGTCATGAACTCTTCTTCCCGAAGCTTAAAGTAATATTGTAGCTCACCATCTAGATGCCTCAAATAATGTCAGCGACTTTGGTATGCCGCGTTGAAAAAGGGTTTAAATGTTTGCTAGAATGTCCTTTGCTAGAATGCAGACGACCTAGTATTGATGGCTGAAAGCGAACGTGATTTGCAAGAACTTGTGACGCTTGTGTATCGAAATTGTGAAATGAATGGTCTTAAGATGAATGTCAATAAAACAAAGGTGCTTGTTTTTGAAAGAGAAGATTATTTAAGAACGCAATGTTGTGTGAATGTGAATGATGAGAACTTGGAACAAGTGGATGAGTATGTTTATTTAGGTAGTCTATTTAGCAGAGATGGAAGATGTGAAAAGGAGATTGAAAGAAGGAAACTGGCTGGTAGAAGGGTTGGCGGTGCACTAAGACCTCTAATGAGAAATAAGAACGTATCTCTTAAATCCAAACAGCTGATGCACAATGCAATCCTGATACCATCCATGATTTATGGGAGTGAAACATGGACATGGACGAAAAATATGGAAGTTGGAATGAATGCTGTGGAAATGAGATCACTCCGTAGGATATGCGGGAAGAGACTGATTGATAAGGTGAGGAATGAGAATATTAGAAAGGAATGTGGAGTGGATGTTAGTGTAGTGACTAGAATGAAAGTTAATACATAAGGGTGGTTTGGGCATGTAGAGAGAATGAACGAGGAAAGAATGACAAAAAGGATATATAAATCTGAAAGAATGGGTGCACGCAGACGAGGTCGACCTCGAACGACATGGTCCGATCATATCAGTTCAGTCTTAAGAGGAAGGCCAAGTCAGGAGCAAAAGAAATAGGAGAGCATGTATGCGGAATGTTATGCGTTTGGAAGAAGCGAAAGAGGTTTGTTTGGATAGGAAAGAATGGAAATCCGTACTCTCTGCCTACCCTCTTCGGGAAACGGCGTGATGGGTAAAAAAAAAAGTATTTTAGTATAAACAACCAGAAGCAATATTTTTGTGAAAATCAAAGGACGAGGAGGCGGAAATAAACCTGTGTACGTGAGATAAATATACCTAACCCAATATGCAGCGCACATAGAGGAAATATGCGAACCTCCCTTTTGGCTTTGTGTATTGTAGATAGATGACGGATGTTTTTGTGAGTGAAGAGACGATTCCATTAGAAATAAGTGCCGCGGTAAAGAAATCTCTATTGTCTCACTTAAATACTGAAATTATCCATTCCATTTAAATATCGAATTTCCTATTTTTATTCCGCGCCTTGAAGTGGAAATTCTATCGTGAAAACCACCGCATGGTACCAATAAACGTTCGCTATTGGTAGATGTTATTAATAATATGTAGGTGTTTGTAGTATTATCTAGTTCCGCACATCAATGAACAGCATCCCTTTCATATTGTTAAAGATCTTATAATGTGGATGACTGGATTCCTTAATTAGGTATTTGCCAATCACAAAATTTATATATAGCTCAGCCAGAACACGGGTGGCCAGTTTAATAGATTATTCACAGTAAATAGATTGATTACTAATAATTAATGAATACACGTGGCATCGAATATTGATCCCGCATTACGTCTTCATTTTCAAATGTTCTTTGACGCATCTTTTTCCATTTAGTAATGTTTGAATATGAGATGAGTCCTTTTCTACATGACGTCTTTCAAAAGGCTTGTATGCCTCTTTTGTGTTGCATTTCTCTTTTCTTTTTGGAAGTCATCTACATTGGCACATTGTCCCTTTCAAGATTTGGTGTATTGCATTTTTAGGGTAAAGACTGACGTCTTCTTCTGCAGTCTCAATCCTACGGATTGGTTTGCAGCAAAGATCTGCACCTAATTTTCCATCTCGTCCGGTCTTCTGCAGCCCTCTTCAGCTCCATGTATAAATGTAAGGCTGACGTATAAATGTATAAAATGTAAATCGCCATCATATTTTGAGTACCTGCTCGGTTTGTTTGATTTCTAAAATGGCTACATTTAATTTATGCTACTGCGGGCTAACAATAGTTCAAAAGATTGGCTCAATTCTGTCACCCTACGCTAACAGCATTCGTCATTGGGTGGTATTAAAATGCTTAAAAAATACTAATAATTTTCGACATAATACCCCCTAATCTGTTTCGATTCGAACTAAAATAAGAACGTTCCAAAATTTAAGAATTAAGTTCACATGAATTAAAATTCGTATTCTATAAAGTGATGTGTTCTAAAAACTAAAATGACAGTTAATTAGTTCACCATAAACAAAAATATGAATTATAATTAATTGTCTATGGAATATATCGCGCATGCGCCATTGGTCAATGTTTGTTTATATTACAAATAAAACGAAAGTCAAAATTTGACCAAAAATTGTTAAAGCATCTCGAATTTGCGTTTTTATCAGACCAACTCTTAGATTTCCTTTTGAAATAAGTATAATTATTTTTAGTGTAAATCTCGTGTTGTAATATACGCAAGAGTATTATTTTATGAATGTAGTGAACTAACCTCCAATTTTCGATTTCGGCATAACGAAACACGCGCAAATAATCAATTTTATGCTTTTATTTACCTTAATAAAGATATCTAACACTTGTTTTTCAGATATCAGATATCTTTTAAGTCGCATACAGGTGTGAACTAAAATTAAGAACATTTTGACATAAGAACGCACTAAAAATGACTTAAATAGTGTTGTAGAATACCAAAATGAACTAATTTCAATATTAGTCATATTAAGAAAGCTCTTAATTTTTATAGAATATTACCGATGTGCACTGACTAAAATTGGAACGTTCTTATTTTAGTTAGTGTGCACATAAATTGAAACAGAATCGGGCGTAATACATCATAAGCCCAAAAGGCAGCAGGTTACCTAACAGGGTGATGTTTCCTTACAAGATAGTAAGAAAGTAAAATTGGGTAAAAATCTTACTCAAGTCTAAAAAATTACCTATGCCGTTTGTCCGGAAGAGTTTCTTCGGGATAAATCAACCCTTTGAATCTTTCCAATGATTCCAATCATATGGATATAATTTAGAACGCAAGGTACACATATTTATTTATTTACAATGAATATTTTACCATCATCGAGTTGATTTCTGGTATCGTAGATAGCAACAATACATTTTGACTAAAATATTAAACTCTTCTAATAAAATCATTATGATATAGCAGTTCATTTTTAATTATGACTTATAGATTTTATCTAAACTATAGATCCAAGGCTGAGATAGTATAGTATGGCACACGTGAGCTACGCAGACATACGAGAAGGTATACCAATTAGATAAATGATACAATATAACTCATTTAGAGGCAATAAAAATTTCATTGTCACATTTTAAGCAGCGGGCGGTGACAGGTTCAAGAATATGGGCAAGGTCAAAAATCAGTCCGAAACAACTAAATCGTTTTGTATGCTGTATTAAACACTATACAAAAGTGTCGGAATGGACATATTGTATAATATTCAAGTTATGTATAAAAAATATACATTTAGGTAAATAATGTATCATAAAAAATTAATGATACATATTTACCTTTTGACCCATGTAATTCCGACCGACGCATTTGTTTTAAGCCATATATTTTCTATTCGGATTCTGTCAATTGCACAAACTGTCAAACAACTGCCGATTCTGTCAAACGCCATTTAAATTTCAAAATTAGAATGAAATTATATTGTAAAAAGCACTATAAAGATTACGTTAAGTTTTCATAATTTTTATAATTTTACGTGCATTTCTTTTTCATTAGGACCTTTTCCTGACAATAGCAAACATAATATAAAATAATTAGCGAAATTGGTAAAGCCGTTCATGTGTGATGCGATAACCACGGAAAATAGGACTCGTTTATTATTTAATATACAGATTTTGACCTAATCAGGATAGGTTTAAGTTAAAAGGGTTAGTTTTTAGGTTGGACCTATTTCATAGTACCTAATATATTAGTAATGTATACCTACATTTTTTCAAATTTCAAATCGCATACATTTTCGACGTGTCACATACCTGTAAAAATAATAGATTGTGTCGTGAGTGAAAGAAACCAATCATTAGTTGTTTTCATTATTGCATCAAATACATTCGTGGTATAGAAGTAAAAGATGGTCACACACTGGGGACTGTAATCGTGAACGCGAAGATCATTTTCTGTTACTATTTTGTTGGTGTTACTTTACTGTATGAAGTTGAAAGTTTGAGATCTCAAAGTTTCAACCATGATGGTAAAGACGAAAAACCTGCAGTTATTTGGTACGTATTGAGTCATGATAAGAGAGAAAAAAGTTTTCTTGATAACTTTTTTTAAAAATAGTTTGAACAATTGACTATCTTTGTAACGGTAGTTCGACCAAAAACTACTATGGTCAACCATAATTTCTAATAACTTCTTTACCACAAGACAAGGCGGTGACTAAGCTTTGATTTTTATTTCTTTGTGGTTCATCGACGTAACGGAAACATGTAGGTATATAAGTTAAAAGTTTGATTTAAATTAGCAAAACATTTGCGTACTAGTTACGATAACAGTTATGTACAGAATAAAAAATGATCAAATAAGACAAGAATAAAACATCGAAGTCTAAATGACCGCTTATTGTACTTTGGTGTGCCTACAGTGGGCCTAGACAAAATCGCATTTGGCGTTCGACTACAAACGAACTTTACGCCAATGGGTCAATTTGGTAGACAAAACCACATAATGACAGTTCATTAGAAACGATATTTCGATTTCGCTTCCATGACGTCACGATTTCTTTCGACGCTCGACGACGCCATACATTTTGTACGTTCTTCGTAGACAAACAAATTTATTTTGACACTTTGGCGAAATCTTCGACAAATCGCCGCCATCTTTGCGACGATAAGAATTATTTGTAGAAAAATAATATGTTGTTTTTTCAGCATTCGAGACATATTTATTAAATTATTTTAAATTGAAAATATGTAATAATATATAATTTATATTTTATACTTCCATTTATCGACGCTTTATTAAAAAAAATAACGTCAGTTTGTATTTTTTTGGCATTTACTATATACTTAGTAGTTTTAATCCACAACTAGCTGACCCATCGAACTTCATCCTGGCTTATAATCATGAAATGATTTTCAAAGAACTCGTCGTGAATCATCAATAACATATTGTTGGATAAAATCAGGGTTATCAGGTTTTTTTTCCAAAAAGTAGCGAACCAGTGTTCCCACTTGGTATCTGAAAAGAATGAAAGTTCACCATAAAAAAGTGATTCTCAAGATTTGGTTTCTCCAGAAAGATGAAAATTCAGTAAAAAAAGAAAAACGTTATTCCGAAAATTTCGGAAAGGACTGGTTGGAAAATTACTTGGAAAAATATACCGTAAAATTTTCTTCATAGCGAACGCCGAACATGGTTCTAAAATACCGAAAAAATTCGGTAAAATGCCGAACACCTGGCAACCCTGATTAAGAGATGAAAGATGTCAACGGTGTACTTATTTATATTCACTTAATTTTAATTTTTATAAATATAACATTCTTGACATAATTGCACCATTGTCGAGAGTCACCATAGATTTTTATATATAAATACTTTCATTTCGCATGGAATTTGTTTATCAGCGAACGCTTTGTTTCCTTGACAATATTAGAAAACGAGTAAATTATTATCGCCACGACGAAATCTTCGAAAACGAAGTACAGTTTCGTAGATAAACAGACTTCGTTATCTACTTTCGAATTTTTCTCTTTGGCGATGCATCGGCAGCGTCGATTCGACACATTACGTCAGACAGCGTCGTTTTTCTGAATGTTTTTTTGATTCTTACGTTGGTACCACTCGCGTTGCCGAGCTACTATTTGTTTGTTTACAAAATTTTGTATGAAATGTCATCTTCATACAAAACAAACGCAGATTCAATATTTTTTTTATAATTGAAGTAAAAACTTATCAGTGATTTATACGTAATCTTACGATGAACCATTTTTTCAGAAGTAAGACGGTTAGTGTTTGGATTTTTATTTAAATTGATATTGTTGAAAATTCCGTTCAATATGAAAAATAATTTCGATATGACGAAAACAACCAGCAAAATTATGTATTTTTACAAAAACAATGTCACTACTGCTAAAAAAACGTTAAAAATAAAATGTATTATTTTTTTACAAATTTTTACGTGGTGCATTAGAATGCTAAATGGAACAATCAATAAAATCGGGACATCCAAAGACAACGGATAAATTGGAATTTATTAAACATTTCCACTTCCAATGTCCGTCAGAATTGAGCCAGATCAAGGTTGTAAAAATTTTCTGTACAATAATATTTTCTTCTTATTTTGCAGATCAGTCAATACCACATCCATGTGCTCTTCTGTGATCATTTTATTTATTTCAAATTCAATATGTACAATATTAGTAAACACAACACAATAATAAAGCTATAGAACATTATCTAATTGTTTTATTTATTTATTGATTCTTTACTGTACATTAATAAGCATAAGAAACAATATATCTGTGCATCCAAGAGGTTTTCGAAGAAGGTCTAGAAGCTTTTCAGATTTTGATAGGGCTAACAACAAGTTTGCGACAGTGGAAAATATCTTATCGCCACGGCGATATAGAAACGAAGTGTGTTTGTCTACGAAACCGTACTTCGTTATCGAAGAATTCGCTTTGTCGATTCGAATTTACGATTCGCTTTCTAATGTTTTTTGTCTAGGCCCACAGGTAGCGATAGAACAAGGTTACTATTTCATTCGTTGTAAATTAATGTAGTGCGTGCTTGTTGGGAGATTCTAGTCATTTTAAACTAACGGTACTCATTGTGAAGATCGATCGATTGTCGAATCTTCGAAGGTTCCAACGGGTATTTTATTCTCTACAACTTCTCAATAACATATAAACAATATTTTTTGCGGCCTTCGAAGTCGTTTGACTTATGGAACAGACTGTTGTTTTGACGTGTTGAATTTTTTGGGTTCGTGCTCCGACTATCAATATTTTCTATTTCATGACACAAGTGGGCCAACGTCAAAAAGAGATTTCTTAGAATTTTTGGTCATGTTTCTTTGATGATTATAAAAGTAAGAAGAATCAATTTGGTTCCATGTGTTCGATACACGTCATTCTCATCGGCCACGCCTTTCTTATACTCTTCCTTTCAACCTTATATTATTATATTCCCTCATGCCCAAACCATCTCAACTTATTAACCATCATCGTTGTCACTTCCATACCACATTCCTTCTAATATTCTCCTTCCTTTCCATATCCCATAGAGTTTTTCCACATGTTATTGTAGATATCTTATCTCTACTGCATTTCTACTACATTCTTCTTTTTTCGTTCATGTCCATTGTCCTTTCACATCTATAGAGATCATTGATAGTAACAGAAGCCCTAGTAAAAGTTTTCGATGATCGAATATCGAAACGATCATCGAAAGAGTTTCGAAAAATTTTCATACAAAAATGACCGAATGATTCCATCGTTTGATTTTCGAACACTATTTGCACGCTAATAAGCGCTCATTAGCGTGCACTTCGCTTTCGATTAAACTCGTACTAGCCCCACAGCACTGTAGATATTTCCGCGTTCGATCGTTATTCAAAATATCAAGGATAGCCCCAATGTTTCGCAATGCATCTTGGGCAGCTTAGATAGAGAGAAACGTGACAAATGATATCACAAACATCATAATTTCGGGGATTTCGACGAATTTGATCGTCTTAATGGCGAACTCAGTTAACGTTAAGTGATTGCACAAAGCCGACCTTCGTAACATTCATCAAATAGCTGGTTCTATATTTTAATTTCCATTTACCAAACGCAAGATTGAGTTGACAATTATAACTAAATTAAATTGCGGAAAAGGATTGCGTTATTAACAAGATTTTTTATCTTGTAGTAAGAAACTTTATTTTTTAGCTTGTTGATAAAAAATCTTTTTTGTAACTACTTACTCTTATGTCTTTACGAATCCTTCTAACACTTTATTTACCCATTTTGGGTCCAAAAATTAGCGTTCGGGTACTGTACTGTATATAATAACCAACTGCAGTCAGATACAATATAGATATATTATGCAGTTTTAAGATAGGTATATTATCTTTTTTAATCACGTTCTAATGCCTTGCTAATTAATTGCTCCAATCAGTCTTTTTGCGAAGAAACTAGACAATGTTTTTTTTGCAATTAAGTGATAATTAATTGCAATGCAGCGATTTGTGCATGAAATCAAATAACATCAACCATTTTGGTCTAACGTTGATTAAAAAAATAAGTTCGGCTTTTGAAACAGGATTTATACGTAAACGGGTGACAAATGAGAAAAAATAAAATAAAACGTCGCCTTTACAAGGTGATGTATGAATAAGGTTCTTTTAGAAGAGGAAGGAGGTATATATTATTATTTCATTTATCTAAAACATTCTGTGAAATATGAGTGTCATCTAGGAGAACTACCCGGTGTTTTTCACTTTAAATCACCCAGTGCTTTAGTTAGTGAAGGCCACTCAGGTTAACGTCACCAAACTTAATATCAAAGCCTCTTATTTGTAATTCATTCTCTTTTTTCCCTGTCAGTCAGAGTGTGGCCAAGGTAACTAGGGCTGCCACTATTCAAAAAAAAAAACGACCCGGAGATTTCAGAAAAAAATATAAAAGTGTATTTAAATAAACAAATAAATTTTGGATAAATCGTTCATTTACTGTATTTAAATCGTATGACTAGGTATAAGGTTCATAATTAAAACAAAAGTATTTATATTTTAATTATGTGTGTTTTTCCACTAACTGTCGACTAACAAGTGGTTTCGCTCGTTTTTTGCATAGTTTCTCTAACAAGTATTCCATGAAAGCTTAACTTTTTTTATTGATTTGAGTTTTTTTTATCGAATTTGCGTCCTTCGATAACAGTTCTAACAAACATCATGTTTAGGTTTAATTTATAGATAATCAAAGTAGGTTATTCACAAACTACGTGAGCTGTAATGAGTTAAGAAACTGTTTATGTTATTGATACACAAAACTTATGCCAGAATATACCAAAATGTCAGGCCAATTACGGATTTGAATCCTGAGCCGACAAAAGCAGAACTAAAGCGCTGCTTAGACCCACGAGATTCCCCCTTCGTTCTGCTCTAGGCAAGAAATTTAAGGATAGAATGAGAATCACCATCATACGTGAGTCCTGCAACACCGAAGACAGTGTCAGGTGGTACACGTCAAGAAGGCTCTTTGGTTGCGACCACGTTGAAAGAATGTACGGCGATTCACTGCCACATGTTGCAGTCCACAACATTCAATGGGGAAGCACCAACCAGAAAAACCTTCTATTTATTGGATGGCGAGGCAGTTGGAGCTGAATGTTCCGAAACCTCTCACCAATAAAACAGAACAACAGACCTATTTAACAGAAATATGGATAAAATGTGCATTCTTAAACTACAAACATAACTAATATTCGATTTTTAGATGCGCCGATCTGATGTGCAATTATTCGGTCTGAAATCACAGATCTATCTGACCCGGATGTGTACGATGTCAACTCATTGCCCGGATACGTATCGTTGGCACCCGTAGACTCCACTAATGGTAACTAGTTCTGGGTATGGTGTAATAGTGTTAGGTGATAGGAAGGTATCAGAAGGGAATTTATGGGTGGTATAAATTTAGAAACCTGACCATTATTACAGAACGTGGTGGCGCAGCATTCCTTCCTTCCTCCATGTGTCAAGCTCCCAATGTAGTAATATGCGAGGATGAATAACTTTGCATCCATTAGGGTATCAGAAGAGATAACATTGTGTCCACGGAAGCGAATAATTATTACAGCGGTTATTACCTAAAAGCTCTGTTCCTTCATTTCGCAATATTGCTACATTATTCAATCTCAACATAGTACATATACTAATATTTTTTGCTTGCAATGGTGTTTTAGTAATGTAATTATTTCAAGCCGCAGCGTTCATACCTTCTAATGCAATGGTTTTATAGAAAAGCGGACCGTTATATAAGGAAAAATCTAATTTTCAACTATTATTGTATAAGCTTTTGGATTTAACCTTTTTACTAACTTCAAGTTCATACATTTTATTTCATTGCGCATCTTGGTTACTGCGGTATCCAAGATACGCTAATTGACTACGCTGTCTCTTTTCCGCTTTCATTATTTTATTGCCATTGAAAGAGATAAAGATAGAATGCTTTGCACCTGTCTCAAATAATATCATGCACGTTCTTAATGTTACGGCAGGTTTTTTTATCTATTAGTAGGTACATTTTTTTTATTTTTACCCAAAGTATTAAAAATATGCACACAACTGACCTCTGAGCTAATCGTGGAAATTGTGGAAACCGAAATAAGTATTTGGACATACAGACATATAGGCACTAATATATAAAACTGAAACCGTTATTTTTTAAGGCTTTTGATCCTAGAAACTATCCATGAGATTTTTTTGCGTTTGGTAAACTTTTACTTGGAGAAGACTTGAAGCTATTTATATCAAGTTACGACTCTCTATTTGTAAATTCACTACGAAGAAAAACCACATGACGTTCCAATCCACACTCTTGTCATTGGCGTTTATGGCCAAAGACAATACATAGAGTGTTGAGACATTCGCATTTTAAATGTTATGTTCATCTTCTTTGATTTCTTTAAAATAAGCACAGTTAAATCACAAGCTTTCAGTAGCTTACTGTGAAAGAGTCAAGGAGTGTATTTGTGTTCACTTTGAGTGAGCACAGATTCATTTAAAAAAAAAAAATCATCGCAAAATTCAAATTTTGCGGGTAGTTAGACATTTTTTCCCGTAGCAAAAGTCGTATCTAGAAACCTCTGATCAAGTATCACATTTCTTCTATTAGTATTAATAGTCAAAGGAACTTTCAACTAACCTGCGAAAATTACCTATAAGTAGGTATGAAAAATATCTCTAAGTTGGCTTAATTGATTGTTTCAAACGAAAATATCGTGTTACGGACGGACATAACCAATTATTATTTTTAATTATAGTCGAATATAGAGTAAGGTACCTCCCATTGTAATTACTTTTCAAACATTTTCATTAAATTCATAGGAAACAATGAATTTGTTATGTTGACATTGTAGCTTGTAGCGAATTGGTCTTGACTGTTGATGTATAAAGTAAAATATTTTAAAGGCATGAACTTCTGGAATGTGTCAAGACAAACAATTTACCAACAGGAATGAGGAAAACATTGTCATGTCGGTACAACTTTACTTTTGCTAGTCAACAACTGCGTAGATAATGTTTTCAAATAAATAAACCTAAACACAAATATTACTAGAAGCATACAGGGTGCATGGTAGTTTGACATGAATGAGAAAAAAAAATATCCTATTTGCCGACAACTGGGGATGGGATTCAGCGAGTTTTAAAGGAGCGGGACGAGGTGGCATTAACGATTCATTACACTCAGCTCAGCGATTACGTTGCAAGAAATAAAATAGAACTACTTAGTTGCATGTAAACATGAGATCCAACTGTCGATGGCCTGAGTCGGTATGTTTATTGTGTTGGGTTGCTATGAGGTATAGTAGTTGGTAGAGTGAGAATGCACAGGTTTGTATGGTGGATCGGTTTATTGTAGAAATAACAATATGTTACAATGGAATGCAGAATATAATAGTGTAAAATGGAGTATAATTTGATATAATTAAATATAATTTGATCTATTGTATTTTTCTATATACATACACATTTTTAGGGTTCTAGCTTTTATAGTTTTCGAGATATATGAAAAAATTAAGTAAACATTCAAAGGTTGATTATCCCTGACTGAAAGAAAATTTCAAAATTATGAGTACACAAGTTTTGTAGACTTAAAGCATATAATATTTTCTGATATTTTAAGATCTGTGCATCAAGCGAATCAAAAGTTATAAGGGGGGATGGACACACACACGCAGACACACACACACACACTAAATGTTCTCCTCCGAATTCTGAGTAAATCCATATATGGAACATATATGCTGCGAAGCCTCTAAGTTGGTGTTTTTTGTCGTCAAAGTTTGAAAAACCGTTTAAAATCTAGACCTGGCCATACAAATCTCACGTATCTTGGCTTGATACTGCCAATCTGTCTCGAGAAATAATTTCTCTTCAACAAATCGACAGTTGGAATATCCGCCTTCTAAGAATATAATATGTATGAAATAGTGGTGAAAAGATGACACATAACTTTATTAATACTTTTGAATACGATACTTCTTCTACGTGCTGAATTTATTACAATTTTAGAGAATTCAAAAAAGTTATTGAAAGAAAAAATGTCTTTTGTACTCATTATAGAAAAAAAAAATAGTGATAAAGGTGAGTTATTTATGATTCCTTTTATAAAAGTAGCCCATTACAGCTCAAAAAATAAAACAAATAATATTAATTCCATAAAATACCTATTCTTCCCATGACTGTTTTGCGGTAGATATTTCCGCGTTCGATCGTTATTCAAAATATCAAGGATAGCCCCAATGTTTCGCAATGCATCTTGGGCAGCTTAGATAGAGAGTAACGTGACGAATGATATCACAAACATCATAATTTCGGGGATTTCGACGAATTTGATCGTCTTAATGGCGAACTCAGTTAACGTTAAGTGATTGCACAAAGCCGACCTTCGTAACATTCATCAAATAGCTGGTTCTATATTTTAATTTCCATTTACCAAACGCAAGATTGAGTTGACAATTATAACTAAATTAAATTGCGGAAAAGGATTGCGTTATTAACAAGATTTTTTATCTTGTAGTAAGAAACTTTATTTTTTAGCTTGTTGATAAAAAATCTTTTTTGTAACTACTTACTCTTATGTCTTTACGAATCCTTCTAACACTTTATTTACCCATTTTGGGTCCAAAAATTAGCGTTCGGGTACTGTACTGTATATAATAACCAACTGCAGTCAGATACAATATAGATATATTATGCAGTTTTAAGATAGGTATATTATCTTTTTTAATCACGTTCTAATGCCTTGCTAATTAATTGCTCCAATCAGTCTTTTTGCGAAGAAACTAGACAATGTTTTTTTTGCAATTAAGTGATAATTAATTGCAATGCAGCGATTTGTGCATGAAATCAAATAACATCAACCATTTTGGTCTAACGTTGATTAAAAAAATAAGTTCGGCTTTTGAAACAGGATTTATACGTAAACGGGTGACAAATGAGAAAAAATAAAATAAAACGTCGCCTTTACAAGGTGATGTATGAATAAGGTTCTTTTAGAAGAGGAAGGAGGTATATATTATTATTTCATTTATCTAAAACATTCTGTGAAATATGAGTGTCATCTAGGAGAACTACCCGGTGTTTTTCACTTTAAATCACCCAGTGCTTTAGTTAGTGAAGGCCACTCAGGTTAACGTCACCAAACTTAATATCAAAGCCTCTTATTTGTAATTCATTCTCTTTTTTCCCTGTCAGTCAGAGTGTGGCCAAGGTAACTAGGGCTGCCACTATTCAAAAAAAAAAACGACCCGGAGATTTCAGAAAAAAATATAAAAGTGTATTTAAATAAACAAATAAATTTTGGATAAATCGTTCATTTACTGTATTTAAATCGTATGACTAGGTATAAGGTTCATAATTAAAACAAAAGTATTTATATTTTAATTATGTGTGTTTTTCCACTAACTGTCGACTAACAAGTGGTTTCGCTCGTTTTTTGCATAGTTTCTCTAACAAGTATTCCATGAAAGCTTAACTTTTTTTATTGATTTGAGTTTTTTTTATCGAATTTGCGTCCTTCGATAACAGTTCTAACAAACATCATGTTTAGGTTTAATTTATAGATAATCAAAGTAGGTTATTCACAAACTACGTGAGCTGTAATGAGTTAAGAAACTGTTTATGTTATTGATACACAAAACTTATGCCAGAATATACCAAAATGTCAGGCCAATTACGGATTTGAATCCTGAGCCGACAAAAGCAGAACTAAAGCGCTGCTTAGACCCACGAGATTCCCCCTTCGTTCTGCTCTAGGCAAGAAATTTAAGGATAGAATGAGAATCACCATCATACGTGAGTCCTGCAACACCGAAGACAGTGTCAGGTGGTACACGTCAAGAAGGCTCTTTGGTTGCGACCACGTTGAAAGAATGTACGGCGATTCACTGCCACATGTTGCAGTCCACAACATTCAATGGGGAAGCACCAACCAGAAAAACCTTCTATTTATTGGATGGCGAGGCAGTTGGAGCTGAATGTTCCGAAACCTCTCACCAATAAAACAGAACAACAGACCTATTTAACAGAAATATGGATAAAATGTGCATTCTTAAACTACAAACATAACTAATATTCGATTTTTAGATGCGCCGATCTGATGTGCAATTATTCGGTCTGAAATCACAGATCTATCTGACCCGGATGTGTACGATGTCAACTCATTGCCCGGATACGTATCGTTGGCACCCGTAGACTCCACTAATGGTAACTAGTTCTGGGTATGGTGTAATAGTGTTAGGTGATAGGAAGGTATGAGAAGGGAATTTATGGGTGGTATAAATTTAGAAACCTGACCATTATTACAGAACGTGGTGGCGCAGCATTCCTTCCTTCCTCCATGTGTCAAGCTCCCAATGTAGTAATATGCGAGGATGAATAACTTTGCATCCATTAGGGTATCAGAAGAGATAACATTGTGTCCACGGAAGCGAATAATTATTACAGCGGTTATTACCTAAAAGCTCTGTTCCTTCATTTCGCAATATTGCTACATTATTCAATCTCAACATAGTACATATACTAATATTTTTTGCTTGCAATGGTGTTTTAGTAATGTAATTATTTCAAGCCGCAGCGTTCATACCTTCTAATGCAATGGTTTTATAGAAAAGCGGACCGTTATATAAGGAAAAATCTAATTTTCAACTATTATTGTATAAGCTTTTGGATTTAACCTTTTTACTAACTTCAAGTTCATACATTTTATTTCATTGCGCATCTTGGTTACTGCGGTATCCAAGATACGCTAATTGACTACGCTGTCTCTTTTCCGCTTTCATTATTTTATTGCCATTGAAAGAGATAAAGATAGAATGCTTTGCACCTGTCTCAAATAATATCATGCACGTTCTTAATGTTACGGCAGGTTTTTTTATCTATTAGTAGGTACATTTTTTTTATTTTTACCCAAAGTATTAAAAATATGCACACAACTGACCTCTGAGCTAATCGTGGAAATTGTGGAAACCGAAATAAGTATTTGGACATACAGACATATAGGCACTAATATATAAAACTGAAACCGTTATTTTTTAAGGCTTTTGATCCTAGAAACTATCCATGAGATTTTTTTGCGTTTGGTAAACTTTTACTTGGAGAAGACTTGAAGCTATTTATATCAAGTTACGACTCTCTATTTGTAAATTCACTACGAAGAAAAACCACATGACGTTCCAATCCACACTCTTGTCATTGGCGTTTATGGCCAAAGACAATACATAGAGTGTTGAGACATTCGCATTTTAAATGTTATGTTCATCTTCTTTGATTTCTTTAAAATAAGCACAGTTAAATCACAAGCTTTCAGTAGCTTACTGTGAAAGAGTCAAGGAGTGTATTTGTGTTCACTTTGAGTGAGCACAGATTCATTTAAAAAAAAAAAATCATCGCAAAATTCAAATTTTGCGGGTAGTTAGACATTTTTTCCCGTAGCAAAAGTCGTATCTAGAAACCTCTGATCAAGTATCACATTTCTTCTATTAGTATTAATAGTCAAAGGAACTTTCAACTAACCTGCGAAAATTACCTATAAGTAGGTATGAAAAATATCTCTAAGTTGGCTTAATTGATTGTTTCAAACGAAAATATCGTGTTACGGACGGACATAACCAATTATTATTTTTAATTATAGTCGAATATAGAGTAAGGTACCTCCCATTGTAATTACTTTTCAAACATTTTCATTAAATTCATAGGAAACAATGAATTTGTTATGTTGACATTGTAGCTTGTAGCGAATTGGTCTTGACTGTTGATGTATAAAGTAAAATATTTTAAAGGCATGAACTTCTGGAATGTGTCAAGACAAACAATTTACCAACAGGAATGAGGAAAACATTGTCATGTCGGTACAACTTTACTTTTGCTAGTCAACAACTGCGTAGATAATGTTTTCAAATAAATAAACCTAAACACAAATATTACTAGAAGCATACAGGGTGCATGGTAGTTTGACATGAATGAGAAAAAAAAATATCCTATTTTCCGACAACTGGGGATGGGATTCAGCGAGTTTTAAAGGAGCGGGACGAGGTGGCATTAACGATTCATTACACTCAGCTCAGCGATTACGTTGCAAGAAATAAAATAGAACTACTTAGTTGCATGTAAACATGAGATCCAACTGTCGATGGCCTGAGTCGGTATGTTTATTGTGTTGGGTTGCTATGAGGTATAGTAGTTGGTAGAGTGAGAATGCACAGGTTTGTATGGTGGATCGGTTTATTGTAGAAATAACAATATGTTACAATGGAATGCAGAATATAATAGTGTAAAATGGAGTATAATTTGATATAATTAAATATAATTTGATCTATTGTATTTTTCTATATACATACACATTTTTAGGGTTCTAGCTTTTATAGTTTTCGAGATATATGAAAAAATTAAGTAAACATTCAAAGGTTGATTATCCCTGACTGAAAGAAAATTTCAAAATTATGAGTACACAAGTTTTGTAGACTTAAAGCATATAATATTTTCTGATATTTTAAGATCTGTGCATCAAGCGAATCAAAAGTTATAAGGGGGGATGGACACACACACGCAGACACACACACACACACTAAATGTTCTCCTCCGAATTCTGAGTAAATCCATATATGGAACATATATGCTGCGAAGCCTCTAAGTTGGTGTTTTTTGTCGTCAAAGTTTGAAAAACCGTTTAAAATCTAGACCTGGCCATACAAATCTCACGTATCTTGGCTTGATACTGCCAATCTGTCTCGAGAAATAATTTCTCTTCAACAAATCGACAGTTGGAATATCCGCCTTCTAAGAATATAATATGTATGAAATAGTGGTGAAAAGATGACACATAACTTTATTAATACTTTTGAATACGATACTTCTTCTACGTGCTGAATTTATTACAATTTTAGAGAATTCAAAAAAGTTATTGAAAGAAAAAATGTCTTTTGTACTCATTATAGAAAAAAAAAATAGTGATAAAGGTGAGTTATTTATGATTCCTTTTATAAAAGTAGCCCATTACAGCTCAAAAAATAAAACAAATAATATTAATTCCATAAAATACCTATTCTTCCCATGACTGTTTTGCGGTTTATTTTTAAACAAATAATAATAAAAGGTGGAATCAAAATTTAAAAACATCGTGAAATTCCTACTCAAACTTCTTTGTCGTCCAAGCTGTGGCGGCAAACTGATTTAAAAATAAATGGGTAGGTTTACGGTGTTGGCTGTTTGTCCATAATCCTACCCTTTCTACTTGCTCTTCATCCTACCTTTCAAGCTTGCTGAATTCTTATTTTAAATAGTTTTTAATAAGTTTTTTTTCCGATTTCTATCTAAATTTTTCCATTTTGTGTGAAGAATATTATTGTACTTTGAGAAAGAGACATACATTTTTCTACTAGATGATGAATGAGGAATTGCTAAATAAATGCAAAAAGAAAATTTCAAATTCAAAAAACGTCTTCACTCACTAGCAATCAGAAAAATGTATGTTTATTTCCCAAAAAGTACTTTTTATAATTATTAGCTTAAGGCCGAAAATAGAGAAACCAATCACTCTGTATTATCTGTAGGTACACTGTATCACAATCATGATGTAAATAGCTTCCGCCAATTGTTATATGCAGCCAATATAGTTTATTATTGAAAGCATTTTTCTTCGTAATCAATGAAACGTATCATCGGGTTAGAGGAAACCTCATCAGTGATATTGATAGAAATTACATAGGTAGTAGGGACATAAAAAAATCTATCACGTTTCTTTTCCTATTTCTATAGTTTGTATTTTTTATGTGAATGAAGAGATATGTATGTCAGATATAGAAGATAACATTGTAATAAGTGCGGGTGTGCCTAGTTAGATACTGCCATTTCGGAGGTTGCTTGATGTGACTTCTTTTATTTCAATACCAATGGTCCTTTGTATTGATTTTCTACAAATTCAATCCCAGATGGATTTTAGCCCGCGTCTCCTGAGGATCAGATCTCCAGTTGCATAAATCACCTAGGTTCGTATTTACCTATTTATATAGGTACGAGAAGTGAGAATGAATTTTCATCGCTGAATGGCCTTTGGCATACACAAAACGAATCACGGAGCAGAACTGCACACCTGGTGGGCGAAGCGATCGGGAGCTTCACTCTTTAGGGCTGCCGAACCGACACCGAGCATCGCAGCGAGTTCTGCCGCACACAACAGCAATCTGCACGCCCGTGGCAAACAAGGAAACTTATTTTACGGACATCCAGTGTTGTGCCATAAATCAACTTTTTATACACAAATTTATCAGTATAACCGACGAAAGAAATAACCTGAGGCAATTTTTACTTGCTAACTGGTACGACAAATCTGAAGGAAGGCAACTTCGAAAAGTAATTTTATGTGAAGAACACAAAGAAAAATTCCGTTCTGTCGAGAATCGAATGATGATCATCGAATCAAATAAGAATAGGTACCAAGATCAGCGAGTACTTTCACTGAGATTTGCAGATAAATCCTTTTTCTTCACAAGCAGATGACACCGCAACATGAGTGTACAAAAGAACAGCACTGACATACAGACTGAAGTGGGATTACAGTTGCGTGATTATTTTGAAACAATAATGATAATTATTTAGTGTCAAGATTAATAATATAATAGTAAGAGTTAGCGGGTTGAAGCTGCGTGCTAGTACTGGGCTAACCCGACAATCATAATAGTCTAGTTATGATACTTGAACTAAGGCTGGCGTGCACACAATGTGACGTGCGTGCTATAATAACTGACTATGATGATGTCTGCTCCTAAAGTATTCGATGTGAATAAATAATATTATGTAGTTTTCATCAATATCTCTAATATAAATGAAAGTCGGGTTAGTGCGAACACTTATAACTCGAGATCGACTGAGATTCTTCTGATATTTGATTTATTGGATTCTTCTCCGCTCCGGATAACAGAATAACTAGGTAATTAAAAGTTAATTTTTTTTATAGAAAATACTATAAAATATAATATTAAAGTTAGTATGGTACGATTTACTGACAACAACGCCATCTATGAATATTCCATAACAATACAATTTTTATTTAGTTGACAACCATTTTCAAAAGTTTCAGAGTTTCAAAACATTGGTACGCAGATGCTTTCAGAAATATTTTTTAATATTGAAACATATTTTTGTATAAATTACAAATTTGAAATAAATATTCATAGTAAGGACTACACAGGACAACGTCTGTCGGAAAAGCTTGTTTCTAAATAAAATATATTTTTTGTCAGTGGTGTTTAGATTAAAATGATTATTCTTTTGGTATGTGGACTTTTAGGTTGACCACCTCTCGTCCTTAGACCCTAACAGGTCAGAAAAGGCGCAGGAAATAAGCCATGACGGAAGGTTCAGGCAGATGGTGTCCCTCCTGTGATGGCGCATCCTCCAAGATCGAGAGCATTGGAGGGCTCTTGTTGCCTCCCTATCCTCCTGAGTGGGGTTTGAAGGGAGAGTGAATAGTGAATGTGGACATCTTGTCTTGAATTTATGTAAATCCGCCTGAAAAGTTGTGTGACATATGGGGGCTAAGTAAGTCATATGCTTTAGAATGGATGTCACGTTCACATCGCGTTGAAATTGTTTCAAATTCCGACATAAATTAGTCAGCTTGGCAGCCATTTTTTTGCATTTGACTCCTGTTCCGATTTCGTACATTACTGCAGTCTGGGCCTGTAGATATTTAAAAAAAAAATGCTTTTTTTCGCCTTCAATCGTTTCCTAACTTCTAAAAAATATATTGTGCTGACTATTGTTATATTTCTAAGCCGTATGACTATTCATGCGGCTTAGAAATACCTACAACCAACCTTGTGCTCCGCACCACAACATATGGTAATTTATCAAACTTTCTGAACAGATTTAGTCATTTTTAGAAATTGTCGTCTAGAAAATAAGAGTATGTTTCAGACTTTGAAATCACATATGACGCAAATGGTTCAAGAAGTGATATTGTCAAACTATCAATTAATTAAATTTTCGAACGACAAAATATGAAATAGAAGCCTTTTGCTTTTTGTCCACACATTGTGACGATTTTTTTTAACTTCTACAAAATATGAATACATAATTCGAAATATATTAAGTCAACTTATGTGCCTATTTTGTTAGGATTAAAAAATTACAAGCAACAACAAAACAAATGATTTAAATACTGCATTTTATGTCGGGCAAGAATTTCTTTAGAATTTGTTAGAAGAAATGTTTCTTGTTACGTAATTATAAAATCATTTTTAATTCCACATACTTACGTAATGAAATGTAGTGTATATGCACTAGTTTTATTTAATTTGAAGATAAAAATATGGTATAGCTTACATTTTCAGAGAAAGTTAAATTGTTTAATAACGAAGGTTGATGGAAATACTACTAATAAAATGTATCAGAATGATTTCGTTTCAAAAATTAAAGGATATTGTCATATCCTAAACTTGTTATTTTATAATAACAATGAGTTTTTACACGAAATTACATTCTATAATTGTGTCAAATACATGACAGCAGTCGCAGTCTTTAAATTCATCAATAATGAATTGTCAGAGTCATTAGTTGTTATATCTTTGTTAAGATCTAGTCCTGAAAAATGTTCACAAGAATCTAAGTACCTAATGCGTTTATAACCAACCCACAGGTTAAAAAAGAGTATTTATTCTTTCTTGATCGTTGGTATCGTCTCCAAGCAAACAACAATGAGAAATGATAAACACCAAGAACTAATAATTAGTGGGCGATGACAGATCACACGCGACAGAGTTATAGTCCTTGCTCGGTATTTTTTCCTTGGTGTCAATATAAACGATCAAGAAACAGTGTTCTTTTTCTAGCTCTTGCTCTATGTTCGTTTGGTGTAAACGCACCTTTACGTGCACTTAAAAACAAACAACGACTCTAACATTTGTTAAAACTGCATATTCGTTCATCATTATTTAATTATCAGGTACCTAACCTATGATTATTTGTTCCAAAATAAAAACAAAGTGTCAACACAATTACACAGAGCATTGAAAACAAGAAATGGTTTCCAATACTTTTTTTAAAAACACGAGATATAATATAACGAAGTATAGAATAAAATTTTTCAACAACCTCATGAATCTTAATCAAAGCTATGTCACATCAATGCTTATTCATGCACAAACAAACATATCTCTCCTTCATCCCCATCTTTTAGCATCTTCCTGTTCTATAACAACAAGCCATAGAGGGCAAGTCTGCACATTTTAAAGTCATCTGTCAAAATATCTAACAGTTTTTTTTTGACCTGTAGTGGTCTATTGTTCTTCCCCTACTTGCTCATGGTGTTTCCCAATTAGAACTTCCCCACTAATTCCAGACGTTTCAGGAAGTCCAGCATTAGGAGGGGATCCAAGGCGGCGAAGTCCTCCACCTCATCCTGTGTTTAACAAAACTTCTCGCTCTCGCATAAACTACTGCATCGCAGTCTGTAAGTAGGTGGTGAGGCGTTTCTACACCTTCTTCGCAGAATCTACAGGTTCCATCATCTTCGAGTCCCAGCTTCCTCAGGTGTTCCCTAAGTCTGCAGTGACCCGTTAAGAAACCTCTTAGGGTTTTAAGACCTATTTTACTTAGGCTTAAATATATTATTTTGGTTCTTCTGCAGTAAAACCCACCAAGAAGATCCTTCGATTGCCTAAGTCCGGGAAGGTTGTTTCACTGTTCTCCTCTTTCTTCCCTTCCCTTCCTTCTTATCTCTTCTTGGAAGAATATGTTACTTAGACCGCAAAAAGGTTTTGGTCCAACTAGGTTTGTTGCTGTACCTCTTTTCGCTAGCCTATCTGCTTGTTCGTTAACCTTCACCCCGACATGTCCTGGGACCCAGAAGAGAGTGACATTATTATTCTTGCCTAATTCATTCAGTTTTGTTAGGCATTCCCATACCATTTTAGAGTTGATGATGTTGGAACTCAATGCTTTAATCGCTGCTTGGCTGTCAGAAAATATGGCTATGTTGCCTTTTTTATATCTTCTGTCTAGGTTGAGCTGGAAGTATATATCTATCCAGAGCGAGTATTTCAGCCTGAAATCTCACAGTTTATATCGCAAGTGAATGCGATTATGACACATGGCTAACTGTTTGAAAACTAAAAAAGATGCATCGAGATAAATTACAAATGGACGTTTAATTTCTTTTAACTTTTTATTAACATACTCAACAATTTAAATTTATCAAAAATAATGTTCTAGGCATATTAATTTCGAAGTGGTTGGTAACCTGGCGGTAACAACGCTGGCTTTTGTACTGGAAATATTGTGGGTTGGATCCCAGGTGCGACCATCTTACTCTTTCACTAAACGAGCTTTAAGTAGCTTATTGGAAAAGAGACAAAAAGTGTAGGTATTTGTGTTCACTTTGAGTGAATACAGATTCATTTTTTATAAAAAAATACAAAAATAATGAGCTTTTTCACATTTTAACCATTATTTTTCATTTATTTTATTTGCAATTAACTACCAGCAGGTAGGTACCCTATGTCAATAAATCAAAAGTGTATTTTTGTTCTCATTGGGTGGGTACAGATTCATTAAAAAAATATTCCTCTGATGCTTACATTGAGCATCCAATGATAAGGGGTAGGTACTAAAGCTTTCGTCAATCATTAAAGGAAAGGAGGAAAAGATATTACCTACAATAAAATATCCATATTATTTTGATTTGAGTAAAAATTAGAGGAAGCGGTAAAGACGCGCAGAATCGTACGTCGTGAGGGACACATTTTGGCTCTCTATGCTCCTATGCGTGTTGTTAAAAGGGAGTTTGTATGTATGTATGTGGAAATGAGAAATTTTTGACATCAGTGAATCCTATTGAAAATAAGATGAAGGAAAATTAATCTAAGACCTATGATGGCAATCTTATTACCGGCTTAAACGGTAAAGGAAACCATAGCTATTGGTGATTGTTTTTTTTGAAAATGTTATGTTTAATAATAATGTTGGAGTTTTGACTGCTTATTAAAATTAATTTGAATCATAGGTATACGATAGTATGAATCAGCTTTTTTATGGTGAATTTTAACGCGGGGATGCATTTTTTATGCGATCAAAGATTTATTTGTTTAGGAAAATATCGGGCACTGAAGATATTAAATGAAATTTGTGTTGTGTTGTACAAAGGTATAGCCGGCGGAACTTATTGTCTGAGGCAATTTTTTCCAGTCAACCGCTCCCGTCCAATCTGAGACAGGCCAACCCCGGGTAGAAATTTCAAGTGAAAAAACACTTAGATAAACTCTGAACCAACCGGGAATCGAACCCGGAACCTCGTAATCTGAAGTCTAGACCTATACATCTAGGCTACCGAGGTCGGTAATAATAAAGTTTAGTACATTAAGTAAAATCAAAAAGAACCATGGGAAAGCCTGTGTTCGCCAATCATTCCAACACAAATTAACCGAGAACGAGCCTAACATGTATAATATACACATATTATGTATAAGTAGGCATAATAATAAGTGTAGAAAAAATATTTGCTATTGTCTTATATAATGCAGTTCATTGTAAAATTGACGTTTGTGTATTTCTCTCTGTAGCAAGCTTGATGCTAAAGTTATTGCTTTATTAGTGATTAAAGTTAGAGGGAAAATTATTTGAAAACGAATATAGCATGCGGGTTCAAGATAAACTTGTAGATGGATTTTAACTCAGTACAGTAAGTATATGGGTTATTTTATTATTTGCTCTGCGCCAGCGGTGGATGTGTTTAACATTTCCATAAATTCAATTAAAGTATGAATTATGCATATGCAAATATGCCAAGAGATGCCGTGCTTCAACGAAATACTGAATAATTAGTTCTATTTGCATATTTTTTTTTTTTTTGTTTCAGAAGAATAACTTCCTGTGACGTTTATCATAAGGTAGGTATGCTTTATAATTGTATTGAAAAATATTATTAATAATTTAAGGTTAAAATATCATTCGATTAACTACATAGTTTTAAAAATACATACCACTCAAACATGTCAATAGCCGATTGGTGTCAAGCTTGTCTGTGTGGTTGGAGAGAGGATACGGGTAGGTGACCTTCCGGATGGCTCAATGTATGACGGGACATGGTGTCTTTTACAAGTTTTTAAAAAGGATAGGCAAAGCCCCATCGGCCAACTGTCTGTATTGTGATGAATTCCAATTCATCACAATACAGACAGTTGGCCGATGGGAGCACACAGTATTCCACTGTAACAAGTGGAACACATAGATTGGAGAACTGGAGGCTGAAGAAGGTGTGTGTATAGACCCAAGCAATGTGGTTCAAATTATGTGCCAGTCCCCAGAGAATTGAGGCATGGTGGCGAACTACACTAAACTGTATCTGAATAGGATAATTTGCGTCAAAGAGGAGGATGAGCGAAGAGCCCCAAATCATCAGGGGTAAAAAAAAAGGCATATGTAGCACTGGGTTAGACCGTAAGGTAGGAACCGTGCTGCAAAAGGTGCTGAGGGGTTTTAGCCGGCACTACCTAGATTATCCTAACAAAGTGTAGTGTTTTCACTCGAGGATGAGTCTAAAAAGTTATGGGGGAGGAGCGTTCCACCTCATTCGAATCGTAGTATTATCATTATGGGATGTTATCAAATCCCCTAACCTACCCAAATTGATCAACGATAATGACCAGCAACATTTTCATTTTCCAAACACGCATTAACTTGAGAATCGAAAAATAAGATGTCACTGTACGCAAGGAAAAGTTCTGTTTATATGAGAAAATATGCAACTTTTAAATTGATTTTTACACTTTGTTGAAAAAATACTTCAAATGTTATCATATGAATCAATAACTTGCTTATTCAACGATCTATATACAATTTTGATCATATCAGTTTTATTTTTTTATTTTTTATTTATTTTTATTTCTTGCATCAACCCGTAGGTCCTTTGCAGGACACTTGGGATCATCATACATGTTACATCATATACATACAATACAAATAATAAACAAGAAAAAACGAAAACAAGAAAAATTATATCAAAGCACATATTATATTTTTGTTTTTCAGTACTAGAAAGATGTAAAAGGTCTTTCTAGTACCATGTCAAGAGTAAGAGGCAGATAGTAACAAGAACGCGTCAAGACTAACAGAACTACACGAACAGCTAGAATTATACTTGGTTATGTTTTAATATTTATTAGTTAATAAAAATAGAGGTCAGTTATGAGTTAGTTGAGTAGTCGGCCAATATTTCGTCAACAGAATAAAAAGCATTGCCAACTAGATACTTTTTCACCTCTCTCTTGAAGCACAGAGTATTAAGGGACCTGAGACTTGGTGGAAGGTGATTATATAATCTAATACTAGTGCAAATATAGCTTTTGGACACCTGTTTCATATAAAAAAAAGTGAAATCGTCCCGCGAACTTAATAATATCCATTTTAGATTAATTGATTAGAAAAAACTTCATGCGGTTGAAAAATTGA
The DNA here is from genome assembly GCA_963576905.1 of Mystacides longicornis. Classification (NCBI taxonomy): domain Eukaryota; kingdom Metazoa; phylum Arthropoda; class Insecta; order Trichoptera; family Leptoceridae; genus Mystacides; species Mystacides longicornis. The sequence continues at coordinate 18,131,175 of OY756426.1, read as the reverse complement.
CAGATAACAAACTTGGGTTTTGTTTTCAGTAAAATTAAAAGTAGGTAGGTATACATATATTATTTTTATAAAAAAATATACATTCTCCTCTAGCTTTGATATTTTGTTTTTTTTACCCGAGTATAGTTTATAAACCTTCATACAATGTCCCAAAGCGTCCAAAATATTATATAATATCTCACGTTTTTTGTGTAACGTCAAATGGTTCTCTGTCAAAATGTCAAAAGCAAAAGCGTTTATTGTAAAATATTGTTGTATATAACTAGATACCTTTTATATTATCCGAGCACAATGGATAAAACATTTTGTAAGTTTCATAAAATATGCCGCAAAAAATTGAAAGAGTTTATTTTTGTTTGGCGAAAAATATTATTATTTCTCTTAGCTGTTGCCTTAATAATGATGCAATTAATTTTCTTTCGTAAACTTATGTGGATTATGGATTATGTGGATTTCGGATTTTATTAAATATCTTGTTAATTTTAATTAAAAATTGATTACCAGTGTTTATGTATTCACCTATTAAAATTCCCTCTTCTTTCTTCTTTTATGAGGCCTTCGAAGTTACTCTCATGAAGTGGAATCCCAGCTTTGTCGTCATATTTTGGTCTTCTTGAGGTCAGGTGGGACTTGTTATGCAGTGCGATATACGACAATCTGATGGTTTTTCTCTGTCTCATTTTCTGGACACGACTATACCATTCTGTTCTTCGCTGTCTGCTCCATCTAATTATATAGCATCAGCCACGGACGTAGCAATAGCTTTCACATGGAGGGGGTCCAAGGGTAAAATCTAACCGCACAAATCATAGCCGTATGCTAAGGGGGGGGGGGTCCGGTCTCCCAGAACCCCCCCCCCCCCCTTATATACGTTCATGGCATGGACGTAGTAATAGCTTTCATATGGAGGAGTTCCAAGGGTAAAATCTTACCGCACAAATCATAGTCGTATGCTAAGGGGGGGGGGGTCCGGACCCCCAGAACCCCCCCCTTATATACGTCCATGGCATCAGCCCTTTCAAGGTTTCCGGTATTCCTCATTCGGTTTCGCAAAGTTTTGACGGCATTAAATGCCGTTTGCAAATTTTGCCTTAATGTCTTCATCCTGGAAGTTTTTAGCATCTGCTTGATCCTGACAGTGTCTGCTCTACTTTCGATATCTAAGGCAATAATAGGTCTTTAAAATCCCTAGTGTACGACAAGTGCTTGAAATTCGACCATAACTTACCTATTTAAATTATAAGTTCGATATGGTAGTTGGTGGGTGTTCTCTGTATGCAGACTTGTTGGTGACTTGATGGTGACTGATGGTTGATGGTGTGCTGCCTTGTACGATGTGGCAGGCTGCTACTGGATGACGACATCTTGAAGGAACGCTATTGGTTGATGATGTCGTCATGAACAGGGTCGCCACACATTATTAAAGTTCCACTGTCAAAGACTGAGCGAGCGCTATTTCAAAATTTACTTTTCTATAAAAAAATCCACGACCAATGTCCAAATGACTGAGACCCACAACCCACACCATTGTACAAAATATTATCCATTTTTTTGAACTTTACAACATCCACCATATTATGATTGTCGATTGTCTAAAAAGAAAAGAAAATAAAAACCTTTAAGTACTTGTTTTTTTTTGTTTTTTTTTTTACATGAATTTTGGCACTGATTATTTCGTTTGAAATATCTCAAATTCCTTTTAAATGTTAGTAACACCTCCAAGCCGGGATTTACAAACTAAGGGAAGATAAGTTTTTCTTATAAAACGACAAGAGAAGGAAAACGGAAACCAATTCGAATATTTAGGAAAGGATATCCAGTCTAAGATATTTTAAATACATACATACATACTCCCTTTATGGCCCCCGCACAACGCAAGCCAGCCCGGAGAAAACCAATCCACGGCAAACCCGACCCGCACGAAACCGACCCCCCAGCTCGATCAAAGCAATCACACTGAAAAGCCGGCCCCACACAAATCAAGCCCACCGCGGATCCCCCCCAAACCAACCACAATGCGGGATGCCTAAGCCCCACTCAGGAGCATAGGGAGGCATCAAGAGCTCTCCATTGCGCTCGAAGGCGTCCGAGGCTCATTGTGCCTTTTCTGACCGGTTGAGGTTTAAGGACGTGAGGTGGGCAACCTCACGGTCCCGATCTGATTTTTCGATTTCCTGCCTCTTACAGGATGCTCGAAAAACCAGCAAAAAGAGCAGAGGTGCTATTCTTAGCCGGCGACCCCACGGCAAAATTTTAAATACACCTAGTTTCATTTAAAGCTACGGCTAGACTATGGGCCATGCTGGCCAAATAGAGGCTCTGGCCCATCATGGGCAAATAGTGTGGCCGCTTCACCAATGACCAATATCGCCAAATATTTGACATTGGCCGTTACTTGTTTACTGGTCGATCGAGTTCGCAAGTATTCACCAATATTGGAACAATGTGACAGTTGTCATGTCATCCATGTTGTTATTTTCATAGTGTTTTGTAATTTTTTTTTATAATCCTGGTAAAATAATGAAAGTTGACAATGATAATATCATATTATGGGATTACTTGCAGCATCCTATACAGTGATACATGCGGCATCTGCTTTTCTGTTATTAAAAATAATGAAAAACGCAAACGGCAAAGACGGTGGTTGATGCTTTATTTAAACCACTCGAGTATGTATGTAATGTACCCATGATTCTTGTTTTTTTTATCAATATCTTTTATTTTCATTTATGTTATAGTCCAAATCAACCTGTAAGAGCTAGGTAAATATATACCTATTGCAAAACAATAAACATCAATAAAAATTGAAGGTAAGGTTTAATAAAATTATGAATGTTTTTATTGTGTATATTTGTGAATTGGAAATTATATTAAAGTATCCTTTTTGCCCAGGGAGATAAACTCTCTTGAAATTCCCCACTCAGATAGGAGTATACAGTGAATAATTGGAGATTAGAATGTAAAATGATGAATGAAAGCAATAATTAATCAATAAATCAGTGATAGAAACATTGTGTAGCAGTCTAGCCTCGTGCGAGCTGTCAGAGTTGGGCCAATAGTGTAGCCAGGTGTACAAGTATATTTGCCAAATGTTGCTACTTGCCAATGCTTGGCCAGAGCCACTATTTGGCCATCCTGGACCAGCATGGGCCATAGTGTAGCCGTAGCTTAAGTAAATTTGATTGATTGTCGTATGTCAAACAAATGAAGTCGCTGTGGGCTGTCAGATAAGTTTTAAGTTCACATCTATGAAGTTTTGGGCATCACAAGAGCTATTATTATTAGTTTTCAAAACAACCATCTACGAAACAGAGAATTACTGCTTCTGTAATGTTGGTATTATTATTATGTTATATCCGTCAAAGGAATATGTAAAGAATAATATGTAACAACTAATGCCTCTAACATGAAACAAACCACAAGGGGGATAGTTTGGCCGTAGTATTGATAATTATAAAGTGCAAATATCATCGGTAAATATTTAATCCCACCTTTGGATGTGCATGATTAAATCTGTTGTAATGCATTTATCTATGAAATGAATATAAATCTAACATATCAGAATGAGCAAGTATGTAATTGATATAAAATATCGGCGATTACCTAAGCTTAGGAAATGAGTATGAATACTCTAAAAAAAGATGGGAACAAATTTTACTCATTCTTCATAAAAACATTCAAATTCAAATTCTTTTTTGTCAAGGGCTCTTGAAATTGTCAGCAATAACATAAGAAAAAACATAATTGAGAGAAAACAAAAAATAATAATGACAATATAAATACATAATAATAAGACATGCAATGGATATAGAAATACACATATAGACATATTTATTATTTTATAAAAAGGATCGAACAAGATGAAATAAGTATCAAGTCGCCCATTGATGTAAAGGGTCCAATCCAAATCCAAACTCCCTTTACGCCCCACTTAGGGGCATAAGGAGGCAACAAGAGCTCTCCACTGCGCTCGATCTTGCGCAATGTTTATGACCTCCTCCCACATCATGTCCAGATCCTTCAGCTCTGCTTCGAAGGAGCGTATATAGTATAGTATATATCAGAACTATAATGAGTGTCCCATATTGTCCCATTCAAGTGGTAATTCTCTTATCTCTGACATTTCACAGTGAAAAAAAAGACAAAAAATCAACAATATTCGAAGTGATTGAGCTGTAGCCTGGCGGTTTTGTTGCTGACTTTCGTACTATTTAGTATCCTAGGTGGCGACTATCTTTCTCTTTAACGACGCAAGCTTGTTTGGGTACTGTACTTATTAAAGTACATACTGAAAAGTTGTGAACTCCCTTAAGGAAAACTTCTTAGTTTTTACTTATAAAATAGTGTATTGGAGATTCTAAACATTGTACCATTGTGTAATTATTCACCGTAACGATTTTACCATTTTAATATCTTTGTGAGTCATATTTTGAATAACATAAAATTGAAGTTTTATGATAAAATTAAAATCATTTTTTCGACAAAGCTCACAAGTTTCACGCGTTAATAATTTCAGTAATAATTCACGAATAATTTTGTTGACAGCGGCACTCGGGGAATTGGCTGTAGGTACACTAATCACAATGTTGTGACGAAACACACGAGTGAGCATGTAAACAAGACACAATGTTTAGTTTACAAAGTATTAAATGCTTTAATAATTCATAATATTATATCTCAAATTAACGAACGCCATGATAATTACGCATTGTAGTTGTACAAGAGCTTAGCTGACTCGTGATGCACGATTTCAATATGTTCGCATTTGAACCGCCCCTCAAATGAAGTATATTCAATCAGACCTTTATAATTAAACAGGATAAACCTTAGTAAATATAACGTATTAACAAACAGGATTCGAAATATTTTTAATGTCAAGTCTTGTATATTAAGTCGATTGTCAGAGCGTCCGGCCCTGTCCTAGCTATCATTTCAAACAAGGCACCGATCGGACGATCCAATTTACGTATGTTCGTCTGCCCAATTAGGACACGTTCATACAATGTTATATGTTTGAACAGGGCGTACGCGATCATGCGATAATCGCAATCGCACGATTGTGCGTTCATGCGACCAGCTAGGACAGGGCTTCGACTTTACAATGTGCTCCCGTCAGATATCCGAAATCTGGCTGGTTCCGAGTTTGAGAGAGGAATGAAGTCGTACCTTGTTGAAAAATGAGGCTGACAGCAGCGTTTAGCATAGACCATCAATTTTATTACTATCTACATACACACTTATTATATTTTAGATTTTAAATTGATAACAAAAATACAATAATGTAAAGGAAAATATGCCGGTTGACCCTTAACATTAACCGGCACTGCAAATCATAGGTACTTCACTTCAGATTGTCTTCTGCTCTTCGTACATGATTATTATATTGTCTGTATCGAATTTCCTTGTCTATATTGAGATTTTATTATATTTTATTTACGCCAACAAGGGCTTATGGATGAAGAAATAAATAAATAAAAAAACAAATAAATTGAATTTGAACTGTTTGAGTCTCCGAACAACAAATTAGTGTTTGTGCTAAGCAACAAGCACTCAGAACCTCGCTTTTTAATCATGTTCACTGTGTAGGGATATTTGCTATAAAAGACGCACCAAATTATCTTTGACATGCCTGGTGAATAGTGGATACGCTGAGCTGAAGGAAAGAACAACACCACCTATATAAGAAGGCCTTAGTGCTGGCGGCCATTTTTGGCCTCTCGCGTCACGGCCGCCGGCGTGTAGACAGATATCATAGTGTACAGGTAAGTACATACAGATATAGACAAGCGAACGGTGGGCCTCCGATGTGACGCTGCACTAAGGCCTTCTTATATAGGTGGTGTTGGGGAAGAACATGTGAAAAAAGGGATGGACATAAAGAATATCTTATTGTGATAAAACTAATAAGTATGAGGATTGGCCCCTGATGATGAAGTTGGCTTGTAATATGCTTGATATATCGAAGAATTGCATATAAAAAATAATAATAATCAGGATATCGATTTTTATTGTTGAATTAATCTGAATAATGTTTTTGAATAAATCTGAATATTGTTTTTGAATAAATCTGAATATTGTTTTTGAATAAATCTGAATAATGTTTCTTAACCACTGGACCCAGAAGAATGAAATAATAGAGGCAGAAAGAGTTGCTTTCAAATTATTATGGACGGATTGATAAAATACCAAACAGTTTAATCTGTATTCATGTAACACACAGTCATGCATAAAATTTCTCAAGATGAATTCAATGAGTTAGTTGGAAGTAGATGAGAAGAGGAGTAGTGAGATATTGTTCAAACATAATACCTTTTAATGAATAATCAAGGTAACAATTAATTATTTGTTGAAGAGATACCAGAAGAAAATCCAAAAGATTTCGTTGTTACGGCTTCACTGTTCCACTGAAAAGCAAAGTGAAGAATTTATGGGGCGATGTTCTCTAACTTGGTTCATACTGCAAAATTTGAATACCTACATAATAATAAGCAAGAACTTAATCAAGAAGAGCCCAAAATATACGTTTGTGATTCGTCTATTCAAATCAACGTCAAATCATATTTGAATGTTCCTTGGTGCCTATGACAAAAGTTTGACGTATTGTTTACGGAGGTTGATTGATAGTTTCTAAATTTTATCCGTCTGACAAAGTAGAAATCATGAGAATTCCACATGTCGTATCCAAAGTGGTTTTGGGGGCATACATTCTCACGCCGGAAGAACTTGAACTGATGGAGGAAGCTGATAAAGCACCGTTTCCTGCGGCCAATTTCACATGGGACACGCACATTGTGCCCACTCTGAAGTTTATAGTTCTACAAAGATTGGCCCAACTGTTCATACTGATAAAGCCACATATAGACAATAAGGACTCGGATGTCCTGCAACAGGACGTGAACACCTTGATGGAAATATTACCCATGGAAACAGACATGAATTTGACTGTACCTGTAATCAATGTAACTAAAATTATTGTATTTTTCATTTTTGTTAATCAAATTTTGCATTGGAATTTTAATTCTTTGGTTGAAAATGAAGTAAAATCTAAGACAATATTACTGCTTTAGGCGAATTGAAATTTTTTCAATTTAAAGTCGAAAAATGAGCTTACCCTATTCATAGATCTTACCTCCGATGCCATTAATAATGGAGTGAAGAGGCACATTTTACAAACATATATTATACGTAGCAAAATCCCTGTCGTAGAAGAAAACACGTACATGGCTAGGGGATTCGAAATCTCTAGTAGGTATATAATCGAGTGTTTTACGAACAAGGCATCAAATCCTTACAATAAGTCAAAGTTTTTTTTTGTGATAAAATGCTACTGTATTATGATTAAAATGTTCACATTATTATGAATCGATGAACATTAAACAATACCTCAATATACAAGTTTTAAACTTTAAATTGAAATCTTCTTTCCTTATTCTTCCTTTGTTATATTTTATGAATTTAATATTGTTATGGCTTAATAAACAGCAAAAAATATAAATGTATTAAAAAATCCGCTTCACTAAAAAGGAGTTTGAATTTTGTTTTCAATTATAACTACTATCAAAAAAATGTTGAAATTATTAATGAACACGTTAGCCTCGAGTTTTGGCAAAAATAAAATAATGATTCTAAAAAATAAGACACATTTTTTCAGTACGAAATTTATTGGGAGAGATGTTGTAAAGAAAGATGGCCTGAAGTCAATATTTTAGCTGAAGATGAAAAACAATTTTGGAAGAATACTTATTTGAAAATGTATTTGGAGGATTATTTCGAGAAAGCTCTACCAAAGGAATATGACGTACAACACGCGGCAGATCTTGCGAAGTTGGTGAGTAAAGATATTATGTAGTACCAATTTTTTTTTTTTATTATATAGGTACTTTTTTGCTTGGAAACGAAAAGGACTGAACCGGATATTCTTTGCAAACTTTTCGATCTTGAACCCTAAAGTTTTAGGGTTGTGTTGTCGTATTAGTAATGCCCCCATTGATTCCCCTAATTCCGCACGTGAGTAAATATAGGCAAAGCTTCCACTTACTTTTGCAGCTTTTTTTTAACAAGAATAAAATAAGTATCTCATTTTTGTTTTAAGCTTCAAAACAACATAACGCGTCTAAATATAAAGGAGTTGCAGACGACTGATCGTCCACCAATGCCCCACTGCAGGGACGGAAACATACGGGATGAGTGCATACGCCCTGATTTGGATATTCCATTAAATCACATACCTTTGGAGTCTGCATTATCCAAGCTGAAAAATCTCACGCATTTTCGTATTGTATTTAGCGTTCAAAATCTGATGACTAAATTTGATTGGAGGGCATTCAGATTTTCTTTATCTGATTGTGAGTCTATATGTGCAGGTCTAAAGGAAGTGCCTAATATAAAAGTGTTATGCATCAACAGAACTCTCATGGATTCAGACAGAGTAAAGGTGTTTGCGAGGTTCATAGCGAAAAAAGATAGTATAGAAGAAATAGATTTTTCCCATTGTCATATTGGTGATGAAGGATTGTGGGCACTAGGAGGTCTGTTGATGGAGCATCCCAAATTGAAAGTTATGAGTCTGAGGAATAACAAATTTACAGAAGAGGGTATGAAGGGCTTAGGAAATGCCTTGGAAAGAGAGTTTAAGGCACCTTTGGTCACTTTAGGTAAAAAGCCATTCTTCTTTGAATGTGTGAAAGAGTATGTGTATTTAGAAAGTATGTTAAGTAGGGATGGAAAGTGTGAAAAAGAAATCGGCCGTAGGAAAGTAGCCGGTAGTAGGGTGAGCGGTGCACTAAGACATATAAAGAGAAACAACAAAGTCTCACTAAAAGCTAAAAAAGTAGTTCATAACGCTATACTGTTAACATCAATGATGTATGGATGTGAAACGTAGACATGGATGAAAAAAGAAGAATTTAGTATGAATGCAGTAGAGATGAGAGCTCCACGAAGAATATCTGGAAATATTTTGTGGGATATGGAAAGGAAGGAACCTATTACAAATGAATGTGGTATGGAACTCAGTGTTGAAAGTCAAAAAGTTGGGATTGTTTGGGCATGTGGAAAGAATGGAGGCAAAGATAGTTTATAAGGCTAAAAGGAAAGGTGTAAAAAAGCGTGGAAGACCGAGAATGAAGTGGATCGAACAAATCATCATTATGTCCTCGAGGAAGGGCAGGTCAGAAGTAAGAGAAACAAGAGAGGTTTTATGAGAAATGGTACGTCTATGGAAGAAGCGGAAGTGGTGTGCATGGATAGGAAAGAGTGGAGGTCTGTTCTTTCTGCTAAACCCTCTCGGGACGAGGCGCGCTGGTTAAAAAATCTTCTTATTTATCATTCCTTAAATTCATTGCTTAAAATTGTAGGCATAAGGGGCTGTTACTTCAGAGTAATGATTAACCGTTTGCTTGATTGACTCTCAGACGTCTATCGATGTTTTTGGTTGTCTGCATGCAATGCAATGAAGGAGTTTGGATGCATATATTATTATGTAATCCTCTCCCAATCGCTCCAACTATTTTAATATTTTTTAGATGTTGGTATGAATTACATGACAGACATGGGAGCGAACTATTTAGCCGCTGGTCTGGTCAGATGTTGTGAAAAACCAACAGAAGTCGTGATATCAGGTTGTTGCTTCAGAGGCTTCGCCGCGCAGTCGGTAAAAACTTTCTTTAAAATTTAATAAATTTTTCACTTTTAAATATTATTCCAATGGTCCGTCCAAACATGTTTATTTTTAGATTGCAAGGATGATTCACTACAACAGGTGCATTTTGAAAATTGATATCTCTGCAAATGACTTCAGTGGGGAAGCAGAAACTCTGATGATGGAAGCCATAGAAGCAAACAGACATATTTTACAAATCGATCTAAGAGAAACGGGTAAAGATTTCTATGCATTTATTATACAGAAAAGAAGGAAGAAACTAATACTCTGTGTGCTTTATAACAACGATTTTATACATTTTATTGCAAATAGTTTTCTGTAATAATATAATATACTTACTGGGAGGTCATAGATTTTTGATCTACATAATTTATGGTAAATTGTTATAAATTATATAGATTATTGTTATTGTATAGTGCTAGTACTGCTAGTGTAAGCTTAGGATAAAAATGTGAGAAAAGTTTGTTGAATGACTCATTTGAAAAAAGAACGAGGATTTTTTTGCACTCTTTTAGATGTCCAACTCTCTCTCTTTCCATCCTTTTAGACAGTTGATAGTCGTCCCGGTGATCTGCGTCCTGTGGAATCTCCACCACTGCTGTTTGCATCCCTTCTTTGTCTCCTTATCTTATCCATAATATCGTCGTATCCATAATATTTTATCCAATACATTAGTTTCTTAACTACTGGCAACCGATTAAGTTCTAAGCAAGAGCTTCTTGCGTTGAGTTGGAACGTGAATTTGAGAATACCAGCCAATATTAAAAAAAAGCTTCTCCCAAATTTTATTACAACTCGAAATTCAGTTAATAATTTGTTCTCATCTTTTTTACTTCAACAGCCTTATCTGAAGAGAACAAGGTGAAAATAAGAGAGTATCTGTCGCGCAACAAACAACTGAGAGAACATAAGACTGAAATCATCGACGAAGAGATTCCTCCTCTGTTTATGGACGATCCAGAGTACCTGATATGGGAATTCAATCCGACTAATCCTTATCATGAGCCTGGTCACTACCCACTACGCTCCTATGAAGGATAATCGGATCAACATTATCGGAATCAGTTAATGATGTAATTATATTGCCATGTAGAAGCCCTCGATTACTACTATGTATTCCGTTATGATCTTCCACTTGTGAACTAATAGGCCCTTCCGTTTGATGACAAGATACCACGAAATCATCAAGTTTAGACTTTAGACGAATACTATTATGTTATTAAATTATCATTACAAGAAATTTTAACTACTATTGAAAAAATCTTGTTAATTAAAAATAATAAGAGTTTGTTTATAAAATCATATTTTTTGCTATCTACCTTATGAAAATCACTGACCACTCTCAACAGAAAAAAAAACCGTATATTTTAAACCGAAAATAAATACTGAAAATATTACTTTCTACAACTCATCATTGATGAATGTTTATTTATTCAATATCTCAGTAGGTACATAATATGGTAAATCTACCCACCAACCCTGTCTTGGGGAGATTTAAATATCCAAATTAAAAGCCCCTTTACATTTACACCCCACTTATATCTACCTTAAATTAATAGACCTAGTTCTTAGTATATTATTTAAAAAGCTTTGATTGATGTTATGAGAATTTAATTGCTCAACTCATCAGATACTCGCGTCTCTTTTCAAATCAATTGCAGGAAAAATAAAATTTAAATAAAATTTTCTTTTCTATTATTAGGTTTTAACAGAGTTCCGGTAGGGAGAGGGCGTTGTTAATGTCTGTGTTAAAGGGATATGTTATAATCGGTATTAATGCTTAAATATACGGCGAGGGCTCACCTTCAAAAGTCGGAGGTTTATTTGAGATTACAGGATGGGATTAGGAGCCTGTCAGTTTCGAACCGTTTTATTTTAAAAAATCGAATAATGTAAAGATATATATTTTTTAAATCTGCTATCTAATGCATTGTCAAAAAAGCGTGAAAAAGCTTGATGTAAAGCGAATATATAGTGTGCTTTATCGATCGATTTTTAATCTAGAAGTTCTTCACTTAACTATTCATTAGGTTAGTAATTGTAATTCGATTGCGGCAAAGTATGCATTATGCTCTGATACATAATTAATGACGATTAATCTCTAAGTAAGAACATTGTTACAGGCTTCGTACTATTCCACCTCTGAACCACGGGGTAAGTTGGAGTAATGCCATGTTGGGAAGGTGGAATGACAGTAACTCGTCATTCCACGGATAAAATTAATTATTCATCGGCTTATCGTGTATGTACCTCCCATAGCGTATCACTTGGAGGTGCTCATACTGCTCATTGCTAGAGTACCTACCTACCTACCAATACTAACATAATATTATTTCCTCTCTAATATTTCTTCATTGTAAGATACATGGCAAATACTTTAAAGGAAGAAAGGATGGGTTATTTGATATATAAACCTCAAGAATTATTATTGATTTATTTATAAGGGACACCAACAAAATATTGAACAAAAAAAACTCATGACACAAACACACATAGAATCTTCAGTTTGTTCTTAAATAACGGGTCTCTCTCGCAAAGTTCTTGTATAGAGGTGGTGGGTACAACCAAAGTCAGACTCCTGCCCCCTTAGACAATTTGAAATTGGCGTTCGACTACAAACAAAGATTTCGTTAATGTAGAGTGCAAAAAAAAATAACTGTTCACTGGCACGTATAAACAATTATTTAAACCAAACAATGACACATATATTAAAAATGTAAAAAGTGGACAGTTAATTTTCTTCCTACTCTACATTGTCGAAAAATTCGTTTGTAGTCGATCGCCAAATGCAATTTGTCTAGGGCCGCAGAGCATTCAAATTAAATCTCAAAATTGGATTTTTATTGATGCAGATTGCAGTAATCGTAAAAATGGTTTTATATAGAAATTACCTTTGTTTTTATTGAATGATCAGAAAACAGAAATGTGATCAAGTTTTCGAAAATCAAAAATATACCGCGATTGGTACTTGGCGGTTCAGGAGCCTTATTCCCGTAATCAATAACATTTAAAAATAAATTTAAAAATCACTTAACGATAAGATTAAGACATGATCGCAATCAGGTCGCCCTTGAATTTGACGTTTGTAAGATAGTTACGGGAATGCCGATTACATAGAATTTCATACTAATATTTCAAACATAACGAATTTTTAAGATATCTGCTAGATATCTTGTTTTGTGAATACCAATCTGCCATTTTAATATTGTCAATCAAGATAGGAGCGTATTAAGACCGCTACGAGAATAACCCTACTGTCGCCTGATTTCATAGCGATACTAACCAAATTATTGTAATAAAATAGAAACGCATTACGTCTCTTATCGGACAACCTAAAAAGAGAATGACAAAATGTGTCCACCATAATATTCTATAACTACGCTTTTATGATTATTCAATTAAAAACTTTTAAGTAGACACTTATACAGCAGCGTAAAATTAAACAAAAAAAAAGATGAAAAAATGAAACGAACAACACGTCGAAAAATAATATTAATTAATTAAAAATTTTGATCGTTTTGAAATGTTTTTAATTGACGTCTCCAAACTTTTTATAAATGTTTCCTATCTCGAGTGCTTCACAAAATTCACAAAAGGGAATCCGTCAATGCGGAGTTTGAAAAAAAAACTTTTGTTTTCGTTAATCAAATCCAGCGTTAAAAATACAGAAAGTTTTACGAAGGTGCTTTATGTTTAACAAAGCTGCAAAGTGAGAAAGTTATTATAGTAACGGAATAATGATGACAATGACTATTATTCTGAAATGAAAAACAGACGATTGAGTTGCGTCATATCCAATTTTTATTGAGACTTTTTACATTTCTGTATTCTGAAAATGTTTTATCCAATACATCAGTTGCGTAACTACTGGCAACCGATTAAGTTCTAAGCAAGAGCTTCTTGCGTTGAGTTGGAACGTTAATTTGAGAACACCAGTCATTGACAGTAACGTCAAAAGTCTCAATAAAAATTGGATATGACGCAACTCAATCGTCTGTTTTTCATTTCAGAATAATAGTCAATATGCTGTTTCAGACAAGGACCTTTTGCGTGCCAAAAAATGTTAAAGTTATTAGCAATGAGCAGAGAGTATAATAATACTACTTAAAATGAGCAAAGATTTCGCTCCCAGTGGGTACCTATTCACATTTCTTCGTCTGTTCTTCCTGGAAACCATCGGACAATGCTAGCCTATCGTCCAAGATGAAGGTACGCTTGGCATAAAGTTACCAGTTCCTTTTATTTCATCATTATATGCCCCTACCATACGCTCCGTCTTACCTGTGGTCTTGCCTGCGCAAGCCTGGCTTGTCAGGTAAGACGGAGCGTGTGGTTGGTATAAAACAGTACACTGCACGCTCCGTCTTACCTGACAAGCCAGGCTTGCGCAGGCAAGACCACAGGTAAGACGGAGCGTGTGGTAGGGGCATTAGAAAGCCAGATGATCATCATTGAATTGCATTTTAGAAGGCCAGATGAAATTTACTGTTGCATTTTGCTCTCTCTATATTTTTTTCTGTATTGGCAGTCAGTCATGTTAAACGTTATACGAGTAACTACATAATCGTTATATTGAAAATTTCGTGAAAAGGGCATTCGTTATAATTTGATTTGGTTTTACTAACAAGAGCGTCTTAAAATTTATTTGCAACGAAAAAGTGTAAACGAAATGCCATCTTGGATAGCAAGAATAATAATTGGGAGTGTCAAAACATTATAACGCCTATATTCATTAAGAAAATTAATTTTCATGATTGATTCGGGCGTTTCGCCGACCCTCTTGGCGTATTCATGGTATATATATATATATATAGCCATATTTTTATTATATAATAATAATAAAAATATGACAATTTATATTCCGCCGTTTAGTGCATTGCACTTCAAGGGCGCTTTGGCGCTGTACATACAATATTTAATATCACTCAGTGGGCTCGTCAAAGAATTTTAAAATTATAGTCAATAATCCCTTTACCAGTTCGTCAACAAAAAATAAAATAAATATAAACATGCATCACAGTTATGCTCATAGATAATTGTCCCGTTCCTATGTCGATGTCTGACCAGACCCGTAGTATTGAGCAAACAGATGAGTCTTTAGGCCCCTTCTGAACGCCTCTTATATATTATATACTTGTTTTCACCGTCGTTTCACTGTCATATCAAAGTATTGGTACATGTGGAAAAACACTGACACATTATCATTAATGATGAAATACTTTAGGCCTAACATTAAATGAGCTAACGAGCATTTTATCTTTCAATATATTTCTTTCTTTTCTTTTTTTAAAAAAATGAATCTGTGCTCACTCAAAGTGAACACAAATACACTCCTTGACTCTTTCACAGTAAGCTACTGAAAGCTTGTGTCGTGAAAGAGGAAGATGGTCAGCACCTGGGATCGAACCACGACGTCCGCAGTACGAAAGCCGGCGTTGTAACCGCTGGGCCACTAACCACTTCGCATATTATGTGCAATAAATGGTTAGCAGACCATCACCACTCTCACTCTTTATCCTTCCATGACCGTTATTCCTATCCCTCACCCTTGACCTTCACCCCCTTACAGCTGCTGAGCTTACGTACACAATAACTTAAGTTTGCCTACTGTGTTTTACTTCTTAACTACTCTCTGGTTATATTTGCGAGTATAATTTCCTGGTGTTTTTGTTGTCCATAGAATTCATGTCATAAAAGTATGCATTCGAGAGCTTCTTGTTCTTCTTTTAGCAATGCTATTTCTTCCGTTTAAGCATTTGCATTTCAGTTTTCGCCAGCTTTAGTATTAAAAACAATATGCTTGAAAAATATGGGTAAGTAAACAGAATAGGTTCCAAGTGTTTGGATGACATGGTATATTCACGGAATCTACATAATGTGAGGAGAATTGAATTTGGCTAGAGCGAGATACTATTCAAAATGCAATCATGCGACATAATGGTAATATTATTGTTGTCTATCCGAACTACGGAACCGAGTAATCACGCGGTACCATAGCGGGGGTGTGTCACCCAGGAAGGACACTTCATAATTGAATTATACTGCATATTTTCATTTTTACAAAGACCCGTTTGCAGTTTGTTTTAAACCCAAGGTAGGTATAACATAACATACTCCTTTTATGAACCCATTTAGGGGAAAAGGGAGGTAACAAGAGCCCGTCACCACGATCGTAGCTTAAGTATGGAACCCTAAACTCCTTTCACCCCAATCGATATTTCGTATTGGTTTACCTTTATGTGATTAACAACATGTTTCTAAATAGATAGTTGGTTTAGAAATATTTAAGGTTTTCTTTTTTTTTCTTTTTAATGAACTAGGTTGGGATATGGTCATGTGTGGAAGATTTAGAATTGAAGGGCGACCTCACTGACGACTTCCAGGAAACCCATAAAAATGTGGAGAAAAACAGCATAAGGGAGGCTAACTAAGAAGTCAAGAGACTTACAGTTCACAAGGGCTTAATTATTTAGAAGAAACAAACGGAAAAAATAAAAAAAGCTCAGCAGCTTTGTAGAATCAGTCTGAAACCCTCTGAGGAGGATCAATCGAGCAACTTAGAATGTTTTTGAATAAAGATTTTGTAAGTTGTGCTAACGAGTCCACCAATCCTTTTTGTTGTTGTTTCAAACGGCTTAACCACCAGCACTGCATCTTCTAAGGTTGTTTTTATGCCATATCTTTTAATTTATAGCTATTAAACTTTATCGGTGTATGGTTTTATTTTGCCAAGCGTTTCATAATCATTTTGTTGTTATGAATAAATTAACTTTGACCTTGAAATTCGATTGATTATAAATTGAGAAAACGGACCCTCATCCTAAATTTTCTATTCCTATACATCTAATACTAATCCCTAGGAACGAACAAGGTATTTTATTTTATTTTATTTATTTATTTAGTTAATAAAGTTATAAAAACAAAAATTATTTCATAACTTAAAAATACTTATTATACTCCATGGTAACTAATTAATAAACATGTACTATATATTTATACAATACTATTGATATATACCCTACATAGGTACCTACTAAACTAAAAAAAAAACTTTCAAATAAAAAACAATACTATATAGGTACATACCCTACATAGGTACCTACTAAGCTAAAAAAAACTATCAAAATAAAAATACAATACTATATATACATACCCTACATAGGTAGGTACTTACTAAGCTAAAAAACTTTCAAATAAAAATACAATACTATATAATATACAATCTACATAGGTGTATGCTGATGTATACTTATTTACGTGTCTTGTTGCCTTAAGCTAAACCTTAATCATTAAGTGCTATTACATATTTATTTAAATAAAAAATAAATCGATACATAATAATTATTAGTTTTCTATCACGAACCATCTCCCCTATAAGCGGACTCATAGGTAGGTACTAATAATATGATGATTCCACCATAAACATGGTGTGTATCCGCCGATTCTTTCTGTAGATGCTATTTTTAACAGTCATTGGTGCATTTTATAATAACGATATGCATAAAAGTATATGAAATTTATCGAAAAATAAAAACTTATTTTGTTTACACTAGGTCAGGAAATCGATTCTGTACCATCAGCTTGTTTTATACCAAGATATGGACATTACCCTCATGTACAACTCGGTAGTATAGTTTAACTGAATAATATGCTGCCTTCAACTACAATTCTAGGACTGGGATTAAGTTACTGAAATTTCTCCAAGATGATATCTTGAATTAATACTACTGGTAGTATTAGTTGTATTTTCATAACGTTCTTAGTAAATCTAGATTCTTGTTCCCAATTTTCAGGACTAGATCAATATGTACAACCAATGATTCTAACAATTCATATAATATTATGATGTTCGATTTTGAATGGCATGTTAACGTAAAAGCCAGCCTTCGGAATAAAAGTAAAAAATGATCGTAAGCCCGTAGTGGTTTGTTGTGTATCCAAAACATTAGTGAGTTGTTCGAGTCATTAGTTATTATTATGTTCGTTAGCTGTAACTAGTTCCGCCGACTTTATTGATATTTTATTATGATGTTTTAGAGAGAACACCTGAAAATTTTGGAGGAATTTCTATCGCAATATTTAAGCACAGTTTATGTCAATCGTTTATTTATTTATTTATTTATTTACGGCCTGTTGGGCCTTTTTTAAAAAATAATATGTATTACAAAATATACAAAATTATAATTATTTCAATATTACATTATTTTAATATTACACATCAATAAACAATAACAAAACATTGTGGACACTGTAGTGAGAACAATCCGATTAGATAAAAAACAATAATGCATGCAGACACACTAACAGAAATACAATTGGTTAAAAATTACAAATTCATCACTAAACCAACAAGTCGTGTTGACACAAAATAATAATAGTAATAATAAATGTGTCATTTCGACATATTAATAAAAAATAATTGATTAAAAAATAATAAAATAATAATTAAATCCCTTATTAAAACAAAACCAATCGTGTTAGCATATATAAAGAAAAAAAAATGATTGTATAAAACGAAACAGGTAAATTTAGATACATCAATAAAATATAATTGATTAAAAAACAAATTTAAATCTCATTTTTAAAACAAAACAAAAGGTGCTCACATCTAGATCAATTGATTGCACAAAACGAAAACACGGTCCCTTTTTCCAATTTGGAAATAGTTTATCAAAAAAAAAAAACAATAATAATACCAAACATTTCCAGTAGTCAAATAAATAAAAAAAATCATTATGAAATTAATTAATATAATAAAACGTTTCATGTTATCAAGAAAATAAAAAATACATTATAAAAGAATAATTCAATTATAAACCAAAGGTTTTTTAAATTTTACTAAATTTGCTATCAATATACTGTAGATTTTTAGCTAAAGCGGTCATTTTGAGCTCAGATGTGAAAACACCAGTAGGGCTATTCTCGTAATCAATCGCTTTTAAAAATCACTTAACGATAAGATTAAGACACGATCGCAAGCAATCGTATTCACAAAACTATCGGAATCTAATCTTAAATCCTATCTTGAACTGGATCATTTTCATACTGATTTTTAAACATAACGAATTTTTAAGATATCTACTAGATATCTTGTTTTGTGAATACCAATCCGCCATTTTATGATTGTCAATCAAGATAAGAGCGTATTAAGACCGCTACGAGAATAAGGGCATAGAAACCGCTCAAGCTCTAGGTAGAAACTTCTATATCAAGTATTATTGTAAAGTGAACCCACAATATTATTTTACGTAGTGTTTGATTCATTCTCGTTATTGCAATTTATTGGATATAACTGCATACATGTTGTTTTCACTCCGTCAGTTCATTCAAAACACTCAAGCGAGATCTCTAGATTCTTTAGTTAGAGAAAACCAGCTCTGCAGTGTAGGTATACACTATACACACACAGATTTAAAATATTCAATGATAGTGCCTTTTCTACAGTGTATCTGCACCTTTAAGTTCACATGCACTATAAGTATTTGTATACCTGAGAAATTATAAAATTATATAAAAAGTCTCATACAATTTTAGTTGTGTATATTATGTAATTTGCATAGTTCGCGTATTATACGAAATTCGACGAAACATGATGTTTAAAACATTTCTCGTGCGAATGATAATTATTTAGTTCTTAATAAATTCAACTCAACTTACATTTTAATCTACAAATTCTTTAGGAAGATAATATTTAAATTAACTGACTAAAGTTTAGAAGTTTCGGGATGGGGGCGAGTGAGACGTTAAAGGGAATAGGGACGAGATGGTGCCGGCGTCTGGAGAGAAAACTCCAGGAATTACGCGTCTGAGAGTGGATTATTCTGAGGAATGGGGTTGAATGCCGGTACCCATAAAGGAAGGACACACATGCCAACACACCCCTGTGCCAGCTATACACGATCAATCCTTCTGCAGGATTGACGCGGCGTCAATTTGCCGTACGTTCATATAGACTTCACTCGTACAATTTCGCCGTCAAGCTTGTATGATTTTGAACCAGTTAATGTTATGGCGTTACTATTGATGGACGAAGAGACGTTTGCAATGCCAGGCAAATTGCTCGCAATAAAGTACGTGAAGATCTTTCAGAGTGATGAAAAAATTGGTTGTGGTCACCAATAAAAATACTTAATATGAATTTACTGAAAGAATATTTCATTAATAGATTATCGTAAACTTTATACACTAAACTTATGAAGGACGACATAATATGTATCCATTTAAAACTAGAACATTGCCATGAGAAATGATATTTGGCACATCAAAGAGAAAATAATATCAAATAAATAGTTGTCTAAAATATTCAGCTATAATATGGTCTCAAGTTAAAAAGAACAATTTTCTGTAAAAATAAATTATTTTACGAATATTAGGTAGGTATAGGTATAACAACTAATGACTCTTACAATTCATTATTGATGTTCGATTTTTAAATGGAACAAACCACTACGGGGTTACGACAGTCTACTTCTGTTATTTCGAAGGCTGGCTTAGTGTGATCACTTTTCGCTAACAACGTTCGCCATTAGGTGGTGTGAATGTGTAAATTCTTAAAACTCCTAATTACGAGAATTCACAACATGTTCAACATGTCAAAAAAATCCCATGTATACAACAAGTAGATATTTAATATAATGAGATTTAGAGATAACAATTGGAAATTGTTGAGTACAGGACGTAGAGCAACCAAATTTAAAGACAGCGACTGCTGTCATGTATTTGGCGCCAGGATATGAATATATCCATTTTTGTTGATGTCTCATCTTTATTACCTGATGGCTTTGTTGGTGGACAACGTTCTAATTATGTATATCATTTTTCAGGACTAGATCTAAACGAATATTATGTAACAACTAATGACTAAAAATTCATTACTTATATTCGTTAATTAGTTTTTAGCTCGGAATCTTTTGCGACATGGCACTTATCATAAGCGTGAGCTCATCTCCCGATGCAGACTACGGTAACGTATACTTGATAGCTCATGATGAGGTTTACTTTACACTGCAAAACTGATCAACTGGCAGATTTGGCGCCAGTCGGCATGATGGTTAAGATTGTTACATACAAGTATTATATAACTGACGTCGGTTCAAGCCCGCTGCAGGCATGACGATATGTTTGATCGTGTATATCTGGCGGCATAAGGTACATAAATCCGCAGGATGCAGGAAATAAAAAAGCACTTTGATATTCACCCGCACTTTCTTTAACAACAACCTCGTCTTGCACTAGAATAACAACTGTAGGCACTTACTTTTTCAAAGAAGAAGTAGGTACATTTTACTTTGACAATACGTCATATTTACAATATGGTTTATTTGCAACATGCATTATTTGTGTCGAGCGAAGTGTGCTTCATTTTAAAATACACCGTAATAATAGAACATATCCAAAGTAAAAAGGAGGACTAGTGCGGAAATAAATTTAAAAAAAACGTGGTGTTGAAAAAATTAATGCCATCTCATAATATTATATTCACACAGTTATTAAGGTAAAATTCTTTAGGCTGGTAATATTTTATACCGCGGGATCCGGAAAAAAGATAATGACTCAAAAAAATATCTGTTTTGACTGAATTCCTCTGGTCATCAGCAATGTCAAATGACAGCAGAAATCATCTGTGTTTTGGTAGGAAAGAGTATTAAGATTTGTAAGGATAGTTTTAAAACTGTCGAATTTCCATAATTTTCTGTATCGTAGTCAGTCGGTCAACTTAGGTAAGCTTATGATTCAATTCAACACAAAATATCGACAATCATGTAGAATGTTACGTTCTTTTTCGTTTTGGTGGTAATTATATTATACTTGAGAAATACTTTGTAACAGATTATAAAGTATTATGTAACACGGGGATGGCGAAAAAACACCTAGCCAACGTCTTTCGTACATAATATTTCCAGCTAGAAAACTAACGAGGCGCTGGAGACCGAGTATCGTCGTATCAGCTCTATGGGACTTACTTCCCATAAAATTAACAGGAGAGAAAAACTGTAACAAACCCATACCAGCCCATCTGGATAGCGGAAATGATGCCACTTTCAGAGACTGTCAAACTATATCTATATATAATACGTAAAGCAAAAACTTTGTAACCATTTTTACGAAAATTGCGCTGACTAAGGTTTATGAAATTTAGCACATTATAGTTTATATAGAGAAGAAGTGGCTACTCAAACTCAAACACACTCGATGTATTTGACATTGACACAGAGATTCTTTTGTTTATCTGTAGCCAAATTGAGAATATATTAATATTGTTTGTCTTAAATAATAATAATAGAAAAACATTTGTAAAAGAAAAATTTTACATCATTTCAAATCTGACTTCGAGCACTGGTCGACCACTAGTAACTCTTAATTCAGCCCACGTTTTACAGTGGACAGTGGAAGAAGTAGGCTGGAAAGGAAAAAAAAGAAATGTTTAGTGTTAAACAATATTTGAATAAACGTTAAGAGTCGTAGATAAAAATCTACGATTCGTATAAAATATTAAATTGCTTTTCTTATAAAATTACCTATCCCCATTCTATAAAAGTTAATTTAACTCCATAAATAATTAAAACTATTTAACATTTTCATCGCTCGACTAGGCAAAGCCTGTTTATAATATTAAAATGGAATGTTTCGTGTCTGGGATCTGTGTTTAGTGTGTACCTAAAATGCTTTCCTTAGGCCTAAGTATTATTTAAATTCTGGGCTAATAGGGTACAAAATAAACGGATTACGCTCAAATATACGTATAAATAGAGTAAAAGCTACCTTATTTTTTGATTAACTCTGAGGAATTAAAGGATAACATATTTACAAAATTGTTTTAGAAATTCACAAGAGGTGTTTAGGTGTTGGTACCTTTTTTGGTGTGAGGCCTGTAGATTGTAGGTAGGTACTTACAAGGTGACATAGGAAACATTAGCCTTGGGTCACAATATAAAATAAAATGGGTACAATAATATAATGGCTGTATAGCGTAGATCAATGTTTCCCAAACTTTTTTCTGCAGCCTCAATTTTTAATCATTTTATGTTTCATCCACTAAATTTGAAAATAAAAACATATGACTACCTGGCAAATGTATTTTTTGTCTATAAATTCTGAATTTTTTGGTTAGAATTACCAAAGGCTAATTGTTAACGAAAAGACGCAAAAAACTTATAATCTTCTTAAGATAAGTCCAAGGCTTGGATTGAAAAGAAAGGTTGCTTTTTTTCTCAGATTCGGTTCCACTCATAATTGGTTTGTTCATGCATTTAAAAAGAAAAATAGAATACGTTTTCAAGCGTGCATTACAAATAAATTTTAGGTTGTGAAAAATGACTTGTATTTTTTTTATTATAAGCCCCTGGTTGATTCTGCCTATAATTTTGCATCACACGATATTATTTACAGTAATGAGTTATTATTGACTTATAGTAAAACGATTTATTTTTATAATTAAATCCATTATTTTTATCGTCATTTCCTTTTTTCGACTCTTATACTTGTATCTTGCCCCAGTAAACAATTTGAAATTGGCGTTCGACTACAAACGAAGATTTCGACAATGTAGAGTAGGAAGAAAATTATAGTAACTACTGTCTTATAGTAGAAAATTATAGTAACTACTGTCTTATAGCAGAAAATTATAGTAACTACTGTCTTATAGCAGAAAATTATAGTAACTACTGTCTTATAGCAGAAAATTATAGTAACTACTGTCTTATAGCAGAAAATTATAGTAACTGCCTTAAAGTAAGTAGAAAACTATATTAAAAATTATAGTTACAGTTTTTATATTTTTATTATAAGTGTCTTTATTTGGTTTAAATAATAGTTTATACGTTCCATTGGATAGTTAATTTTTTCGCACTCTACATTGACGAAATCTTCGTTTGTAGTCGAACGCCAATTTAAAATTGTCTAAGGGGGCTGGTACTTTTGTCTTCCTCGCTTTGCTTGATAATGCATTACGTATGTTTTTGGATTTATTTCTATAACTCTTTTATTTCTATTTGACTGTGTTATATAAGTCAGTATTATTTTTTTTTTGAAAAATATGTAACAGATGAAATGATTTTTCTCAATTTGTCGGCTGGAAGCCAATAAGCTCACAATCCAATATAGTGCTCATCATCTTCCTTTATTTGGCTTGCATTCTGTGACATGGCTACGGGTGGCTGCTGTGCATTTTGAGAAGCGGTGGCGTGGGGAATTCAGTGAAACGAAAGGTGCCTCCCAGAATTCCTGATAATCGTTCAACCTTTCAGATAAATTAGCCGTGTGAAGCTGGCAATTGATCCAGAATATATGGTCTATAAATTACCTTTATATACGCGCGTCCAGTTCTCTTGTGGAAGGATGTTGAAAAAAAAAAACGACATTTTAGTGGGTTATTACATAAAACTCTTTGCGCCCTGAACCTCTCTCGAATTATATATTTTTTTTTTATGCGAATAATTTATTCCTTCAAGCATTGGGCTTATTATTCATAGAAAATGTGCGTGTTTCGAGAATATTTCGGATGTACTATTTATTACCAGAAGAGGAGCCCCGTCATCGTGTAATGGAATTTATCGCCTGTCCTCAGATTGTACAAAAAAGTGTCCCTAAGTTTCTTGTAAAATAACCCCTATGTACATATGTATTACAAAAATGTTTAATTTTCACCTAACTGTGTACAAAAGCTATCCGGGAGATACCTGTTATTGGAGCACTGGATATTCTATGTTTTTATTTTATGATTTTTTTTGTATTTTTCTGTGTTCTCTTTGTTTCTCCAACAAATAAATAAATATGTATGTATGTATGTCCGTTATAGACTTTAAAACTATCTTACTTATGTAATGCAAACTGGTTTCCTTAGAACGTGAAGGAAGTTTTAAAAAGAAAAACGAAAATGCGTCAAAGCTCAATTGTTAATGAAACCTCATTTAGTGGGCGGCGTTATTCGCATGATAAAAAAAATATTTCTGTACAACTTAACCCTTCACTTTTTGTTTCTTCTAATATGATCGCATAGGCGTGAAGTTTGCACATTATTAGTACCTACACACTGTAAAAAAAAACAAACATTTTATATTCTCATCAGATGATTTCACTTTCATTTCTAGATTTCGTCGATAAGTTAAAACATACAAGCGTTGTAGGTATCTACACGCTAAAACTCATAATAGGTATCAATTCACCAGAAATACAGTATTTTTTAAAAATATACCTCTTTATCTAAAAATATCGCCATCTAATGAACCCGTGAAACTACCAATACCTATCTTAACCATCTTCGGGAGCATAATTCGATGAATGAATAAAATACAATTTTGTAAGCGTTAGACAGTCACTATTCTGCGCTACTATATGTAAAAATAGGGGTAAAATTTAATGTCAACGGCAAAAAAATCATAAACATACGTCGCTTGAACTATTAATTTATTGAAGCTGATAAATTTCCGGGTTTAATGGCACGATTATGGCCGTAAAAGGTCACATTCATACGTGAGTTTATTTTGAGAGGAAATTGAAATAAGTAAAAAATAATGGTCACAAGAATCTAGACATAATTAGAACGTTGTGCTCCAACAAAGCCAATAGGCAATAAAGATGGGACATTAACAAAAATGGATTCATATCCTGGTGTCAAATACATGACAGCAGTCGCAGTCTTTAAATTTGGTTGCTCTCTTGTTCTCAATAATTTCCAACTTTTATCTCTTTCATTAATAATTATTAATTATCTACTTGTAGCATACATGAGATTCAAATTCAAATATTTTTATTAAGGAAATAAAAAACATTAAAAAAATACATTCACAATAATAAATTTATACATTTTTTTATACATTTTTTTTACCCCCAAAATTGAGATTTTTCGACATGTTGAACATATTGACAATTCTCATGATTAGGAGTTTCGGAGACATTACCACCTAATGGCGAGCGTTGTTAACGTAAAGTGATCGCACTAAGCCAGTCTTCGAAATAACAGTAGAAGACGGTTGGTTAGTGATTTGTTCCATTTAAAAATCGAACATTGTTAGAGTCATTAGTTGTTACATATTCGTTAAAATAAGTTAGTTAAAGGCTGAATTGTTTTTCGCTGGCTTGCATACCTCGTTTTGAAGGATGCGGGGTCGAATCCCAATGTCGTCTTTCGAGATGCAAGTTTTGATTAATGTGAAATTTATCGTAAATATGTACTCATCAGAATCGAAGAAGAGAAATCATATTATCAGAGATGCGGGACAAAATGGATAGGCCACATATTATGCCACGATAATCTCTTACGCACAATAATAAAGGGCACGACTGAGGGTACAAATGCTAGCGGGCGTCCTCGTCGAAAGTGTCTCAAACAATTAATTATTATACGAACACACTGGCTGCGTAGAGCGCATCCTATGTAGAGCTGAAGAGGGTTGCGGAGGACTGGACGAAATGGAAAATTAGATGCAGATATTTACAGCAAGCCAATCTAGAGGTTTGAGACCGCAGAAGAAGAAAACGTAGGATGAATTATTGGTTGACCCCAGATTCATTTAATGAAATCCCTGGCGGATCAGTCACCGGCTTTCTTTCTAGGTTCTACCACCAGTGACCTTAATTTTTCTTTTTTACAAAACAAGTTTGGTTTTCTGTGGAATATGTAAAACATTATCCAAATTCAATAAAAAATAGAACTATAATACTACTCAAAAGAGGAAAGATAGGCCACCAGACAGATTGAGATATGATAGTGAGAGCGGTCAGATATGGAGTTGGACGAGAACAAGACAACGAATACATATGTAGGTAACAACTACTAAACTCTAAAAAATCATTACTGATTTTTAAATGGAAGAAACCACTACGGGCTTGCGACCGTCTTCTAATGTTATTTCGAAGGCTAACTTAGTGTGATCACTTTAAGTTAACAGCCTTCGCCATTAAGGTAATGTTTAAGTCTCCGAAACTCCTAATGATGAGTATTCTCGACATGTTCAACATGACAAAAAATCCCATGTACATATGTATACTTACAACAAGTAGATGTTTCATAATAATTAATGAAATATAGATATAAAATTTGGAAATCATTTAGACCAAGAGAGCAATCAAATTTAAATTCTGCGACTAATGTCATAAATTTGGCGCCAGGATATGAATATATCCATTTTTGTCATTTCTTATCTTTATTGCCTAATTAATGGTTTTGCTAGAGATCCTGGTCCTGCAGTACAGTAAAGTGAGGAAAACTCATCGTATGATCATGGTCAAGTTTTTTATGTTCGAAATATGTTGACTTGTTTGGTCGCTTACAGGTACTTAGGTTCTTGATAATTTACAGGACAACTCTACGAAAAAAAAAACATTTTTCTCCAGTACCGAATATATGCTACTCGTATGAATATTTTCATGGCAAGCTTCAAAGTTTCGCACACAAGCAATTACGCATTTCCTGTTTTCACATCGTAGCCGAGTTTATTCGTATCGACCCTTAATAAAAACATTTAACGACACGTGTTGTTTTGATTTCTTTTTGATTTTTTTTCTAATTTTGCAAACGAAAACAAAATGTGCACCTTATGCATGTTTTTGTTAGTATTTTATCCATAATAGGTACTTAAAAGTCTTTCTTTGAAAATATCCACGTGCATTTCATCTCGATATGGACTTATTTCAAGCACGTTCTTTGTATTTTAATATTGTTTTTGAGCAGCGCTATACGGAAATTGCGTTGAACTGAACGTGAAAGAACAGAAATATGATATCAATGTTTGTTTTCTTTCACTCTTTGTAACACTTGGCAATTTCGTGCTGCAAATTTGTCGTACAAATCACTGCATCGTTAAAAGTATTTAAATTTTCTATTGACACTTACAGCCGGTTTCATTAAAAGCTTCAAAAGAACGCTTGTGCATGTTAAAGTTCCTTTTAAAATTTAAAGACTCCTTTAAGCTGACGCGTTTCATAAAAAAATTTCCAGTTAAAATTTGAAATGTCAAAAAATAGTTGGTAACAGTTAGTAGTGTTACTATGGAAAACATTGGTTGTTTACTAATATTTTCGCGGAATTTCTGTTGATCTGTCAATTTCATTTCTCAATAGAGCATCACAGTGCCGTTTTTTTCTGTTAATTTATTATAATGGTTTATGAATTAAAACCAAAATGGTTTATGAATTATAGCCAAACCTAAATTTGACATTTCTATCAGTGTTGCCAACGGCTCTTGGCCTAATATCGCCGATTTTCATACAAAAAGTAGCCCAACTGAAAATTTGGTACCTGGAAAGATGAAATTTGGTATCTGGAGAGATGAAAAGTGAGGTGAAAGTTCACTAAAAAGGTCATTCCGAAAATTTTGGTATCCGGGGAGTCGCCTTTTAGATTTTTGTCGTCGCAGATTGTCATTCCGAGTAGCCCCAATGGCGATAAATCGCCCACGTAGGCAATACTGATTTCTATTAGACCCTGTTTGTCAGTGCTGCCCCCGGCGGCGAAAAGAGTAAAGAGAATAACCCATAATGTTTATCCAGTTTTCCCATGTTTTCCACTCATTTTAGTCATTTTTGTCCACAGTGTCACCGCATACAAAATGTTTACCTTTGTGACAGAGAAAGCGCCACGAAATATTCTATGAACTCCGGTGGTTAAAATTTGAACTAGGTAGGTACCTAATGTCGAATTTAACTAAAAATAATAATCAATAACGGTACTTTAGCTAAAAGTCCGTTTTAAATATCGTTTTGTTGTTATGAAACCCGTTATTTTTATAAAGGGAGCTTAAAGTCTCCTTTATTTTTTTATGAAACCGGCCGTTGTTTTACTGTAGAATGTACTTTACTTTAATTACTTACTATTAAATTAAAATTAACCAACTCGTGAACATGCATTTCTTGATGGATATATTTGAAAATAATGTTCAAATAAAACAATGTTTAACTTATCCACAAATTTTTATTTTCCCGACTAGTTTCGTAGGTACACGTCCTACATGGTCACGGGAGACTAAGAAACTTAGTCTCCCGTGACCATGTAGGACGTGTACCTACGAAACTAGTCGGGAAAATAAAAATTTGTGGATAAGTTAAACATTGTTTTATTTGAACATTATTTACTATTAAATTACTTATTTAATTATTTACTATTAAATCATGCTCTTTGGGTAATTTTCTTTTTTCAGAATTTTCATAACTCAAAAAAGTACTTATTGCGGGAGAATGTGAAGATCTTAATAAATAAAATAAATATAGCTTTATTGTGAAATATAAAAAATCAATTTTTCATAGAAACATTGAAAGAGTCAAAGGGCGGACTTATCCCGAAGGATCTCTTCCAGCCAACCCAATACTTCCTCGAGAAAATAATTAAGTTTAATTCGGACTAAACCTTTTTGGAAATACCCTCCAGTATCGAGTGTGATTCATTCAGGTGCCATTTGACTTCAATTTTATTGTTTAAAATGATTTATAGACTAGAAAACATTACTGAAACTAGATGAATAAAAATAATGGGATGTTTTTTTTTTCATTTTGTGCCACTAGAGGCGCCCTAGATAATCCGGTCTATTGTCAAATTCAGTGTTGCCAAAGGGGGCGATTTACTTCTATTTGGGCTATTTGGAACGAGAATATGCGACGAAAAAATCTAAAAGGCGACAGGTATCCACTTGGGTTACTTCCCTTTTAGCGAATTTTCACCTTTCGGATACTAAATGACCTTTTTTTAGTGAACTCCCACCTCTCTTCGGATACTAAAATTTTCGGAATGACCGCATACCAAATTTTCAGTTTGGCTACTTTGCGTTTGAAAAACGGCCTTGGCAACACTGGTCAAATTAACGTTTATAACCTCAACCATATTATGTTTAGAATAATCATTGTACATTTCTTTTTACATACTATTACAAATAAAATAATTGTTTATCTTATTTTATTAACAATAAAACAAGAAGATACAGAACAGTAATCCACCCTTGACAAATACATACCTGGTTAACAAAATGTTAACTGTATTATTTTGTTCGTGTGTAGTGAAAAAGGACACACTATGGTTTACCTCCTAGAAAAAGCCACTTTTGCAATCATCAATAATTAAAACGTTAAATTGTTTAATTGAGAAAAAAAAGAGAGGAGATAATATATTAGCATAATATTCATCAGTCAATGCTAGATGGTATATTTGCAGCTGTCATAATTTGACAATAGACCGGATTAGAAGCGCTGCCACCTAGTGTGTATTGTCGGAAGCTCCCTAGAAAACCTCCCATTTAATATAAATTGTAAAAGAAAAATTGTATGGTTACCGATTATTTTCACGGGAAGAAACAAGCAGTGTGGTTGCCTTGTAGAGATGAAACGAATTCTATAAGAGCCTATTGTGTGGGGCTGCTATGTTACCTCAAGAGCTCCATCGCTCAGAATTCATAATTCAGATAAGACAATGGACTGTGATTTGTAGGAAATAATAGCATAAAGAAATTCCGTTTCTGGTTACAAAGAGAACAAAAGGTTCGCTTTAACAAGAAAAAGGGGTTAAAAATAATAACCCTTATTTATAAATAAAAAAACAACACACCACCTTTGATTCGTTCCTACCTACTCTTGATTAAAATAAATAATTGAAGTGAATCTGTATTTAAGCTGAAAAATATATATATGAACGGTTAATTTGTATAGCATTCTCTTCTATCATACAGTTGGATACTCGAACTATAAACATACTAGCTTTCCCGACAGACATTGTCCTGTAGTCCTTACTATGAATATTGATTTCAAATTTGTAATTTATACAAACATACGTTTAAAATATGTTGGAATGTTAAAAAAAATCTGAATACCTACTTGAAAATAAATACCATAAAAAATCTGCATACGTATCAATATTTTTAATGGTTGTCAGGTAAACAATAATTTTGTTATATAATTTTCCATAGATGGCGGTGGCGTCGCAGAAAATTTGTCACAAACTTAAATATTGTATTTTATATCCTTTCTTATCCATTTTTTTCAATTTTTCATTAGGTATTCTGTTATCCGGATTGGAGAAGATTCCAATAAATCAAACATCGGAAGAATCTGTTCGGCCGATCTCGAGTTATAAGTCTTCGCAGTAACCCGACTTTCTTTTATATTATAGACTATCTGACCCATCGAACTTCGTCCCGCCTTAAAGTCAATAAAATATTGCTGGGTAACATAACATAGCTAACATACATGACCACTCATTGTTAAAAAATATAAATAAATATGTGGTTATAATATTATGAATCAGTTATTTCAAAACCACCAATACTCACCCATTTATATATTATATATCTGTGTTGAATTTTCATCATCTGACATATAAAAAAGTCAGATAATACATACTTTTTTATAAGTTAGATGATACTAAATTAATTTCACGACTAAAACAACAGAAAAAGATTCATTCATTGATTTACAAATACAAAAATATGTTATTTGAATGTTAAAAAATTATGCCTGAAAGCTGGAAAGAAATTTTATCAGTAATCTGCGTACTAATTCGCAATGTTTTGAAGCTCGATGGTTGTCAAGTAAATAAAAGTTTTGTTGTTATGGGATTTTTTTCCAGATGGCGCTATTGTAAGGAAGCCCGTTCCATACTAACTATAATATTATATTTCATACTATTATCCATCCTTTTTCGATTTTTTAATAGTTACTCTGTTATCCGGAGCGAAGAAGAATCTAATAAACTAAACACGATAAAAATATGTTCAGCCGATCTCGAGTTATAAGTGTTGGCACTAACTCGACTTCCATTTATGTTAGAGATTATAGATTGAAATGTTTTTTAAGAAATTTTATATAATTATTATTTAAAGAAAGGAAAACAAATCGCAAAAAAATATTCCGCTTTATCTTTGAAGAGATTCATTATGTAAATCGGTCAGAGGGAGAAGATAGTCAATAACAAAAGTACCTCACAGAGACCCGGGGACCCTTTCGTGATGAGATATTGAATCGGAGTGGTGACTTCATTCAGTTCGCCCTGAAAGGCGAATGTTTGTTTTTTTTTTTTTTTTTTTTTTTTTTTTTATTTATTTAGGTAAACAGACAGTCATTAACAATACATAAAAATTAAAACAAGTATGATAACAATAAGTGGACCAATTAAGTTTACACACATAATACGTTATGAAACAAGTGAAATCTGTGTCATTCTTTATCATATTAAATTAAAAACAAAAAAATAATATTTCAATAATACTAAATGCTTGGGGGCGGAGGAAGGATTTGGACTGGGGAAGGACTTGGACATGGGAAAGGAAATGTGTGAAACGCTATGAACCTCGGTGCAGCAAGTTCTTGATTAAATATTTAAACTTATGTTTAAGGCTTGTATTGAAAATGTCAATTGTACTAAAAAAGGAATTATAATTGGAGGTAGCTCGATATATGTAAGAGTTCTGGGCATAGTTGGTTGAACAGGTCGGCAGTCTAAAAGTGGGTGTGGCCCGGGTCTGTCTGATAGGTACGTGAAAGTCGATTTTAGTCAGTAGGTTGGTTGTGTCAGTCATGTTATTAATCATGTTTTGCCGAGAAAATGGATTAGAGGTATCCGAGAGGAAATAAGACGAAGAAGTTAAAGTTGTTCATTGATGAAACAATTGAGAAATCTGCTTAATTATTTCTTTATTGAACTTCATGCTTCAGTCGAGGTTCTCTCCTTATCCCAATAATTATTTTTATTCAATTCAAATAATTCATTAAGTTCCAACTCTGAAAAAGCAATATATCATTTTTGGACGATTCTACCATAATAATTATCTAATCCAATCCAAACTCCCTTTTCGCCCCATTTAGGGGCGTAGAGATGCAACAAGAGCTCTTCACTGTGCTCGATCTAGCGCAATGTTTATGACCACCTCCCACACCATGTCCAGATTCCTCAGTTCTGCTTCGAAGGAGCGAAATACAGTATGAGAGAGTCTTCCTCGTCTTCGAAACCCTGATGGGAGGAAGAACAGCGCTCTCCTCGGCCAATTGTCATTCGGCATCCATGTCCTCCCCATAATGGTAGAAGTTATAGGCTCACGCTGTGTACGCCGACGTATAGCGTCGTTTGTGATGCGGTGGTACATTATACTCAAAATTCTCCTGGGGCACTTCATTTCGAAAGCTGAGACTTTTTGTGCATGGTCAGGTGCCAGGACTCACACCCATACAGGGGAAAGGGCAACACATACGCATCAAACATTGTAAATTTCGTCTCGGTTCTAAACACCGACGCTTTCCATATTTTGGTCATGTTATTAAAGGCGCCACTTGCCATGCCGATACGTATCGGGAGCTCATCTCCAAGGTCGCCAGTGGTGGTGATGGTTGCTCCTATGTATTTAAATTTAAGTACCATAATAGTTATACAAATAATTAAATATCTCCACAGTTTTTTTTTATAATAATTATACAGTATGAAGTTATTCACACTTTCTTGCTCCATGTACTAGCCACGGTATTCACTTGGGTCAAAGGATGAATTTATTTGCCTACTCTGGTTTCTCCTACATGATCATCACCCATCTTCATAATCGATCATCTGGTTTCCACAATCCCATATTACATTCATGCATAGCCAGTGTAAATTTATTATGTTTAGATTCTTGTGACCTTTTCAGGACTAGATCTTAAAGAAAAAATAACAACTAATGACTCTAACAATTCATTACTAATGTTCGATTTTTAAATGGAACATACCACTACGGGCTTACGACCGTCTTCTACTGTTATTTCGAAGGCTTGGTTGATGGTTGATGGTTGCTCTCTTGTTCTCAACAATTTCCAACTTTTATCTCTATTTTTCATTTTATTATTAAATTTCTACTTGTTGCATACATGAGATTTTTCGACATGTTGAACATGTTGAGAATTCTCATGATTAGGAGTTTCGGAGACAAACATTACCACCTAATGGCGAACGTTGTTAACGTAAAGTGATCACACTAAGCCAGCCTTCGAAATAACAGTAGAAGACGGTCGTAAGCCCGTAGTGGTATGTTCCATTTAAAAATCGAACATTAGTAATGAATTGTTAGAGTCATTAGTTGTTATTTTTTCTCGTAAATTTATTGATGTTTGATGACACTTGTATTTGGTTCGGCCCAATCTGAAAAAGCGAGAAGCAGACGTTTATGTCAGAATTCAAACACAGCATTCCAAGCTTTTTTTTTTAAACATGAAACTTTTCTCATTCAAAGTGAACATAAATTGGCTCTTCACAATAAGCAAATAAGCTTGCGTCGTGAAAGAGGTAGATGGTCGACACCTGGGATCGAACCTATGACTTCCAGTATGAAACAGTAAAAAAATCGTTAATCGTTAGATTACATATAATTCACTGATCAGTTTTTACTTTATTGTAAAAAAAATATTTGATCCGCGTTTGTTATGTATGAAGATGACATTTCACACGAAATTTTGTAAACAACAAATAGTAGTACGGGAGTGCTGGCAGCCGAGATGCGTTATGTCAGATTTGAATGATTTCGAGTAGGTGCAGAATAGGTGTCACACTTATGTTTTAATTTTTTATTTTGTATTATCAAAATATTGTCCTTTTAAAATCATACGAAATCTTTATGTTTTGGCCAAAACGAACTAATTTATGTTAATTTTAATATACCTACTTTAAAAGTTTTCTTTGAATATTTTCTACAAAACGTCATTATATTTATCATAAATTTAGTTGGTGCATCATGGTTGTAAGACCTCGATGATTACGGGAATGCAATATTTTGCTTTATTTGTTTAAAATTTCTATTATCAAAATGATAAACCAAAACAAAATGGACCAAAATATGAAAGGAGCACCTAATTGGACGGGAAAAAAACTTAATTACAGAAAGCGTTGTTGTATACTCGAAACCATTGTCGGTTGACATAAAATCCAACATGGCGGCCTAAAATCTACAGAGATCAGATTGAAATTTTTAGTAGGTAGGTACTTTTCTAGAATAGACGAATCGAATTAAATAAAAAAATACACATAACAAAATACATAGACCTTTAGATTTTCAAAATAATATAATTTTATTTTATTTCTAACAATACACACATATTTTTGCAATAGAAATGGGTTGTGACATTGACATTATTAGCGCCAGGGTGATGATGAAGTGTGACATTCCAAATTTTCGATAATCTATCACCGTGGAACCCAAGCTTAGTTGAATATTAGGTCGGGTAGAAGTTCGTTCTCTGGTAGCAAGAGATGGCAGCCGCAGTGCTCTGTGTATCGTTATAACTTGCGGAATGGTTCCCCGTGTTCTGAGCCCTTTAAATACCGCCATAAATCTGGCCGTGTTGCGAACAAACTTTAGCGATTTCAGCTCCTCAATGTTACGGAGCGATTGAAACTTTAAATTATTTTCCCAAGTATTGCCCCACAACTGGAGAAGGTATAAGTACACAACTACCTCCCAACTGAGGGTATTATGTACCAAATTGTAATCGACAAACTTAATATCTTACAAATTACTTCGTCAATTGCTTAATCCCCCTATTATAAATAGACCTGATTAAGAACACGCGGCTGTCATCTCTCTATTTTCAAATATATCCCTAGTAATTTTATTAAAATGACAAACTTTGTATGTTCTACTTTATTTTGTTTTTTTTTTATGCAATTAAGTTTGTCATTTTCTCGAGAGTGAATTGCCACATCGTAAAGAAGAAGAAGAAGTTTGTCATTTTAATAAAATTATTTTTAAATGTTCTACCTATAACGTTCCTCGCCACAACAAATTTGAAGATTTATTTTCCTAGAATCACACATTATTAAATGCACTATGAAAGATTTTCATCAAGTAACTTTATTTTGTTTCCATCGCTCATACTATTATGGGGAGGAGATGAACTTTGCTGGGATATGTGTAAAAGATGCCGAATGACAGTTGGCCGAGAAGAACGATGTTCTCTCTAATACCGCATTCCGCTCCTTCGAAGTACAGCTGAGGGATTTGGACATTTTGTGGGAAGAAGTCACAACAATGGAAAACTCTTGGTGTCTCCCTATGCCCCAAAGTGCTGTAAAGGGAGATTTGATTGATTGAAATTTACCGTAAAACAATTATCGTAATCTTTGATAAGATCCTTGGTTTTTGTTGGAGAAGGTATATTGTTAATATTAAGTTATTTATCATCAGCTGCCCTGAAAAAGACCCTATCTGAAGAAACTAATCCTTCGAAAGTAGTCAATGGTTTGTTTGAAATTTTCTCTTGAGCATCTCGTATATCATTGTTCTTCCGTGATGGTTATTGCACATGATTTTTCGGTAACTCCATTACGCATTTTTCCTGGTGAAGCTTTCTTAATAGGACAAGATGACAATTTTCTTTGAAGTTTTATCTTTTTGTGGTTCAGGATTAAAAAAAATCGGTCAACATTGTATTTTAATTCAGAAAATTATTGCGCGCTCATGTACAATTCATTTTCCCATTTCTTTTATGAGTAACAAAGGATGAGTAAAAATTTGATATTTTATATATAAAATTTCTCTATGCCTACTCGTCAAACCAAAATGCCAATCAATCCTTTATGTACTTAGATAAAATCTGAAGGATAAAAGTGGAGAAAACCTTAATACGAGTAGGTATAGTACACAATGTTCTATTTGTTGAACTATACGGCCACTCAAAGAGAAACTTCGAGATATGGAATAAAATAATAATATTATAGAATTTCCCACCCACGGGAATACATTTCGATTTACCTTTATCATGAATCCTATTTTGAATAAAATCATATTGTATGTTTTTACTATCAAAAGTTATTATATTGTCTAGGTGAGCGTTTCTCTTGAATTATTTTATGCAAAACAATCGTACTTAATCTATATGTATGTATTCGAAACCAAGTGTCATAAAAGATTTCATTTAAAGTTGTGATTTACTATAGGTATCTTTATCATTTCAATAACATAAGGCTATGTCGTCTGAAAAATAATCGCACGACCATGCGATCATACAATGTTCTCAATTTGAACGATCCGTCCGCGTTTGAGTATATGAAACACGTCGCGAGGACGCGCAAACGCTTTCCAGTTAGGTTAGGACACATGGTAAGGGTGGCCGGCGGACAGTAAAAACCTAAACAAGAACGTCAAAACGTGAAAAGAGCCCCTTACTCATAGCTGCTTACTACTGAAGCTGTTTTCTACTATTTTCTCTGCAGAATTGAATATCCAGTCGTTCAAAAGCTTTTAATCAAAAATTAAATGATTCAAGATGGACAATACAAAGATGCCAAGTTTAGTGTAAAACAGAGAAAAAAAATTAATAATCCAGAGCAGCAAGTGAGACGAGTAACTTCGTAGTTAAATTTGAATTATTCAATACTAGCTTATACCCGTCCTGTTTTACGTTTTTGATTCCGAATGTCAGGCTTGATCGGTAGGTAATTAAACAGGTTCTAGTCTAGCTTACCATTGCTTTGCAGACCTCTATAACTGACATAAGCGCAGAAAAAGAAGAATGAGACTTTCACAATTCATAAAAGAGAGAAGAATGACACTTTTAATGTTTATTAAAATTTTGTATGAAGATCCTAAAAAATAGAGTTTTTTAAATAGCTCTAAATATATTAAAGTTAATGCAGCAAATTGTATTAAAGAACCTTCTCCGGCATTTTGCACGGCTCTGCGCAGATTCATATCTGACGTAGCATTTGTATTTTGAGCGTGATGTTATGACATACGGTAAAAAGCAAATAAAAAAACATTTCTGAATTATTATTTAAGATAATAATTAAATAGCTATTACCACTAAGGGTTTTTGCAGTAACTTTGTAACACTTCATTTTAACTGAGTAAAAATTATTTTTATTGTAACTTTGTAAAAGAAGTGTTAACAATTATTATTATAACGTATAATATAAAGCACGACCAGTTTCGGGAGGATCAGACCTCTCATCATCAGGTGCAAACTTAATACTTTTATTATACCTACTAGTATGATGATGAGAGGTTTGATCCTCCCGAAATCGGTCGTGCTTTTTTTTATAGGTACTCAATTATTGTTAACACTATTGCAAAGTTACAATAAAAATAATTTTTACTCAGCTATTAGTACATTCGTAAAGTCATTATTATTATTTTTAGAAAAATGAATCTGTGCTTACTCAAAGTGAACACAAATGCACTCTTTGACTCTTTCACAGAAAGCTTGTGTCGTGAAAGAGGAAGATGGTCGGCACCTGGGATCGAACCCACGACCTCCAAACGATACAGTACGAAAGCCGGCGTTGTAACAGCTGGGCTACCAACCACTTCATTATACTTACTTTACGAGTCAGGACACTTCAGATTTTGCCAGTCTAGTTTGCAGCGACGGATATCGCCTTGCCACTTGTCACCTAAGTCTTTATATTCAAAAGTTATTGTAAATATATAAAGGACTTTTGTCACTTCACACTTTTATAAAGTTCAACTTTTGATTGGTTGTAATATTCTATAAGGCTTGTCATCTTTTTTTTACTTTTGAGGCCATGGCCGTTTTTTTCTAAACGTTTTCCGTTTCTTGGGACCTTGAAGACCAGCTGTCACTCCAGCTTTTTGGTGGTCTGCCTCTGGTCCTCTAACCCTCGGGAATCTCTTTGGACACGACTTTGGAGATCCTATTTTCTTGACATGATCCCTCCAAAAGCGTCTTCGCTCTCTACCCCATGGGATAATGTCTTTGATGTTACATCGTGACTTATTTCTTCGTTCCGAACTCTGTCCAAGAGAGTTACGCCCACTATAGAGCGTAGTGCAGAGTGCTATCATTTCTGTCTTTTGGAGAAAGTTTTTTGTCCTCTCTATATCAGCTCGAATTTCCCAAAATAGCCGCTCAAAGGCAGAGATAAAGAGTATATAGAGTTCATCAGGCAAGAGTGGCACTCAACAAAAGATCAAAGATACTTGAATCCCCCAATATTAACATCAAGGTGAGGAAGAATTTAATCAAGACTCTTATCTAGAGTGTATTGCTTTATGGCAGTGAAACATGGACTGTAAGCCAGAGCGAGTCCGCAGCGTTTAAAATTTGGTGCTATAGATGCATTCTAGGGATCCATTGGTCTGAACATATCACAAATGATGAGGTATTGAGTAGAACTGGGGAAAAAAGGCAGCTCTTAAAAAGAGTAGCCCAAAAACGCAATAAATTGATATGCCATAACATTTAGTACCCGGGTCTGCTCTTTACCATGATCGAAGGAGTGATTGAGGGCAGAAATCATAAAGTTCGCCCCAGAAATAATTATATAGACCAGTACCCCTAGTATAAGTTTTCGTTTTCGAATATCGAAACGATCATCGAAAGAGTTTCGTAAATTTTCCATACAAAAATGATCGAACTATTCGATCTTTTGATTTTAGAACACTATTTGCACGTTTATAAGCGCTTATTAGTGTGCAATAAGCTTTCGATGAAACTCGTACTAGCCCCACAGGTGATCGGAAACATGGGCTTCTGCACAGATGAAGTATCAGCTCAGCAACAGATGAAGAAGTATCAACTCTGGTTTTGATCAGGCTTGCTTATTCGCTTTGTTTTGGAGTTCGTTTTATCATGCATGCTTCTTCTCCAGAAAACTTTTCTCATATCCTGCCTGATAATAATAATGAATACAAAGGCATCATCTTTGAATATGTCAACAGGTGTAACATATTGATATTGTTTTATGTCGCGTATACACTAGGTTCATAGATAAATTCATCACATATAAATTGGCAAACCTTTCTATTACATGCTTAAGCTCAGTTTTTATAGAAAGTAATCGATTATACCTGAACCCACCCTAATGTCTCGCAGAACGATATTACACGATATTAAAACGTAATGTACGTGAGGGTCTGAGAGACGTCGACTGGGACGAAGCAATCCTTTCCAGCTATGGGACATTATCGTTATTTTTAATCGATTCCACCACGAACTTCAAATAATCATTATTTTTCATAAAATTTTATTAATTAGGTGATAATAATTATTCTAATAATGTACCTGGGGAATAAATTATAATACAAAGAGAACTGCGTCTGAATATATATTTAGTATGAGTGAGTTATTAGCATCAAAGGTTGATGTTGAGGAAGACCACAAAAAATGGCGGCGAGAATGGTCAGATACCATAATGTATTGAAACATCTTGACAATATGAAAAAAAAAATCATATTTTTGAGAACCTTTGATGTTCAATTTTTCTATAGGTATTTTTAAATAAATTATAACATCTTAATACTAAAACATTGATAGAATTAAGAGAGCGAGCTAATGAAAAATCATCATGTTGCTTTTTTGTGAGTACTTAATAATGAAAAATAAATAATACTTATATATTTTTTAAAATGAACTCGTGCTCACTCAAAGTGAACACAAATACACTCCTTGACTCTTTCACAGTAAGCTACTTAAAGCTTGTGTCGCGAAAGAGGAAGATGGTCGGCACCTGGGATCGAACCACGACGTCCGCACCAAACAGTACGAAAGCCGGCGTTGTAACCACCAGTCTACCAACCACTTAACTTTTGGATGATATTTCGAGGTCTATGCTCAATAATGTGCATTGCACATGCCTAAATACTTGAGGTTGCAAATATAAGTATCAAAAAGAAAA
The DNA here is from genome assembly GCA_963576905.1 of Mystacides longicornis. Lineage (NCBI taxonomy): Eukaryota > Metazoa > Arthropoda > Insecta > Trichoptera > Leptoceridae > Mystacides > Mystacides longicornis. Next base: position 18,090,943 of record OY756426.1, on the reverse strand, counting down.
AAAATATACCTTTAAAAACAATAATTTCTTCCATTTTATTAATTCGTCGAAAGATTATCTGTATCATTTTCGTATTCAAAATATATTATCTTTATTTTAAACACGTAATTTTAATTGTTATTCAAAGTGGTGTGTGAAGCAATCGCAGTTGGCTTTATAAGTATAGCGCATTTAATTGGGGAATACAGTAAATGAAGTCTGGAGTCCTATATTGGCCGAATGACTAGTTAGTTCCAGAAGGTGGTTCCAGAGGATCAGAGCCGGGCACTGGGACGGGTTCAAGGGGCGGGGTGGTTGAGGATAACGACCACCATTAAGGGCGTATAATGGCACCGCTTATCGACCGCAGTTAATAAACTTACAACGAATTCTCTTTGCAGCGTCATACTCCATCCGTTCATTTTACTTGTTATACGTGGAGCCTACGTTTATATTGCTATTATTTAAAGTTCAAGGAGATTTTTTTTTTATTTCTAAGACGACTATTCCCCTGAAGGCAGTTATTCTACGAGTGTGAAACGTTTGTGTTGAGGTCCTTTAACCATTCTATCTGACACTTGGATCGTAATCTTATTTCAGTGATCTTAAGACTTGAAATTGCCTATCACTAACGTTAAAGAAAACTCTTTTATTTTGTCGTATCTAATTTAGATAGGAATTTATTGTTATGTTATTACAAGTGAGAGAAAAAAGGTTTTGCCTTTTACACTTATTTAAAACGTATTTATGAAATTCCAGCAAAAGGGTTATTAATAATTGTTTGATGGTCCTATAAATTAGTTAAATAATCTCTTTAAGGGTCTCTTTCACTTCACCTTATTGGGGATTGCGGACAGTTATTTGACATTTCTTCCCGAAACTACAATATCTACGAACATTTTTTATTTATTTTTTACATTTTTAAATGAATCTGTGCTCACTCAAAATGAACACAAATACACTCTTTCACTTTTTCGCAGTATGCTACAAAGCTCGTGTCGTGAAAGAGGAAGATGGTCGGCACCTGAGATCGAACCCACGACTCGACCTCCGCATGAATCAGTACGAAATCCGGCGTCATTGTTACGAAAAGTACTAAAATTTAAGAATTATTAGTAGGTAGGTATCAAAATTTTAAATCACGAAGAATTCTCAAATAAAGTAGTTTAACTTTTGATTTCAATGATAATTTATCTGAAGGAAGATTACTTAATTATTTTAGGATATTCATAAAACTGATAAATTTCAATCGCTTACCCGTCATTATGGAGTATTTGAATCTCGTATAAGTAATAACGTTTTTAAGTTGACCCAGGTGGACCGGTCTGAAGTCCGCCATTCACGATCACTCCAAATGGATGTCATCCATCGTGAGAAATGTGACAATTGGGATTTTTTTCAATCATTATAACGAAATTTCACAACGTTAATACATGTATGTACTGCTATTAAAAAAACAGCAAAACACGTGTAGGTATCTTGCTGCAAGGATGATGACAAAAAGAGACAAAAGTTTTGGACCAAGTTTCAACACTGGATACGACGTGACGTGACGACTTGGACCACGTCCACTCGAGTTTCCTCATTGACGATCCGTTTTAAGTGATGGACGAATAGCTTGATGAGATTGAATAGAATAAAGGCATATGCGCTTATGTATGCAGATGATTTCGTACTTATGGCTGAGTGTGAAAATGATTTGCAAGAACAAGTGTGATGGAAAATTGTGCAAAAAACAAGATGATGATGATGAAGCAAGAACGAATTGTAAAATAACCGTTGAAAATGAACGTCTTGAGCAAGTGAATGAGTATGTGTATTTAGGAAGCATGTTTAGTTGGGATGGAAAGTGTGAAAAAGAAATCGAACGTAGGAAATTTGCTGGTTGCAGGGTGGGCGATGCACTAAGACCTATAATGAGAAACAACAACGTCTCACTACAGGCAAAGAAACTAGTGCATAACGCAATCCTGTTACCATCGATGATGTATGGTTGTGAAACGTGGCCATGGACGAAAAAAGAAGAATGTAGTATAAATGCAGTAGAGATGAAATCTCTACGAAGAATATGTGGAAAAACTTTATGGAAAGGAATGAAAATATTAGGAATAAATGTGGTAAGGAAGTAAGTGTTGTGACAAAGATGAAAGTTAATAAGTTGAGATGGTTTCGGCATGTGGAAAGAATGGTTTCAAACATAATGACAAAGATAATTCATAAGGCTGAAAGGGAGGTGTAAGAAAGCGTGACCGACCGAGAATGACGTGGATCGAACACATCGATTCCGTCCTCAAGGAAGGCCAGGTAAGAAGTAAGAGAAATAGGAGAGGGTGTATGAGAAATGTTATGTCGGTGGAAGAAGCGAAAGAAGTATGCTTGGATAGAAAAGAGTGGAGGTCTGTTCTCTCTGCCTACCCCTTACGGGACACGGCGTGATGGGTAAAAAAAAAAATTGAAAAAAAATATCCGACTAACCCTTTCACTCCACATCATGCATTTGATTTTCCCTTCTTACGGTAATTTATTGGAGTGTCATCGCACCATTTGGATGGATTGAGTAATCATGACTGATTACCTGAAAGAAATAATCCAACAATTATAAACCTTCATTGTTTTTGACAGAAGGCGCTTTGTGGTGGTCCATTTTAATTAAAATAAAACTCATTTTCCCAAATTAGTACAAATATTTAATATTTCTATGAACCGGTTGGTTTTCGGAGAAAATTTTCGCCAGTATGTTGTAAACAAAAGTGGTACAATAAGTTTAATAAACAACCTCGTGTTTCTATGGAAGACCAATGTCTGTCAAAGCAAATAGGCAATTATCTAAACTTTATTGATATTCCAATCACAATTTAATAATTTCCGACATTGTTAGTGTATGGACACGCACTATCGAATTATACTATATTATGTTCTACGTACTAGAAGCAGATTTTCCTACTAAAATGTGGCTATGGAAAAAGGACCAGCAGTCACCATGCAACGGTCAGTGATTCATAAAAGGTCGTCGTATTTTTTGCAATGTAGGTACCTTTTCTAGTATTCAGGGGTTCTAGAAAAAAAAACACATACTCAATTGTTGTATTTTCTATCTCATTCTCGTATATTTATCTATTCAACCATTAGGTTCTATCGAAAATACAAGAAACCATTCGATTAAAATGGCGACATCTCGAATAAATATATTTGCGACGAAAGAGTAATTGCATAGCGTAGTAATTTTTTTTTTTTTTTGTTTATGGCATTGCATCCAAGCTTGGACGATATCATGCCACCGACGAATCATTGATTTATAAAAATGGGTTATTTATTCAGTAAAAAGTATATAAAATAGTGAAATCAAAACAATCAGGAGTCAATTTGGTATTCTAGACTATTACTAAATTTTTCTCAACAAACCTATACAATAATCGATATATATCCACAGATCCCAGACTCAATAAATACTCCACACTCAGTGGGTACTCTACGTCTGGGATTTTATGGTAGAGCTGGAATCTGTCTCTCAAGGGGCAACCGAAAAGGACGTGGTTCAGCGTTTCATCATCGAAGCCGCACTCACAAATCGGAGAATCGACGAGTCCCAACTTAAACAAGTGGGCGTCCAGCCTGTGATGTCCAAACCTCATTCTGCATATTGTGGAGATTAGTGATCTGCTCAAGTTTTTTCTTTTGTACCATGGATCGGTACGAATTTGGCCTTGGATACGCTCATAATACGAGCCTTTGTTTAAAGATATTTGTTTCCATTGGTTAGTCCATTGGCTTATGGCATCATCATTCAAAATACGCAGAGTATCACTCTCAGGGAGAACAAAGTGGGGCGGGGTCTGGCCCGCAGAGGTGGCTAACTTTGCCAACCCATCGACCTTCTCGTTGCCCCTTATTCCACAGTGTGAAGGAATCCATGTTATTAAAATATGTTTATCATTTCTTTTAAGTTCAAATAGTAGTTTTTTAATTTCTAAAATCAGTGTATTTCGTCCAAACCACGAGGTGGGAGAAGAAAGTGTTTTTACTAAGGAAAGAGAATCAGAAAAGATTAAAAATTTATTTGGGGTGTGAAGTTTCAAAATAATTTGTAGTGCTTCCCTTATGGCGAAGCATTCGGCCGTATAGACTGATGCCTCTGGAGGAAGCATAAACAATTTTTGCAAATTTAGTTCCGGGATGAAAACGGCGGAACCACTGTTGCTGTTCTTGTGAAGTTTTGAACCATCGGTAAATATCTTAATATGTGATGGCCATTTCTGATCGATTATTGTATTGAACTCCTGGTTGATTCGCATCTCAGATACTTTATTACCCTTATCAAATCCAATGTTTTCAACAATGTTCGGTTGGGACTGGAGGGCTTCTAGAGGTACGCTGTATGTTGGACAAGGATACGGATATCTGATATCCTTAAAATTGGACAAAACAAAAGAAAATCCCCTACACAACATAGGTGCTGCCTTTCGAGCCCAAAATGTATTGTTTTTGCAGATGTTATTTAGATTAATTATATTGCGGAATAAAGGGTGGTCAAAATAAGAAATACGTTTAAGAATAAATCTTTTGGCGAGATAGAGTCTTCTTATCGACAAAGGCATCTCTCCGCTTTCTACCTGTAATGAGTTTATCGGAGTGGAGGGAAAAGCACCTAATATCAATCTTAGGCACTTTGACTGTATGCGCTCCAACTTATCTTCTAGATACCGGGGAAGTGGATCAAAGAGAAAACTTGCGTAATCCAAGTGGCTTCTTACCATAGCATTATATATATTAGTCATTGTCGAGGGATGTGATCCCCAAGTCACTGATGATATGGCCCGCAGCATGTTTATACTCTTCTCGCATTTGCTTATTGTATAATTGATATGAGGGTGCCATGAGAGTTTACGGTCAATCAAGGCTCCCAGAAATTTTATTTCATTGGTTTGAGGGATGGGAATGCCCTCTGAGAAGACAGATATTGTTGGGTTGATGTGTTTTCTAGAGAATACCATTATGTTTGATTTAGTTGGAGATAACTCTAAATGGTTGGTCTTTAGCCATCTGTTCAATATTTCAAGGGATTCTGTTAACTGCTTTTCTGCAATATGAATATTTTTGTGTGAGGTGTATATAGCCAAGTCATCAGCGAATTGTACTATTTTACAGGTTTTGTTCATTTTCCTCTCCAGATCAGAGCAATAGACATTGAACAAGATCGGGCTCAAGACTGAGCCCTGGGGCAGGCCCTTCCATATCTCTCGTCTATTCTCTTCCGGACCGTCCATTATAACGATTGTTCTTTTAGAAAAAAGGTGATAAATAAGTTTGGCTATGACATTCGGTACTGATAATTTAAGGAGTTTCAAGTAAAGCGTGTGAATATCTACATTATCATAGGCAGCTGTTATATCCAAAAAGGCAGAAACAGTAAATTCTTTATTTGAGTATGAAGTTAACACATCAGTTACTAAAATTGAAAGGTTATCTATACAACACAAGGACTTTCTAAATCCAAACTGAGAATGAGGGAGGAGCTGGTAATGTTCAAGAAACCATTCCAATCTATTTTTTATGAGGTGTTCGAACATTTTTGATATACATGAGGACAACGCTATTGGTCGATAGGATGATCCACAGGAAGGATCTTTACCAGGTTTAGGGATTGGTATGATCAACTGTTCACTCCATTCTTCGGGAATTTTACCTTCATTTAGAATCTGGTTAAATAATTTTACCAGACGGACCAGAAGAACGTCAGGAGATTTTTTAAGGAAAAGATAAGGGATGCCATCCAGGCCAGGAGCAGAGTTCTTTACTTTGTGTAGACATATTTTGAGTTCTTCAATTGAAAATGGAGAATCCAAACTACTGGAAATAGGTACGTATGGGCAAACCGTCTCTTGAAGCATTTGAGGTTTATTAGGTACATAAGGAGGGGCAATCATTCTCGAAAATTCTGAGAGCCAGAGATCAGATGGAGCCCGACCACGTGAAGAGGTCATAGAGCCCTTAAAACATCTTATCATTTGCCATACGTATGAAGGGTGCGAATTAGGGGATAAAGAAGAACAGAATTTTTGCCATCCTTCACGCTTTTTCTTTCTTAAGAGCTTCTTGGCTTTGGCCTGAAACTTTTTTGCATTCAAAAAATTTTCATCCGTTCTATTCTTTCTGTATTCCCGCATTGCCTCACTACGTTTCTTTGTTGCCTCATCACAATCAGAATCCCACCAAGGACGAGATTTTTTTGGTTTATTTGAAGATTTTTTAAGTGGGATACTTGCGTCAGCTGCAAGGTATAAAATGTTGGTTATCTCTCCATAATTTTGTTGTATATCGCTCTCCCAAATATCAGCTTGATCATTGGATAAGATGGTTTCAATGGTTGATTTGAATTTCTGCCAATCTGCTTTATGGACATTATAACACTTTCTACAATTGGTAGAATATTGTGGGGGAATTTTTATGTGGATAGTAAGGAATATGGGATAATGATCGCTGGAAAATGGATCTTGGGATACCCTCCAGTCAATCATACAGGCCAAGTCGCTGGTACATAGTGAAATATCTAAAGCGTTAGAATTTTGTCCAGGTGGAGCTAGTCTTGTAGGTGAACCGTCGTTCAGTATAAAAAGGTTGTTATCATCTATAAAGGATAGAAGTCTGTTTCCAGATCTATCAGACGCAGAACAACCCCATGCGGTATTCTTTGAATTCCAATCTCCCATCAATATATAAGATTCAGGCAAAAGTGATACAACCGTGTTCCAATAGCCACTATCAAAGCCTGCATTAGGTGGGATGTAAATAGAGACATAAGCGACATTATTTATTTTCACTGCTACTGCTTCTAAAAATGGGTTATAGGGAATATCGATGCGAGTGAAGGGTAAAGAATTTTTAAAAATCAAACAAGAACCACCTCCTCTGCCCTCTTGTCGGTCACAACGGATACACTGGTATCCAGGGATATTGAATGAAAAATTTGGTTTTATCCACGTCTCACTAATGGCTGCTAAATCGATATCAAAATTTGTCAACATGAAGCATATATCAGTTTTATTACTTACAGCGCTTCTAGCATTCCACTGAAGAGCAGTGATTTTCGATTTTTTAAATTGATTTTTATCCATTTTTTAATCAAATTAATAAAATATGTCAAATAAAAATTTACGGAAGAGGTTGGTTTTCTTTTTCTGTGTCTGGTGTAATGAAATTTTGGGTCTGTGTAGTGTTAGCAACGTTGGACGGTTTATCATTAATGTTTGATATTAAAGAAATAACAATTTGGAGTATAGTTTGAAGAAGAGAGTTAAGTTCGGTGTCATTAGAAATAGTTGTTTTGTCAGGAATGTTTTCCGACAAATTTTTATTTAACGCGAAGCCGTTGGGTGAATTTCCAACTTGTCCATTTACGATGTACAACAAGGAATCTATTGCCTTCTTATCGATGTAATTATTTTTGGGGAGAGATTCTCTAGATTTTTTTTGTGTAACTGCCACTTTAGGTTGGTTTTTGTCACAGGCGGCGGTGACTTGGCTGTAGGTTTTGTTTCTTAGGATACTTTTGCTAGCATGAGCATACGAAACATTTTCAGACGCCATGAATTTTTTAATGTTTTTCTGCCTGTGTAGTTCAGGACAATGTGAACTGAAGGCAGGATGGTCTCCGTTGCAGTTTAAGCATTTTCTTTCGTTGGAGTCTTTTGGACATGTTTCACTTGGATGATTACCCGTGCACAAAGTGCATCGGGGTTCTGACCTACAATTGGCCTTAACATGACCAAATCTTCCACACTTGTGGCAGATGATTGTGGGGTAATTATAAATCTCAACTCGTAGCGAGTTGTAACAAAGATATACGTACTCTGGTAACTTCTGTCCCAGAAACGTAAGAACCAGTGTGGTTGATGCTTTCCATTCAGTTTTGTTTTCATCGGTGTGCTTTCTATTTAAGCGACGGGCTTTGATCACTTTACCATAGCTTAAAGGAACTTCTACAAGGTCAATGATTTCATCTTCGGTCATATCAACAGGAACGCCTCTAACGACGCCCATTTTTGTTAACTTATACCGGGGGATGAATGCTTTCAGTCCATTGGACTCCATAATTTTGTTATTTAAAAATTCATTAGCTAATTTAGGGGTTCTGAATGTTATTCCTATTCTAGATCGTCCCTCAGCTCTTACCCCACCTGGAATAATGCCTTCAATATTGTTCTTGGTCAATATTTGGCCAAATTTCATTGGATGAATAGGCGGAGCTTTCCCATCATGGGAGATACTCTCTACCAGAACAAAATACGGAGCGGGGGCATTAGGGGGATACATTATGTCAAGATCTTTTTTAGGTGTAGGTTGATTATTTGGAGTGGACAAAATATCACCCTCTTCAGAGCTGCTCCGAGCTCTTTTGGATGGTGGTGTCAGGGATACCCTGCCCTTGTCAGGGGGCTCACTCTCCATTTTAAATAAACCAATAAATTAGGTTATCATAGAAAAAAAAAGAAAAAAAGAGATTAATTCTCTAAGGAGAAAAAGAAGAGATTGAAGAATAAAAAGAAAAAAAAAACTTTCTTAATTAAGATATCTTCTTATATCTAAAAAAAAACCGTCCTAAATACTAAACAAAACGAAAAATTACGAAATACGGTAGCGAAAAAATAATATTAAGTGGTCAGTTTAATAAGACCAACAAGTGTCTATAGCGTAGACACAACGCTGGGCGTCGCGCGACCCGCCGTATACAACAATAATATATTCTGCCGTCTGCAGTGTATTAATTAACAAAAAAATATTATAATAATTAAAATAAAGTCTATTGATGGGTAATCAACAAAAGGAAAAAAAAATAGTAGAAGTGTTAGTACAAAAACAAAAATTAAATACGAAAAAATAAGCAAATGTTTGGCTTAGCTGAATTGCACCGTCGATCACAACACAAAACACGTCCGCCGCCTCGACGCACTCAACTCTCTCCCCAGCGTAGTAATTTCTAAAGTCTTACTTCTCAACGTACCTACCTTCACAGTCTTCACACCTGTACCTCATGTATTTGTTATCTCTAATATAAATTAAAGTCGGGTTAGTGTTAACACTTATAACTGAACATATAGCAGGAAATCGGTTCCATATTAACATCAATATTATATTTTATACTATCCATTATCCATTTTTCAACTTTTTATCAGTTATTCTATTATTCGGAGCGGAGAAGAATCCAATAAATCAAACATCGAAAGAATCTGTCCAGCCGATCTCGAGTTATAAGTGTTCGCACTAACCCTACTTTCATTTATATTATAGATTGTTGTAACTAGGGAATCCAATCCCGCAAACCGCGGATCCCGCAAATGCGGGATCCCGCACCTTTTTTGCGGGATCAGAAATGCGGGATTTCTCATGCGGGATCCCGCACGTTTGCGGGACTGGAAATAAAAAAAATTTAAACAATAAGAATGGGCTCAGATAAAGTTCTGATTATTTATTAGATCCTGTACAACCTCATTAATGAAAGATTTATCAACTTTCGCTAGGAAATCGGGACATTTATTTGAAATTCACATGGAACATAATTATATTTTCAGTTTTTAAGCTACAACTAAATAAGTTTTGAATTTATATTTCGTTTTGTGTGAATCCTGTATCGGAATGGAACGAAATCAATGTCATTTGAACAACTATATGTCTAGGGATTCTCCCACGGTAGGGGATTTAGTCTCGAGCGTAGTAAATTGTCAAAGAAGGTTACTGCTTGATGCAATGTTAGTTACTCAAGAAACCAAAAAGATCGACAAAATACCAGGATAAGCCAGGAACTTGTAATGTCGCTATCTCGTCGGATAAAAGAACGCCGTACATCAATGACCGTTATATGGTTGTTAATCCTGGCATCTAACGATGGCTCAACAGAAGAAGATCCTTAGTGTTGAGAATAGATTTCTGTGACAGATTTTGGGGATAAGATGGTACAACAATGTCTCAAATGAGACCGTAAGCGCCAGAACAGCACAAAAGTCAATCACTTCGTGGATCCAGAATCGCAAATTGAGCTGGCTTGGCCATGTTCTCCGCATGTCCCCTGAGAGTCTTGAATATGCAAGTATTTACTACAATCCGGATGGAACAAGAAGGCGAGTCAGGCCGAAATTAACAATCAAGCGGGCATTCACTGCGGTTCTACGAGATGCTGGACTGAATTGGGATGAAGCTGTGCAACTGGCGCAAGATAGAGAGGCTTGCAGGAACTTTGTGGTGTCCACACTCCACATGCTACACACTGGTAATGAATATGGATTAAGTAAGTAAGTACATCAATGACTGTCGTATTGCTTTACTTTAAAAATCCAAGAAATATTCAGGATCTACAAATGTGGTGGACGATCCATTATTTTATCTGAGCAAAGCAAGAGTTGAAATAAAGTGTTGAATAGAGAGACTGCTGTCAGACGGGCGGGTCCAACAAGAAACTGAAAACCAGCAAGTTGATGAAAACGACATCAACGACGACGAAAAGGCATACCTTTAACGAATCTGTTAAATGATGATCCTTCGCTTACACTAGAAAATGAATGAGAACGTAGTCTCCATACCGAATGGGTAGCTAAGCCTAGACCTGTTGTGCCTGCATCCGTACCCACTCGAGATAATTCTCTTAATCTGATATTGAAACGTGTGACGATACTTTTTGAATGTGGAGGGAATAGAGAAAAGCACTTGGAAGTTGTAGAGGTGGAAATAACGGCTTAAATTAAAAAACGTTATAGCAATTTCATTAAATTTAAATAACGTTATTTTTAAAGGCTTAAAGCTTATTCATTTCATTAGTATCCGAAAAGACTTTCCTACAAAAAAAAATCATTCCGGTAAGGCGGTAAGCTATAATTTCGCTAAAAAATTCATTCAGTAAAGTCACGAATAAGTAGAAGAAGTTATTTTTATTTATCGAATGTTTTTATCAGCTCTCGTTATAATGCTCAGCTCTACTTGGAAACTGATGCTTATACTTATGTAAAGTCAATTCCGTCTACAACGTTAGACACTTTATCATTTCTTCGGAAGTATTATCAGAAAAAAAAAAACTAGTTTTTGTGCCTCTTAAATCAATAAATGTGTTCATTTGTTAATACGAATCAAGCTACCTTAAAAGAAGCTAAGTATTTATACCTACCTCTAAAACATTATTTTCAATTGTTAATAAGTAATAATAACACTTCTAATAATTAAAAAATACATATTTAATTTTATTTCATTTTTTTCTTAATAATAATGACCTACTTCATATAAAGAAATGTCAATCCCGCTGATCCCGCAAATCCCGCGGAATCCGCGGGATTGAGTTCACCAATCCCGCAGGCCTGCGGGATTGCGAAGTTGATGCGGGATTGGATTCCCTAGTTGTAACCTTTCATCCTTTGTGCTGTGTTTACCCCGTTACTACTGTTACACGAGCTAAAGCTTGGCCGTTTATTTTGTGAAAATAACAATTAAATAAAAATGTGCAGGAAATAATAAGATTGCTGTTGGAATACAAATCTAATAAACAAACACGCAACAATCGGGTCAGTTCCCCTTGTTTATGAAAGGAGATAATCCGAATGTATACAGTATACAATACTTATGATTTGCGATACGATAGCAAAGGAAATTTTGGACTGAACAATAGTACCTATCTACACTCATAATCGTCCACTGTGTCCATTATTTGGATGTTTAAAAGGTTAAGCTAAGCAAATGTTACTTTGTATTTTAGATCTGCTGATTTAACGAATTACATTAAACTCTATACTAGAGCGATTTCGGGACTGGAAAACATTATCTATATTAATATGTGAAGGAAAAACATTGTGACTATTTTACGAAATTTGCGCGAACGGAGGAGTACGAAATTTCGCACACTTATATTTTATATAGAGAAGGGGTGGCAAATGTTAATAATTTTTAAAAATATTGAAAAAAAAAAACACTACGCATACTACTGTAATGTTATGTATTTCACTCACACGCACACTTCGATGTATTTGACACAGATCTTTTGTACATCTGTGGTCACATTGAGAATAGATTAATATTTTTTGTATTTAATAACCATAGAAAAAATATTTAAACATATCAAAATTTCAAATTTGACGTATCCATGTCATTACTTTGGACAGAAAATTGTGAAAAAGCGCTCGCTCAGTCTTTGAAAAAGGAATCTTAATAATGTTCAAATTTATAATCTAAATTAGTTATGGTTTATGGTCGCATTTCGATCACTGGCCGACCACTAGTAGAAAAGATATAAATATTTGAAGGTACCTACCTTTATGATTCATTTAGGTTTTTATTTATCCTTTTTAACGATTTTATGATATGAGGAATCTGTTTATTTAATTTATCAAGTTTTAATTTTGTGGATGAAATGCCAAAAAAGGAGAAAGTAAAAGTTTTAGTTGAATAATATGAGCAAGTAAAAAACGCACTTAAAAATTTGATTCTCATTTTTACTTTGCCTTTACTGAAATTTACGTTCAAAACATATCTTTATTCAATGATTTCGAACTATTATTTTAGTATGTAAATTATGTGATAATTGTTAGGAGATGTTTCATCAATAGGCGGAGTTAGGTATGTTTTTTCAATGAGAGGTTGTACAAATACGGACTATATTATGTTTGAAAACAGGTAGTAAAATCCATCATATTATAGTGGCCGGCGGGGGATTTTTTTCAACAAAACGAATCTGGGTTCACTCAAAGTGAACACAAATAAACTTTTGACATATTTCGCACAAAGGCTTGTATCGTGAAAGTGGAAATGGTCGGCATCGGGGTTTGAACCCAAGACTCTCAATACGCTGTAGGTACTTACGAAAGTCTTCTACTGATACCACTGGGCTACCAACCACCTCGTATGTACTCATACTCGTGCGTCAAACTGAGTATTTAAATTATAGTTTGTGTCACATGTGACTTCACAAAGCATAGGCATATAATATAGTGTATCAATATGAAACTGATTTTTATAGGTACCTATATCGTTGATGTTCTCTGTTAAAAATTTCAAATAAATGAACACATTAAAAAATTATAAAATATTATTCGAATCATTAAGTGCAGGGCTCTCTGTAAAATATGTTGGAATCTATCGAAACGCTACAGGAACAAAGTTATTTTGCAAGATAGAAAACAATGGCCGATAATTCTTTCGGCCAATACTACGATAATTCGACGGCCGAATGCGCGTGAGAAGCAATAATTTAATTTTCTTCTCTATTGAAATAATATCGTCCTTACATTAGGGACTCGAAACGAGGAAGGCTCTCTCTTGAACTGCTCCGTTCCTTCAAAGTAGAGCTGAGAAAGGGCTCAGCTGTTTCAAATCAGAAAATAATGATTTTTATGCATATGAATGCTTAATAAAATTATGAAATTTTAGTACAATATGAATTTGATGATGTAAGTATGTCATATAGTTTGAGTAAGTAGGTTTCGACTTTAAAATTTACAAAATTGTTACCTTAAAAGACCATGTAAGATTAAATGTTTTGTACGAAAAAAATATGAAACAAAAATTGTGTAAGATGGTGTAGAAAGCAAAGGTTAATTCTAAAATATTTCAGTCATATAGACCTCGAACTCGCGAAAACCTCCTAGAAGATGGAGAATCATACTGAGATCAACATAACAAAAGGATGACTAAAAATACGTCATTAAAAGATCCGAAAAAAGAAGTAAATTTTTGTATTCTATTCCCAAGTCATTGAACAGTAGGCAAAATTCGTCCGAATACCGAACAGCAGCTTCACTTAAAAAAACCACTCAACAAAACGATTTATATTGACGTAAATAAAAAAAAAATACAAAAACAACACCGACAAAACAGTACTTTTTCGTTGAAGTTTACAAAGTGTTGAAAATTGTTTACAAACAATTGAACTTGCTTGAGACTTAAACTCAATATTATGGTAAAATACAAATATAAAAGTGAAATTGGGGAAGAGCGGGATAGAAGGTATTTAACTAATGGTCTACAAAGTTAAATTCGACATCACTTCTGAACAGAGGAAAAAATAAAAAAAAAAGTTCCCCGAATAAATTTTTATGTAAAAATCGTTCCAATACATTTTAGGTGGAGTTCTTATTTAAGTTTAAAGACTGCTCTGGAATATTGATTCCCTTCGCCACTTCTTGGTAAAAAAACAAAGGCGCTCTTCTTTTTCAGCGGCTGCCATCACATTCGACCCCTGCCTCATTTGGAATATCAAACGACGCCCTTCTAAACTCGATTTTTAGCTTTATTCAACTCTGACAATAAAGTATTTAGTTCAATCTAAAGTTCATTCATTAAAATGATTTTATCCACATAATGTACGAATTTTTGATTTAGTAGTTTATCTATTGAAAACAGATTTACGAAAACTTTTTCTTGTACTAGTTCTACTCGTTATTCCGATTTAGAACTGCATAATATTGTGGCAAATCAGAGCAGCAAAAAAATGCCCTGAAATAGTACGAACTAAAACGTTGTACGGGTGTCGGCCTCTCTCCGAAGAGCTTTCGGACTATCCCTTTACCTTGCTATATTTCGAGTTTTAGCTCTTTACTCTTAAGGAATATCCAGGGCCGTCGCGTGGTTTTTAGGCGCCCAAGGCGAGTCTTTAATCAGCGCCCCCCCCCCCTGAGCCTCAGTCTCAATTTACTTCGTGATGTTCGTCTATTGATGTGCCTCCTGTAATTCTTTTTTCTGCTTCAAACCACGTAGCCATATATTTGAAATGGTCTGGTGACAACTCATGGGATTTTAAACGGTTTCACAAATTTTTCCAGTTGTTAAAACCCATTAGTTGACCATAATGTGACTTTGATGAGGGATCAAACAATTTACAACAGAAACAAAAGATAGAATCTGAGTTTTCAGAATAAATCAACCACCGCAACGCCTTGATATTTTTCTTCATTTTCAAAAAAAAAAACCGTACCAATATTATTTTGAAAAATGCCTATTTTCGCTATTTTTGGGGTAATCATGGTCTTCTTTAGAATATTCAGTCGGGCCTTTCAAAACAAGCTCATCACGCTGATTGTGTATGTAAGATGCGCTGGCCACATTACAGGATCTGAAGAAATCACCGGCACCTGCTTTGATTTGGAAATAAATTCCCTTTCTTCTGACAGTTCCATTACTTTTTTATTGTTACTATCACGATCACTGTGGTCACGATCGCTTGTACCGGTATCATCAGTAGGGGATGTTACAGATACAAATTCAGTGTCTTTGGCCCCTTGACTGCTAATTTGTGAGGAGGAACTACAGCTATATGCAGACGTACGGGTTTCAGCTACGGTAGCATTTTATGTTGATTGACCGTGTTATGTTGATTGACCGCCAGGGCGTGCTGAGTGGGGTTGAGCAGTTACAGGGTCTGGAAGTTGTACATGACTACTTCGTGTACCAGGGCTCCCTCGTCAATGATCAGGGCACGTGTGAACCTGAAATCTGCCGAAGAATCCAGATGGCAAAAGGGGCGATGACCAATCTGGGGAAGATATGGAGGAGCAGAGTGATTAGATTACCCACGAAAATCAGACTGGTGAAATCCCTGGTGTTCTCAATATTCCTATATGGTGCAGAAACCTGGACCATGAAGTCTCGTGATCGATCTAGGGTGGACGCTTTCGAGATGTGGTGCTGGAGACGCCTCCTCCGCGTATCGTGGACGGAACACAGAACAAATGACTCCATCTTGGCAGAACTAAATATCAGAGAACGGCTGTCCACGGTGTGCGCGCGACGTGTCATACAGTTCTTTGGACACATTGCGAGACGCGGAGATGATAATATTGAGAGGCTTCTCCTAACTGGAAGAATCGAGGGCGTCAGAGCTCGGGGTCGGGCTCCGATGAGATGGAGCGACCAGGTCAAAGAGGCAACGGGTGGGACACTATGGGAGAGTTGACCGGGGACTTTGGGGACGGCTGGTTGGGATGGTGGGGAGTGGCGATGGTCACGATCCTCAGCAGTGAGGGAACGACGAGGATGAGGTTGAGCATTTTATGCTGTATAAGTTTTAAAAAAATTGGTTAGTTTTGGCACTTTACTTCATAAAGTCTCATTCGCTTACTCAGACTCACCTTCCTTGTTCAAGTTTCTCCTTTGCGCCCCTGACAACTTTTTCGACATAATGCTTGAGTTTTACACCAATCCCTTAATTTCAATTCAACATTTATTTCATTTCCGTATTTTATAAACAGTACCGAAATAATGCTTCTTGCCAACTAACTTATCCTCCTAAGGGGCAGGGTACTGTAAAAAGTACTTAATCAACATAGTCATTCAGACCCAATCTAAAATTTTGCTGCCTAAAATAAACGCCCATAGTACGCTCGTTCCCTGGATTGGCGACGTCTCTTAGCCAAAATTTACAGTTGCTCGCTCGGTTGCAATAACAATTAAGGATGAAATGAAAATAAAATTTAGTTAGAGTTTTTTTAAGATTTAAATTAAAAAATTGATTAAACTTTTATTCCAAATATTGCGTTCCTTTGGGTTTTCTCAGCTATGAGTTCGCATGTCTACTGCGTACTACATACTACATACTGCGGTCATGACTCGGAGTGTTTTTATACTTACTCAGGCGTTCCCCAAGGTTCAAATCTAGGTCCACTGCTTTTTACATTGTTCATAAATGATATATATAAACATATAAATAATGCTAAATTCCTCCTATACGCAGATGATTTGAAGTTGTTCAGGGAGATCACATGTTTGGGTGATACTGAACTACTACAAAGGGATATCGATTCGCTTGTAGATTGGTCTGATTTGAACAAATTGAAGTTTAGCGCCCCAAAATGTCATATAATGACATACACCAAAAAAAGAAATCCCATTAGGTGTGATTACTCGATGGAAAACTCCAAACTAGAAAGAGTTTTAGAAGTGAAAGATCTAGGAATTACATATGTCGAAAACTTTTCATTTCACAAGCATATTGAGATTACTGTAGATAAGGCTGTGAGAATGCTTGGATTTATCATCAGAAGCACAAGTAATTTTGAAAATCCCAAAACCATTAAAATACTCTATGACTCTTTGGTGCGCTCCATACTGGAATCTGGATCGATTATTTGGTCTCCATATGAAGCAACTTACATTCTCAAGTTAGAAAGAGTTCAAAAGAAATTTGCCCGATTTTACTACAAACTCACGTATGGGTACTACCCATATTTGTTCCCATCTTTATTTGTAAACGGCTGTCTAGATATGTCCACACTCCAAAAACGTAGAAAGGAGTATTTAGTTAGACATTTTTTTAAAGTTCTTCGCGGCATTATAAGTAATCCAGATATTTTGCAATTATTACAATTATATGTACCTGATTGCTATGGCAGATCTCGTCGTCACAATCTGTTTTACTGTCCATCTGGCAGAACCAATATTGTGGCTCATTCTCCGATAAACACAGCATGCCAGCTGCTCAATGATATGTCCGAACAAATCGATATATTTAACGTGGAATATAATGAGTTTAAAGATGCAGTTTATTTCATAATCAGGTAGTTAGTTGCTTGGAGCGACTCTTAGAATTTTTGTTTCCCTGCCTAGTGTTTGAATCTAAATTAATTATGTTTTGTATTTGAAAACTCATAAAAATTGTTTATGTAGGTTTTTGTATCCACCTGTTTGATCCAAGCATCTTCCATAGACCGTATGAAACATCGATGACTGTAATCTTCGATGTGTACGCTTAACTCTCTACTTTATTATTAAATATTGTGAATACTACATTGTGTGTGTATGGGTGTACGGACGGCACTGCGCACTGCACTGGGTACCTACCTGTGTCCAGTGTGCGCGGCGCGGTGTTGTTTTATTCAGTCATTTATTCTAGTACTAGCTGATACCCGTCTTGCTTTACGTTGTTGATTTGGCTAGTCAGACTTGAGCCGTAGGTTATTGAACAGGTTTTGTATGCAGCTTTCCCCTTCTCAGGACCAGTAGGCCTAGACAAAATGCATTTGGCAATCGACTACAAACGACTTCGACAATGTAGAGTAGGAAGAAAATTAACTGTCCACTTTTTATATTTTATATTATAAGGATCATTGTTTGGTTTGAATAAATGTTTATATGTTCCAGTGGACAGTTAATTTTTTCGCACTATACATTAGCGAAATCTTTGTTTGTAGTCGAACGCCAATTTGAATTTGTCTACGGCGGCAGGAGTATATATTATCTTAATAACTGGGTACACACGTAACGATTTATCTTTAAGATTTGACCGATAATCGCTAATTTTCAAAAAAAATTTTCGCTAAGATTTAAAAAATGAGCGATTATCGGTCAAATGTTATAGATAATCTATCATTTTCAAAATTTTTCACGCTAAGATTTAGAATGTGTACCCAGCTAATGTTTCAAAAAGGAAAAAATAAGAGTCACTGCTAAATATGCGAAAAATTTGAAAAACTAATGTCACTTTCAATATTTATAAAAAAAATAGAAGATGAGGAAAAATTAATACTCACTGTTGAATACGCGAAAAAATTAAAAGAAGAATGTAGTTATACATAGGTACCTACTTACCTAGTATTATAATATGTGTAGTTTTTCCTAACGAAAACCTCCATACTGTGTGTAGATATAGGTACCTACCTACCTAGTATTATATTATGTATAGTTAGTTTGACCTACTTATGACTGTAGTGATAAATTTAATGAGGTACCTTAGGAGAGAGAGGGTGCAAGCGAACTCTGCTTTACCGGCTTTAGTCATCTGTCATGGCGTACATATTTTATAAGAAGTTTCGGTGAAAATCTTTATAAAATAAGAATTAAAAGACTTCTACTTATATTTTTTGTATTTCAAATCAAACTTCGATCGATTTTGTACATTTTCATACCGTAATGCTACAGTTCTACACAAAATTTAGACGTATAATTTTACTTTTAAAACATGACTTTCTCATTTTTGTATGAAGATTTAAAATTTTTAGAAATTTGTAAATAATTTAAAATATATTTAATGAAATGTAAATATTTGTATCTCAGATTACCACAATTGTATTTGCGAAAAACTACGAAGAAAAATATTCAACGCAGAACCTACGGTTTTAGCGTGATGCTCTGACATACAGTTGGAGTGAAACAAATAAATATACATACATTACTGAATTATTATGTAGATTAATAATTATTGTCCGCTGTGTGCCTGTATTATGTTTGGGTACCTATATGGAACTGTCGTGCCTACCTATAATAGTTATATCTGTGCCTTGGAGCGTGGAGTGTGGGAGTCCACTTTTTTGCGATTTTGACTTAATGATACAGTTTTATTCGCAATTGAAGGTTCTATAAGTGGTCAAAATATTGAAGTCACCACTTGTTAAAAAAGGTGACTTTTGAAATTTAAAATGTTTAAGTCCAATTTTTGTTAGAGCATAATCCATTATATTCCTTATTATAAAGAATATTGAAAATTGTATTAATTAAACATAAAACATGGTCTAATTGGTGAAAAAAAAATATTTTCAGATTTAATATTTTTCATATAGAAAAAAAGTTCGCGTTTTGTAATTTCAAGTTTCACTAAATCCTCTCTCCTGCAAAATTACTAAAGTGTGACTCCCGCACTTTGTGCTCTAAGGTACAGATATTATTTTGAACCTGCGCAAAAATACTCAATGTATTGCACCTATTTTGTCGACACAACCCGCTCAGATTGTTGTATTGAATGTTTTTTGTTTTTGATATTGTGTTTGTCTCTCATTGCTCAGCGCAAAGGGCTTTTGCCTGTTATGCTGAGTAATGATTTTTTGATTGTATAAAAAATAAATAAATAAAAATAAAAATAAAATGTCGTGAATCCCTGGACTGTACTACAAACAAAATAGAATTTGTTTTAACCACGTCGGCGCCCAAGGCGACCGCCTCGGTCGCCCCACCCACGCGACGGCCCTGGGAATATCTATGCTTTTGCCATGGAATGATTGAAAGGAGAGGGGAGAGGCGTTTGTTCAGCAAATCGACTTAGACAGACTGATGAAGAAGAAGTGCTTCGGTCTCCAAAATAATCATCTCTCGGAATTCTGTAGAGATTTTCATTCTTAGGATGCGAACACAAATCTATAGTCTGTCACACACAAGCCAAGTTTTTTCATGAAAGAGGATTGTATCAGTCTTCTTGACTGGTCACAACACTTAAATTAGTTTGCAGCAATGCTCACTCCACTCCACCCTATCCATAGTTGGTCTTTCAATTTCATCATAGAAGGTTCAGCGTAGTCCAGATAAATGTACAGCTAGAAGGTACTCTTGACGAGATCGTCTTTCTCAAAATCTGCCTTTAATTTTTGAAAGCACTCATTCAATTCGTTCATTAATATGCATCCCCATAGGTATGAAGCACGACATACGCTGCAGCTTTTGAATTCTATGTAGGATAAACATTGCATCAATATTGAGAAATCGGATAGTTTGTAGGTATGTAGGTCAGTATGTAGTTTCGATGTTTTAACAGTAGGAACATACAATGATGTTCTCTGATTTACTTCAGAACGGACGTACCCCAGTGGCGTAGGGGAGAAATAAGACAGTAAGATATTTCACTAATTCACACAAGGGACCATTCGCTTTAAAAACTAGCTAAAGCTATATTTTCATAATAAATAAAATAAAAAAATAGTGTATGAATAAAATAATAAACTTACTGCAAGATAAAAATAGATTTTTTACTTTAAAAATGTAATATCGTCCTTCAGAACTTTCAACATTAGTTTAAAAATTGTGTCGTATTATTTTATTTTTATTCTATCATATTTATGGAGAAGGTTTTTGGATAAAATAGGTCCTTGAATTTTCTTTTAAAGACAGGCTCATGGTAAAGGGTTTTTTGTAATACAATAACATTGAAAAATGGTGTGATTTTGTATAAAAACACCAATATGGTTAAAAATCTATATTCATCAATCAAAAGTGTTTGAAAAATAATGCAAACTGCAGAATTGTAAACAAAGCCAATTAACAAAGATCATGTTCACTGCTAAAAACGGTTGTAACAATGTTTCGCCTCTGAAACAGAACGGTGTACACTTCGCCACAAATAGAACAGCATCAATCTTAGTTCAATCCGTTACCTAAGGGTAATTTATTAGCACTTGTTCCGCCCTGGAATATTTACGAGTGTGTGTAGCCACACCGCAATAGTTCCACAAGACAACCCCTGTGTGTGGGGGTAGTTTTATGATGTCCAACCCGTAGAATATTTCCAATGGAATGGAAACTCGTAAACTACTTTGAAATATTTGATTTTTATTACATATTTTATATCCATTTTCCTGTCGTTATTTCCTTTGGCTGCTTCTTTGAGTTTGTTAAGTACTTTCTATTTAATTTCATAGAAGGGTTAGTGCCCCATGAAAAAATATATTGTTTGTTTTGTTTCTTAAAGATTTCGTCCATTAGGTATCTTCGTCCCTTCGTTTGGAGTTTTTGTGTGAGTACTTTCCTTGTTCATGTGTGTATCAAAAATTTTGAGACGTGGAGTGAATTTAATGACGCAAGCTGTTATGCAGTTTTTTAATAGCTGTAAAGTACGAACTTCCTCTTCTAAAAGCATCGTCAATAAGTAGCTAGGTACAGAAACAACACAACAACTTTGACATTTCATTCGTTTGAATAGCTTCATATTTGAAAATAATAAGACAAAATCTTCTTCAGTTCACATTACAATCTTCTCGATGTGTTTGATCAAACACTGCTTTATTTAAAAACTACGATCAGTGGAAAAATATCTCTGCGATAGAAAATATTACGATCAAGCTGTCATCGAGATAGGTTAACCCATATCGCTTGATTGTGAGCTGATCCCTGTAGATTTTGACCCGCCATATTTGACCCGCTGTTTCGAGTCTACAAGAACGCTTTTTGTAATAAATACACTGTATTTAAGTTTTTTTTCCGGTCCAAATATGTGCTCCGTTCATATTTTGGTTTATCTTTTTAATAATAGGAAATTTAAACAAATAAAGCAAGTAGGTATGCACACCAATTGATTAGAAAGGTTGGCAAGAAACTTTAAGGAAACAGGTTGGAGAAAGGTGATTTCACAGTCGGGAGATCTGCGGCCGGGTTAAATGATTTTCCTGTGAATGTCGAAGGTCTTTCTTCTTCTTGGAGTGAAATTATTTAAATACGTGATTGAATCTGTTGAAAGTTTCCTAAGATTCACGTGAAACTTTCGATTGGAGTTAGGTTTCAAGTTGATCTCAAATTAAATGAAGTATTATTGTTCTTATTATTTACTTGTACCCTCATTATTATGCCGTTTAACAAGTTCTTCTTAAAACTATTTATTTCATTTGAGGAATACTTTAAGACGGTTAATAACAAATTGATGGATCTGTTTTTGGAAGTAATTATATCTGTTTTTAACAAGTCGATTAAGCAGTCAAAAAATTAAGCTAAAATAAAAAAAAATACCTCATTTCTGTTGTAACTTAAAGTTTCTTGGATTGCAATATGCATCAGAATCATAAGTTTGAGTTTGTTGGTATATTTAAGTAAGTATGTCCTTAAAGAATTTACATAATAAAAAATAAGGTACCTACCTAGGTATTTAAAAAAAACTTGGTAAATCATAATTGTAGTGAATGTAAGGACTTTTGAGTATAATGAAGTCAAATGTAAAGGTTTTTGAAAAAAAATGTCATACCGGGTCTTAAAATAGATAAGTAGCTTCATGCAATATATTATGATAAGATAGATACATATGTATATAAGAAAAAGTGGATGGTAGTAAATGCAATGAGTTTCTAGGGAGTGGTGCGTCGTCTGACAAGACAAGTGTGTTTGTAAATTGTGCCAATGTTTTGTCACTACTGTAACCACATAGATAATTTTCTACACTGACACATTCACCGCTGGTTATAGCAGTACCGTATTTCTAGAAAAAAAAAACAGATCATAAGAGTTTTAAACTAAAGACGATTAACTTCATACAATGTTGAAATTTGAATTGCGAACTCGAGGTTAGGTTAGGTTGAGTTGCCACTGAAAAATATAGTAAAGAGGGTAAAAGCAAATTTTGTTCTCATTCAAGGCGATATTGATTATATTTTGTTTATAAATATTTAAACTTTTATTTTACATACAATGACATACATACATACATTATCCTTTTAAGTACATACCCTCGCACACCGCAAGCCAGCCCGGAGGAGACCAATTCGCAGCAGACCCGGCCTGCACGAATCTAAAATTGTGTTTAGCTATAAAAAAAATAATAGAAGGATCATATTTGGTAATCACTGTAGTGTCTGTACTATCCAATAGATACAGTACGCGGTCTCACGTACACTCGGTAGAGGGTGCAGCTGTCCACAAGAGCTACGAGTCAGTCGCTGTGCGAGACGCAGAGGGTAGGACGTGTGCTTGCACCCCGGACTGAGGTAGTGGTGAGCCCGTGCAAGACGAGTTCCGCATGGTAAGCTAATAGTGAACACTACATATGGCGACGAGGTAAAAGGTTAGTAAAAATATTATGCAATAGAAGCTTTAATTTGCGAAAACCTGTAAATTCTCTTACGTTATGAAAAATGTGATTAGATTTTTAATGGTACTAAAGATTTAAATGGCTCATCCCAAACGGTAGTTTGAGAAGCAATTTATAAGATAACGTGGATATTATTTTTCGAGTATTTGTTTCATTTCAACATTGAATGACATAGATGTGATAACAATGTATATATTATTATATTTGAATAAAAGTGTTAAATTTTAATGAAACCATAACAAAAGCCATAAATGTAACTGCTTTACAACATCTTGTACATTACAATACAAAATATTTTGACCAATATTGAACATAACTACATATATATTAATTAAAATAATGATAAAGCAATATTTCATCTATGTTCAAATTGACATTAATAGAAGTACAGGTTTGTATGCGTTAATATTCTTGTAAAATTTTGTAAAATCAATATGAAAATAAAAAAACGTTTTTCAAACAAATTTTCGTGATTATTCGGTTGTATTACATTTTACAGCAATTTAATGCTGATATTTACTGTGTGATATACATTATTACACACAACATTCAAATTTTCAAATTCAAATATTTTTATTGAGAGAGTGAAAAACACTCAAGGTTCATATACACAATATTAAAATTTGTAAATTTTTTAAATATGTTTTGCCCTCAAGGTTGAGCAGAGCTCGTGCTTTGGGGGATTAATTACATTATGAAATATTTGATTAAACTCCTATACACTGTATCGGAAATGACAAACCACACATCGAAAGAAGTGTGACCTTTGGCAGAATCATCACGACTATTTCAAAAAAAAAAAGAATACAAAAAATGAAACACATTCCATACGGGTTGTATTGGAAATGGATGAAGGTAATTTTGACATCCATTATATTGGATTTATCTATTATTATTATTATTATTGAAGGTACTTGACGTCCATTAAATTGGATGTAACCATTGACAACCATTAAATTAGATGTAACCCTTAACAACCATTAAATTGGAAGTACTTGACAGCCATTAAATTGGAAGTACTTGATGTCCATTAAATTGGATGTACTTGACGTCCATTAAATTGGTTGTAACCACTGACGACCATTAAATTGGTTGTAACCACTGACAACCATTAAATTGGTTGTAACCTTGACGACCATTAAATTGGTTGTAACCATTGACGACCATTAAATTGGTTGTAACCATTGACGACCATTGAATTGGTTGTAACCATTGACGACCATTAAATTGGTTGTAACCATTGACGACCATTGAATTGGTTGTAACCTTGACGACCATTGAATTGGTTGTAACCATTGACGACCATTAAATTGGTTGTAACCATTGACGACCATTAAATTGGTTGTAACCATTGACGACCATTGAATTGGTTGTAACCTTGACGACCATTAAATTGGTTGTAACCACTGACGACCATTAAATTGGTTGTAACCTTGACGACCATTAAATTGGTTGTAACCACTGACGACCATTAAATTGGTTGTAACCTTGACGACCATTAAATTGGTTGTAACCACTGACGACCATTAAATTGGTTGTAACCACTGACGACCATTAAATTGGTTGTAACCTTGACGACCATTAAATTGGTTGTAACCATTGACGACCATTAAATTGGTTGTAACCATTGACGACCATTAAATTGGTTGTAACCATTGACGACCATTGAATTGGTTGTAACCTTGACGACCATTAAATTGGTTGTAACCATTGTCGACCATTGAATTGGTTGTAACCTTGACGACCATTAAATTGGTTGTAACCATTGACGACCATTAAATTGGTTGTAACCATTGACGACCATTGAATTGGTTGTAACCTTGACGACCATTAAATTGGTTGTAACCATTGACGACCATTAAATTGGTTGTAACCATTGACGATCATTAAATTGGTTGTAACCATTGACGACCATTAAATTGGTTGTAACCATTGACGCACCCTTAAAATTTATCTGGAAGCCATGGACATCACACATCCAGTAAAAAAGAGGGCTACATTGTTAGTTCCAGGGGAAGATGCACTGCAGGACATATATTATAACTTACCCGGGGAAATTGCAGATCCTGGAGATAAAAGTAACATTTTCGAAATAGCTGTTCGTTAGTTAGATAACTATTTCCTTCCTAAACAAAACAAGACATTTGAACGGCACACTTTCCGGCTCATTAAGAATATTTTGAAAATATCTTATTAAATTAAGAAATCAACCAGCAAAATGTAAGAAAAAAAAACCAGATGAGCATATTTTATAATTGATCATATACTAGAAAAATCTTCATTAGAATTAAGAAAAAAAATGGTAACTACGGGTGATGAAATCACATTAAACAAAGTAATTACTATAGCAAACACTTTGGAAATTGTGAGCTATCAGCTAGATAGTTATGAAAAAAAAAAAAAAGAAAAACTTGGTAATTACCGGAAATGCGGTAGAACAAATTTAAACCACCAGAAGCATAAGCTTTCACAATGCGGAGCAGAGAACCTTAAGAAGCGACAAGGAAGAGGAACTGCGGTTAGTTCTGTAG
Source organism: Mystacides longicornis (assembly GCA_963576905.1). NCBI lineage: Eukaryota > Metazoa > Arthropoda > Insecta > Trichoptera > Leptoceridae > Mystacides > Mystacides longicornis. Next base: position 18,064,918 of record OY756426.1, on the reverse strand, counting down.
AAAAGGTAGAAGAAGTGAAGTAGGTATATATTAAATATGAACGACGATGCAACAATGAAATGCGGAATAAGAAGGGTGAATTTAGAAATGATGATTGATTCGGGATGTAAATTAAATTTAATATCATGTTAAACCAGGGAATGTTTAAGGGAAAAGAAAATGAAGTGTGAGAAACAAGTAACAGCCAAACGAAATATTATTGGCATACGGAAGTAAGACACCATTACAGATCAAAAGATCTTTTGAAGCAGAAATAAAAGCAAATGGAAAATTGAACGCGCTTCTGATTACGTCATAAAAAACGGATAACGAAACCTACTAGGTTAAGATACCGCATTGCGATTGGGTGTTCTTAGGTTAGGTGCGAGTGTAAATCATCTTGAAGAGGAATCCAGTATTGTACCATTTCCGAAATATAAGGGGATGTACGTTTATGCGTAGACATGCGGCGTGCTAACACACCGATTTAAAAGAAGACCTCCGATTACCCTGTATGAAGAACTTATTAGCAATAAAAAATAAAACGAAATATTTTTCTAAATTAGACATAAAATATGCATTTATAAATACAAACAATATACTTTTTGGGCTATAAATTAAAACCAGAATGGGCCTAAATACTTATTTATTTGTTTGAAATCTACGCAACCAATAGTTGTTTTTACATACAATTTACAAAACAGAAGAAGAAAAAATAAATACAATAGTTATGCATCACAGTAAAAAAAAAAAAGTATCTCTATTATGTGGAGGAAATGGACTTGGCTGGGACATGTGTTGGGGATGCCGAATGACGGTTGGCCGAGGAGAGCGCTGTTCTTCCTCCCATCAGGGTCCCGAGGACGGGGGGACCCTCTCATGCGGTGATCCGCTCCTTTGAGGCGGAGCTGAGGAATGGACATGGTGTGGGAGGAGGTCATTGGCGTTGCGCAATGATCGGGCGCAATGGGGGGCTCTTGTTGCCTCCCTGTGCCCCTGAGTGGGGTCTTAGGGGAGTTTGGTTTGGATTTGGAAGTATCTTAAAGAATTAAATAAGCCAAGCGGTACCTATACTTGAGCATTTTTAGCGTATAAAAAGTATTGTTGAATTTATAGTACCACAAACAATACAAGAATCATAAAGTTTTTAGGGTTAGTAAATAATATAAACCTGGTAAGACCAATTTGCGGATCTACTATCACGGCTGTGTAAAATACTCGAAAGTTTTCGAATGAATAAGGTATGTTTTTAGGAGAACATCCTCTTGAGAGGGAACTGAATAGTTGTTATACCAACGGCTCATGAGGGGCATCCAGGTGTTGTGGCTATGAAGAGTCGCCTTCGTACTAAGGTTTGGTGGCCAAGATGGGCAAGGACGTGGAATCGGTAGTAAAAAGGATGCACTTTTGTTAGGTAACCAAATCCTCCAGTACCAATGAAATGTCGCAAACTTCCATCAGAAGCATGGGTTGTATAATGCAATGGATATATTGGATACGTTGAATTACTAAATACTACACATTATGGACTGCTACAGTCGTTATAAAGAGTTAAAAAAGTTTCGTAATACTTCTCATATCAAACTTTTCACTACTGTACCATGTTGGCCTAAAATAAACGTAGAAGTGGAACGTCAAACTCAAAATCAGTTTTAGTGAAAAACTTGATGTGAAATGCACACTATACGAATACCTCATTATGTATAATTCTACTACTCATTCGGTTACTGAAAAAACTCCGTCAGAACATTTCTTTCAAAATAATGAACAGGGATAAAATCTCTATGTTGAAAGGCATAAATGGAATGGAAATTGACACTGAAGTTAGAGATAGAGACAAAGTTCATAAAGAAAAGGGAAAGGAGTATAGAGTCCGTAAGAGGAGAGATGGAAATCCAGAAAAATTTGATAGTCCAGTGGAAATCAGCGAGCGAGACTAAAGAAATGGAAGATCGAATAAACGAAGAGAGTGAAACAACATTATGTGAAATAATAATATATTCATTACGTCATGCTATATTATTATCTGCTTAAAGTAAGTACCCACATTTAGAAAATGAAAATGATGATTTTAGAAAATTGTACATTTATAGAAAAAGGAAGGGATGTAGTGTCTGTACTATCCAATAGATACAGTACGCGGTCTCACGTACACTCGGTAGAGGGTGCAGCTGTCCACAAGAGCTACGAGTCAGTCGCTGTGCGAGACGCAGAGGGTAGGACGTGTGCTTGCACCCCGGACTGAGGTAGTGGTGAGCCCGTGCAAGACGAGTTCCGCATGGTAAGCTAATAGTGAACACTACAATCACTATTTTTACAACCTAGGATTATTGAACGAAACTTGGAGACCCAGAACGACTTCCAGGAGTGTCGGGAGACCACCACTACGGTGGAGAGACGACCTCGCCAAATACGCTGGGGTCAACTGGGTCCAAAAAGCCCAAAACAGAGCGGTGTGGAAGGAGATGGAGGAGGCCTTTGTACAGCAGTGGACGGGAATAGATTGAGAAGAAGAAGAAGAAGGATTATTAGCCATAAAAAGGTCTGTTCTCATCTGGCAGGCATGGATAAGCATGATTTTCTATCCACTCCAAGCTTTTTTACTTCACCCTTGTATCATTAGGTGAATATGCTGCATACACAAACATAAATATACTGAATATTCAAACATAAATTTAACTCTGTAACTAGAAATACAGATACGGGAATAATATCATATTATTATTCCTATCGGCAACACATAACTCGCATGAAAAAAAAGGCAACTGCGGTAATTCCCAGGTGGTAAAGCGGAAACTACATAGGAAAGTTAATACACCCAGTTCCGAGTGTGCTGTAGTAGTGCGGAGTGAACACACCGTGAAGTGGATGTTATCTTTATTGGAGGATTTTTGTAAACATGCACCGCGGCAATTAGATTAATGCACGCACGCTATTACATACAATCTTATGATATGCCGGTACTTATTGGGGTATTTTTTTTTATAAAATACCTTTTAACATTTTTACACGTGCATTTTGTGGGCAATATGTGATCAATTTGGCCGTCATGCCTGCAGCACTGACAAACTGATCAAGCCTGTGGAATTGACATCAGTCGTTATGACTGGAAGACTTATCATGATAATTTTATTGTAGTCATAAACCATCATAACGCTGCTTTAAGTCAGTTGCAGGCAGGAAGATAGGCTTGTTCGTGTACGGCCAGCAGTCTTTTTCTTTTGGAGAAACCTTTATCAGGTCATTTCCATGCCATTACACTCTTTTTCTACCGATTCTTTTCCTCAATAATAAGAATCGTGACCCATGGAATGTAAGCTATGAGAACCAAACTTCTGAGTCGTTTGCGGTTTGCATGACCGAGTATAATATATAGGTCTCTAACATTTATTAATTAGGACACACTATATCGCAGGTACTCGGTTCCTACTATTTTCCGACCTCGATAGCCTAGTGGCAAAGGCGCCGACTTCTGATCAAGAGGTCCCGGGTTCGATTCCCGGTCGGGTCAGAAATTTTCAATGTATTTTTCACTTGAACTTTCTACTCGGGGTTGGAATGGTCCGGTTGACTGGTAGAATGCTTCAATGATTAAGTTCCGTTTAACTGACACCTATATAGAAGAATGTTATTTATTATTTTTGCCCGTATAACTTCCTGTGATTATGGTATAATACTTCTGGCGATATGACCGAAGAATCCCACACTCCACAGGTAGGTTTTCTAAACTGTTGATAGTTTCGTGCTAGGGTGCTTGGTAGTAATCCATTTTGACTGATGTAAAAGTAAAACGAGTCTTCACTTTGAACTTCTACAAATTAAAGTTTTTCTGTTTTTCCAGAGCCTTTTTTCAGAGAGTTTTTCCTCCTGTTTATCGAGAATTGAGTCGTTTGTTTTCTCAGCAGTACCTACATAGAATCCTCAACATCGAGAACAGCACTGTTAGGCCTAGTACTCGCGTGCGCCGCGAACGTGTAACATTGCATCAATTTGATCGAAAGGTTAAGTGTAAGTATACGTGATTCGAAAAGCGAACGCGAGCGGAACAAATGGATCCTTTCGATAAAATTGATGTAAGGACACACGTTCGCAGCGCAAGTGAGTACCGAGCTTTAGATTTTTAAAATTAATTAATAGGCATTCTTAACACACATAAAATAATAAACGTGCATAAAATTACTAGAACAGGAATAAGAACTGAGAAACGTACGCATACGGCGCGGCGGTACGCATTATTTTATCTCTTTTGTGGGCCATAGACAAACAACTTTTACAATAATAATTATATTATTATCAACACTGGTCAATGTGTTATTGATCAGCCTTGCCATGTACGACTTCTTTACTCTTTAGTACTTACCATCATTGGCATCAACTTCTATATGAATGTTTTTTTTTTTGAAGTAAAGAAAAGGTGAAATTTGAAGTAACGGAAGTTTGGAAAGCTTTGATAAGCTTCATATCTGGCTAGTATTTTTTTTATAAAAAATCTGCCTTCGTCTCTAAGTTGTAAACCCTACATACGCATAGGTACATACATTTTTACGAAGTTGTCACCAAACTCGTTCAAGTGAAAACAAAGTATATGTAGCCTTGTCTAGAAATAACATTTGGAAGCAACAACTTTGAGCCGAGTTGTTCGGAAGCTTTCTCTAAATATACAATACGGATTTAAAAAGAATAAAACTCTCAAGGGAATTTGTAATAGGCGGTTCTTTGTAGGGTGAATCGATTTTCTCCTTAACCAAGAATAAAAATTGTTTCTAAAGAACGGAAGACACAGTAGGTAAGAAGGTGAGCAGGGCTTGGCTAAACAAGATAGGTTGGGGCGAGCGGGACGGCAGGAAGCTGGGGAACGTGATCGGAGACTATCCTGCGAGAACTTCCTCCTCAGAAGACGACAAGATGTAATAACATAATGCGTATATTATTATAAGGAATTTGTTTTACGCTGATTACCGCACGGTACAAACTTTTACATGAGATAGCTCGACTGGAATATTGATACATACTTACTTGTGCAACCCTACTCTCTCCCGATAGCGATCTCCCCAACTTTGTATAATGTTTACAAATTTATTATTCAATATTTCCGATTCCGAGAGTAAGTCGGATAAATCCATTAACCAAATATTGATGTAACCAACAAAAAAGTCTTGGACCGCCATTACGAAATGAAAAATCCTCTTTCAGATACATACATCAACGTTATTGATGCACACGGTGAGCGTTTTAGCCAAGAATTTTAACTCACAGAAAAACGGCACCAAGGAAAGTTGATCAGCAACATGTTAGCGGATAACTGCCGAAAAGGGACCTGAGAGATCCTTGAAAGCCTATTAAAGTATCTATTTTTTACCTTTTTATTTGCATACCTAATACCATACCCCCCTTTAATCGGATTGTCTTAAGGAAACTCTATGTTGAGGCGTACCTAATAGATCTAAACACAGATTCGGAACAAAAACGAAAAATATGTAGAACCATCAAACAGAATGCTTTCGATTGTTTCTATGATTGTTATCAAGTGAATAATTATTGAAACAGTTCTTTTTTGATAATCATTTCTTAAGATTTTTTAACATCTAAATATATTTTGTTTTGAGTGTCTCTGGTAAGCCCTAGAATCTTTGTATTCAAACTTTATCAAATAATAGGTAACTATACAGTAGTATTAAAAAAAATATCTCATATCCATTCAAATTCGTTTTGATTATTGTTAGCGAGAATTAGAATACCTAATAAAACGGCAGTTATCAAGCAACCATCTTTGTTGGACTTGTCCAAAACCCTGATTGAATGACCGCTAACGTCGACTTCTTATGGGCCACAATGACATAATAATATTATTTGAAAATACACATAGGTGAAACTCCATACACTAGGTACCGCGTCAGTAGCTTGTGAAAGTGGCTGGCAACCACCCTGACAACAATAAATTATCACAACATTTGTGTAGATTAAGTACCTACTTACAGCAGTAGTTATAATAGTCCTTGAAAATCTGAAGTTTTATGGTAGCATTTTCTAGCTATACGTAAATCTATAAAATTATATCCAGGTGAATTTAATAAAAAGATGATAGTTGAGTGTGCGAGGAGGATAGTGGCAGGAGAACAAGGGTTGAAGAGAGTTGGAAGGGAATAGGGAGGGGGCTCGAGACATATAAAGTGGTTTAGTTTATAAGGGATGACTTGAAGTGTTCTTTGAGTGCGGGCAGCCTACGAGGGATTTGAAACAATACTTTTTTATTGTTATTACAACATTTCCAAGATCCTGAAAATGAATTTGTGAAATATCCTCATCGTGATAATATAGGCAGCCGTTTAGATACACACGTACCTAAGTCCTCATTTCCCTACCCAACATCCACGTCAGAAAATGGGTTCAGTCTGATTTCATTTCCGTAATATTTCAAAGGTAGGTATTAGAGTATCCTTATATTAAACTAGGCGTAATACGTCACCATGTGATGAGTTTACAATTTCGTTTCGACGCTTAACTACTTATACCAAATTAACAACAGTAATGACGCGATATGTGTAGGTATGATGTACTCTGCAGTTTCAAACAATAGTATTCATGCACCATTGTATAATAGATGTGAGTATGTGTAGTCCGCGGGGACCACTACGGATAGGCGGATTGCATTAGTCGATCATCAGTAATGTTTTTAAATTTTAAATATAGACTAGTGTTCGACCAGTGCTCGAAATTCGTCCATACTAATTTAAATTTTAAGTTTGAACATTATTAAGGTTTCATTGTCCAAGACTGAGCGAGCGCTATTTCAATATTTACTTTAAAAAAACAATGACATGGATGGATACGTCAAATTTGAAATGTTGATATTATGTACAAAGTTTTTCTATTATTATTAAAGACAAACAATATTAATTTATGTATATTCCATCCGCATTCTGTCAATCGCACCAATTGACAATTTCTGTCAAAATTTCAAAATTGGAATAAAAATTATAAGATAAAAAGTACTAATAAAGTTGTCTACGCAGAGTTTTCTTTAATTTTCTAATTTTAAATGCATTTTTCTAATTTATTTTTCTTCTAAAAGGACATTCTTCTGATAAAAGCCTAAACAACAAAAAAAGAATTAGCGAAAATGGTCCAGCCGTTTAGGCGTGTTGTGATGACATCGGGAAATAGCTCTCCATTTTTATATATTGTTTATAAAACATCACGGTTTATTGTTTGTAATGTTTTCAACAACTTGAGGTTTGAGGTGACTAAATTACAAATCATTAAGGGTTGCGCCCTCCCATACCCCTGGATGTTTCAGGAACCTAAGTTCTCATTTCATCCAGACTTTATAAGCCAAAAAAAAAGTAGACAAAAAGTGCAAGGTTTCAGAATAAAGTCGGAAGGACTTCATCTGACGCGCAAAGAAGAAAACAAAGAAAAAGATCCTTGCAACAAATAATTCATTTAAGTGTAAATTAAAGAAAAACTTCAGATTGAGTTGACAATTATAATTAAATTCTTCTTCTTCTTTCTTTCAACGCGGCAATCCACTATAATTAAATTAAATTGCGGAAATTTTTAGTTTAATTTGAATTTTAACAACCGTTAATGATTCCTCCCAACAACTACACCATAACCAAATCCCACCAAATAATAAAAAGAAACAAGCTACAACACAATACATACTCAAACCAAAAATAAACCCATCACCGTTTTTTACCAGATTAAGCCCATACCGCAAAAAAAAAATGCACCCACAATAAAAGTTACAGAGGCAATGAATTTTGAAACACGCGACTCAACGAGACTACGTGAGTGGTGCCTCGCTGACGGGCTGCATCAGGTTATCCCATTGCTCTCTCCAGTCCTCCGCGAAGGCGCAAAAACACCTAAAGTTCGTGGGATTTAGGAAAATCTCCCCAAATCAAATCTGGGCGTGTCATGGGTGAATCCAGCCATCAGCTCGTCTCTCGCGATGTTCATCATAGGGCATTCCCAAAGAATATGGTCCGAATTATATTAATAAATTACAAAATGATCTGGAGAGCAATATAGTTTTGAAATTCAGGAGACAAAGCAGAACGTCCAGTCGTCGACCTAAAGTGATGCAGAAACAGAGCTGACGTTTAATAGAAATGCTTGGCCAAGAAAGACTTGAAAAGCCGTACACAAATAATGGTTACTAGTAAAGGCGAAGAATAGGTACATAATGTATTTTAAACAATAATTTAAAAAAAAATGTATTTAAAGTTACGCTCAATTTTAAAATAAACACAATTTAATAAAATTGTAATGTAAATAAAAAAAAAGAAGTTGAAGAACAACAAAGCGCCAGGAGACGATGGAATCCACGCAGAGCTCCTCAAACAAGGCAAAGACACCCTTGGCCAACCACTTCTCGATATATTTAAAATGGCGTGGGAAGAGGAGAGGTGCCCAAAAGATTGGCGGAATGGATCCATCGTCGCAATATTTAAAAAGGGGGACCCCCTTGAATGCGGAAACTACAGTGGAATTACTCTACTGAGTGTTCCCGGTAAGGTATTATCTCAGATATTACTACACCGCATTCGGGGGCCTGTCATGGCTGTCCTGAAAGAGCAACAATGTGGCTTTGTACCTGGCAAGTCCTGCACGGACCCAATTTTCTGTGCCAGGTGCATCTTTCAGCAGTGCAAAAGAGTTTAACTCTCCAGTCGCTTGTTGCTTTATAGATTTTGAAAAGGCCTTCGACAGCCCACATAGACCATCAATATGGAAAATACTTGCTCTGTATGGTATACCTCCGAAAATAGTTAAAATGGTGCAGTCCCTGTATGAAGACTCCGAGTGTAGCGTGAAAATGCCAGGTGGTCCTACTGAAGCTTTCAGGATCACCACGGGAGTCAGACAGGGCTGCATACTAGCTCCTTTCATATTCATAATAATCATGGACTTCCTGTTGAGAAAGTCCATGCAAGGAGCAAGAAGTATACCGATAACACAGAGAGATGGTCTAATGAGCGAACTGTGCGATCTGGAGTACGCGGACGACCTAGCGTTGTTCAGTACGACAGTGGAGGAATTACAGCGCAGTGTTTCAAGACTCTGCGACGAAACTCATGGCGAATAATGCCTGCCCCGATAAACAGCTACCGATAACCATCGATGGTCACCAGGTCTCCCGGGTGGATAAATTTAAGTACCTGGGAGCAACCATTACCACCACTGGTGACCTCGAGGCTGAGCTCCCGATACGTATCGGTATGGCAAGTGGCGCCTTCAACAACATGACCAAGATATGGAAGGCGTCGGCGTTTAGTCTCGAGACGAAATGTAAACTGTTTGATGCGTGTGTGTTGCCCATTCTCCTTTATGGGTGTGAGTCCTGGCACCTGACTAAGGCCCAGGCACAAAAAATATCATCCTTTGAAATGAAGTGCCTAAGGAGAATTCTAAGATGGTACCACCGCATCACGAACGACGCTATACGCCGATGCACCCAGCGTGAGCCCATCACCTCTACCATTGTGGGGAGGAGATGGACTTGGTTGGGACATGTGTTAAGGATGCCGAATGACAGTTGGCCGAGGAGAGCGCTGTTCTTCCTCCCATCAGGGTTCCGAAGACGAGGAAGACCCTCTCATACTGTGTTCCGCTCCTTCGAAGCAGAGCTGAGGGACATGGACATGGTGTGGGAGGAGGTCATAAACATTGCGCAAGATCGAGCGCAATGGAGAGCTCTTGTTGCCTCCCTATGCCCCTGAGTGGGGTGTAAAAGGGAGAATTGATTGATTGATTGAAATAAAAAATAGAATAATTATTTTCTAGAGATCAAATACTGACTAATCAAAAAAAGCAATTTTCTTTTAATCTTTTTTTTATATTGAAAGAACCTAAAAAAGTAATAATATTCAATTATTATATTTGCCAAAGTTTCGATAACTTGTGTAATAATTTTAGTTAGGTAATACGTAGGTACTTTATGGCTTGTATGAGAAAGTTTGGTCGGTTTAAATGATATTTTGAAAAACTTTTTCAAAACTCTCAAAAGTATTTTCTTTCCAATATCTGCCATAATCCAAATGCCGAATCCAATTAGCAATTATTGGCTTCGATATCATCAAGAAATAATGTTTATTATATTCGGCATAACTCTGTAAATTTTGGTCACATATTTTCATGGTAATTTTTGTGTTAGATCTTGAATGTTATATTCCGTATATATTTATTTTTTCCTATAATTTGATTATTCATTAACCAAAGCTTGGTTTTGTAACAACATATTTTCCGGAACATATCAAATTGATAATCTCAAAATAAATGGTTTAGAATTTCATGAGTGGGAAAGTCGGTGATCACTATGCTACTGTATTTTTGAGTGAGTACGTATTTATAATCATATAGTGCTATATATCTATTCGCCCTTCAAACCCCACTCAGGGGCAAAAGGAGGAACAAGAGCTCTCCATTCGCGCCATGGTTATGGTCAGGACAGGGTGACACCAGGGACCCTAGACAATAATTAAAATTTTGCGATGGGAGTAGAACTGTCCACATTTTATATTTTTATATACCTTAATGTCTTTGTTTGGTTTAAATAATTTTTTATATGTTCCAGTGGACAGTTTCAAAAATCGCAAAATTCAAATTGTCTACGGGGGAAGTTGCCTGAACCCCCCCTGAGGCGTCCAAGGCCTACTTCTTGTGTCTTTTTAGACTTGTTGCGGTTTAAGGACGTGAGGTGGACAACCTCACAGTCCAGATCTGATTTTTCGATTTCCTGCTTTTAACAGGGTGCTAAAAAACCAGCTAAAAAGGCACACAGATTGTTAATCCATCAGATTGAGCATAGATTATAAGAGAAGTTTTCTAACGACTTGACCACCAATTTTCTAAGTCCATATTCCATGTCCAGGTAAGCCAACTCCAAGTTTTCTGTGAACATTTTTGGAAGACTAGTTAATGTTCCTGGTCTTCTTGTAGCACTATACTATAAATATTTTATTTTAAAACAATGATTGTTTTGTCATATTCGACGTTTACAACAAACTACAGTAGCAATGAGGATATACATGAGGTATTACGTTAGTAACAAACAATTATAAAAATCATAATATTGATATTTTAATAAATATTTAGAGAATAAGCAGTGGTTGGTAGACTGGCGGTTACAACGCCGGCTTTCGTACTGTTTCGTATCGGAGGTCGTGGGTTCGATCCCAGGTGCCGACCATCTTCCTCTTTCACGACACAAGCTTGTGAAAGAGTCAAGGAGTGTATTTGTGTATTACTGCTTATCTTTACATATTATATAAAACTGAATGTTAGGGTGTCTGCTTGTATGTGTACTCGATAGATTCAAAGGCCAGTGAACGTTTTTCAATGATACTCCGATGATCTGTTCTAATAATGTCCGGGAAGGTTTAAGCGGAGTATGAGATCAATACCCTTCCTATATTGGTAGTTACAAGTAGAAAATGTTAAAATGTAATAAACGTTGCATAAATCAGGAGTAAATTTTTTTTTTCTGGGTTGAAGTTCGACGGGCGGGTCAGCTAGTGTGATATAAATCACAGTTTTGATTGTGAACGAATAGCACTACAAGGACTTTGATAGTAGAGAGAATGAAGCGGGAGAAATGTGTGAAGATCCACAGGACAGAGGTCCATTATTATATTATATTAGCAATTGATTTGGGGATAATTAATGTACATTGTACTCGACCATGCTTTCTCAGGTTACAGGGTTAAAATGACCGTATTGACTAGTACAGGCGCGGTCTGTGTCATATAAAATTAAAGCCATTAGCCATTTTAATTCGTTGGTTGTAAATACGAATATTTAAGCTTGACGCCTTGACTTACCTTTTCTGTACCTTTGCCAAGGGTCATTCATTATAGTTTTGCTATCTTGATTGTTAATAATTCTTGAAAGCTGGGGTTCAACTGTTTTCACGGCTCTTTTGTAATCTTCTAGGGAGGTTATGCTTTGAGTAGAATTCCGTTTATCATCGATTTTTCTATTCTTTTCGTTTGGTTTCTCCACAATCTTCTTCTATCTTTGTTTGATCGTTCAATGCCGCGTTGAGTAGTAACGGATCTTTCTTATTCTCAAAATATAGAAAGAGGCATGCTTAGACTATCCTCTCTCTTTTTGTTTAAAATTGATGAGCTAGAAAAAAAAATGGATGATGGGTGATTTTGCCTGGTTATTCCAGAATGTGATATAAGTTCCTACTAAGAAATTTGGAAACGTTTTAAGCTTCCAAATTTTATGAGGATAAAATGGTTGCTGGATTCTTGAAATTCAGTTACAATATCTTAATTTGGTTTAGTCTAGGTACTCCTTATGTAAGTACCTATGTATTCCCGGTAGCGATGTGTTGGAAGGACGCGCAGCAGGAAGTAATAAGAACCTATTACAGTCACCAGTCGCTCCGCTGCGGTGTTCCCATAAAGTGTCTGCTGGGAATCCCTGCCTAAAGCCTTCGCGATACTATGGATGAATAAATTTACCTAAGTGACGCAAAGATAACTTCAACTCGCTTTTCTTATAGCATTTCACCACCGGGAAAGCAATTTGTATTGCTAAGAAGTGCATTGCAGAACGTGGCGTGTTTTATTTTGATACCATTGTTTTATTTATTTTCGCCGCGTTAAATTTCTTTACAATAACAATGTTTAATATATTTGTTTGTTTTTATAATTTGGGATAACCAATATTATTTTTGTTCAAGTCACTTATTATGGCTCATCTGCACTGTTTAAACGGGGCACTCAATCATTTTGATTTATTTTGCATATATCTTCTTTTTGTTGTACTCAGGCAGGTCCCTCACGTTGGTTATCTTTTGGGCAAAGGCCTCTCTGTATCTTGCTGCATGAATCAGTTCCCCGACTGTTTGGATTCCTGTCCACGATCCTATGTTATGGAGCCATGACACCTGTCTTCTACCCACACCACGTCTTTTCTAGATTATCAGCTGCAGAAGCGAGTACTTATCGCCCCTGAGAACGGCGTGGACAAGGTATGAGAACTTACTAATCTTAATATGTGTCAAAAATTCTCTATTAATATTTTCGGCTTACCTTCATGTTGCTGACCGTTCAAAGGGATACGCAACATTTTTCGATGAACACATATCGCAAAAGCTTCTTTTTTGTTCATCTAATTGATTTTCGTGGAGTTGCCGGCTAAAAATAGCACCTCTGCCCTTTTTGTTGTTTTTTCCGAGCACCCTGTAAGCGGCAGGAAATCAAAAAAACAGATCGGGGCCGTGAGGCTGACCACCTCACGACTTTAAACCGCAACAGGTCAGAAAAGACACAAGAAATAAGCCTCGAACGTCTGGATCCCATCAGCAGGGGTTCAGGAAGTTGGTGTCCCCCTGTGAAGGCGCATGATCGAGCGCAATGGAGAGCTCTTTATGCCTCCCTATGCTCTCAAACGGGGATTGGGTTCTCCGTTGGGGTGGAGGTCCGCGGTGGTCTTGATTTGTGTGTGGGTCGACTTTTTGGTTTGGTTACTTCGATCAAGGTAAGGGTTGGTTTCGTGCGGGTCGGGCTTTCTGCGCATTGGTCTCCTCCGGGCTGGCTTGCGGTGTGCGAGGGGCCTCAAGGAAGAATGTAATGTATTGCAGTTTGATTTGAACCTCCATGTTTCAGCTCTGTGAAGAAGCAATACTTAATCATTTAGCTGCTATATTATCGTTGCAAGAAAACGTTCTAATGTTGTTGGATACTTTAGAAGCCATCACTACGAAGGTTATTTTACTACTATTGAAATTCAGTGATATGCATGCAGTTGTTGAATGATTGTTAATAAGGGCATAAATCACTCGAGATCGGGTGCATTGCCGGAAAAAAAGAAGAGTGGAAGGCTAATAAATAATAAAAAAGTACCTATGCAAGAGTAGCAAGGAAAAAACCAATATAAGAACTTTAAAAACTCTCAATATGCAAACGTTTTGCAAACGTACTTTTGTAACAATAGAGAGAAATCATTGAGTCAGTTGAATATTTATTCAAAAACACTCCACTTGTAGAAATTTATTTTGACAACACATGCGAGGAAAAACACAATAACTCACAATGTTAAATATACTTAATTGAATTCAAAAGCGAAACAAGTCATACTTGGCACACGCTAACTTAACACCGTTGTATGGAGAGGGATGTATCCTCGTTGCAGACAAAATATGAAGCATGTGGAAATTTTATGGCACGCAAAATATATTTCAATGGAAAGTTTAACGAATTAACGGTGATAAACTGAGTCATAATGAATTTCGCTCCGTCAAAATTCATTTTGTTAAAAGTTTTCAACACAATTAAGTACCTATATACAAAAGTTTCATAGATTTTAGACATAAAAGATCAGCTATTTCATTCCTTTTTTTTTACAGTTGATTGTATTTCTGTCCTTATAGTTTATTGTAGAAGATGGTCTTAAGCCCGAAGTGGTCACATAAAAAAAATACAAATTTAAATTCTACAATACATAATTGGAGTATATAGGTACTTATTATTAGCATTAAATTATTGATTGTACTTTATTCTGCTGTTCTTTTTCGCATTAGGGAGGAAGGTGAAGGCGATGAAGACCCTCTCATACTCCAGTTCCTTCAAAGTTGAGAAATTTGGACATGATGCGTGTGAGAGGACGTCGTTGAAGCCGCTCAAGATCGAGCGCGGTGGAGAGCTCTTGTTGATGCCTACCTATAAAAAGCTGCTAACCTAGGGTAGCCCAGAACTCAGGTACCTAGTATATTATAACAGCCAGAAGACAATTATTATTTAAGGGGGACCCACTGAAGTTACGGACCTCAAATTTTACGTGCTTGTGTAGGAGCATAAGACCAACCCGTATACCAAATTTTATGATGATATTTTTTTTCATTTTTAGCCCTTTTTCTAGAACAAGTGAAATTTTCTTTGGATGCTTTGACGGGGTTTCCCTGAAGTTACAGATCTCAACATTTTACTGACTCATCTACATCGAGGGGCTAACCTTTGTACCAAATTTCAATAAATTCGCATAAGAATTACTATGAGTTATGGGTGCGCACACATTTTTTTTTTTGCATTTTTGGAATCTACACCCTCGAAAACGCCGAGAAAATTAATTTCAGCGAAATCTGTTTTTTTTTTGAAATCCGATCACAAGACTCATATATATATATTCCATAATACTATGAGTAATAAGGGAATATTATGTGTATTGTTGTATACAACATTACGTTTGAACTTAAGTCGTATTTTGCATGAAATAAAATTTACACATGACTCATTTTGTATGTGTCTGCAATGGCGATATAAAGGGGAGGTAGATATAATATATTTTTTCTATAGAGACAGTTGGTGATTTCCGATACGAAACATTACGTGATTGTGTTGAAAAAATATATATTTGCATATTTGTGTCCCGCTGAGCTTTTATTACAACCACTTCACGAG
Organism: Mystacides longicornis; assembly: GCA_963576905.1. NCBI lineage: Eukaryota > Metazoa > Arthropoda > Insecta > Trichoptera > Leptoceridae > Mystacides > Mystacides longicornis. Next base: position 18,049,523 of record OY756426.1, on the reverse strand, counting down.
TCTTCCTATACACATTCTTTGGATATGACAACTCTCAAATTTACGACCGCGAGCATGGAAGGCTTCTGCGTATTATATTGAAAGCCAATAAATTCCACACATTCAAATAACACACCTCCATAATGTCTATACGAGGGAAGCTGAACGTTGTTCGAGAAGGTGGATTCCCTTTGAATATGATTTTATCAAAAGTTAATACCTACCTTACATATTTTTATTACTATACTTGTCTACCTACGAACCTACTAATAAAATATGTTTTTGTTTGGCTTAGCTGTTCAAATATATTATAGTGTTTCTTACATCCCGTTGATAGCCAAAATACTGAGCAAAAGACTTCTTACCAGTGGCGTACCATGGGGTTTCGGCGCCCGGGGCGGAAACCAAACCCTTTGGCGCCACCCCCCCCCCCCCCCCAATATAAATAATTGAAAAAAACCAACCCGAAATTTTTCAAAATAAAATAGTAAAAATATAAGCCTATATAATATTTTATTTAATTTTTCACACATACAGCACAACAATAGTAAAGGTATCAACTTAGTTTAAAAATTCAACTTTCGGGCAGAGTGGGACAGAGCCAACTTCTGACCCACATTTCTCTACCTGCAGACATACCGCATGCATGGAATAATTATTTTTGTCAAGGAGAGGAAAATATTATTTTTTTGATTTAATCATTATTCTGGTCGTGTATAGTATAGCGTGAGCAATTTTGCCGCCCTACTAATAGAGGCGCCCGGGGCGGTCCGCCCCTCCGCCCCCCCTCGGTACGCCACTGCTTCTTACTGTTTACTACCTCTACAATAATTTTCATTGCTGTTCTGTCAATTTTGGTCATATCTATTTAATATCAATTTGATGAGATTTTACGCTTCATCTTCAAGTTGCTTCTGTTTATTTTCACTTTTTCTACCTTTCTTTTTTTAATGAATCTGTGCTCACTCAAAGTGAACATCGCTGAACACACATACATACCTACACTTTTGACACCTTTCACATTAACTAAAGGCGTGTGTCGTGAAAGTGGAAATAGTCGGCCTCGAACCCACGATTTAAACATAACGTAATATACATACTTTGTGACCCCCTTTGAGAGCATAAAGAGGCAACAAAAGCTCCACACTGTGCTCGACCTCCTCATACTCTACGTCCAAGCCTCTCAGCTACAACATATTATATTTAAAGTGATTAAATTTATACTTCTCTATATAAATGTGTCAGTTATAGACGGCGGAAAGTACCGCTTGACGCAACCCCGGGAAGAAATTCAAGTGAAAAACACTAAAAAATTCTCTATGATCTCCTGATCAGAGATTGAAATTTTGAAATTTAAAAACAGAAAGTATTAATTTGCCAACAAAAAAGGATTTAAGGCAGTGGACTGTTACAAAGGTCATAAAGAATATATTAAAAAGTCAGCTTCCGTAAGAATGGCAACTGACGCAAATTATGAAATGCCAAACAGTTTGTACAAAGGTTTCGATTTCAATTTGGTGAAAAGTACGCCCCCGGAAAAATAATAAAAATAAGGGTTTGTATTGAAAGGCATATAAGCGGTTTGTTTGTATACGCGATGTTCCGTCATTATCAGAAACTACAACGGATATTACCTTGTTGATATTACCTAAAGCTCATCTTGTAAACTTCTGGTCAGCGCCAGATAAGCTACGGAGAATAGCACATAGCCACTTGCATCAGTTCTAACACTAATAAAATAATATATATTATGCAAATGTTATTCTATTCACGTGGCTACACGTTATGCTTCTGTGAAAAGCGATCCCGTTTTCTGGCTATGTATTTTTCACCACGTAGGTATATAGGGAGAGCTTTAATTTTGATTCAAAATATTATACATCCATAATATTTTGACGAATTTGGTATTTTCTCTCCTGGAAAACGGTTGAAAACTTCTTTGTTGGTCCACTAACTGTTTATTGTTAAGAGTTAATTTGTTTTGTAAATGACTGTTTGTTAGTATTTATTTCGTAGTTGTAAAAATATTAAGGCAATTTTATATTTAAAATTTATACCTATAATATACTTAAACCGATCCACCGATATCAAGCTAATTTCTACAGGCTTACTTAACATTTGAAGCTTATGTTTGAAAGCACCCCCGTGACGCCCTATATCGCTGCCTAGCTAGATGAGCAGAGTGAGCCACGGAGATCGGCGACCACTCTTTTTTTTTCTTGTAGGTACTTACATTTGTAAACTCGTGGTATCTTTCGAATGGAATGTCCGAATTGAATAATTCAAAAAGTTTTATAAACGTATTGAAGCAGTATTGAATATGAACTAATCTATTTTGATAATGCGTTGGGTTCCTAGGGAGCGGCCGTCTTCAGCGGCCGTACAATACGGCAGCTTTCTACGGGCACACATTACGGTGACATTTGGAAAGTCACCGTAATGTGCGACCGTATTGCTCTCTCCGTTTTTTTTAATAACAAACGTCAATTTGTGTGTTGTGTCAGAAAGTCAGATCGTGAAAATGAACGATATTGATTTCGCGTTAGTTATTTGTTTGGAGGATGACCAGGCATCAGAGGAGGGTGAATATCGTATGGGAGAAGACAAGTTGTATAAATCTAGAAGCACAGAAGGTGCTTTTGAAATTTTAGTCCGCCGCCACCTTCAATGTAATGAAGAAAACTTTAGGCAGTACTTTCGCCTCACTCCTATGCTGTTCGACTATGTTCTTGGCCATATAAAACATCACTTGTCCCATCTGTGGAGCATTAGAACACGGACGATGTGTCCAAATGCTCCACAGATGGCACATGCGGGACTCCCCAGCCTGTGATTGCGAAGAACCGGTGCAATCCTTTAAGCATTGCCCTTTGAGAGCATTCCCTGGACCATACGCAGATATCCACAATGCCACCCCCGATGCTCTTGAATATCTTGAAAGCATAGATGTTGCTCTGTAGGGTGCGTGTCTCCTGTATGTAGCAGATATCATACTTCTCCATCTTCTGACGTTGCCACCCGTTGGTGGCAGAAGCCATACGAAATAATAAAATTTAAAATCTCCAACATTCATGGTGGGCGAGCTGAATAATAAGGAATTACCAACTAATACATTTTTAAGAAAGTACCTCGCTTCATTCCTTAGTTGAGAAGCTTATATTTGTTTTTCGTTAGATGGCATTGATGCCATTGATTGAGAGAACATTGGAAAGTAAAACAATTCATAAGAAAAATATGTATTATAATTTAATAATCAATATAATAAAAAATAATTAAGTGCCTAAATATTAATAATTATTGTTGTTTCTCAGTTTTTACAGGTGTAAAATGTCTGATATTTTTTTCTGAGGTTTGAGCTCCATAGATTTATTAATAGGCCCAACATTCCACATTTTTTATTAATTTTATAATATCTATTTAAATTTTTTTTCCTGAATGCTTCATATTTTTGTTTTATTATTTACTAGCTTATACCCGTCTTGCTTTACGTTTTTTATTCCGATTGTCAGGCTTGATCGGTAGGTAATTAAACAGGTTCTAGTCTAGCTTCCCATTGCTTTGTAGACCTCTATAACTGACACAGCAAAAGAAGAATGACACTTTTAATGTTTATTAAAATTTTGTATGAAGATCCTAAAAAATAGGGTTTTTTAAATAGCTCTAAATATATTAAAGTTAATGCAGCAAATTGTATTAAAGAACCTTCTCCGGCATTTTGCACGGCTCTGTGCAGATTCATATCTGACGTAGCATTTGTATTGTGAGCGTCATGCTATGACATACGGTAAAAAGCAAATAAAAAACATTTCTGAATTATTAATTAGATAGAGAAGGAGGGGCTAATGCGAGTTTTATTTAATTTCCCAATTTACCACGCAACTTTCTTAATTTTTTCTTTCATAAGAACCTTCTACTGATAAAAACCAACACGACAAAAAAAGAATTAGTGAAATCGGTTTAGGCGTGATGCGATGACATTAGGTAAAAAGCTAATAAAAAAACATTTCTGAATTATTATGTAGATTTACCACGCAACTTTCTTAATTTTTTCTTTCATAAGAACCTTCTACTGATAAAAGCCAACACGACAAAAAAAGAATTAGTGAAATCGGTTCAGCCGTTTAGGCGTGATGCTCTAACATACGATAGAGCAACGATAAAGGGCAAATTAACCCATATCTTCCCAGACATAGAAATAGCCGTTAGATTTTCATGAAAATCATACCAGGGACTATTTACGGTCTATGTATTGATAAATAAGTGTCAAAAAATTTTTTGGATTATTAGTTATAGAACCGTTCCAATAATGGAACACTGGGAAGATACATACATGTAACATTTGGACTTTTGTATGGGAAATCCAAAACGATATAGAGCGTAGTAAAGTACTTTATGAAGATTTTTCAAAATTTTAATCCACAATTTATAAATTATAAACCTTGTATAAAATAATAAAACAAAAAATCTTCTTCTTCTTCTTTTTTGTAGACACGGGAGTGTGTTTTATCAGGGTTATCATCTTGACTTGCGTTATTTCAGGTTTCTTCCCATCGCTTGACGAGTATTTTTGATCGGTGCAGCCAATTTGGTACCTTCATGCAGGGCTAGATATAGTATTCTTGCTTTTGTTAAATTTCTCAATACATGTTGGTGCCACTAAAATATATTATAGCAAATTATGACGTAGCCACCTGACCACATTGTTCGACTTATTAGATCTCTCAAAGTACAGTGTTTCTAATTCGATCACGCTGATATTAACCATGGAGTGTTTTCATTTTAGATGTTCTTAGCATGCTTTTTGTTTTGACAGTGTCTTCTCTGGATAAATGCCATGTGTCTTTCTTCACGAACCTTTCTGTCTGTCCTCATATCCTTGGTTTTCCATATTATGACATCTTTCAAGCAGACTGTTTCTGCGGCAGCTCAATCAACCTGTGACCTTACTTATCAGGCAAGCAGGTTACATTGCTATTGACTGTAAAGCAAAGCACTTCAATAGCTTTCTGATGCAGGATTTTCTCCTGTTTTGGAGATATAACACCTGCTTTAACGTTATTCATAGGGTTTTTGACGAAAAAATTTATCACCACATCCTGGTGGTATTATCACTCATCAAGTACAATGAATTAATTTTTTCTGTTTTTGAGCGTAGCAGATCTTAGGTGGAATCCGATGGTTAAGATGATTATGCAGATCCTTGTTGAAAATCAACAACATTCACCTTCAAAGTAACCATACAAACAACGTTTTCTTACTGTGTAAGGTTCAGTTCTACCAGCTGTGTGAGCATATTTTCTTTACATAAAATACTTTTTTCGTTTCAAGATGTGAAAATATTTAGTACACTATTAAACTACGACCAAAAAAATAAATTGCCAACAATAAATAAATTTGTTGCATGAAAATAGTACAAAAATTTTACATTGGCATATTATCCCAGTGTTCCAAAAATGGAACGGTTAGGAAAAAGGACATGAAAATACCTACGTATAATCATCTTTATTTCTTTTATTTTTTATAATGACAAAAGAGACAGCAATAGAACTGGTAACGTATTATTTGAATGTTAATTATAACAAACAAAAAATATACGGACATTTTAAAACGAGCAATGTTTTTCCACAAAATCTGCTATAAAGAATGCTTCATAACAGAAAAAAGCAGACGCGAATATCATGCAACAATATCTCTAACTAAAGCCTATTAATCGAAGATTTTAAGCAGAAAAAAATAAACGAGTGGCGCTTTTCCAAAAAAATAATAAAAATTATTCTTCCCAGTGTTCCAATAATGGAACACTGGGAAGATATGGGTTAAAAAACATTTCTAAATTATTATATAGACTAGCTTATTATACACGTCTTGCTTTACGTTTTTGATTCCGATTGTCAGGCTTGACCGGTAGGTAATTAAACAGGTTCTAGTCTAGCATCCCATTGCTTTGTAGACCTCTATAACTGACATAAGCACAGAAAAAGAAGAATGACACTTTTAATGTTTATTAAAATTTTGTATGAAGATCCTAAAAAATAGGGTTTTTTAAATAGCTCTAAATATATTAAAGTTAATGCAGCAAATTGTATTAAAGAACCTTCTCCGGCATTTTGCACGGCTCTGTGCAGATTCATATCTGACGTAGAATTTGTATTTTGAGCGTGATGCTATGAAATACGGTAAAAAGCAAATAAAAAAACATTTCTGAATTATTATGTAGATAGAGAAGGAGGAGCTAATGCGAGTTTTATTTAATTTCCCAATTTACCACGAAACTTTCTTAATTTTTTCTTTCATAAGAATCTTCTACTGATAAAAGCCAACACGACAAAAAAAGAATTAGTGTAATCGGTTCAGCCGTTTAGGCGTGATGCGATGACATAAGGTAAAAAGCTAATAAAAAAAACATTTCTGAATTATTATGTAGATTTACCACGCAACATTCTTAATTTTTTCTTTCATAAGAACCTTCTACTGATAAAAGCCAAAACGACAAAAAAAGAATTAGTGAAATCGGTTCAGCCGTTTAGGCGTGATGCTCACATATACGGTCAAGCAACGACAAAAGGCAAATAAAAAAACATTTCTAAATTATTATATAGATTATTGCTTGTTAAGTTATGCCTAAACCTGATTTTTTGTATAAATATTCCATTGCTTGTTTTTTTTTTAGAAATATATATTTTTCTATTATATTCTTTACTAAATCAGGCAGTGTGTAGGTATTGTAATGAAATAAATCCAGCGAATAGAATAGGATAAGATGACATAGAAGATATAAGATGCAATAGGTAGAGCATTTAGAAACCTTCAGGTACTTAAAAGAATGTGTATTGATCTGCCCCACTTCCACATATCTATTTAAGTTTGGTTATATCATATTTTTTACATAACATTAGATGACAATAAAAACTTATAATTAAGATTTGTATACTAACCTGTTTTATTTATCATTTCCCCTGATTGACGCCACCAACCGTTCTACATTTGCGTTTTTCTGTAATCTTTATTTTTAACATTATAAATAGCTTCATGATTACGTACTTCTACGAAATCTATTAAAATTTCGTCAACTTCACTTCTCCAGATGCAGTTGGAGCCCATTTATTTGTGCAGCCCAACAATGAAAATAAAATGAATATCAATGAAAGCGTTCACGAATCATCTGACACTGACAAGACGGCGGCCGTTTTTGAAAATAACGACAGTTTTTTGTAACTACGGTAACGAAATAAACAACGTTCTACTGACGCCGTTCTCTGATACGTCGCATTCTTAGGAAAACAACCCATAAGGAATAATACCTAGATACAAATGAAGAGCCTTTGGTTGGTGGGTTTCTGAGACTGATATATCTAACCGATTTGTCTTATTAATTAATAACTATTGATAATCTACATATTGTATTAATCGTAATATCTCTGCCAGATCTGCTAACGAGATAAATCATTAATGTTTATCTTATTATTTGATGAAAGGATTAGAATGGATTAACGTCTAATAACGTCGCTCGGCTATATTTTAGGCGCCTCATTATTTATACAGCGATGTATTGATTCAAATTGAACGATATTGATAGGAAGTCGCAGGATAAATAAAAGCTCACTTAGTTTAGATGGCTCTAGGCTGAGCCACGACATAACTAATTATACAAATAAAACACCGTGTAAACAGACAGTAATCCTTTAAGGATTAAGTTACTTGATTAAGATTTGCTTTGGATCTTTACATTGTTAATCCCAAGTTTTAGCATTCGTCGGGTTGTTGAATGAAAATACAAAGATGCTTGGTTGATCGAGTTACTCGTTGAATTTCAATTTAAATAAAAAATAATGTTAAATTTAAAATTGATTTAACAGGGAATTTTTCGTATTTATATAATTTCGGAAAAAGAAAATAGCTGAAACTTTATATTGTAATAATGTGGATAACATACAAAACATCTTCATTATTTAAACAGGATGTCTTTTTTTTGTATTGAAAATTATATTTATTCTTATTATGAACGTTTATGTCTCAGTATTGAACAGTGCCTTAACTTTACCATCTACCATCTGAGACCCATGGGAAATTTTTGGCATAGATTTACCATGGCATGTCTAAGTCTAAGAATCCCACGGACAAAAAGGTACCACACATTTTGAAAGTTGTTAAAGTAAAGTGATCACTTTTCTTGGGTGATTTCCTGTCAAAAAAGAGGAAGAAGAAGACATTTGGCTGGAACACTCCTTGCGGGTGAACTCCTGTCAAAATAGAGGAAGAAGAAGACACTTTGCTAGACCACTCATTTCGGGTGAACTCCTGTCAAAAAAGAAGAGGAAGAAGAACACATAAGACATTTGGCTGGAACACTCCTTTCGGCTGAACTACTGTCAAAAAAGAGGAGGAAGAAGACATTTGGCTGGAACACTCCTTTCGGGTGAACTCCTGTCAAAAAAGAAGAAGAAGAAGACATTTGGCTGGAACACTCCATGCGGGTGAACTCCTTTCAAAATAGAGGAAGAAGAAGATGACACTTGGCTAGAGCACTCATTTCGGGTGAACTCCTGTCAAAAAAGAAGAGGAAGAAGAAAACATAAGACATTTGGCTGGAACACTCCTTTCGGGTGAACTCCTGTCTAAAAAGAAGAGGAAGAAGAAAACATAAGACATTTGGCTGGAACACTCCGTTCGGGTGAACTCCTGTCAAAAAAAAAGAGGATGAAGAAAACATAAGACACTTGGCTGGAGCACTCATTTCGGGTGAAACCTGTCAAAAAAGAAGAGGAAGAAGAAAACATAAGAATTTGGCTGGAACACGCCATTCGGGTGAACTCCTGTCAAAAAGAAGAGGAAGAAGAAGACACTTGGCTGGAGCACTTATTTCGGGTGAACTCCTGTCAAAAAAGAAGAGGAAGAAGAAAACATAAGACATTTGGCTGTAACACTCCTTTCGGGTGAACTCCTGTCAAAAAAGAAGAAGAAGAAGACATTTGGCTTTTTTTTTTTTTTTTTTTTTTTTTTTTTTTTGTGGAGGGGGAAATCCATCATGGACACCGCTAGGGTAGTGCCGGACTTCAACCGGCTAAAACCCCCTCTCGTCGTCTTTCAGCCGTGTTCCTGCCTTTTGGGCCTACCACGAGCTGAATGGTCATTATCAACATGCATTATCCCTGTTGCGCCTTCATTCGTCGCTCATCCTCCTCTTTTATCATCATCACCCCCTCTATATATTGGGCTAAGACATTCCAGTTTTCTGGGTTCCTCAGCATTTGGCTGATCAAGTTCTCAGGAGATAGACACTCCGTGATTCCCAGGCTTATTACGGCTTCGTGTCGCTCAGTCTCCCACCTCGTACAATGGAAGATCGTGTGCTCTGCGTCATCTGGTGATTCGCCGCAATATACGCAGTTGTCTGAATCTGCCCGTGTTATTTTGTGCAAATATGAATAAAAGACGCCATGGCCGCTCAGGCACTGGGTGAGCCTGAACGACACTACTCCGTGTTGCCTTTCGAGCCATGGTTTTATATGCTTAATGAGCCGGAATGTCCATCTTCCTTTCACTCCCCGTTCCCATTGCTGCTGCCATTGGTCCAGTGTCGCCATTCTTTCTATTTCCACTGTCGCCTCCTGATGATAATAGAGCTTGCTCCTCTCTTTTGCCATTAAGTCAATCGGGATCAGTCCTGCTATTACGAGTGCAGCTTCTGTTGATATTGTTTTATACGCACTGCATACTCTAAGTGCCATTATTCTCTGTGTGTTCAGAACCATATGCCTATATTTGTCAATATTCATAGCTTGTGCCCATATAGGTGCAGCGTATGTTACAACGGATTGTGTGGCCATTGCGAGAATTCTTCTTTTATTAGAGTTCGGACCCCTTACGTTTGGAAGTATCATGCAGAGAGCTCTAGTTACTTTATGAGATTTATCACACACTCTTTTGATATGGTTGCTCATTGTTAAACCTCTGTCTAAAGTGACTCCCAGGTATGTAACACTATTTGCCGGTCTTATAATGGTTCCTCCTATTGAGAAGCACATGTCATCAATGTTTCTCTTTCTATTTAGTATTATCGCTTCCGTCTTTTCAGGGGCCATCTCTAGGTGGTTTTTCCTCATCCATATATCTACAGCATGAAGTGTCGCATTTGCCTTCGCTATAACTTCTCTTTTTGTATGTCCTGTCACAGATACGGCAAGATCGTCAGCATAACATATAAGAGTAACCCCCTCAAGCATCCTTAGGCCCATGACACCATCGTACAGTATGTTCCACAAGGTCGGCCCCAGAACGGATCCCTGCGGAACACCTCCTGTTACTTTTAGTTTTTTCTTTCCATGCATTATAATATATCGATTAGTTAGGTAGCTCGCTAAGATAGTTCTGAGATAATCGCTGATGTCTTTTTCTTTGAGTTTTGCAACTATAAGAGGCCATGATGCAGTATTAAATGCGTTTTTGACATCAATTAGTATTAAACAGTTGATTTTATTTTCCCGTTTGGCCTGTTGGGCTAGACCAATCACCCGGTTTACAGCGTCGACTGTAGTTCTCCCCTGCCTAAAACCATACTGCCCATCACTGAAATCTCCCTTCTCTTTGATTTCATTGATGAGCCTTCTGTTGATTAGACTTTCAAATATTTTGGCCAATACGTTTATTAAGCATATTGGCCTGTACTTTGGTGGGTCAATTGGATTCTTTTTTGGTTTTTCTATCAGGACTAGTTTTGCAGTCTTCCATATTTCTGGGAAATTTCCCGTCCTTAACAGTCCATTGAAGAGGTTCCTGAAGTATTCCGCATTGTGTGCCATGACCTCCTTTATGACCTCAGGGGGAATGGAGTCAGGTCCAGGTGATTTCCCAGTTTTTATCTTCTTGACAGCCTCTGTGATTTCTTCCTCCCCAAAAACCACATCCTCCATAGTGGGTGTGTTGGCGGAACGTTCATTTTCCAATGTTATCTCATTTGTTGTAATGAATAATCTCATGGCGACCGTAGTCGTTTCGTTGAGTGTAAGATTCGTTTTCGGGTTGAGTGCCTTTAATTGGGATTTAACAATTTTGAAGGCGTCCCCATAAACATCAGAGTCCAAGTTTTTGCACAAGTCATCCCATGTTTTTTTCTTCGCTATGGATATTTCCTTTTTTAAGGAACTCTTGGATATTTTGTAATCTTCCAGGAGCGATTCTCTATATTCTGTATTTTTGCATCTTTGGAAGATTCTACGTTTTCTTCTTACTTCAAATATTTGTTTTTGTACAGTAATGTTCCACCAGTAAGGTAATTTGTTATTTTCTTCACTTTTAAGTCTTGGTGTGCTTTCTTTGTAAGCTTGCCTAATTGCTTTTTCGCACTGAATTTCATTTATGCTCTTACCTCGTATTTGTTCCTTGAAGACTACATTCAGAATCTCATAGTCTGTTCTGCCGTACACGTATTTGTTTTTTACTTTTGGCGTGGTCGATGTAGCTTCCATAGTCGTGAATCTGTGATCACTCATTGATTCGTCGTCTAGAACTTCCCACGAGGGGCTGCATGTCATTGTTTTGTTGCAAATCATGGTAACGTCAATAAATGATTCTCCGTTGGGTCTTATACAAGTTGGCTTCAATCCATCATTCATGATGTTCATGTTCATCGCGTTTGCCCATTCTAGGAGCGATTTACCCTTTTTATTTTTAATGTTTCCACCCCAGTCTGGATGTCTCGCATTGAAGTCTCCTGTTATAATTATTTTTTTCTCCTTATCCAGTTGTTGCAGGTCTCTCTGTATATCTGCTAGATGATTTTCAAAATCCTCCGGAGTACACTTATTTGGGCTAACATATATATTGTACATCGCCCATTCTTCAGTTTCTACGCAGACGGAAGCGCTTAGCATCCTATAGCGCATTACTTTGTGTTTTTGGCTGTGGTTTAATATCATAGCTCCCCCATCGATACTTGCGTAATTGTTTGTGCCCTTGACTTTAGAGAGGTTTGGTTCACCAAACGCAATAAAGTCATAGTTGTTCTTTGACGCCACGACCGAGGCCATGTCGTGTGCGCTAACACTTCTGCCTGCGTTTATTTGAAGCATTCTGAGCATAGTTAATTAAGTTTATCTTTGCCTGCCTGTTTATCTTTGTTTGGTTTGTCTATTCTCCTACTTTTCCTCGCATCGCTCAGGGCTTTTTTGAAAGCTGAACACCTTCCATCCCCAGCTGCATGTCCCTCAGTTTCACATATTGGACAGAACGAGCCTTCTTTACATTCTTTTGATTGGTGGCCCTCTTTGGAGCAGTTGTGGCATATCCCAGTTCGGTCTTTGCCTTTGCAGTTTGATGACTTATGACCGTATTCCCAGCATTTGAAGCATTTTGTCAACTCTACTCTTTCTTTTAGTTGGCAAATGCTTAGGCCGATTCGGAGCTTCCGTTCATTAAGTAATCGTTTTGCATCTTTTTCTTCCATTGACACTGTTGCTATTTGGGATCCGTTTTTTGTGGGTCTTGGTGGCTTGACCGATAGTTGGTCATGAAATTTTACTTCGATTGTTTTCAGAATAGCTTCTTTGATCTCGTTTTCATCCGTTATTGTGTCTAGACCCGAGATGTGTATAATCTTGTTTTTCTTTTTGATAACTTTTAGACTTTTCTCACTTATTATTTTTTTCAGTACACCAGACATTTCTTCGGCATTATTCTTAATTCTCAGAAGGATTTGCCCGTTTCTTGTTTCTTTTACATTTGTTATTTGGTCTTTTTCTTCTTTTGTAAGTCCTTGTTTGATTTTTGAGAGGGTATCAGCGTATGTCTCCCTGCCAGTGTCTATTACTATTTTTTCGATAGTTTCGTTTCTCTTAATAGTAGTCAATTTTGTCGTGGTATATGGTAGTTTTAGAATCACATTTATGGTTGTATCGCAAAATACAAATTCCGACATCTTTTTGAGTATCTCGTTATCTAGTTTTGGCGATAAGGCGATTGTTAAGTGAAGGATTTTGCTTTCAATGGCCTTTTTCTTCATCTCTTTCAATATCGTGAATGCTTTTTCCAATGGGGTTTTGTTCTCTTCATGGTCAGGAGTGATGAGTAAAGAAATTTTTCTGACCTTCTCACGAGTCTCTTGAGCCATTCTGATAAAAGATCTTTGTTCCATATCTGTGCATTGTCCATATAGGAGTGGGATTACTTCTGCTTCGCTCAACTCAGGATACTTTCTAAGAATCTTTTTTTTAAACCACATATTTTCCGAGTCTTCATTTTGACATTGGTAGTAAACATTTTCCGTGTCCACGCTTGTAATATCACCGGTATCGATTGTAACTCTTTTGTAGCATTCTTCTGTCCATTTCCTTTTAGTGCATTTAATGAACTCATCGTATGAGATTTCAGTATACTCCTTATTAATTTCAGTTATTGCGTTCTGCATACACGTGGGGCATTCTTGGGAGTACCAACATTTGTCTTCCAGGCTTCGGAATCTTGTTTCCTGGTCTTGTTTGTACTTATCAAATTCCCGTTTAAGAGCAGTAAGTTCGTCCTTGTTAGTTTTCAGTTGTGAGGTCGCTTGGAACACAAGGCCTTGGATTTCTGCTGCATAATTTTTTATTTCCGTGTGCACAGTTCTATTTTTTTTGGTAAAAGTGCAAAGTTCGTTTACTTTTTTCGATAGTTCTTCGAGTCCAATATTCAGAGGTACAGTCTTGTATTGTTGAGGACTAGTTTTCTTGCGTCTTTTGTGTGCTCTTCTCTTTGGTGTTGCGGTCGATTGTTCATGATCTTCATCACTTTCTGAGCTCCTCATACCATCATCAATCTTTGTTTCTCCTACTTCTGCAAGTCGAAATTTGCCCTCCCCAGAATCCGAGGGGCAGCCCGAAGGAACTTCGGGGGGGGATTCTCCAACGCCGGAGGCGCTGGTACCCCCCTGGGGTAAGTCCATGTTTATTTGCGACATCATTGCACTTCTATGGTTTTGGTTCACGCCGAAGTATTTAATTTCCCCGGTACCTCACATTTCTGTGAGGCTTTCCCCTATCCACCACCTGGGGACGCGCCCGATGGGGGACCATCTACCCCACACGGGAAGACATTTGGCTGGAACACTCCATGCGGGTGAACTCCTTTTAAAATAGAGGAAGAAGAAGACACTTGGCTAGAGCACTCATTTCGGGTGAACTCCTGTCAAAAAAGAAGAGGAAGAAGAAAACATAAGACATTTGGCTGGAACACTCCTTTCGGATGAACTCCTGTCAAAATAGAGGAAGATGAAGACACTTGGCTAGAGCACTCATTTCGGGTGAACTCCTGTCAAAATAGAGGAAGAAGAAGACACTTGGCTAGAGCACTCATTTCGGGTGAACTCCTGTCAAAAAAGAGGAAGAAGAAGACATTTGGCTGGAACACTCCATGCGGGTGAACTCCTTTCAAAATAGAGGAAGAAGAAGACACTTGGCTGGAGCACTCATTTCGGGTGAACTCCTGTCAAAAAAGAAGAGGAAGAAGAAAACATAAGACATTTGGCTGGAACACTCCTTTCGGGTGAACTCCTGTCAAAAAAGAAGAAGAAGAAGACATTTGGCTGGAACACTCCATGCGGGTGAACTCCTGTCAAAATAGAGGAAGAAGAAGACACTTGGCTAGAGCACTCATTTCGGGTGAACTCCTGTCAAAAAAGAAAAGGAAGAAGAAAACATAAGACATTTGGCTGGAACACTCCTTTCGGGTGAACTCCTGTCAAAATAGAGGAAGAAGAAGACACTTGGCTCTAGCACTCATTTCGGGTGAACTTCTGTCAAAAAAGATGAGGAAGAAGAAAACATAAGACACTTGGCTGGAGCACTCATTTCGGGTGAAACCTGTCAAAAAAGAAGAGGAAGAAGAAAACATAAGAATTTGGCTGGAACACGCCATTCGGGTGAACTCCTGTCAAAAAGAAGAGGAAGAAGAAGACACTTGGCTGGAGCACTTATTTCGGGGGAACTCCTGTCAAAAAAGATGAGGAAGAAGAAAACATAAGACATTTGGCTGTAACACTCCTTTCGGGTGAACTCCTGTCAAAAAAGAGGAAGAAAATGACACTTGGCTCTAGCACTCATTTCTGGTGAACTCCTGTCAAAAAAGAAGAGGATGAAGAAAACATAAGACATTTGGCTGGAACACTCCTTTCGGGTGAACTCCTGTCAAAAAAGAAGAAGAAGAAGACATTTGGCTGGAACACTCCTTTCGGGTGAACTCCTGTCAAAAAAGATGAGGAAGAAGAAAAAATAAGACATTTGGCTGGAACACTCCTTTCGGGTGAACTCCTGTCAAAAAAGAGGAGGAAGAAGACATTTGGCTGGAGCACTCCTTGCGGGTGAACTCCTGTCAAAAAAAGAGGAAGAAGAAGGCATTTTACTGGAGCACTCATTTCGGGTTAACTCCTGTCAAAAAAGAGAAGGAAGAAGACATTTGGCTGGAGCACTCATTTCGGGTGAACTCCTGTCAAAAAAGAGGAGGAAGAAGACACTTGGCTGGAAACACTCATTTCGGGTGAACTCCTGTCAAATAAGAGGAGGAAGAAGACATTTGGCTGGAACACTCCTTTCGGGTGAACTCCTGTCAAAAAAGAGAAGGAAGAAGACATTTGGCTGGAACACTCCTTTCGGGTGAACTCCTGTCAAAAAAGAGGAAGAAGAAGACATTTGGCTGGAACACTCCTTTCGGGTGAACTCCTGTCAAAAAAGAGGAAGAAGAAGACATTTGGCTGGAACACTCCATGCGGGTGAACTCCTGTCAAAAAAGAGGAAGAAAAAGACATGTTTTCTTCTTCCTCTTCTTTTTTGACAGGAGTTCAACCGAAATGAGTGCTCTAGCCAAGTGTCTTCTTCTTCCTCTTCTTTTTGACAGGAGTTCACCCGAATGGCGTGTTCCAGCCAAATTCTTATGTTTTCTTCTTCCTCTTCTTTTTTGACAGGTTTCACCCGAAATGAGTGCTCCAGCCAAGTGTCTTATGTTTTCTTCTTCCTCATCTTTTTTGACAGAAGTTCACCCGAAATGAGTGCTAGAGCCAAGTGTCTTCTTCTTCCTCTATTTTGACAGGAGTTCACCCGAAAGGAGTGTTCCAGCCAAATGTCTTATGTTTTCTTCTTCCTTTTCTTTTTTGACAGGAGTTCACCCGAAATGAGTGCTCTAGCCAAGTGTCTTCTTCTTCCTCTATTTTGACAGGAGTTCACCCGCATGGAGTGTTCCAGCCAAATGTCTTCTTCTTCTTCTTTTTTGACAGGAGTTCACCCGAAAGGAGTGTTCCAGCCAAATGTCTTATGTTTTCTTCTTCCTCTTCTTTTTTGACAGGAGTTCACCCGAAATGAGTGCTCCAGCCAAGTGTCTTCTTCTTCCTCTATTTTGAAAGGAGTTCACCCGCATGGAGTGTTCCAGCCAAATGTCTTCTTCTTCCTCTTTTTTGACAGGAGTTCACCCGAAATGAGTGCTCTAGCCAAGTGTCTTCTTCTTCCTCTATTTTGACAGGAGTTCACCCGAAATGAGTGCTCTAGCCAAGTGTCTTCATCTTCCTCTATTTTGACAGGAGTTCATCCGAAAGGAGTGTTCCAGCCAAATGTCTTATGTTTTCTTCTTCCTCTTCTTTTTTGACAGGAGTTCACCCGAAATGAGTGCTCTAGCCAAGTGTCTTCTTCTTCCTCTATTTTAAAAGGAGTTCACCCGCATGGAGTGTTCCAGCCAAATGTCTTCCCGTGTGGGGTAGATGGTCCCCCATCGGGCGCGTCCCCAGGTGGTGGATAGGGGAAAGCCTCACAGAAATGTGAGGTACCGGGGAAATTAAATACTTCGGCGTGAACCAAAACCATAGAAGTGCAATGATGTCGCAAATAAACATGGACTTACCCCAGGGGGGTACCAGCGCCTCCGGGTGAACTCCTGTCAAAAAGAAGAGGAAGAAGAAGACACTTGGCTGGAGCACTTATTTCGGGGGAACTCCTGTCAAAAAAGATGAGGAAGAAGAAAACATAAGACATTTGGCTGGAACACTCCATGCGGGTGAACTCCTTTTAAAATAGAGGAAGAAGAAGACACTTGGCTAGAGCACTCATTTCGGGTGAACTCCTGTCAAAAAAGAAGAGGAAGAAGAAAACATAAGACATTTGGCTGGAACACTCCTTTCGGATGAACTCCTGTCAAAATAGAGGAAGATGAAGACACTTGGCTAGAGCACTCATTTCGGGTGAACTCCTGTCAAAATAGAGGAAGAAGAAGACACTTGGCTAGAGCACTCATTTCGGGTGAACTCCTGTCAAAAAAGAGGAAGAAGAAGACATTTGGCTGGAACACTCCATGCGGGTGAACTCCTTTCAAAATAGAGGAAGAAGAAGACACTTGGCTGGAGCACTCATTTCGGGTGAACTCCTGTCAAAAAAGAAGAGGAAGAAGAAAACATAAGACATTTGGCTGGAACACTCCTTTCGGGTGAACTCCTGTCAAAAAAGAAGAAGAAGAAGACATTTGGCTGGAACACTCCATGCGGGTGAACTCCTGTCAAAATAGAGGAAGAAGAAGACACTTGGCTAGAGCACTCATTTCGGGTGAACTCCTGTCAAAAAAGAAAAGGAAGAAGAAAACATAAGACATTTGGCTGGAACACTCCTTTCGGGTGAACTCCTGTCAAAATAGAGGAAGAAGAAGACACTTGGCTCTAGCACTCATTTCGGGTGAACTTCTGTCAAAAAAGATGAGGAAGAAGAAAACATAAGACACTTGGCTGGAGCACTCATTTCGGGTGAAACCTGTCAAAAAAGAAGAGGAAGAAGAAAACATAAGAATTTGGCTGGAACACGCCATTCGGGTGAACTCCTGTCAAAAAGAAGAGGAAGAAGAAGACACTTGGCTGGAGCACTTATTTCGGGGGAACTCCTGTCAAAAAAGATGAGGAAGAAGAAAACATAAGACATTTGGCTGTAACACTCCTTTCGGGTGAACTCCTGTCAAAAAAGAGGAAGAAAATGACACTTGGCTCTAGCACTCATTTCTGGTGAACTCCTGTCAAAAAAGAAGAGGATGAAGAAAACATAAGACATTTGGCTGGAACACTCCTTTCGGGTGAACTCCTGTCAAAAAAGAAGAAGAAGAAGACATTTGGCTGGAACACTCCTTTCGGGTGAACTCCTGTCAAAAAAGATGAGGAAGAAGAAAAAATAAGACATTTGGCTGGAACACTCCTTTCGGGTGAACTCCTGTCAAAAAAGAGGAGGAAGAAGACATTTGGCTGGAGCACTCCTTGCGGGTGAACTCCTGTCAAAAAAAGAGGAAGAAGAAGGCATTTTACTGGAGCACTCATTTCGGGTTAACTCCTGTCAAAAAAGAGAAGGAAGAAGACATTTGGCTGGAGCACTCATTTCGGGTGAACTCCTGTCAAAAAAGAGGAGGAAGAAGACACTTGGCTGGAAACACTCATTTCGGGTGAACTCCTGTCAAATAAGAGGAGGAAGAAGACATTTGGCTGGAACTTGCTCCTCTTTTTTGACAGGAGTTCACCCGAAATTAGTGCTCCAGCCAAATGTCTTCTTCCTCCTCTTATTTGACAGGAGTTCACCCGAAATGAGTGTTTCCAGCCAAGTGTCTTCTTCCTCCTCTTTTTTGACAGGAGTTCACCCGAAATGAGTGCTCCAGCCAAATGTCTTCTTCCTTCTCTTTTTTGACAGGAGTTAACCCGAAATGAGTGCTCCAGTAAAATACCTTCTTCTTCCTCTTTTTTTGACAGGAGTTCACCCGCAAGGAGTGCTCCAGCCAAATGTCTTCTTCCTCCTCTTTTTTGACAGGAGTTCACCCGAAAGGAGTGTTCCAGCCAAATGTCTTATTTTTTCTTCTTCCTCATCTTTTTTGACAGGAGTTCACCCGAAATGAGTGCTCCAGCCAAGTGTCTTTTTCTTCCTCTTTTTTCTTTCTCTCCCGCTATTCTAATCCGGCATCCCCACGGCATGTACATATAGTTACTAAATTATTATGATGTTCTTTTCAATATATTGTAGCAACACTAAGTTTGAGCTGTCAAGTTAATTTTACCGCTTCGTTTAAATATTCAATTTAAATATTTATACATTGCTATATACTGTGAAAGTGCTACCTGGGTGTAACTCTAATTATTAAGGTTTTCAACATACATTGAAGGCAGCTGTGAGGTAGGATCCATAACATTTTAAATCTAAATATCAAAATCGACACACCAATTATCCAAGAAAGAGAGACTACCTGCATTGTTGTTACAATTACATAGTGTTGAATAGTGCCTACCAGCAACTCACCGAACCTATCTACATTAACAACAGTATACTAGCAGCACCACCGGCGACCTTGTTACCTCCAAAACATATAAAAAAAATTAAGATGTTAAACTCCCAGGAGATATTAAATGCTGCTAACTCCGCAGCTGACAATCTTTCTGAGGTGATATCAGAGAATATTGCTAAACTAACCAAGGATCAGGTAGCAAGGATAATGCAGGCCGCAAACCGATTCCTCACAACTAGGGAATCCAATCCCGCATCAAATTCACGATCCCGCAAGCGTGCGGGATTGGTGACCTCAATCCCGCGGGATCAGCGGGATTGACATTTGTTTGTTTGAAGTAGGTTATTATTATTAAGAAAACAATGAAATAAAAATAAGTATGCATTTTTTATAATTAATAAAAGAAAATAATGATATTTTAGAGGTAGGTATAAAAAATCCGCTTCTTTTAAGGAACGATATAATACAACATCTGAACGTTCAAGCTTTTAGCATTGTGATTCGTATTGACAAATGAACACATTTATTGATTTAAGAGGCACAAAAACTAGTTATTTTTTTCTGATAATACTTCCGAAGAAATCATAAAGTGTCTAAACGTTGTAGACGGAATTGACTTTACATTATTGTAAGCAGTTTCCAAGTAGAGGTGAGCGTTATAACGAAAGCTGATAAAAATATTCGATAAATAAAAATAGCTTGTTATTCGTATTAAACGATATTTGTAAATGATATAAAAAATAATATTTGTGTTATGACTTTACTGCATGACTTTTTTTAGCGAAATTATACCTTACCGCCAACCCACATCAAATTATCGGAATGATTTTTTTTTGTAGGAAAGTCTTTCCGGATACTAATGAAATAAATAAGCTTTAAGCCTTTAAAAATAACGTTCTTTAGAGATCAGATCAAGAAAATTATCTCGAGTGGGTACGGATACAGGCACAACAGGTCTAGACTCAGCTATCCATTCGGTACGGAGACTATGTTCTCATTCATTTTCTAGTGTAAGCGAAGGATCATCATTTAACAGATTCGTTAAAGGTATGCCTTTTTCATCGTCGTTGATGTCGTTATCATCAACTTGCTGGTGTTCAGTTTCTTGTTGGACCCGCGCGTCTGACAGCATCCTCTCTATTTCAATTCTTACTTTGCTCAGATAAAAGAATGGATCGTCCACCACATTTGTAGAACCTGAATCTTTTTCTCGATATTTTTATGGCAGTCATTGATGTACTTACTTACTTAATCCACGATCGCTCCCAGTGTGGAGAATGTGGATGCCACGAAGTTCCTCCAAGCCTCTCTATCTTGCGCCAGTTGCACAGCTCCATCCCAGCTCAGTCCAGCATCTCGTATAACCGCACTGAATGCCCGCATCATTGTTAATTTCGGCCTGCCTAGCCTTCTTGTCTCATCTGGATTGTAGTAAAGACTTGCATAAATTCAAGACTCTCGGGGGACATGCGGAGAACATGGCCAAGTCAGATTGATTTGCGATTCTGGATCACTGAGGTGATTCGCTGTTGTGACATAGTGGTACCATCCAATCCCCAATATCTGTCACAGAAATCTATTTTTAACACTAAAGATCTTCTTCTGTTCAGGCTTCGACAGATGCCAGGATTCACAACCATATAACGGCCATTGATGTACGGCGTTCTTTTATCCGACGAGATAGCGCCACTATAAGTTCCTGGCTTATCCTGGCATTTTGTCGATCAATTTGGTTTCTGCATTAACTAACATTGCATCACGCAGTAACCTTCTTTGATAATTTACTACGCTCGATACTGAATCCCCTACCGTGGTAGAATCCCTAGCCATAGAGATTCAAATGACATTGATTCACAGAACACAATATAAATTCAAAACTTACTTAGTTTGGTTCTGCATGTCTTTTTTGCTTAAGTATTCTAAATATCATGGCCTATACTTATTGCATTTGTATTTAATTTGTTATCCGTAACATTTTTTATTATCTTTATAATTATATTTTTTGCTGTTATAATTCTGATTTGTTGGTGGCATGAATCATCCAAATGGATGCAATGCCAAAAAAAATTAAATAAATAAAAAAAAAAAATACTTAGTTGTAACTTAAAATCTGAAAGTATAATTATTTTCCGTCAAGTCCCGTTTTTCCAGCGAAAGTTGATAAATATTTCATTAATGAGGTTGTACAGGATCTAATAAATAATCAGAACTTCATCTGAGCCCATTCTTATTGTTTATTATTTTTTCCTTTTCAGTCCCGCAAACGTGCGGGATCCCGCATGAGAAATCCCGCATTTCTGATCCCGCAAAAAAGGTGCGGGATCCCGCACTTGCGGGATCCGCGGTTTGCGGGATTGGATTCCCTACTCACAACGGTTGGTTCTGCGGCCTCATTAATAGCGGAACAGGATAACGAAATAAAGAACCTTCGGGAAAAGATCCAACTACAAGAACGTAACCGCGTCTCCCATGTCAGCGATGCACAGAGTCACAAATCTCTGGATATTTGCGACGCTCTCTCCGAACTAACGGAAAGAAACATAAGATCTAAGAATGTGATAGTTCTTAACATCCCAGAACCTGACACTTCACTTCAACCCTCAGAACAAACCGAAAAGGACTCTTCTCAGGTTGCTGAAGTCCTGGTAAATATTGATCCCGACGTTTCTACCAAAATTCAGCGCATTTATCGTCTGGGACGTCAGCAGGTCGGTAGGACGAGGCCATTGAAAATAATGTTTCGGAACACGGACTACGCAAATGAAATCATGTTTAACAAACACAAATTGCCACAAAACATTAAAGTAAAAAATGATTTAACCGACCTTCAGCGGGAGCATCTTCGAAAATTATGGACCGAGGTTGATGAAAGAAAAACAAAGGGAGAGGAGAACATAACAGTTAAGTTTATAAATTCAACCCCAAGAATTGTTCCTTTGCGAAAAAAAAACTAAACAGAAAATTTTCGATATATTACCAGAATGTCCGAGGCTTAAAAACAAAATTACACACTCTAAGACAAAATGTAACATTTTGCAGTTACGACATATTGGTATTCACTGAATCCTGGCTCGACGAAACAATTTCAAACTCTGAATTGGGACTCACCATGTACAATATATACCGTCTCGATAGAAACCAACGAACCAGCGAAAAGTCCAGGGGTGGAGGAGTGGTCGTAGCTGTTAAAAAATCAATACCATCTTCACAAATATCGACTAGAATTAAAAACATCGAACAATTATATGCTTCCATCACCACATTCAGCAGCAAAACTATTATTGGAGCCATTTACATCCCTCCTGCATCAAATTTTCTCATACACAAATCATTCTGCGAGAGTCTAGAATCAATATGTTCAAAAAATAAGACAAAAAATATCATAATACTAGGAGATTTCAATTTACCACACATATCTTGGGACATCAATGGCGAGGCTACACACGTTGGCGGCAGCGCGGAGGATGGAGCACAGGAGGTGTTGGGGACCATGAACTATTTGAATCGGGAGCAGCATAATTTTATTTACAACTGCAGTGGGCGATTGCTGGATCTGGTCTTCGCTGATCTAGACAATATATCGGTGGCACCGGCCGACGACGAAATTCTTCCAATGGACAATTATCATCCTCCCCTTGTTATTAAATTCCACAAAAATATAGAAACACATACAGGTAAGACTGTAATTTTCCGCAATTTTAAAAAATCTGACTTTGCGGGTGCAACCGGTTTCCTCTTTGATTCTGATTGGTCATTCATTCAGGGCGAAAACATTGATGATATAACCCTCGAATTGCATAAAATTCTAGAAAAAACCATTGAACTATTTGTACCGTTAGAACGATTTACAATTTCAACATACCCCAGATGGTTCACTAGTGAACTAATAAACCTAATATACGAGAAAAAAATTGCCCATCGAAGATATAAAAGTACGTATGACCCTGCTCATTATAATAGATTTTCTGAATTGAGACTGAGGTGCGTGAGGCTTAGGGAGGCGTGTTACAAAAAATACATAGAGTCGGTCGAAGACACTACGGTGGACTCGAAGAGCCTTTGGAGGTTCAAGAGCTCGCTAGACTCTGACAACCATGATCTTCCCGATATCATGTATCTCGACGGCGAAAAGGCAGATAGCCCCACCGCCATTGCGAATTTATTTGCCGATTTTTTTGGCGGAGTCTATGATGGTGATCGCGCTGTTGTCGAACCGCCTACACTAAATAATAACAGTCACATAAACTTCCCTGAGGTTTCCTTGGACTTCAATTGCGTAATGCGGGGTCTCTTGACTCTAGACACAAAAAAGGGTGCAGGGCCCGACGGTGTTCCTCCTGCCTTCTTGAAGGGATACGCGGACGCACTGATGGTGCCACTGACTTACGTGTTTAATAAGTCACTTACTCTTGGCCGCTTCCCAAGCGCATGGAAGCATGGTAACATCACACCCATTTTTAAAAAAGGCGAGAGAGAAAACGCTTCAAACTACAGACCGATCTGCATTCTGTCAAGCCTGCCTAAATTATTTGAGTCCCTTGTACTTAGCAAGATACTACCATATGTAAACAGAATCATTATCCCCCAACAACACGGATTTATCTCGGGTAGATCTACAGTGACAAATCTCGCGGTTTATGAGAACGATTTAATTAAAAGCGTGGCACAGGGTGATCAAGTCGATAGCGTTTATACAGACTTCAGTAAAGCGTTCGATAAAGTATCTCACTGTATATTGCTGAATAAGATTGCAGCTATGGGGATTGTTGGATCACTCCACGAGTGGTTTCATGATTACCTTAGTGAAAGAACTTTGGTTGTCAAATTACCAACCGCAACATCCAAATCGTTTCCAGCCACAAGCGTATTACCGCAGGGAAGTCACTTTGGCCCAATATTGTTCCTACTGTTCATAAACGATATATCTGAGGAATTAGATGACGTTAACTTCTTGCTATTTGCCGATGATCTCAAAATCTACAAAAGTATCGGTGGTCTAAATGATAGCTTGGTACTGCAACGAAACCTCGACAAATTGGGTGTGTGGTGTGAAAGAAACAGGCTGTATCTGAACATTGATAAATGCTTCTTGATTCAGTTTACTAGATCCAAAACCAAATTCACTTACGATTATTCTATCGGAGACAAAAAACTCCAAACTGTGAGTGTAGTAAGGGACCTGGGCGTAGTATTTGATAGTAATTTATCATTCGTAAACCATATTAACGAAATAACAACAAGGGCCGTTCGAATGCTAGGATTTGTACTCAGAATAACTGCAGACTTCAACAACATCAACTCGCTAAAATTATTATACACATCACTTGTTAGGAGTATATTGGAATACTGTTCACCTATCTGGTCACCCACATATGGAATCCATATCCAAAACATAGAGCGTATACAAAATAAGTTTCTGAGATTCGTTAATTATAAGCTTAGAATACCGGCGGAGCGGATTGATTACGGTGCCCTTCGGAACCGTTTGGGGTTGACGGACTTGTCGAGCAGAAGGGTTATCAATGACCTTATGTTCCTGTACAAAGTAATAAATTCAGTTTTTGATTGCGTCGAGTTAACTGGGTGTGTAGAGTATAGAGTCCCGAGAAGAACCACAAGATGTCGGAATTTATTTTACGAAAATGATACCTTAACGAAGAACTATATAAAAAACTCAATAGTTCCACGATCTCACCGTTTAGCCAACACCCATTTACAACATATTGACATAGTTAACTGCTCTCTCACTGAATTCACCAGACAGCTAAAGTCCCTCTTTGTTCCTGATGCTTAATCCGGGGGAACCACTTCCTGCTCGTATTGTATTCTTGTGTATTTATATCCACATTCTATGCATCATTTGAATGACTCCCATGACACTTCTTTAGAGTCCGAGGTAATTACTCATTCTCTATTGTGTTTATTATTGTTTTTCTATTATAATTTTTTTTTCTCTATTTCACTTGATATGTACTTGCTACATGCTACAGTATAACTGGCATACCTACATGATTTTTTTGTTTGGCAAGGTATAATCAATGCCTATAGTTTTTGTTATTTTTTTTTTGTGCTCTTTATTATTGCACTTAAAATAAATTACTTCTGAATAAATTTCCAGTTGACATATTATTATGTAATGGTTCTGCCTCTGAGCTAAGGTATAACCATTTTTATGATGCATGCATGATTCTTTATCAATATGTAACGTTTATTTTCATTATTACGTATCTTTGTTTTTACAATGTGAATGTAATTTTTATATAATAGTATAGTACGCAGTGTCACCGCCGGCCTATGCTGGCGCTAATGAGGTGCGTTGCTACTCACGTAGTACGTACATAATAATAATATATAGCGATGCTTGATAGCAATGTCAATATGTGGTGGTTGATAGACCAGCGGTTACGACGCCGGCTTTCGCACTGTTTCGTGCGGAAGTCGTGGGTTCGAATCCCGGCCGTGTCGACCATTTTCCGCTTTCACGACACAAGCATTTGCTTACTGTGAAAGATGTCAAAAGTGTATTTGTGTTCACTTCGAGTGAGCACAGATTCATTTAAAAAAAAAAAAAAATTGTCAATGTACGTTTGAACAGAACAATAATCGCATCTACTTTATTATCAATGTTGGTTTTTGTACTCATGAATTTGTTTATTTTTTATGTATTTTTGTTTTGTTTATTGTAATAGCATAAGTGTTGTTAATGGAGTATGTATAAGTAAAATTGTATTATGTAAAAGGCTTTATAGCCGTAGAAAACTTGAATAAATGAATAAATATTTATATAATAATCTTTATATTTCCACAGAACCCAAACTAAATAAGTACTCCACATTCAGTGGGTACTAGACATTTGCGATTCTGTGGTATATCTCAAACCTGTCTCTCAAGGGGCAAGCGAAAAGGACGTGATTCAGCGTTTCGTCATCGAAACGACACTCACAGAGAGGAGAATCAACCAATCCCAATTTATATAGGTGGGAGTCCAACCTGTGATGGCCAAATCTCATTCTACAAATTGTGGATATAAACGATCTACTCATATTTTTGAGCTCCACCTTCCACACATTTATATCGCCTTCAAAAAGCTTTCTGCGCCCATTATGAGGGGCTTTACATTTTATTTTTTTTCTATAATATAGAAAAAAATTATTCATATTATGAAGTTGATCTTCTTTATAAGCAGTCTGTGGAAGTGTTTGTGAGTTTCAAATGCATAACATTACAGTATTGTTTGTAATGTTTTTTTTATTGATTAAATCTATTTTTTATGCATAATTTTAAGAAAATATTGCCATTCGCCACCCCTCATCTATATAGACTATAAGTGTGTGAAGTTTCATACTCCTCCGTCCACGCATTTTCCGTAAAAATAGTCGCAAAGTTTTTCCTTCACGTATTATTATATCGATATTCCTATTATAAATGTACATACTCAGATAATCTCTAATATAAATTAAAGTCGGGTTAGTGCGAACACTTATAACTCGAGATCGGCTCAACAGATTCTTCTGATGTTTGATTTATTTGATTCTTCTCCGCTCCTGATAACAGAATAACTAATAAAAAGTTGAGAAAATGGATAAGAAATGATGTAAAATACAATATTAAGTTAGTATGGAACAGTTACCTGCGACGCGCCCACGCTATCGCGGGTAGTTCCCTCTCATTCTCGCATACGTGATTGTAGTACAGTAGCCCATCCCACTTACTCCACCGCACCGTTTCGAGCGTTTTAGAAAATTTTCATACAAAGTCAACAATATTTTCGGGCACATATGTATTGGTACCTACTTCATAAGCGAGGTAGGGTGTGTGCGCGAGCTCATTATTCTTACGTTGTTCCCGCCAGAGCTTTGAATACGAATGAAATATGGATGTGTATGAAACAATGTTATTATTTTATTAGCTTAATTCAATCGAATTAATTTTTTATTGTTTAATGGTGGCGAAGTGCACATTATGTACCTACATATTAACGGGCTAGAACCATAGGACAACGTCTGTCTGGAAAGCTAGTATGTATATAATACTCAGATCAACCACACTCTTAAAGATGGAGGTTGTTACACTTAAAAATTAAACCACCTCGAAAAACCAGTTCAAATTTGCTGTGCAGCTGCCATGTTTCGCATGACGACATCATCCACCAATAGCGTTTCTCCATGATGTCGACATCCGGTAGCAGCCTGCCACATCGTACAAAGCCGCACAACTATCAGTCACCAACAAGTCTGCATACATAGAACACGCACCTTCTATCTCGAGACGCGCATCGCGGTGAGCCACTCGGCGCCCTCTCAATAGTATTTTCTGTATTCTGTATAAAATGTTACATGGTCAATAAAACTGATCAGACCTGCAAAACCTTCTATCTCTATCTACCTACCACCATACCCATAAATGAAAGCAAAAAAAAAATAAATTAGTATTGTTTGCAGATAAATATTGTGTAAAACTATAAAGTATGGAAATTTAAAAAATAGCATAGGTATTTACAAAAATTTTCCTTTCACACGGATGAAACAGAATCTTTTTGATTTCCTTTCGATAAAATATAGAAAAGATTTTCTTGGGAACGTCGAAATAAAAGTCCATAGAATGCGCTTCGTGGAGAATACAAATGCACGTTGTTTAATGTTTTCTAGGAAATTCTAACAGATCTCCTTTGAAATTGAAAAGAAACTATCCAGAAAAGGATGAAATTTAAAAACAAAGTTTTCAGGCTTTTGACGCGAGAGAATAATTGTCAGACGGTAGAAAACAAAGAGAATATTGATTAGGTGAAAAAAATATACTTAGAATTTTTTTCTTTATAACCTAGATTTAAATACGGTTGGGGATTTTCGAGAAAATATCTCACCATAATAATTGGGTGAAATTTGATAATGATGGACTTCTATTCTTTCAACAACATATAGAATATCGTAACGTGTATCACGTGTGATTTATTAACTACAACACCGCCATCTCTTGGCTTTTTTTTAAAGTTCCACATCTAAAGAGGAATTTATCGTTTTTATTACAAACTTATGACCCATCGAACTTTATCCCGCATCCGAATCAACAATAATCATTATATAGGTACATAATGATTTAAATTATAAGCTTATTTTGATTAAGTTTTTATGTCATAATCCAAATCCAAACTCCCTTTAGACCCCACTTAGGGGCATAATTAATGACCTCCTCCCACACTATCTCCAGATTCCTCAGCTCTGCTTCGAAGGAGCGGAACACAGTATGAGAGGGTCTTCCTCGTCTCCGGGACCCTGATGGGAGGAAGAACAGCGCTCTCCTCGGCCAACTGTCATTCGGCATCCTTAACACATGTCCCAGCCAAGTCCATCTCCTCCACATAATAGTAGAGGTGATGGGCTTACGCTGGGTGCGCCGGCGTATAGCGTCGTTCGTGATGCGTTGGTACCATCTTATACCCAAAATTCTCCTGAGGCACTTCGTTTCGAATGCAGATACTTTTTGTGCCTGGGCCTTGGTCAGGTGCCAGGACTCACACCCTACGACTGACGTGTGAGACGAATAGTTTCGTCGTGGGCGCAGGGCGAAGAAGCAGACGCGAGAGCAGCCGGGCGCAGAAGCAGACGAGAGGCCATCGTATCGAGCACTGGGTGCTCCACCCGCGGCTGTAATAAACCCTTTTTTACAGTCCCTTGTGCCGCACGCTGTGCGGTACAGGCATTGACTCGAAGGCCGAGGCGCGCTGTTTCGTCGCAGAGTCTTGAAACACTGAGCTGTAATTCCTCCACTGTCGTACTGAACAACGCATGTCATAAACTGTATTTAATTCATGGAATAACTCAAAATTATTTTTTCATTCTGGATTATGTCGAAGTTCGACGGGCGGGTCAGCTAGTCTACATAATAATTCAGAAATGTTTTTTTATTTGCTTTTTACCGCATGTCATCGCATCACGCCTAAACGGCTTAAGCGATTTCCCTAATTCTTTTTTTGTCGTGTTGACTTTCATCAGTAGAAGGTTCCTATGAAAGAAAAAATTAAGAAAGTTGCGTGGTAAATCTACAAAATAATTCAGAAATGTTTTTTTATTTGCTTTTTACCGTATGACAGATATGAATCTGCACAGAGCCGTGCAAAATGCCGGAGAAGGTTCTTAAATACAATTTGCTGCATTGACTTTAATATATTTAGAGCTATTTAAAAAACTCTATTTTTTAGGATCTTCATACAAAATTTTAATAAACATTAAAAGTGTCAATCTTCTCTCTTTTTATGAATTGTGAAAGTTTCATTCTTCTTTTTCTGTGCTTATGTCAGTTATAGAGGTCTGCAAAGCAATGGGAAGCTAGACTAGAACCTGTTTAATTACCTACCGATCAAGCCTGACAATCGGAATCAAAAACGTAAAGCAAGACGGGTATAAGCTAGTTAATAAATAAATCCAATATCATACTAAAACCTTTTTTCCGTAGCGTATTTCGTAGTCATGTTCTATTGTCGTATGATTTATGATCCAATACAATGCAGGAAATACATAATACAATATTATGAAAAGTCATCAAAGAGATATTTTTAGATAAGTAATAATAATATGGATGCTTATTATGAGAAGATGGGGATCTCGTTGTTACGGAATGTTTCCGTACGAGTGACCAACCAAACTCCTCGAATTTCATCCTTCAATTTGATGGTATGCTATTAAAAATACGACAAAATACAGAAACCTAATATCCGGAACCTAGACAGTAATCAGTTTTATAAAAAATCTAGCTGATCTGATATCAAACGCGTTGTTACCACATGAGAAAAAAATAATAATTCACATTGAATGGTATAAGCATGCATAAAGGAAAAGTTCATGTGCCATAATCTACGAATGAAATGTTATGAACCAACCATTTTTGGGATGCTGACATTTAATGAATGGATGTTTTATTTATTATTTTTTCAATTTTTAACCACTACTGTTGTTTTGAATGCTGGATAAGTGTGATCACTTAAGGGTCTGCACAGACCTGAACACGCGCGGTTACGTTAAAATTCCACAGTAAGCGATTCGCGGTGGTTCCTTACGAACCACAGCGTACTATGGAAATTTGATACGTTGCATGCAACGTTGCATTGGTTACGCTACCGCACGTGTTCAGGTCTGTACAGACCCTTAAGTTAACAACGTTCCCCCTTTAGGTGGCCGATATCAAATCCCGAAACTTCACATCATGAGAGTTTTCGATATGTCCAATATTGCGCAATGTGTCGAAAGAATCAGCAGAACTCAAGCATGGCAAATGCGTAAAGGTTGAGGTTGGAGCGGTGACCGAGACTCGCGACACCGCTTTCCAAGCTTTAAGTTCAAGTTCAATCACTTTAAGCTTTGAGGCAAGCACTTGGCAAAGACTTATCGAAATCAATGAATGGAAAAGCAACGCATAACACACTTTTACGTTTACCTATTCTTTAAAACCCATTCGTCCACTATTGAACAAGGGTCTCCCATCATTGAGGGGCGGTTGGACAGACTGAAAGTGACATTATAGCAGGGGATTCGGTATGTTTTTTCTACATGTTTTCCTCGTGGGAATTTAGTTCCATTAGATAATTCAATTGAGCAAGTCTATAGAAGCCTTCATAGAAGCCAACGTCGTGTCGGGGAGACCTGATAAGGTACAAGAAAAATAAGTTCCATAAAGGTGAAAGAGTTAAGCCCCCGATGATCTGTCGCCAGAGCCTCGTTAGATTTTTAGCAAGGGTACCGTGTACAGGTAAGGTTGACAAAAGAAACGATTGATAGCTTCAGAGATAACATTGTTTTATAAGCGTCACATCCTTATATTTATTTATTTATTTATTAGTAAGTACACGGCAACACTTTGCCTTTAACAGAAATTAACAAAAAATACTAAGATACTACATCAATATACAACATCGATTGAATGTCGAATACAAAAATAAAAACATCAAAGTTAAAATCAGCAAACCATAAAAGAATTAAGCAAAAATATAAAATAATTAAAAGAATTAGAAAAACGAGAAGTTAAAACACCTATAAGTATTTAAATTAAAAAAAAAAGTAAAAATATCATAAGACATGAAACAATGACAATAGAATAATGAAATCAATGTTTAACAAAACTGAGCATAAGCAATTCAAAATAATAATAAAAACATACAAAATAGTCAGATTAATTAAATCATAAAGTGGTCTACATTTATCAAAATTCAATTTAAAATAAAAATACATGCACAGACATACTCTAATAATACAAATCATGGAGGTCAGAATACATAAGAAAACAACAATACATATATTAAACAATACTATGGGGCACACAAACCTGCAATAATTCAGTACAATTGTTTTCATGATAATTTAAATAACTAAAATAATATATAAGATAAGTAAAAGCAATAAATAGGTACACAAACATGCAATAATTCAGTAAACTGTTGTCAGGATAAGTAAAAAATAACTATGGCACGCACATGCAAAAATAAAAACAAGATAGGTAAAACATTGGATGGAACGACAAGCAAAAGAACAAGCAGCAAGCCAGAAACACGCAGCAAGTTGGGAAGTTGGATCAACATATTATTACCATATACATATATATACGCAAACACAATAACCACTATTGTGACAAACCATACACTGAGTCTCTCACACGCGTCTTGAATTGAGACATGTTATTGTTAAATATATCAATAGACCCCAAATGTTGGTTACCCAACAGATGTAAACGAGGCAGGATCATGTTGCGCATATAGTTTGTCTGGTGTACATCAGTATGGAACAAGTCTGAGCTACGGGTATTTCTCACAGGCACTCTCAGCTTTATTTCATTCAGGAGGTCTGGGCAATCGTAAGTAGAGTTTACAACTTTATATAGAAAAATCAAATCAAAATAAATTCGACGATTCTGTAGTGGAGCCAGGTCGGTTAGCTCATATAATAGGTTATAGTTCAAATCATCTCTAGGTATGCCCAAGAGATAATTGATATGGCGCAGAAATCTTTTCTGCACCCCTTCCAACCTATTAATGTGGACTGCGTAGCATGGGGACCATATAGGGGAAGCGTACTCTAGTACACTACGCACCAATGACGTATAAAGGAGCGTCAGCGTCCGAACGTTTAAAAATCCTTGGGTAGTGCGCAAGACAAATCCCAAGGCTTGCATCGCCCTGCTTACCACTTCTGTTATATGCGGAGTGAAAGCTAGCTTACTATCGAATATGACTCCTAAATCACGGATCTCACCAGCTCGCTCGAGAGCCACGTTATTTATTCGATATTCGTATTCCACAATACCAGACCTAAGTCTAGAGAATCGTACAAATTGGCACTTTCCAATATTTAAGTGCAAGCAGTTATCAACGCACCACTTAAACAACTGATTGAGGGCATTCTGTATAACCTCACAGTCCCTTATACTTGTTACTCTTCTGAAAATTTTTATGTCATCTGCAAAGAGTAAAAACCGGACGTCAGAGAGTTCAGCGATAACATCATTAATGAAAATCAGAAAAAGTAATGGACCGAGATGACTACCCTGTGGCAGTCCACTCGTAGCAACAAAAGCCTCGGAAGCAATGCCCTGAACCCTCACCGTCAACGTGCGCCCATGGAGATAACTACCGAACCACTCAAGAATGCAGCCGCTAATCCCCAGAGCCTTCATCTTTGCAATTAAATGCCTGTGTGACACCTTGTCAAAGGCTTTACTAAAGTCTGTGTAGACACTATCTACTTGAAAGCCACTTGACAAAGCCTCCGCTATATAAGTTTCATACGACGCTAGGTTGGTTACAACAGTTCTCTCGGAGACAAACCCATGCTGCTTAGAAATTATAAGTTTGTTAATTATAGGGGCTATTCTGTTCAGGACCAGAGATTCAAAAAGTTTCGCAATGGCAGACTGTATACATATGGGTCTGTAATTACCGATGTCACATTTATCACCCTTCTTAAAAATGGGAGTAATACTTCCATGCTTCCACCTACTAGGGAACCTACCCAAAGATAACGATTTATTAAATATAATGGTCAAGGGTACCAACAGTGCGTCAGCACAGCCCCTGAGGAAAACTCCTGGGATTCCGTCGGGCCCCGCCGACTTATTGGTATCCAGACGCAACAGTCCTCTCTCTACTTCGTCATAGCCCAAAACACAGTCAGATATGTTGGTAGATTCTTTATAGTTGTAGGAAATCGGACTTGAGTTTATTTCGCGGTCATCATATACACTCTTGAAAAAGTGAGCAAACATGTTGACAACGTCTCGCCTGTTATTTGCAACCTCCCTGTCAAAATACATAGTCATGGGATAATCAGAATCGCCCTTAGAAAGCGAGTTTTTATATTTCCATAGTTTTTTGGAGTCAGTGACACACTCTTCAGCGTCGCGCAAGTAGTTATTATAACAGGTTTTCCTCAACTCACAACATGCAAGTCTTAGATTAGAAAAAAGCAAATAATCAGATTGCTGCAAGGTGGTCTTGTACTTTATATGGGCATTTTTCTTTTCACATATTTTTCGTTTCAACTCTGAAGAGAACCATATTGGGAAAGAGGAGTTCGTGAACCGCTGGTAAGGAGTATGAAGGCTGATCGCTTCAAAAAGAATATCATAAAATCTATCAACAACTGTATCAACATCATCACACCTTAAAAATGTCCAATCAGAGTTAAATAAGTATTCCACAGTATTCAAGAAATTACATTTTTTAAAATTATAATAATATACTGGTTCACTCGGTGACTGAAACACCACCGAATTAAAACTAATGCTGAGTGGCGGGTGGTATTCATCAATTGGTAAGAGCTCCTCATCGGACTTGGCAACCCTCACATCATCATAGTTGGATAGAATTAAATCCAACACACGATCTCTGGAATTGGGGATATAGTTGAATTGCCTGAGCCCAAGAAAATCAATCATGTCGATCAGTTCTCCCTCTGGCTCGCCAACACTTCCGCCCACACTACCATCACCAAGCTTCCAAACTAGCTTGGGGAGGTTGTAGTCGCCCATTATTAAAAGTTTGGCACTGCGGTGCTTCTCACTTAAGTATTCGAGCGTCTCACAGTGTGCTCTATAAATGTTCACATCCGACAGAGGGGGTATATACACACAGCCAACAATGATTTTGGAAGAACCCGACTTTATCATAGCATAAACATGCTCCACACTACTTAGTTTCACCTTTACTTGCGACACAGGAAAACACTTCTTTATTGCCACCAGAACGCCTCCCCCTCGTGCCTTGTTACTGGACCGCTTACTTCTGTCACAGCGAAACAAATTATGATTAATAAACCCCAGCTCAGTGTCTCTTATAGATTCATCGAGCCAAGTCTCGGTCAGAACGAAAACATCATGGTCGAAAGCAGGCAAGGTCTGTCTTAGGTTATGTAATTTGGTCCTAAGACCTCGGACGTTCTGATAGTACACACTAATCTTGCAATTCAGTTTTTTTTATGGATAGGTACAATTTTGGGTGTGGCATTAACAAATTTTACCGTAAGGTTGGTCTCTCCCTTCAACTTCCTATGATCAACCTCCTTCCATAATTCTCTCAGCTGGAAACGTTGTCTCTCCGTTAGATCCTGCTTAACTTTTACACCCTTTGGAAGCCGAGACCTACTGAAAAACACTGTGTTTGCCACGTCTGCGTTGGAAAATACCACCTTGATGGGTCTGCACCTTCCATCACTTCTAACTCCAAGTCTACGAGTCGTAACTACATCGCTAGCGTTCTCCAAATCCGCTGATTTTAAAAGTTCCGTCACCTGGTTTCTATCATCAGCAGAGCCTTCACCTGGCAGTAATGCTTGATTTACCTCCGGAATATTTAGAAGAATTAAGTTGGTCGATCTGGCAGTTCTGTCTGCCAGTTCTGACAGGGCGTCGCAAATAGTGGTTGATCTATCGAAACTGTCGTTCTCCTGTGATGTCTGAGGCAGACTTCGGAGCGCCTTTATCTCCCCTTCTTGAACTCCGACATGAACCGCCATCTCACTGAGCAATGACATCATGCTGTCATGAAATGGAGTAATTCTCCGTATATTATCCCTGGTAAACTTACTGGATTCGCTATTCAGCGTTTCATTTATAGAGTGCATTATATCGTTAGCGCGACGCATGAAATCCTGCGCGGTGTTCACTGAAGTTGCCATGCTGTTTAATTTAATTTATTAATAAAATGTGCCTTTTGGGAGTTCTATGTTGCCCCACATTCATGTATTACAGTTTATATGCCAGGAACAGTGTATCTGAGTTTGCAAAATCAGGCGCAATATGTAAAATAATTGCTTACTATCAGGAGCAGTTATAATAAGTCTCTCTCTTAGTTCATCTATTCTCCACCAGATGGCATAGGGCGCAACCATAGATGAAAGAAAGAAACTCTTTATGCCTCCTGTCTTCTTCAATTAGATTTTGTTTGACATTGACAGTTATACTAACATTATTTGAAAACTATAATATGTGCATTACTCACGCATCGGATGAGTTCACCAATATTTATATATTAGTATAGAAAGTAAAAAGGTACAATTTGTTTACTTTTTATACAGATTATTAAAAATTTGTGTATCCGTCTGTATTTGTAAAAAGAAAAAGTTAGGTACCTACCAATAAATTTTGTTTGATTTCAAAATATCAATATATGATAATTATTGATTGATTTCAAATTATGCTTAAAATCAATAATTTGTCAATAACGTTTTTGTTCAGTTGACGTGCAAATAAATCATGATATTTAATAAAGTTTGTTTTATTTTCATACCAATGGGAAGTTTTCTGGGGAGCTTCCGACAATACACACTAGGTGGCAGAACTTCTAATCAGGTCTATTGTCAAATTCAGTGCTGTTAACGTAGAGATGTTTTTTTCAGTGATGCCAACGTTGGGAAGTTTGTTTTCCATTGCGTTGCTAAGAAGTTGTTGATTGAGTTGCTAAGAAGTTGTTGATTTTGTTGCACATAAATTTGAGAATAAATCTCAGGGGAGCTGTTCTGTATTTTTTAATTTGTATTTAGGTAGGTATATAAAAAAAAGATGAACAATTTTATTTGTAATAGTATGTAAAAAATGTACAATGATTACTCTAAACCTATTGTTATTGTAGTTTTGTTATGTTTTGTAAATGACTGTGTGTTTACATTGATGAATAAAAAAAAAAAAAAAAAACCTATTGTAAGTTATCATGTATAATAATATATTAGTTGTTTAATTTGAAATAAACTAGAATGATATTTTGGAGGTTAGATTGTGAGCGACCATAAGAAGAAGAAGAAGTAAATCGCCCCCGTTGGCAACACTGAATTTGACAATAGACCGGATTAGCAAGGGCGCCTCTAGCGGCACAAAAAGGAAAAAAAACATCCCATTATAATGATTGATTGGAAGTTTATTTTTATTTATCTCAATCGATAGAAATTTAAAGATTGATATTTTATTTATTTATTTAACCATAAAATAAATAAACAAATAAAATATTTAAATAAATCATCGACGAAAAAGCCTTTTACAAAAGAAAGAAATAACAAAACAGTAAATCGTACAAGGAAAGTATGTATCACATTTAGACCCGATTTTTATTCGGGTGCTCTGGTGGCAGAACATTTTTGATGGAGCTGTTCACACTTACCCAAACCCGATCGTTGCCGGGTAAGTGTGAACAGCTCCATACCCATTCTCCTGTATGGTTGTGAGTCATAGCACCTGACCAAAGCCCCGGCACAAAACATATCTGCATTTGAATCTTGAGTATCGCCGCATCACGAACTATGCTATACGCCAGCGCAGGCCCATCACTTCCACCATTGTGGAGAGGAGGTGGACATGGCTGGAATATGTGTAAAGGATGCCGAATAACAGTTAACCGAGGAGAGCTTTGTTCTTCCTCCCATCAGAGTCTCGAAGACGTGGAGACCTTCTCATACCGTGTTCCATTTCTTTGATGCAGGGCTGAGAGATTTGGACATGGTATGGTAGAAGATTTTGGAATCCGCGCAAGATCGAGCGCAATAGAGATCTTGTTGCCTCCCTATGACCCTAAGAGAGGTGTAAAGGGAGATTAGGTTGATATTTGGAATCCAAAATGTTGGTTCTTTAAGTAGGTATCTACGTATAAAAAAATATATAGGTACATACATACACATACATTCTCCCTTTAAGGCCCCCAGCACACCGCAAGCCAGCCCGGAGGAGACAAATCCGCAGCAAACCCAACCCGCACAAAACCAGCCCTCTAGTTCGATCGAAGCAATCAAACCAAAAAGCCGATCCCACACAAACCAACCCGCAATGCAGGAGGCCTAAACCCCACTAAACTTAGGGGCATAGGGAGGCACCAAGAGCTCTCCATTGCGCTCGAAGGCGTCCGAGGCTTATGGTGCCTTTTCTGACCGGTTGAGGTTTAAGGACGTGAGGTGGTCAACCTCACGGTCCCGATCTGATATTTCGATTTCCTGCCTCTTACAGGATGCTCGGAAAACCAGCAAAAAGAGCAGAGGTGCTATTCTTAGCCGGCAACCCCACAGCATAAAAAATTATATAGGTACGTATTCGACAATAATCCGACTTTTCAGTTAAGTGCTGTTTCTAAAGGCGTGTAAAAAAATAGTTTGGTTTTTTGGATTGTGGAGTTTGTAAAACCGGCATTACTACAACTGCAATGCGATGCATTCTTTGCATTTCGTGAATGTATTTAGAATTGCAAACAACATAATAAATTGTGTTAATAATTTTTAGGAAAATATTGACTTTGTACACTGCACGGTATCAACATACCACATATATCTAATGCTACCTTTTAATTCATCTATACAAATTTGCCAAGACTCACTCGGAACTATTTTGACCACGATCGGAAAATTGTTGTCAACTCATCTCAGTGGCGGATTTACCAGCAGGCTGAGTAGGCTTGAGCCTAGGGCGGCGGATTTTTGGGGGCGGCAAATTTTCCCCAAAAAAATTATTGTCTTACAGAAACAAAAAATAAATAAATACCTAAATGTTATAAGATTTCACCACTTAACTTAACCTGTCCAATTGAGGAATTTGACGTTTGTCAATCTGCTAATACTTTTTTGATTTGGAGCGCGGTGCGGGAACGAATGGGATAACCAGCCTGGCCGAAAACGCCTACGCCTTCATAGCACCATCTGATCGTTTAATATTCCACAAAATGGTGCTTACAACTGCTTACTATTCTATGGCCGAATTTCAATCATATAAATGTCAAAATGTTTGAACATAACCTATAATTTATTTGTAAGTGAATATTATAGGAATATAAAAAAGAAATATGTCGGAAAAATATCCAAATTAGTAAAGGTACTTAAATTTTTTTTTAAATAAATTGGATGTTGGTAATTATTTTGGTTTATTGAGGGACATGGACATGGTGTGGGAGGAGGTCATCACCGTTGCGCAAGATCGAGCGCAATGGAGAGCTCTTGTTGCCTCCCTATGCCCCTAAGTGGGGTCTAAAGGGAGTTTGGATTGGATTGGGATTTTACCAATAAAGTGTTTATTATTATTTCAAATCATTTATTCATTAAATCACAATATATCATATGAAGTATACATCATTGTAAAAAAAAATTAATAAAAATAAATTAAAATTAAATACAATGCTATATACTAAATATAAAAATATCGGTATTATCTCTCATGATACATCACGATGTAATGTAATCATGAGAGATCTTCGAACTACAGAGAAAGGAACCTTCTTAACATCCTACATGAGGACAACAGAACTGCCTTTTGGATGGCATATCTGAGACCACAACAGATGCCAAGTTTCCCTAGATTGTCTTTAAGAGACTTAGGAAGAACTCCATTCGTCGATATCACTATAGGTATTGTGGGTGGTTGGTGTATGCCACATATCCTTGATTTCGTGAGCAAGATCAAGATATTTAATTATCTTATCCTGCTCGGCTTTTTTCAAATTTTCATCATACGGTATAGTGATATCCACGAGATACGTTATCCCGTTCCTACGATCAACCAATACAATGTCCGGACGATTTGCGTTAATCGTTCGGTCAGTTTGTATTGGTATATCCCAATACAACTTTGTATTACTGTTTTGCATTACCGAAATTGGGGTGTACCTATAATAAGGTACTTCAAGATCGAGCACACCATATTTCAAGGCAAGTTTTTGATGAACTATTTTAGCCACATCGTTATGTCTGTGCAGATACTCAGAACCACACAGGAGAGAACACCCAGACAAAATATGTCTGAGTGTTTCTCCTGTTTGGCCACATGCACGACATTTATCAATTATATCAGGTGTTTTAATAATATATTTTTTATAATTATTAGTGACAATGACCTGGTCTTGTATTGCACAGACAAAACCTTCTGTTTCGCTAAATAGTTCACCAAACCTCAACCATCCAGTCGAATCTTCAAGACTTACATGTGATGAATTTAAAGTTTCGAAGAATCGACCGTGGAGAGACTTGCCTTTCCATATATCAACCCGATCTTGTACCCCAATTATCGGTGGTGAAACAGGATTTGATAAATTTAAGGGCGTGTACTTCAAATCACACGCAATGAGGTCTTCATAACCCAATTTATTCCTTGATGAGATAAAGTAAGATTGGAGGAGGTTTATCTCTTTGTTATTCATGTTTTTGATGTTTAACATGCCTCTACCACCAATCTTCCTTGGTAAATATAATCTCATCAAGGAACATCTTGGATGATGCATCCGATATTGTGTGAGCAAACCACGTACCTTTAAATCCATCTTGTCTAGTTCCGTTTGGTTCCACTTAATGATTCCAAAAGAATACAAAATTTTCGGTACAACCCATGAATTAATGGCCATAATTTTATTTCTCCCGGATAGAAAACTTTTCAAAACTTTTTTTAATCGTTTAATAAATTCATTTTTAATGTTATTTTTAATGTGGTCAAAAATTAGATTTTGTTGAAAGCCAAGATATTTGTAATTTTGATTATCTAAAAGAGGAATGTTTGTAACAGAAGAAGAACTATTTTGATGATTGTTTCGGATTATTCCTTTTTGAACATTAATTTTTGCACATTTTTCTAAGCCAAATTCCATTTTTATATCATCACTAAATTTCTTTGTAAATTTGATTAATTTTTCTAATTCAACTAAATTTTTACCAAATAATTTTAAATCGTCCATATAAAGTAAATGACTAAATTTAATACCAGACCTTTTTAATTCATAGCCACAATTTGAGGATTCCAATAATTTACTCAGCGGATTTAGAGCTAAGCAGAACCAAAGCGGACTAAGACTATCTCCTTGAAAAATACCTCTTTTGATATGGATTGATTCAGTAATATATTTTCCAGATGGTTGAGAAACAGATATTTTTGTTCTCCATTTTGACATCAAAAATTTTAGAAATTCTATGAGTTCGTTATTAATTTTATATATTTCCAATACTTTTATTAGCCAAGAATGTGGGACTGAATCATATGCTTTTTTTATTATTATTATTATGTTGTACCTACATATTTACCAGTTAGAATTGCTGTCCATTCGTAAACATTTATAATGTCAGACAACAACCTATGTTCAGTGTTGCCAGAGTGATAACATTTTTTAGTTTATCAATAATTAATTTCTACTCTTTTTTAGCCAGACTGCACAGCGTATTGAAGGTCGTTTGTTGGCGTCCCAGTGACGACCATTTCCACAATCACAACACAAGCTTTGTTTTAAGTGAATGAAGCCGAATATGTATTTGTGTTCAGCTTGGGTGAACCCATATGCATAATTAAAAATATTCGTATGTAGTTAGGTAATTTTTTTATCCAAGTCACCTAGATTTTACAATATATATTGGAATGATGTTAGAATCCTGAGGTGGCTGTTTTTATTTTATCTCTCCTAAAAGTAATTAAATTGAGCTTAATGTCTGCAAAGCGCTTCGAAAGGCAATAAAATAGAACCTTTGAATAAATTAATGTAAGCAACATTGAATGCGATACTATTATACCGATATAGGTATCTATCTTATATTATAATACAAAAATGGACAGCTATTTCCCGATGTCATCGCATCACGCCTAAACGGCTGGACCGATTTCGCTAATTATTTTTTGTCGTGTAGGCTTTTATCAGGAGAATGTCCTTTTAGAAGAAAAAAATTGATAAAAATGCATGGAAAATTAGAAAATTAAAGAAAACTCTACGAAGACAACCTTATTAGTAGGTACTTTTTACCTTATAATTTTTATTCCAATTTTGAAATTTTGACAGAAATTGTCAATTGGTGCGATTGACAGAATGCGGATAGAATATGGTTTAAAACAGACGCATCGGTCGGAATTGCATTGGTCAAATAATTAATTCATCACCATACAAATTAGAATTCAATATTCATAGTTAGGAACACAGGACAACGTCCGCCGGGAAAGCTAGTTTACAATATATCTGGTTCCAATGTAACACCTTCTCGAAGTACTTAATATAATCATTAATAACAACGTTACAAAAAAAATATTTTTAAAGCTATCATATAAAATTAAAGCGATATTTTTTGGAAAAAAAATAAAATAAAACGGTACGGTTGCGTTTAAGACCAAAAATATTTGTCGATATAGTCAAAGTGTAGTATTCCAATGATACCAAGATACTGAGGAAAAATATACAAATGTATAAATACATACCTATTTACATAAAAAATACAATTTCATTAGATTTTTCTCCTTGAAATACATTGACAAATCCAACTGATGTCCAATTTATGGCTCCATTTAACATAGTGGTAAAAAAAATTTCGTGAAATAATATTAATAATATAATATAACACTTTTCTATACAAAGGTGTCAGTATAGCCTTATTAGGCAATTTTTTCCAGTCTACCGGTCCCGTCCAATCTGAGACAGGCCAACCCCGGGTAGAAATTTCAAATATATTAATTGTTCGTTGGAAATAATACTTCAATCTAGTTTCGAAGGCAAAACAATACTATGTAAATATACTTACCTTCATTTACTCGAAGTGTTTTTTTTTAATAATTGACAGAATGCGGATGGAATAATATTATATGGTTTAAAACAGATGCATCAGTCGGAACTACATTGGTTAAAGATAATTTATTTATCAATATACAAATTCGAATTCATATTCCTATAGTTAGGATCACAGGCAGACCTAGACAAAGTGCATTTGGCGATCGACTACAAACGAACTTTTCAACAATATAGATTAGGAAGAAGATAAACTATAATTGTTTATACAATCCAGTGGACAGTTCATTTTTTAGCACTCTACTTTGACGAAATCTTCGTTTGTAGTCGAATGCCAATTTCAAATTGTCTATGGGGGCATGGACAACGTTTGTCAGGAAAGCTAGTTAACTAATTAATAAAACGACCAACCTGAAGAGCAAAATATTGGCATCTTTATATTATTTTGTTTAATAAGAGAGGAACAGCAATGAACAAACATGTTAAACCAACGTTTAACATTGATCATAGAATGAGAAATAATGTTTCATCGCAGTTTATTAATTTGGGACGAGGCCAAGATTCATCCAGAACCGTGCGACCAGAGATATTTTGTATTGATAAATTGGTGTGACCATAAAAGCAACGAATGTTTGCTGTCTTGATGAGAATTATAATATTTTCATTAGGTCTGTAGTGTTCTCGTTATTTTTCCATAATCTCGCTGGAACTACACGCCGCGCCGTCATATTTCAGCTCGTATAATATATTGCGCTCGCTTTATTAAATTTCTGCACATTTTAGTACGCCGCTGTAAATTTGCTGCTCGTATTTTTCACAACTTTACGCTTGGATTGATAGTTTGTTTGGTGAATGAGCACCCATTGTATTTTTACTTTTA
This sequence comes from Mystacides longicornis, assembly GCA_963576905.1. Classification (NCBI taxonomy): domain Eukaryota; kingdom Metazoa; phylum Arthropoda; class Insecta; order Trichoptera; family Leptoceridae; genus Mystacides; species Mystacides longicornis. Next base: position 18,006,444 of record OY756426.1, on the reverse strand, counting down.
AGACTTGGTAATCGGTACCTATGTTGTTTTTAATTAATTAATTAATTAATGTATCAACCTCCTGCTGAAAAATAAAAAGAAATATGATAATTAGAACTAAAAACAACGAAGATTTAATGGATTTAGAAATCATAGGGGCTGATGACCCTCGTCTCGTTAACAGAACTACACATGATCGTTATGTAGGAACAACTAACAATTAGGTTCCATTGATTCATTTTTTTTCGTTTAAGCGTTATCCGTGGCAGACTTTGAACCAACTTTGTTGTCTAAATTATCATTCATATTTCCTCAAAGGTACATTGTTTCAAGGACGAATACTTTTTGAGACATGGCTTTGGAAGAATGAGTAACACACACGCATCAAACAGTTCATATATTTTTTTATCTTGACACTAAACGCCATCGCTTTCCATGTTTTGGTCATGTTGTTAATGGCACAATTTTCCATACCTATTCGTATTGGAAGCTTAGCCCCAAGGTCAGCAGTGGTGAATGGTAATGGTTGCTCCCAGGGACTAAAAATTATCCACCCGGGATCCGCTTACAAGATAGCACATTTTGCCCATTAGACCATCTGTAGGATAAGTTTGTGTTATTGGGTTGCATTGATTAGGTGATCATCGTATTATACAAATTTAATAACGTACATAACACGCATAATGCATAATGCCCGCGAAACTAGAGGAAGATTCTTGTTTCATAGTGATAATCCTCTCACTACAAACTATTTGAAAAGTACAGTTGTCCCGCGTCTTCACCGATTAGGTAACGAGTATGCTGTAGACTTCTTTGACACCAGCATCGGCCGCCTTAGGAGGATCACCAAAGAATCCTTCTGATAGTCTATCTTTTGCATGCATGCACTCACCGGAGTCTGCATCTTCAGCCCTTCCTGCTTGCCTGTCTTGCTCTTTAGGCTTGAAAATCTCTATGTATCTTGTTTGTGGACGGATTAATAATTGTTAACTTTATAATGTATGTCTATTGTGTTGCCAACTTTTTTGTTTTTGACTATATTGTAATTGTAAAAGGTCGTATATTTATTGAAAATAAAAAAAAATAAAAATAATGAAATGACATGACAAAGGTACAGTGTTACATATAACCTTCATAATGACATAATATGCATAATTTAATGATGTCACATCGTAATGACATAACATGCATAATGTTATATGATATAACACCCATGTTGTAAAGTCATTCAATCACATCTTTTCAGAGAATAAACAAACCTTTTTTTTCAATAAGCAAATTGTCGAAAGAAAAAGAAAAAAAATACATTGGTTGATTTAAGAAGAGTTTATAAAGGCGTAAAGTTTGAGAAGGAATGGTACGATTAGTTTGTTGAAGTGTTTAAATAATGGCGGAGTTTACCCTTCATTAAATTAATCCGCAGGTCAAGCGAAGAATACAATGTTATAATACGGCAGAGAAGAAAAGAAAAAAAAAGAAAGAAAATAAGCGATGAGAAATTCTTTTATATTGTTTGTGACTTTTATGAAAATACTCTTGTATTCTGTGTACGCTGTGACATTGATTAATAAGAGTCTATAGTTCCATCTCTCTCCCGTTAATGTATTTACATAGGTGAAATGAAGGAAAACGAATATTTCATGACACAAAAGAGAATTTATCAGAAGTGTATTGTACGTATTCTGGACCATTAAAATAATAATACGTAATATCAAGGCACATAGAAATAATGTAGACAGAGTGGAAGCTAAAGGTAGGTAAGCCTCGTGTATTCTAATTATTTTGTTAAGATACAGAAAGTAGAATTAATGGGAGTACAGAATATACACATGGTAGATAACACTTGAGAAACTTATTGTAAGCATGATTGAAAGGCGAGTTTTTCAATTGTTTTACATTGAAATAGAATAAGTATTAAATGAAAATTTGGCGGCGAATCACATATGAATTTTATGATACAATCATAAGGTAAAAAAAATAAAACCAAAATAATAATTCTCTATAGAATTTTGTTATACATTTCCCCATTTTGAGTCGACGATTGAGTTAGTTTTATCGAATAATCGGGTTATTGGGAAATATTTTCCATTAAATCTGAAAACAAATTACCTACCTATAACTTTTTTTTTTTAGATTACCGGAGACTCATTCTATTGGGAACGTATTGCGCCGTGGTTTACATAGTTTGATTTTTAAGTAAATATATTTTGATAGGTACTTTTTTATGTTAAATATAAGAGTTTGTGGTCTAATCTTCTTTATCAGGCATCTTTATTGTCGAAACCGATTTTTTTTTATCATAGTACAAAGGACATTAACTTCGCCGTCAAACATTGGATACTTCTTTGATAGCTTGCGTAAACCGAACTGATTATATTTTCATGCTACCGGCATAACAAATTAATATTTAAAATTTTCTTCAAACTTTTAAATACATTTTTATTTAATTTAAAGGCTATAATTTGTGACAAAATATGAAAAAAACTTCATTTATCTCCAACAAGCGTACATGTTTTGAAACAAAAAAATACAAAAATGACGTATCTATAATATAATGTGTTTTCAAGAAGCCATCCATTAATAATTATGATAGAACACAACTCGTAATAAAATAAACGGGAATCTCGCAAAAGGGTTTGAAAAACAGGAAGCAAGAAAATGGCCGCAACTTCCGCTACGGCGTAATGTGTTCAGTTTCCCGTGGCTTAAGTAATCGCCACTTTGGTTAGTTAAAGATAATAATAGCTACGAACAACTTAAAAATTAATAATTATTGTTAACATCAGTGGGGCTAATACGAGTTTCATCGAAAGCTAATTGCACGCAAATAAGCGCTTATTAGCGTAGAAATAGTGTTCTTAAATCAAACGATCGAATCATTCGATCATTTTAGTATGAAAAGTTTTCGAAACTCTTTCGATGATCGAATATCGAAACGAGGGCTACGAACTTATACTAGGCCTACGGTTTTCAAGAATTCCTCACGGTCAATGTGTGTGTTCTAATAATTGAAAAGCGTTCGCCCGTCCGCGCGCCGAGCGTCCTATGATCAAACGCGGACGCGGAGAGAGAGAAACGCGCGTAGCGTGCGTTTATTACGGTAAAATGTTGTAGAGTTTGATTGAGAGTGTTGCTAGAGTTTTGAAAAGTTCCGCGGACTGGGCCTGTGCCATGTCCTTCAAACTGAGGACATTATAATATCATCGCTCGACGCTCGGACGCGCGATCACTTTTCAATTAGGACAGGGTCTATGTTTTCATCATAATATTTGGATAGTATGGAAAATGATTTCTTAAATTTAAAGTTGTTTTCAATTCATAGATTTTGTTGTAACTGTTTGAACGTAAAACTTTGCCATTTTAGCATTTCGTCAAGACTGAAATTGCAGCGGTTAGGTTAGATAAGTAAGAGAATAAACTAAGGTGGTATTCAAGAATAATTATCACAATCAATGTGCACCATGTTGGCATGTATGTATTATAAACTTGTTCTTGCTAATTTTTATACTTTGCCGAGTAATTATAGGTACTATCATCATTCACCGCAAATGTGAAATTTGTAATAGTTAGTGGTGTATTTGGTTATAACATACATAATTCTCCCTTCAAAACCCCATTCCTATGTGGTGGATCTTGCGCCATCGCAGGGGACGCTTATTTCTTGCGCCTGTCCTGACCTTTTGGGGTGAGGTGGTCAACCTCACGGTCCCGATCAGATTTTTTTACTTCCTGCCTTTTCATGCTCGAAAAACCAATAGAGCAGAGGTGCTATTCTTAAATTTAATTAAAAACGTTATACCAAAAAATAGTATTTTTTGTCACGAAACGGTGATTTTTTTTTAAATTTTATTATTCTGTCTGCATTATTTGGTTTGGTCTGCTGAAAAAGTAAAAAAAAATGTAAAAACAAAATCGCTTCCCCAATAATGACGCAAACAGAGAGTAACGCGATTTGAATAAATTCATATTTTATGATTACACACCCCCAAATAAAGCCGAGTTAAAGAAATTTGAATAAATCATACAATCAAGAACTTTAAACAACAGATTTACATTTGGAAATGAGAAAGTTCTCTTTTCGCCTCAATTCTATCCTAGTTTATTTCACAACAAAAAGTTGCTTAATTGAATTCCCACTTCCCCTACTCATCAATGAAACAGGCGAGGGGATTACGTTTAAAGAAATCTGCGTTTTAGCTTAATCTTTCCGTTGTATTCTATACTACTTATGTAAAATGGGAATTATTAAGATATGCCATGAAATAACACTTTTGTGAGGAATTGAATAAGTCACGGTTGACTCTAAAGTAATTAAAAAAAAAAACGCTTAAGATTCAATGTGAACCTTCCTTAAGCTCATCAAACTAAACATTCTCTTTGCAAACAATTTTTATAGGGGTATAGGTAAGTGTTGTCTAATGAACGGCCGTTCAACCATCACTTTAAGAACACGGTGGTCATAATTTTTCAACATAATTTTGATAGTAAATTATCGATTTTGTATTTTTTTCGTATGTCATTAGAGCAGTCGTATGTTCTCCAGGTGCCTAAGTAGGGTCACAGAGGGAATGTTAATTATTGATTGCTGGGTCATAAATGGCACCATTATTAAGGTACTTACTTATCCTTTTTTTGTTTTTTTTTTATTTTTTAAAAACTGATTTGAATAAGAAGAAAACGTTCCTAGAAATTAAACAAAGCCTTGATTTCTAGGTTATATAATGAATTTGTTTATTCAAATTGCTTTTGACGTTGGAAATGATGAAACAAATAATTGAAATAGATGACATTTGACAACTGTACATATTTACAGTGAATACGTAGGTATGTATATAACGGAAAAAAGCCAACTATAGAACTAGCGCGCTGTTACAATGTCTCAGACAGACCTGCCGCGCACTGGCAACTTGTTGACAGCAACTATTTAGTTGCTTCCAATGAAACACAAGTTATTGAATGGAGCCCCGCACACGGGCAACTTTTTAGTTACGGTTGTTTTCTACGAACTTCTTCAAAGCAACTAATAGTTGCTTTAAACAAGTTGCCAGTGCGCGGCAGGCCAAACCAAATTGGTTTATGCTTTTAGTCCATAAAAGACGTAAGTAAAAACATTGTTGTGTCTTATTTTTATTTATTTATTTACATACATTGGTAGAGTAACATATAAACACTTTACATAACAAAGACATCACAGAATCAACATACAGAGGGCGAGCTTACAACTAACCCCAATATAAAGAAAAAAGAAGAACAAAACAAAGAATTCCAAAAAAAAGAAAACGAACTCAAACAATAAAAGGATCTTATAATATGTAGATCAACCATCTTCGCAGTCTCTAAAGAAATTGTCTTTGGGCAAATTGGTTTATGCTTTTAAAGTCCATAACAGACATAAGTAAAAACATTGTTGTGTCTTATAATATGTGTGGAGAGATTTTCGATTTGGAGAATCCTTAAGCATTCATCGGAATTCTTCAAGCTTCTTGTATAGTTGTAGTGTGAAATTCCGCACAAGATAACGAGTGTTGGATCTGTATCTCAAATTTCAGTATGAGTTTATGAATAGATACGATGTAGCAATGTTGTATAAGTACAAGAGAATCTCAAATTTATCATTCCATCCAAAACCTGAGTTCTCAGTATAGCTGACACACGGGGCACGTGTATTTGCCATGACGTCAGTCAAAAGTAGTATCATCATCCATATTCTGTAAATTAAAGCCTTTAAAAGGTAAAGCAACATCTTATAAAGGTAAATTTAGGCAGATTTCTTATTTGTTAAACCATTATTTGAGAACCTACATTATTTTTTTTGTACGTAATCGTTTAGAAAACATCATATTAAATTTCTTGATATTCTCTATCGTTACATGGTAGATTAAAGTTGTTTTTTCACAGATAAAAGTTAAAATTAAAATTGTGTAGGTATTATAATATTAGGCTCTTTTACATATAATATTATTATTTTTATTAGCTAGCAGTGATGTTAATGAATGACCACAAATATATGAAATATCTTATTCATCAATTTCGAATAAAACTGCTGCATTATTGCCACTGCTGACTATAGCTTTGAAGATTTCTGCAATTATTATTGTCAACGTTAAATTAATAAAATGATTAATTACTTAGGCATTGGTGAGGATATAATATTACAATTTCTAGTCACGAATCACAACGATCCACCTTGACAGTTAATTATTTTACTTGATCTCCAATGAAAATTATTTTCCACAGTAAAACTAAACACTTACTTTTCGGTTCCGTATTTGCCACAGATTTTTCCACTCCAAACTGCAGCGATAGATCATTAACCGTCACCATCATGCGTTATAATTTGTCTCATGAATTTTCTTATAATTTCTAATTATTCTGTTTAAAAACAGTCCAGTTGAAATGGTTTGAAAGGTAAAAATAAATCAATCGACTACTAGGTACTTGTGCATAATCGTTAGAAGCATTTATGTATGACTGTGAAAGTTAAAGATTCACTGCAACGACATACACACACACTACCTTTTCATAAATGTTTGACAAAGCTCATTGCCTTACTTAATGAATGTCATTATATTAAGAATTACGTCACTGGGCTTAGTTAGAAAAAGAATAAAAAAAAACAATTGTTTTCTGTTATTTATTTTTCAGAAACAGTTCTTCGTGAAATACTTTTTGCGATGAAAGAACAAACAATTTTTATTTCCTGCATTTGACAGTTCATCTTAAGACTAAATAATAAATTATTTTTTAACAAGGACCAATTTGTTGATCTTCTTAAAAATACATTTTTTTTTGTTTTCGGTCTATTGTGAAGAAAACGGTTACACGTGCCGTAAGTTTTATCGAAAATAGACGGTGAAAATAGAAACAGACGCTAAAATATTACCTTCTGAATTATTGACCACATGAGAAAGAGCGCTCGTTGACATTTTTCTGAAACCTTTATTTGAAAAGATACTTAAGTGATGAATGCCTTGATTTGAACAGAATGATTTTCAAATTAAAAAAAAATTGTAAATAAATAAATATCTTGGTGAGAACTTTTGTTATTTCTCTTATCAGTATGATTAAAATGTATGTCCAAAATGACAAACCTAACTAAAAAAAACAGGGACGGTTTCAAATATTTTTTTAAAGGACATGTTGTGTAGTGAGCAGACTTATCAATAATAACACACATTAATTCCAAACAAAATAATCTTTAGTTAAGTAAATACCTAAATGTTTGTCTGTGGTCATTATTAAGACTTCTAATCGGGTTTATATTTTACTATCGTGAAATATTTCCATATTCAAATAAAAAAGTACAAATTTTAATAGCACAAAGCTTCAACCAACGTGAATAATAATACTAGTGTATACTCTGCGTCTAGATTACTGATTTTAGGTGAAACATATTCTCGTTGTTGTAATAATAAGATTTTTCTTCTCTTCTTCTTCTTCAGCTTATCGCCGTCCACTCCTGGACGAAAGCCTCCTCCGTGTCCCTCCATGTCGATCTCTCCTGCGCAGTCTGCATCCATAGCACCCCAGCGTGTCGCTCCAGGTCATCCCTCCATCTCATCTGTGGTCTTCCTACACTTCTTCTCGTGTCTCTCGGTCTCCAATTCAGCAGTATTTTGGTCCATCTTTCGTCTACAGCTCTAGCGACATATCCTGCCCATTTCCATTTTAGAGTCATCACCCGGTGGATCACGTCTGTGACTTTAGTTTTATCCCTCACCGTTTCGTTCCTGACTCTATCACTAAGGGACAGTCCTAGCATGGTTCTTTCCATCGCTCGTTGCGTGACTCTTAGTCTCTCTAATAATAAGATTACTTATTTGAAAATCATTTGCCTATTTCTAATTCAAAAAACTTTAAATATTAAAAAATGTAACTACATTATGTTCAAACATAGGAAAACAGGAAGTGTTAGTCTAATAACTACCGTGTAACGAGACGAGACAAAAAAAAAACACCATCGGAATAATTTAAATAATATGTTCTTGCCACCGCAGCAGATTGGGAAGGACTCTTTCCAGGTTGTTCATGGGAAAACATTATTCGCCAAAGTTGATTATATACTCAATGTTTATTGTTTTACCAGGTGTGGGTAGAAACTCCTTGAGGATGGACACCAAAAATCTCTTCAAGAATCAGAATATTCTTTTTTTCTTCTCTCGTTCAATTTAAAAAACAGGAACTCACTCGAATTTAATAATATTCTTTAAAACAAAAATATTTTTTTATTGGCTTGTAGTTTTTTTACCCCCGAAAGGCGCTTGATTTACTTTACTCTGGGGCCAGCACTGTTCCCTTTAAATATTATATGTTTTCATAAAGCTACCCTTTCATTGTTTTTTTTTTTGTTTTTACTTTTGAAACATCTGACACAAAATAAATTACATATAATAATAATGCTATCACAAACCTTTCACACGGGTTGAGGTGTTTATTTATAGGAAATAAATCAAAGGAATTTGAAACAATAAAAGGAAATTCCTATTTATTTTACGAAATGAAAAAAAAAATACGACAAATGAACTCTTTTTGGAATTTGAAATACACACTTTTTTTCTGTGATCTAACTAAGAATATTGAATTTATTTATTTATTTATAAAAATGATAAAACAACTGACAGTTTGTGTCAAGGGACAATTTGATTTCAAAATTACATTTATTCACTTTTTGCGTTTTAATTTATAAAAAATGCTCTTCAATGTTAACAATATTAGAATAAAAAAACGGGAGAAAAATCCATTAAAAATCTGCGTGACAATTTTTTCAATGTAAATGGTTGTCAGGTAAATAAAAATTGTGTTTCTATAGAGTTTTTCACAGGTGACGTTGTTGTATCAAAATTTCCATACTAATTTAAAATTTTTTTTTTTTTATAAAATGAATCTGTGCTCACTCAAAGTGAACACAAATACACTCCTCGACTCTTTCACAGTAAGCTACCGAAAGCTTGTGTCGTGAAAGAGGAAGATGGTCGGCACCTGGGATCGAACCACGACACGCAGTACGAAAGCCGACGTTGTAACCGCTGGGTCACCAACCACTTCTATATTATGTTTTATATTATTTTTCTGGGGGATCTAATGGGTAGAAATTCCAACTTTCTAGCGTCCACGAGAGGTCTCTAGGGACCCCGCGAACCCCGGGTAATGTGACGCTTATTACAGTGTCATAGCAGATAGAGAGTGGACGAATGGCGAGTTTCCAGCGCCATAAAACTGGATCCCCCCTATCCCATCCTTTCCCTTAGGATGGAAACCCCTACAGAAAAAATACTCCAGAGAAGGCAAGGGGAAACAACTCTGGACACTTCTTCCCCAGGAAAATCACTATGGAGAGAAACCAAGCCACGGCCCCGAGTCCCGGGCGATCCTTAAATGGGTCAGGGGTGCTAAGAATCTCCCGGTTCAACATTGTGAAGTGCAGAATACGTATAGGAACCTGGAACGTTAGGAGTTTGTTTGCTCCAGGAAAGCTGGAGAATATGATTCAAGAATTGGAACGAATGAACATTGACATACTGGGAGTCAGTGAATTGCGATGGTCGGGATCTGGAGTGCACTACAACCACAAGGGTAATTTGTACTACTCCGGTAGCGCGGAGTCAGATAGGAATCACAGAAATGGAGTGGGGATATTTGTACCATTGAGATTAGTTAAATATGTAAAAATCGATCCTTGAAGAGTGATGACATAGTTATGATTATTGGGGATTTTAATGCCGAGGTTGGTAAAGGACGACGATCCAACGTTGTTGGTGATTGGGGACTGGGAGAGAGTAATCACAGAGGAGATAGGTTATTTGAATTCTGTGACGAACAAAATATGACTATAATGAATACATGGTTCCAATTACCTAAGCGTCTTTATATACTTGGAAGTCACCACAAGACGTCCCAAATCTCGCAAGCCCAATAAGAAATCAAATAGCTTACATCTTTATAAAAGAGAGATTCAGAAATTGTATTAAGAGGACCACAACTTTTCTAGGTGCAGACATAGGGTCAGACCATAATTCACTGATTGCCGATATACATTTTAAACTAAAAATCGTAAAGAAAGCTGAAAGATACGAGAGTGTTGATATTTCAAGCCCAAGAACTAAACCAAAAGCTGCAAGCTTCCTTGAACCCTACAACAAATGGTGTAGAGACTGTTTGGAATGAATTCAAAAATGTAATGCACAACGCCTGCAAGAAACATCTGAAGGCAGATGGGACTATTCGTAAAAAAGGCTGGATGACGGATGAAATTCTTGGGTTGATGGATGAAAGAAGAAAGGCACTAAATGACCGAAATAAATACAAGAGCATCCATAGATCAATAATTAAACAAAAGATCAGAAGGGCAAAGGAAGAATGGGTGAAACATTAATGTGAAGAACTAGAAAGGTTGAATGATATGCATGACGCCTTCAACTTGCGTAAGAAAGTCAAACAACTATCTGGCCTTGACAAAAAAGAGCCCCTATAAGCCTGACAGATGAGTGGGAGAACTTAATTTTGACTGAGTCTGATATTTTCAGGACATGGGAGGAGTATATACAAACACTCTTCAATGACGATAGACCAGATATTCCTTTACCTACCTTAAATACCGGACCCTCCATATTGAAGTCGGAGATACTTCTCGCTTTTGGAAGTGGTCGATAGACCAGCGGTTACGACGCCGGCTTTCGCACTGTTTCGTGCGGAGGTCGTGGGTTCGAATCCCGGCCGTGTCGACCATTTTCCGCTTTCACGACACAAGCATTTGCTTACTGTGAAAGATGTCAAAAGTGTATTTGTGTTCACTTCGAGTGAGCACAGATTCATTTTAATAAAAAAAATAAATACTTCATGCCGTCTCCAACAGTAAAAATAAGAAAGCTTGTGGACCTGATGAAATACCAACCGAAATTTTGAAATTTATTGATGACAATAATATTGACCACCTTTTGCGACTATTTAATACCATATACGACACAGGGAATTTACTCCAAGACTGGCTGAAATCCGTATTTATCACTTTTACTAAAAAAACATACTATATCTACTCTGATATGGCATTTAAGGAAGCCTTAAGTGATACAAATTTGGGGGTTAAAGTTAACGGCGTTTATGTTAACAATATAAGGTATGCTGACGATACTGTCATTTTGGCGGACAGTATTGAGGACTTGCAGACTCTTGTCAATAGGGTTAATGAGGCTGGAATGAGACTGGGGCTAAACATGAATAACACAAAAACAAAGCTCATGGTGTTTGGACGTGAAGAACATGAAGGAGCATGTCTGACACTGAACGGCGCTGCTATAGAGAGAGTGAAGAGGTTTAAATACCTCGGGAGCATCCTGATAGAAAACATCGACCCAGAAACAGAAATTAAGTACAGAATAGAGGCAGCTCATGCGGCATTTAACAAAACGAGACCAGTATTCTGTGATGATAATCTTAATTTGAAGCTCCGTCAGCGACTGGTCAAGTGCTATGTGTGGTCTGTTCTCTTATACGGAGTTGAATCTTGGACTCTCAAAGTTACTACAATGAACCGATTGGAAGCGTTTGAGATGTGGATACACCGGAGAATGCTCCGCATACAATGGACAGACATGGTCAGCAACACAAGAGTCCTGCAAAGGGCTACGGTTGATAGAGAGTTGCAGACCAATATCATGTCCTACTTGGGGCATGTACTTAGAGGGGACAAATACCATTTGTTGTACTTAATTATTAAGGGAAAAATAGAGGGTCGACGAGGGGTGGGCCGACGGTAGAAATCCTGGCTCCGAAATATTCGTGAGTGGACGGGGATCACGAGTGTAGAGGAACTATTTCGTGCCGCACAGGACCGGGATGCATTCTCCAGAGTGATAGTCAACGTTGGGGCGACCTGACACGACACAGAAATAAGAAGAAGAAGATATAATATTTTATCCATTTTGCGATGTTTTATTAGTTAACTAACAACAATAAAGAAGAATTGGATATAGTTTGAATAAATTGTATAGATATGGGAGGTGCTGATTCCAACATGCATAGGCTTTGCCAACAGGGCCTCTTGACCAGCGATATAGGCAAGAACGTTCCAAGATTTAATAAAATTTTGTGAGGATGAGTTGCTCAATTTCAACTCATCGTAATTAAAAGTAATCGATCGCCTTTTGCTTTGTTGTGGATTCTTGTGGACTTTTTCCCTGCATTTCCGATGCTGAGTTGCACTCGTGAGTTTTTATATATTTTGAACCGACCTCGGTAGTCTAGTTGTACTAGCGTGAACTTCAGATCCGAGGTCCCGGGTTCGATTCCCGGTCGGGTCAGAGTTTTTCTAAGTGTTTTTTCACTTGAAATTTCTACCCGGGGTTGGCCTGTCTCAGATTGGACGGGACCGGTTGACTGGAAAAAATTGCCTCAGGCAATAAGTTCCGCCGGCTATACTGACACCTTTGTATAGAAAAGTGTTGTATTACTATTATTTCAAATCATTTATTCATTAAATCACAATATATCATATGAAGTATACATCATTGTAAAAAAAAATTAATAAAAATAAATTAAAATTAAATACAATGCTATATACTAAATATAAAAATATCGGTATTATCTCTCATGATACATCACGATATTATTATTATTAATGAAAGGAGATCGGAGTGAATGTCGCTGTAATCCTACATATTATATGCAACTAGTCTGAAAAATATAGTTTATTTATTCATGGTTTATTTATTATTTTCTATGTTTATATTGTATTAGTTTTCTATATAAATTTCTAGTACCTACTATTCCAGAATTTCTGCCTATTGAGATATTAAATCCCAAAATAAGAAAAATATATATCTTCCTAGATTGTAAGTAGGTATGATTAATAGTACTCATCGTAAAAATATTTAGTTTGGGAAATAAAATAAATAATATATGTACAGCCCCTACCAGCATAATAGTTTAGTATCGTCATAGCAAATTGTAGAAAAGTTGTATAAAAAAAATTCTACACGAAGGTCCAATTTAAAATCCAAGCTCAAATATTAACCCGATTAAACTTGTACAAATTGTAAAGAAATGCGCGAAGGAGAAAATATGAGCAGCTTCTGATGAATCAGCTAATCCAGAGGAGCTTGTATTGTTGTCTGGTAATACTATAAGCTCCATTAATCTGCTTAGTTTTTATTCCTGGGAGGTTTTCTTCCGTGTACCTACCCTTGAAAAAGGCATTATGTTTTAATTTAAAAAATACAGCTTCAGGGCCCGTTGTTCAAATCCTCCTACACTTTACGAGATTTATAAGGATAAATCTTAACGTATAAAAATGGATCTCTAATTCCCTTGGTCACCGAATCACACGAGAACGGCTGCACCGATTTCTTAATTTATTTTTCTTTGTTTGCTTTCGTCAAGTTGCTTACTCACTGTTACTATGTGGTTGCTATCGGAACCATAGTACCATGCACAACGGCCTCGATATTTTCACAAAAAGCGGTGTCCATTTAAGATAAAAACTCTTCTATTTATGAATTTTAATAGGCGTTTCACACAACTGTCAGTTGTTTGATTGTTTGTGCGATTGACAGAATGTGTTCTGCAAACATAGCTTAAAACAGATGCTTCGGTCGGTATTATTATGGTTAAATAGGTAAATAATCTATTGTACAAATTCGAGCTCAATATTCATAGTTAGGAATTTAGGACAGGATAACGTCTGCTGGGTCAGTTAGTATTTCAATGAAATACACGCTTTCTGTATTGATCCAATTATTTTTTTACATTTTTTTATTTAAAATTTACACGTACTTTTACAAAACCCTTTCTCTAACAAATAATGTATAATATCCTAATTTGCTAACGTAAGCTTCTTTTATAACTTTTGCTTAAATATTTTCTTTTTTTTTTTGAATTGCTCTTAGCTCGGCTTTAACTGTATCTACTTTATGTATATCTAAGAAGGAATCAATAATAAAATACAAAAAATATTCTTTTTTAATAAGTAGAACGGTGTAAAACAATAATTATTATGCAACGCATTATGAAGTAGATGACAAACGACAAAGGTAGTACTGAAATTTTCAATGCAATTTAATGGTAGGTACTTAGAGTTATTAATTTGTATTGTGATTAACTACATTTTTTTTAGGTTTTGAATTGACGAAATTAAACTAAGCTAAAAGCCAACTTTATTTGTTATTTTTACAAAAAAAATCTCGTGAATTCATTGGGGGGGGGGGGGGGGATGTATTCTGAATCAATCACCAAGGAGGGAGGGGGCGGATCAAAAAGATTGTAAAAGAAACCTCTTGTGATTAGTGCTTGGCCCCTTATGACAAGTCAGGTACATCGTCCTTATAACGTCCCAAATATACTGTGTTGAGATCTGCGGAAAATTTGACATTTCTTTTGAACAACAGTTGAATGTAGGAACCTCTGTTCAAGTATTACATAGGTACTTCTTAGATAAAATATCTTCCGTGGATACATATTATTAAAAATTATCGTCACAAAAACTTATTAGTACGTAGGTGTGAAAAACATTTCCAGTAGTTGGATTCTATGAAAAAGAAATGCGTGGAGTTAGAGTGTAACAACGAAAATATCGTGTTACGGTCTTTTTTCCCAACTAGGTATACAGGATAATATTATTGATGATGAAGAGATTTGTTAATGTTTCCAATAATCAAGAAATTTACACAAAAAGTTAGTAGATATCTGGAATATCCATGAAACATAAAATATGAATTGTACTAATAAAAATAATTATAGGTAAAGAAATGCAACGGTACGAGTATTCAAGGGTGGTTTGTTATTTTCTGTAGTCGCATAACCTTTGTACATTTCGATTGAAAACGAAAAAAATTTAAAGAGACATGATTAATTCGCTTCTTCCAATTAACAATAAAATCGCTCGGAAAACTTTTAAAGCGAACAGAAGAAATCATTGAAATGCCCCTCACCTTTGAGCTCGTTTGAAAAGAATTTCCCCTTTGTGGAGTTCTTTGATATTGCACGATATTACACAAGTCGTTTCCATTCCTGAATACGTAAGTGAAACGTTTCTGCTAATGCAGGTAGGATATTGGAGATAGCTCATTAAAATGACCTTTTGCCTGTACAGCTTGTTTTGTGGAAATATGACAGAATGCATATCTCGTTAAAAACAACTGTCCTTTTGTGCAAACAACCACATCATCGCAACATATTACCAGGTTGTTTTGTGAGACGAGAAATAGGTTTAGAAGCTTCGTCCTGCATACAGGAATAAATATTCCTGCGGTATTTCCAGTATATGTACTGGACTCATGAAATTGTTTACATTTTTCATAGACTTTTATTAGCTCTACATTTCTAGACCTACCGATATCTTTATAGTAAATTTACTGGAACGAAGCTCAGCAATTTCTATCAACATACTTCTGGTTTCAAATATCAAATGGAAAATATGAAAAGTAGGATTTATTTCATACATAAAAATCTTCGTTACTTTCGAGATTTTCCATTATCAAAACAAAAAGAAAATTACATACTTATGCCGATTTTTTATTAATAACCAGCGCCAATAACATTATTATTAGCAAAAGCGTTATTCTGCCTTCCCCCCGGAATCCATTTTTACATTATCAAACCAGTTCTTAGCCACCATTACAGAATTGCCCATCTAGTGGCAAAAACACTTTCCATGAAGATAGCGTAGATTAAATTTTGTTGGAATAATATTTGCACGACATAAGTGACTTTTGTTTAATGTAAGGTATATTTTTATACGAGTTGAAGTTTATCTGATTGTGAAGTAAAACAGACATGTTTCAGAAAATAACATACCTAGTCTGTTTCTATATGAAAGTCTAAGATTTGTGATAATTATTTGGAAACAAGGCGGTTTTTAGTCAAGATATTGGAATTCACAAAATCGATCCGCTAGATTTTGGAAGTCTTCTTATGAAATTCAATTTTAGACGGGTAGAGGTCCATGGAAAATGAGGTTATCATCACCGTTTAAATTTAAATTGCAATTAGTGATCACATATATATCGATTGGCATTAGATTTACCTATTAACAACAAAAATGTGAAAAAGTAACATCTCAAATCCGTGTTCGTTTTTCTGAGCATTAGCTAAAAACACCAAGGTTAATACCACCACCTACAAAAAATATTGTCCTCCTGGTTTGAATAATATGACATTTAGTCAAAACAAACTAAAAAAAAACAGCCGCACTTATTGAGTTTTATTTCGATGGCGAATAAAAACATTTTACAGTATAAAATATCCGGTGTCCATAGGAAATGCAAAAAAACGATATTATAGATAGAGAAATAAAAAGAATATTGAATGAAAATGGGGGAGGATGCCAGAGATATTTCACGCAACATGGCATATATTTGTTCTAACGTAGATATATATAAAATAATAATATATTGTTCTCTACTGAACGGAACACCATGTTTTGTTTTGTTTTCAATGTCATCCTGAAAATGGCGGACGGCTGGCGTCATGTGATACGATTTTAATTGAAGCGTCTGTCGGGCTAGGAAAGAAATGTTTCTTTTAATACCATAAAATATCTTTTATACGATAAATCGAACTTACTAATGGAGCGACATTTTCTATTTTCAATGTTTCATTTTTTCCAACATTTATGCTTAAGTTATTCGGTATGTACCTACTGCTTTTTTCATTTACTCAAATTGTCCAAATTGATGGTCCATCAATAGATGTGGTTAAGGATTTTTTTCACTTTTTCAAACCTCTACGCTTTTTTAATAGAAAAAGAAAGAGTCTTGTATAGTTTTATCACAAATTTAATATTCAAACATGAACCGGTTTTCGGAGACTACCGTCTCCATTCTCAAATGATTAAGACCATCTGCGATTGGCAGAAATCCCCACTAAGTTAGTCCATAAAACCCTTCTAAAGCATGGAAGGCGTAAGCCAAGCTTGGCTACTAATAAGGTTACACAAGTTTCCATCATGAAGATGTAGGAAGGGTTTTGTAGGGACGATGGTTGCTGGAGCAGCACAGGAAGGATTTGCAGCCTTAAAGAGGAATAGGGGGATAGGCAGCCCATTTACCAAATAGAGAGACAAGGTTTGAAGTAGCCGTGGTCCTGCTGTGGACTATAAAGCTGACGACGACGGAAAGAGTTTCATAACCAACTGTTCACTTTTAATAATTGAATAGGTAGGTATGCCTGAGAGAATCTATTATAACAAGAACATTTTGGTAGGGTTCCAATAACTACTCGTCAAGAAATTGTATACTAAGTCGAGGTTTTCAAGCAAAAAAAAAACAATATTTTATAATATAAATGAAAGTCGGGTTAGTGCGAACACTTATAACTCGAGATCGGCTGAACAGATTCTTCCGATGTTTGATTTATTGGATTCTTCTCCGCTCCGGATAAAAGAATAACTATTAAAAAGTTGAAAAAATGGGTAAGAAATATTATAAAATATATTATTAAAGTTAGTATGGAAAAGATTTCCTGCGACGCCACCGCCACCTATGAAAAAATTTTAAATGCAAAATTATTGTTTACTGCACCTGATAGTGGTTCCTTCGCATACGTAACTGCCGCTCTTACAGTAGCCCATCCCACTTACTTCACCGTTTCGAGCGATTTTTTCACACAAAGTCAACAAAATTATCGGGTACTTACTTTCAAAATGTACACACGCATCATTGGTATTCGGTACATCATAGGCGAAGTAGAATGTGTGGGCGCGCATATATTCTTGCGCTGTTTCCGCCTGAGCTTTGAATACGAATGAAATATGGAGGTTTTAGAAGAAGGTATCTGTTATTAGTTTAACTCAAACGAATTAATTATGTATTTTTGTTTCTGCGGCGCAGTGTACATTATGCACATATGAACGGGCCACCTCTGGTTAGGGCCACAGGGCAAAGTCTGTCGGGAAAGCTAGTTATACATAGTATATAGTTTATGATCATACATAAAAATGAGGTAGCACAAATTGAGGACAGTTTTTTATTTCGTTTTACAAAATAAAATTACATATTATTTACAAAAAAATATTGTGATTTCGTACAGAAAACAGTTTTGTAATCCATTTTTACAGCTATATCTGGATTAGCTTCATAATACCTATACAATCTTATATATAAAATGATTAGGTGCGTGTGTCCCGCTAAAACTGGAGACTGGACCGTTTTGACTAATTTTCGATTCAAAATATTTGCATAACTTCAAGGAAGTTTTAGTGCTGAGAAAATTCGGAATAACTATATGATGTATTTCATAAAGCGTCAAAACGAAAGAGCGTTATTTTTGGATTTTGAGTCACTCAAAAAGGAAGTACAGACCATGTAGGTGTAGGTGATGTGATGTGGCCGAGTCATCTAGAATTTTATATAAAGTTGGTCACTTGTCTACATAGGTATACCTACCGCTTTGTATTTGTACGCAGTTCTATTTAACAATAATTTGGAACTGACATCATACGAGAATCTTTTACTTTTCAAGTCCATAAAACTTGGTTTGATCTAGTTAAATATTGTAGGTGTGAATATTTTTTAGAAATGTCTACACATTTGATTGCTATGACTATTAAGCCTACTTTGAAAGTTAATAACCTTCTCGTACACTTCGATCCAAATATAAAATATCATATAGATTCTCGTAAAATATAAGTCCTTCATAGTTAAATGGTATAATTCAAAGCTTGTACTACAAGGCAGAGTATCTGTTTAATAAATGATTCGTGGGGTAGGAATGAGTGCATGTAGGTAAGAGAGTGTGGAGAGTATCAGGCTGGAGGGCGGCCGTCGTAAATCAATCTTCGATAACTAAGCGAGTTCCCTGACCGTACCTTTACATGTTCCTAATGGAGGGCTGTACCTGGGCGGGGAAGGGGCGGAAATGGGCGAGTGCCTACACGAACTCTATGTCGCGTGACGATTTTTCTATCATGAAACTTTGTGTTAATGTTGCAAACATGGAGGTCCACCATTGTTTATCATACAATGGGAATGTTTGGATAATAGAACGAGGGATAATGCTGCTTAATGTCTACTTCTTGGAATCTCGGAGGGCGGAGGCGGGAGGTAATCGTTCATAATATAACTATCAATTCATCTTCCTAAGAGATACTTGCGGCTAACTTTGTTCCGACCCACCTACATAGTACTGGATTATTATTAATGCGATCCCTTTAAGGGTTGAGAGCTGTTGCATTTTGTTCAAGTTGGATCCGCTACTTCAAACAATGCAGGGCTTCAATTAATGTTTGGTCAACCAATCATTTCAAGTACCTACTCTGAAATAACAATTTTAACGAAAATAATTGTTCAAGTATTTGAAAAGGAAAACAATCAAGATTGTAATGACTAGACTTCACTAGAGTGGCTTGTGTCTTTAAGGGGTTTTGACGCAGGTACTCAGATCTTCTTACTTATAGTGTTTATAAAAAAATGTTTTTCGGGAATCACACTGAATAGTGTTTTATGTTATTTTTTTACATTGCAAATCCTCGTTAACAAATTTATTGATATTCTGTAAACAAATGCAAATTTCAATATAAAAATCCTTGGTCCTCCTATGTACAATACGAGCTTTCAATCTTTGATCGAGTTATATATAAATCAGTCAGTCCAAATTTCGCAGGTCTCTTGATATGCATATTTGTGGCGGTATATGTGACATTTTCACACCATGGCATTTCAGGTTGTTGTTAAGTTGCAAACGTGCGATATTTTTGTTCAATTGAGGTTAGTACTCGTAAGTAAAACGGAACGTACTGTTTTTTTTTTCAGATACTTAAAAAAAGGAGAGTCACTTAACACACGAAACCACATTCACTACAATTTACACAAAGTAAAGGAAATAAAAAAAAAACCAACCTAAAAATATACTCTTTATATTTAAAAAATAGCTACCCACCTCTTCGTAAAATAGAAATATATTTCACTTTAAGTTACTTTTAACAAAAGGCTTTTTATTCAGCAATAACTATAACTTGAAATTCTGATAAATTTTCAATAGAAATATTGAATATGAAAAAAAAAATTACTGTTTGAATATGCCGGGAAAGGATTTAAGCGCTTTACTCGGTAAAAGATCAAAGGATTCTTTTATATCAATATTTTTGTTAACGGCTGAAATATCACTGAATCGGTAACTTTGAAACGGAACACTGTTTCCTTTTCCGGAATGAAAATTCCTATTATTAGCGAATCTTTTTTTCTGTGATGTCCATTTTGAAAAGGTTTTTGTCTTGATGAGTGGAACCTGTCATAGTTTAATCGTGCATCATGACAAAAATACCCGAACGGTTAAAATCGTTGGATGTTTTAATCGAAAATTTTTCATGTAACGATATGTTTGTATAAAAATACGGTATTTTTTTTCAATACTCTCTGGTGAAATCGTACAAAATTTGATTTTATGAATGTTTTATATTTTTTTTTCTTGTAATATCTTTCGCTGTTGGGTCAAAGTCAGCATAGGAAAGTTAAAGAATCATTGATACCATTTTGAAAAGGGATTGAAAGCTTAGAACGGTCACACGATTGCGCGTTTATCGATAACAATCTAAAAATATAATGTAATGGAGCAAATAATGCATTTAAATAAAACTATTTTTCTAAGCACCGAGATCATTATAAAAAATGTAGGTAAATGTTTTAACTAATCTGTTTTATACCTTTGCCATATTTTAAGTTTATCAAACTAATTTCGTGTAGAAAATCATAGGATTTTTCATTTGTATTTCTCTTATTATGTAATGATTTTGACGTCTCCCATCGTTTTTTTTTTCGTAAAACGCGACCGTTCATGACAAATTTGATACAATACGACTTGAAACTTCTAATTTTCAGTATTATTATGGTAGACGAACAAAAGACATTATTGTAGGTATCAAAAATTTGGAATCCAGTACACCGGGCATTAAAACTGTGAAACCACGATCAATTTTAGAAATACTTAATATAAATGTACTGATCGGAAATTCGGCAGAATTTCCTGGGGGTATGGTCCTTTTGTCTAGTTTGTTAGAATCTTTTAAGGTGTATGAATCTGTTTGCAGAACAGCCAAATATCCGTTATTATTAGAAATGTGTACTTAAAAGAAAGGAGGATCATTCGTCATTTCCCTCTTGGTCTATATTGGGAGTGAACAAAAGATAGCTATCCTAACGCTTCGGATAGAATTATTCAGCGTGGATGTATCTAATCAGGTATTATTCTTCTTGTAGGTACCTGAGACTCCATTAGCCTCCGAAATAAAACTAGAAAAGATGCCCAACTGTTCGACAGCAAATGGAAGTGCACTTTATAGCTTACGGGGGATTTCACGGAGTAGTCCAATAAGAGGAGAAGCTACACATACCTATACGTACCTACATACTATTTTTACATTCATCGGTTTTATTTTAGTTTCAAATTTCCCTACAGTATGAGTATGTAATGTAATGGATTTTAGACGTCTCTAGAAAAGCTTGAGTCTACAGACTTATAATGCGGGATTTCTAAATATAATAAAGAAAAAGGGGAATTAAAAACCGGTCCAATAAAAAGAATTTAATTAGATACTATAATACTAAAACCGTGAGGCGTTTTTAATGTCTGTGCGAAAAATACACAAAAACAAAAATTAACGATATACCTATTACGCATGACAAAAAATTCATAAAGGGAGCTACTTACTTAGAGTGGGAAACTGTTATTCTAAGCTAACAACTAATATTAAATATGTCCGAATAAAATACTAGCTTGGGCGAGAAAAAAATTCTGACTGGGCGAACATAATACCAAGTGAGTGATCTTTAAAACAAATTCCTGTTATAGTGAGCTTGAGGTAAATTACACAGCATGAAAATGAATCACCTCGATTAAGTTATATTGCGTAGGTATACTTGAGATAAAATATAGCCAGATAATGTGAGATTCAATTTATTCGCTTAATAAATATTTTACTGATCGTTCTTACTATCTCGTAGCTCAAAATCTTATTTTCAACTCGCCGTCTTCAATATTTCTGTTCGCTCTCGGTCTTTCGTCCTCTCTGTATTCCAATACCCCGTAATCAGTATTATTCATACCTGTATTTCTTTTATTCATTCAAGATAATATAATATTATACCTAATATACACTTACACTATTGTGTCACGCTAAGTCTCGACAGAAGACTTACTTGTCGGCGTGTTCACTTTTATATACACTAAGCTTTCCCGACAGACGTTGTCCTGTAGTCCTCACTATGAATATTGAATTCAAATTTGTAATTTATACAAAAATACGTTTATATTATGTTTGAATGTAAAAAAATACTTCTAAAACTTGAAAAAAATTCTATCAATAATCTTCGTACCGGTGTATTAAAACTCAATGATTGTCAGGTAAATAAAAAATTGTGTTGTTATGGAAATTTCACAGATGGCGTTTTGTAAGGAAGTCCGTTCCATATGTATCTACTAATTTTAATATTGTATTTTATATTATTTGTTATACATTTTATTAATTTGTATTGGTTATTATGTTATTCGGAGCGGAAAAGAATCTAATAAACCCAGCATCATAAAACTCTGTTCAGCCGATCTCGAGTTATAATATTATTCACACTAACCCGACTTTCTTTTATATTATAGATTATTATTTTGAATATAACTATACGATCTTTTTAATAGGTATTACCCGAAGAAACATACTTACCTAAATGAATTGAAGAACACTAATAAGGCATAACTGAGTTCATAAATAATAATTGACGTTGGCGTGTATCTACTACTCTGTTTGAGATAACAATATTATTCATAAGGGTGTAAGATACAAAGTTTCAATACAAATTATTATCCGTATACAAAGAAATGGAGAAAGCCTGTTTAAGCACAATGATAATATAAAGAAAGTAGCTATACTTTGGCTGTGTGGCCGATTGGAGATTATGAAGGTCCAATGAGACATTTATTCCGTTCTATAGCCAAAGAGAAGGCTGAGTAAGTCAATAATAGATTATATCACACAAAGAGGAGATTGTCGTTTATGAGATCTCCTAAACTCCAATGATAATAGTTGTTATCAATTGTAAAAATAATTTCAACGAAAATTTGGTTTTCACTTAAAATTTATTAGATGTACCTACTGCAAAGGTTTGTCTGAAGGCGGCGGATCTTTATTCTTAGGCCCTGTCCTAGCTGGTCGCATGATCGTACGATCGTGCGATTGCGATGATCGCATGAACGCATAAACAAATATTTGATCGCACGATGTAAAATTGTGTGTCCTAACTGCCGTCGCATGATCGCGCGTCCACTTTCCTGGACAACGCAAACAAATAAATATGAATGTTAGTTAGTAAGAACTTTTGGCATGTAGGTGTCGATTATGCATACAACAGAGCAATACAAGCGACGCGCCATCATTTCAAACAAGGAACCCATCGGACGATTAATTTACGTCCGTCCGTCTGCTCAGTTAGGACACGTTCATACAATGTTATGTGTTTGAACAGAGCGTCCGCGTTCATGCGATCATCGCAATCGTACGATCATGTGACCAGCTAGGACAGGGCCTTTAAGTACTGTAGTTATTATGCTATTTTGAGAAAAGTAGTGAACAGTTAGTTGTAGTAGTAGACAAGTAGGGAAACCATCCAAAATCTATAAAGGTAGAAATGTATAGCTTTGGCAATACACAATGTTTATTTTATTTTCGTTAGAGATGTTTGATAGAAACACTCAAATCTCTATAGAAATTTGCTCTATCATCAAATTATTCGACAAGCTATACAATAAATGCCCTACAGTTTATATAAAATTCGAAAGTGGTCGAGGAAGATAGTTTCTACTCTACCTAGATAACTAATGTATCGACAACTTGAGATAGTAAGTATTTTAGTAAACTGGCCCCATCCAGCCAGAAACAGAATGCTGTTCCCGTGAAAAAATGAGTGAAAAATTCTCACTCTGTCGGGAATTGAATTCGCGACCTCACATTCAGAAGTCGAAATGGTCGAAAGTTCCATTGAAAAGCCACAAAGACATTCAGTGAAGTTCGAATTTTGTTGAATAGGGAACAACGTTCTTAACCACTTTCCCGTTCTCAATTCCATACTAAATAAATGTATTAAGAACGCACTGAGTTTAAATAAAGCCAACGATTTCTAAAATGTAAACTTATTACATACTAGCTGATACCCGTCTTGCTTAAAATTGTTGATTCGGATAGTCAGACTTGAGCAGTAGGTTATTGAACAGGTTCATGTCTAGATTTCCCCTGCTCAGAAGTCATATTATCTTTGTTTCATACAGAAAAATAGTCGAAGCATGCTATCGCTTTCAATAAAAAAAGAGAAGAAAAGGAAATTTTTTATTACTTCTAAATACGCGAAAAAATAAAAGAAGAATGTTGTTCTTAATATTTATGAAAATGAGAAAAAAAGGAAAAATTAAGAGTCACTGCTAATTACGTGAAAAAGGAAAAAGAAAAATGACACCTTCAATATTTTTATTAAAATAAGAAGAAAAATAGTCTGGCAGTCACATTGCATCAAAACTCAAAGACTAAATGCGATTTTATTACTTCGATTCCTAAACTGCATGAATGTAAAATATAGGTACCTACTTACCTACTTATAGTTATGTTGTTTGACCTAGGTACTTACTTATCTGGAGTTCGCAATAATAATATTATGCTACATTCTCTCTGGTTCTCTCCAAGCGAGCCATAGACAACAATACTACTTCCTGTTTTACCCTCCTGTCATGGCGCTTCTTATATTTTATATTGTTTTATGAAAATCTTTAGTAAATAAGAATTATAAGACTTGTACATACATTTTTTGTATTTGAAATCAATCTTCACTCATTACTCCGATTCCGTGTAATATTAACATGAGTAATTTTGTTTTCAAAAGATGGCCATCTGTGTTGTCTGACATTTTACCATAAAGATTTCATAATATTATACATTTGAAGGGTACAGGATATAAAGGATGAATGTCAATTTTTATAGTTTTCAGAATGATAACGCCATTTCGTGTAAGTTTACATGACCTACATTTTAGTCTAATAAAACTTGACATAGAGGCTGTATTTCGTACAAAAATTGAAAAAGAAAAACGCGTACAGGGGATAAAGGATGGATGTCAGTTAATACTTGAAATAAAGGATGGATATCACTTATATCCACCTAGCGAATGTTTTTCGAAACTTTTGACTGTTGATATCAGAACACTCTATAGTATCCTCGGAATGAACTGGCAGCCGGGGCCATAAAATTTAGAGTTCCTAATCCCTTTTAAATGGATGTAAACAATACCAGTCGATTATGCCTTTTGTATTAGTTTATATTACTCCGAATGCCAGGTCATTTCGAGGATACTATAGTCTAGTTCATAGGTAATAATATAATAATCACCTCTAATAATATTGCGATTGTGCAATTGTAAAAAAAACAGAAGCTTTATGGTGATAAAGCTGCTAATTATTACAATAGCTTTCAATTTAAAAAATATTGATTTGACATTTTTTCAATTTTTCATAATAATTATTCTAGTATTTTGGTATTTTTATTTTTCTATTATTCATTATTAAAGTAAACTCAACTTATAATGATATTTTGTGTTATTATTTACACCTTTACAAAACTATCTATGTAACATTTATTGGATATCGAAGATTGACATCCAACCTTCATCTCCTGTTTGGTATTGACATTCATCTTTTATGTTCTGTATATTGGGGACTTGATTTAAAACAATGATAATATTTTTCAAAAATACAATGTAAGGATATTGAAATCTATTTGTAATGATAGGATATAATATGGAGAACATTATATCGAGCAAGCTCCATACAATTTATTTGCTGATTTAATGCTTAAGAGGTTTGAAAACTTTACATTTTTGACATTCAACCTTTATATCCTGGACCCTTCATTATTAATAAATTAAAATAAATTTAATGAAATGTAAATATTTGTATCGCAGATTACCACAATTGTATTTGCGAAAAACTGCGAAGAAAAAAATCAAATGCAGAATCTATGGTTTTAGCGTGACGCTCAAACATACAATTGGAGTGAAACAAACAAACATACAAATAAATATACATTACTGGATTATTATGTAGATGTCATAACTATTTGAGGGAAGAGAGAAAGATTACTTAAGTATAGGACGTTAAAACACTAGGGGAGAGAGAAATGTGGGAAGGTACTCTTAGTAGGAAATTTTAGACAGTTGGATATTTTCCTAAAACAATAACATGATCCAGTTCAACACGAATTGCCAAACAGTATAATAAGTTCTAAAGCATAATTCACCTCCTATTTCTTGTTCTTAGTTTGACACAAGAGATGATAGAGGTATGACATGGGATTGACGAAACGAACCCGTGTCTCTCCATCACAGAGGGTTAAATGTCACTTGAAATTGCTACGTGCATTGCTAATACCTACCAACTTAGCGTACAACTACCCTTTAATTTATAGATACTGAAAATACGCGTAGATAGAGCCTTTGAACGAGCAAATACGGATTAGTTTGTTTTCATATATATTACTCATTTAAATAAATTCTAAAATTAATTCATGAGTTTCTTGTGAAACTATTATTTGTCTACTTTAATTGATTTTACATTCATGTGAGCCAACAATAGTTAGAATGGTTGGTAGCCTAATAGTTCAGTCGCGGTTTTCGTTGTGCTATATTCATTCGTTTATATCTAAAACAATATTTATTAAAAAAAATTCAAAGGTACTTACTAATCTTAGAAGAAGTCTATCTTATCATCTTTGCATACCAAGTCTCAATGTTCATTTCTTTAAAATGATAAAACATTGATTATGGAACTGAAAGGTCTTCCTAGAACAACGATATTTTTTTTTCATTCGTATAAATATGCAGAAATTTCCATATAACAAAATTTTTCAAAATTATCTTAAAAAAATCAACACCACCAAACTATTATGAAGGTTTCCGTTTGCCTGGAACCAGATGACAATATGTTAGTTATGAAATACAGAAAAATATTGTTTCAAATTTTGGCTTCCGCTTTGAAAAATTTAATTTATCAAAGACCAGAGGGAGTGTGTGCACATGCACGTAAGGGGGTTGGTGCAGAAAATATTTCATTTGAAACACGGCCAAGTACAATTTAACATTGTCGAGATAATGTATCAACTTGTCCTACACAACTATGTAGTATCGCGTACTGGACTTAAAACTACTAAATTATCTTGTATTATTCCGTTACACGACATGCAATTTTACTTCTTTTTCGTATTCCGTTGAAAAAATGTAATAAATCATTCATTTCAATCCTCTCCAGTAGTTTTGAAAACAATATTTTGCAACAGCGGTGTAGCTAGTGCACATTTAATCTGACTATTGTGAATAAATCAACTTCATCAAGATGTATATAAGAAGGACCAAATAATATATGATGAAATCATTAACCCTTAGCCACCTGACGTGTATTTCAGTAACACAACCACCTGACACCGGTATCACAGACCGCTTATAGTATATAATTACCTTTTATTCCACAACGCACATATGTCCAGAGCTGCCGACGCCGACGGTACGACACACACTGAAGTGAGTAAAGATAAAGTACTGAGGCGCACAGTTGCATCACGTGAATAGTGCCTGAATAATTTGAAAAATAAAATCTCTGGAGTCTGTGAGACCGACGTCAGGTGGAAGGGTTAAATCAATCAATGTTCGATTTTAAGAGGCATTTTTTTCAAATTCCAACCACGTACCACATGCACATGCATGCTCTGCCGTTTTGAAGTCTGAATTAGTATGATCAATATGCTATTTGGTGGTCAAATTCTTCAAAATCCCTATAGTATTCGAAATCATGGGAATCTTCGACTTGTTCAAAATGTTGAAAACTCCCATGTGACTCGAACCCGCATCCCTATAAAGCCTTCCTAAGTAGCGATGCTAACAACTGGGCCATCCGAACTGAAGCTCATACATTCGTAATACGTGTATACAGGCACTGTATAATGTATATAATGTCAGTATGTCATGATTTATTTTGTCAAAAGCCTTTGAAAGGTCGGTGTGAAATACGTCCGTTTATCCCCGTTACCCATAGAATCAAAATGAATTCGGTGTATGAACCAAATTGGACTCCACCAACCATCCCGGGAAAAAACCATGTTGATTTAGCAGTATGAAAAGTGTGAGTGTAGATCGTAATTATTAGATTACTTGTGAATTTAATGGATAAACTTATGTTGAAAATGTCCTTTAGATGCATATGTCGTTGGCTTATAATAAACCTATTAATAATTATGATTATAAGCTACTGCTGCACTGCTGATTAAGCTACACTTATAACTCGAGATCGGCTTTACAGATTCTTCCGATGTTTATTGGGATTTTCTCCGCTCCGGATAACAGAATAACTAGTAAAAAGTTGAAAAAATGAATAAGAAATAATGTAAAATATAATATTAAAGTTAGAATGGAACGGATTAGCTGCGTCGCTCCATCGCCATCTATGATAACATAATTGTTTTTATACTGCACCTGATTGTGGTTCCTTCTCTTCTCGCATACGCGATTGCCGCTCTTACAGAGCCCATCCCACTTACTCTACCGTTTCGAGCGTATTAGAAAATTTTCATACAAATTCAACAAAATTATCGGGCACACAAATGTGCACACGCAGCATCGGTACTTCATAGGCAAGTTAGAATGTTTTGCGCGCGCATATTATATTCTCACGTTTTTCCCGCCGAGCTTTGAATGTTAAGGAAATATGGATACTTTAGAAATATTTCAATCTTATTAGTTTAACCCTATCGCATTAATAATGTATTTATGTTTTTGGAGGGCGCAGTGCACATTATGCACATATGAATGGGCCGCCACTGGTTAGGGGCACAGAACAACGTCTGTCGGGAAAGCTAGTTATAAAATAAAGATGCTGACTGTTAAAATTATTAATGCGAATCAAATGAAATGTAAATGAACGCGCCTCGCTGTTGTGATTTGAGTGTTATAGTGATCATTGAATAAATCAGAATAAAGGATATTTATTTAAGTGAATAAATTGGTTATTTATGTGAAAATCGGAAGTAAATCATCACTCGTGCATGGGTAAATTGGATGACGTTGCAGCATGCGCTTATAGGTACCTACTGCACTCGGTAAATAATATTCTATGGGATATGTTGCTAAGCAAATACCGCAAACCCCGTTTTATTCCAATGAATTGATTCTCTACGAGAAAGATATTTTGTATGAAGACTGAGTTGTTAGGCAAATGCCTGGATACCTCACTACTAGACTTCGAACATTAAAAGGTTGATAGTTTTTTATGCATGAAAGTAGATATGTCATTAAATCATTGAAATTTTTATATGGAAACTAGCTGACCCATCGAACTTCGTCTCGCCTTCAATCAAAAGTCAATAAAATATTGCTGGGTAACATAACATAGCTAACGTCTCGCCTTCAATCAAAAGTCAATAAAATATTGCTGGGTAACATAACATAGCTAACATACATGACTACTCTTTGTAAAAAAATCAACAGTTATGTTGTAATTATGAATCAGTTATTTCATAAGCACCAAAACTCCCCCATTCCATACTAACTTTAATATTATATTATTTCATACTATTTTCCATCCATTTTTAGATTTTTTATTAGTTGTTATAATATGTTATCCGGAGCGAAGAAGAATCTAATAAACTAAACACGATAAAAATCTGTTCAGCCGATCTCGAGTTATAAGTGTTCGCACTAACACGACTTTTTAAAAATTATAGATGTGAACAAATTATAAAAAAGCTTGAAAAGTACCATCAAAAACGATATTTTTAATTTCAATCATTATTATACCACCATCTGTAGAAAAATAGGGAAAACATTGAATGTTTTATGGCGTCAGATTGGCTTGATCTGATCCATATCTTTGAGATGTGAATTAGATGTAAGTAATTTTTCTCAAGGCAGAATGGTAGCAAGGAAGATGTGATCTTAATAAGAAAACTCTCTTATGAGTTCAGTAGAGGGTTGAGAATATCTTTAGTACTCACCAGCTTTCACTTTCTTTATGAGTAAATCTGAACAGTTAAGAGGAATTCAACTCACTACAGAAATGAAACCAAATTTTAACTTTTAAAATAACACAAACACTATATTAAGAGATTTAAACAAAATTATCACAGAAAATATTTTTACTTAAAACTAATTACAATATTGTGCACTGTTGGTTCTGAAGGGAAAGAGTCTTTTTCAGCAGAGAAAATATCTATATATAGGTATTTTATTCTTGCAAAATAATTTGTACAAAAAGGTGAAGTATGTTCCCTCTGGTGCGAAATAATCAAAGCTCGGTTAACTTGCTAAAAGGTGGGAAATCTTCCTTGTTGATAAGTAGTAGTTGTCTCCGGCGTATTTCGCTAGATGGCTCTTTTCATTTCCTGAAGATGGCGCTTCACATATATGATGAATAAAAATGTTGCTGTGGTTCACTGCTACAGTTTCTATCAAAATATTAATCTACCAGACATCTCCCTATTTCCCCCAACAGATGTCGGTCGCGGTACCGATACCGAACCCGTTCCATACAAACTTTAATATTGTATTTTACATAAGTTCTTATAAATTTATTCAACTTTTTTTTAAATGAATCTGTGCTCACTCAAAGTGAACACAAATACACTTTTGACATCTTTCACACTAAAAAATGCTTGTGTCGTGAAAGTGGAAAATGGTCGGCACGGCCGGGATTTGAACCCACGACCTCCGCACGAAACAGTGCGAAAGCCGGCGTCGTAACCGCTGGTCTACCAACCGTTATCCGGAGCGGAGAAGAATCCAATAAATCAAACATTGGAACAATATGTTTAGTGGATCTCGAGTTATAAGTGTTCGCACTAACCCGATTTTAATTTATATTAGAGATGTTATCGATAATTACCCACAAATTATTAGAATAAATTCGAAAATGAAAAAAAACTTTTTTTATTAGCTCTTTTATGGCCAAAATAGGGATTAAGTTACTGAAAAAAACATAATTTCATTTAAAATATTAACGTACCTACATCTAGAATAGATAGATTCTTCAAACATGCTATTATTTTGTTATTCTCAGAAATATTGTCAATGTTTCATTTTTTATGTAGGTACCTAATATGTTTTGTAAAAGCAACCTTGTTGCGTGGAATCAATAAATAAAAAAAAATAAAAAATTATAACCTAACAAAATCTCTGTAAGTTTACAAAATATTTGTAGAACATACCTAATAAATATATATTTCAAGTTAAAATAAATACCTACATTTCCAAAATTTTCTCGAATCATAATAGAATTCATATTTAAAAAAAAACTCGTTAAAAATAGAGAAAACATCGATGTTTCTATCAGATGCATCGGATAACATTGATGTATTATAGTTCCAATACAACGCGCATCGATGTATTACTTTATCTAAATAGCCAACCGTACTTTTTACATACTTACCTATATCTTTCTCTCAATATAAAGAAAAAACCTTAACATAATACCTGCTTAGAAAACGAACGACAATTTTATGACATTTTAATAAAAAACACAAACGATTCTTAGGTCTTATGTACGCTCTTTAGAAATAAAATCACCCTTTTTACGAACGTGGTTGTTTTACTCGATCTTGTTTTGACATATAAAAGTTGAAATGGGAGCAAAAAAACGCAAAAATTAAAACAGAAATATAGTATCTAGAAAGCCCCTGTTTTCATCTAAACCATCCATGGGTAACCCTCGACATCTCCAATTTTTTTCATCGAAATCCGTCCAGTAATAAAGGAGGAGTTAGGTAACAAAGAAAACGGCTAGATTTTTATAGAGTAAGATAATATGACAAAATGACATGTGAAGATAGAGAGCTCAAAAAAGGCGTGCAAGATGGAAGGTCTCAAACAATTATTTAAACTATTCAATACAATGAAACAATAATAATTCTTTGATATTTTGAGCAGTAAGTGCTTGGTGGTAATGGTGGTAGTTCATCTCATTATTATAAAAATGGAGAGCTATTTTCGGATGTCATCGCATCACGTCTGAACGGCTGGACTGATTTTGCTAATTTGCTTTTTTTGTCGTGTTGGCTTTTATTAAGAAAAGGTTGTTATGAAAGAAAAAATTAAGAAAGTTGCGTGGATAATTAGAAAACTCTAAGTAGGTAACATTCTTAGTACTTTTCGAGACATAAACAAAAATGGATATAGTCATATCCTGGCGCCAAATACATGACAGCAGTCGAAGTCTTTAAATTTAGTTGCTCACTCGTTCGCAATAATTTCCAACTTTTATCTCTATATTTCATTAATTATTGAATATCTTTTTGTTGTTTACATGTGATTTTTCGACATGTTGAACATGTTGCGAATTCTCATGATTAGGAGTTTCGGAGACTTAAATATTACCACATAATGGCGAACGTTGTTAACGTAAAGTGATCACACTAAGCCAGCCTTCGAAATAACAATAGAAGACGGTCAGGAGCCCGTGGTGGCTTGTTCCATTTAAAAATCGAACATCAGTAATGAATTGTTAGAGTCATTAGTTGTTTATATTGGATAAAAATTTTATTCCAAATTTGATTGAAATTAAAATAAAGTTTGACAGGAACTGTCAGTTAATAAGCTTATCATATTTTACAAATTCGAATTCAATATTCATAGTTTGGAACACAGGACAACGTCTGTCGGGAAAGCTAGTTTCAAATAAAAATCAAAACAGTCTTTGGAATATCGTTTGACCACAAAATTTAGTCATCAATCATGAACCGATTTTCGGAGACTGCCGTCTCTATTATCAAAAAATGATAGTGGAGAGGCTAGTCTCCGAAAACCGGTTTAGATTGATTGTGGTGGTCAAGAGACACTTATCTTTTTATAATTCATGATTGTTTTATTTAATACTGAATTGATTTAGCGTATTAATTAATAGGCACAATTTATTAGTCTTTTATTTTCAATGGACATTTTATGAATAGGTTTCCGACTTTTAATAGCACACGAAGAAACAGAATCGGGGTTTATTGCTCGAGTACTTTATTTAATATGGTAGAAAGCATGCTGACCAAATGGTTTTCCGATATAAGGGGTAATATTATTTATACAACACTGACCACACCATGTATGCATAATCTACTTACCCTGAAACAATATTTATTATTCAATAAATGCCATTAAAATATACCTTATGGTTCAAAGAGTTAAATATGTTGTCGGTATGAGCTTGTACAAATGTTTCCTTCTTTTTTGATAAATAACATTGCGATACTCGAAGCGAGACAAAGCTAAAGGTGGAAGGGTTATTGGAGGAGACACAGTTTTTTTTGCGGAAAGTGTTGTCTGGGTTCTGCATGTGACGTAATGGATATTTTTTATTCAAAACAAATCCCAAGTCTTGCGCATATTAATAAACACGACGCTTTATGTAGGCAAAATCCAATTTCAAATCTTTTTTTTATGTTTAGAAAAAAAAACCTCATAAATATCGTATTTACTTCGACAAAGAGATGTTTAGGAAAAGAACATACTTACCTTTTGTTTTTTCGATTTCGTGATACATAAAAAAACCTTTTGAAGCGAAAGAGAAAACCGAGATTGAATTAGACGTTTATATATTTTTTAACTGACGTTTCAACGAGAAACAATATGAAATTTGGTGCCTAAATACACCTAAATATCTTTAAACACTTTTTCCAAAACGTTAACCTTTGTGTATTCTCATAAGACAAACGTTTTGTACCTATACAGTGTATCCCAAAAAGTATGGATAATCGGTATACCAGGGATAGAGGACCCCTAGGGCAATCCAAAAACCTCAATGTATGTTCTACGATTTTTTGTTGTTTTCGAGTTATAATTTTTTTTTTCGAAAAACTCCGACTGTCACGACATAATTGGTCACAGAGACGCTATTTATTGAGATACACCCTTGATTATTTTTTTTCAAAATTGTTGAATAGTGTACGTTTTAGATGTAAT
Source organism: Mystacides longicornis (assembly GCA_963576905.1). Taxonomy (NCBI): domain Eukaryota; kingdom Metazoa; phylum Arthropoda; class Insecta; order Trichoptera; family Leptoceridae; genus Mystacides; species Mystacides longicornis. Next base: position 17,972,527 of record OY756426.1, on the reverse strand, counting down.
AATTTTTTTTGTCCAATTTGATATCATAGCTTAAAAAATAAATGTTGTATCTCAAAAATAGTCAAATCAGAAAATTGACAAAAATGTTTGAGGGCGATTTAAAAATAGAAGGTCACATAAATTGATGAAATAACTGAATCAACTGATGAAAAAGTGTCTAATTTGGAGATATTGAGTAAGTACAAAGTATCGATTTTAGATTTTGTCTCATGCTTAAGATTTACTTTTTGGATAAAATATTGGAATAAAATAATAAGTAGGTACCTAAATAAAATTCAAATCAAAAAGATACGGTATGTATGTACCTACCTAGATATCTATCTGAAACGCAATCATGGAAATTTTCTCCATATGAATTTTAATGCAAGTATGATTGCGTTAAATTCCTTTACAAGTTGCTGCGCGAATTTTCAATTTACTATTCTAGTTTCAATTTTCCATTCAATTTCGTTTTGAGCGAATCTGTCGACGTAGCTTAGAATATAGGCTTGCAGAATATACCCACTCACATTCTCACTCGTCTAGCTATAGAATGTCACAGAGTGTATGTATGCATTCATTTATTATTCTCATGGAACAAACGTCCATGAAAAAAAGAAAGCAATAAAGAAAGAAACCTTACGGAAACTTTAAATTAATTGTCACTCAAGATACACAATTAAATCTATCTTTTAGGGCTGATTTTATAAACAAGAGACGCAATATCTGTTAGTTTATCGATAGCTAAGTAAGGGCTGAAACTATAGAAGTCCGTCAGTTTAAGTAACCATAAATTGGTATAAAACTTGATGTAACTACTCGTACCTAGTTTGGATTTAGAAACACGCGTTGGTCATATTAACGTAAAATGTTACCATCGACTTGGAGCTTCGGCTATCCACCGGCAGCTTTAACTAACATCATAACCATCTCTTCCTTTTATAGAACGAACTTTTATAATTTCATGCCTAGAAATTGAGAAGTTTTATCTGAAAATTTAAAGCTTATACTTTCGCAGCTAGAGCTGATCCATTGATAATCTACTCCAAAAATTGCTAATGTAGGCAATACGCTCTATAGTTGGCTTCTATAACTGTCACATGACATATATATTTTGATTATACATATAGATTTTGTATAGAAAAAATAAGTAGACGATGTGAATTTAATCACAATCTCCGATAGGGTAGAGAGCGAAGACGCTTTTGGAGGAATCATGTGGAAAAAATGGGAGACGACAGAATCCCCATAATTGTTTCCCGAAAGTTATTAATCGAGAGAAAGACCCGCGAAACGTTGCTGGGCAGCTGGTCATTGAGAACCCAAGAGATAAAAACAGTCAACCGGCCATGGCTTATAACAAGAGAAAGAAGAACCACAAATAAAAGCACTGTCATCCACTTCCCAGTCCCGAAGACAAGGAAGACCCTCTCATACTGTGTTCCGCTCCTTCGAAGCAGAGCCGAAGAATCTGGACATGGTGTGGGAGGATGTCATAAACGTTGCGCAAGATCAAGCGCAATGGAGAGCTCTTATTGCCTCTAAGTGGGGCCTTAAGGGAGTTTGAATTGGATTGGATCATCCACTTCACACGTCCAGTACTGGACATGGTCTTCCTTCCCAACTTCCACAATTCTATGTCTCTTATTATTCTGTTAATTGATTGCCGACCATACTCCTAATATTGACAGACCATCTCAGCTGTGGCATAACTGAGTAGCTTTGACTTGTACTTGGTACCACTCCAGAGGGCGTAAAACCACTATAATACTTTAAAATATACCACTTCATATAAATTGCGTTATATGAGTTATATTTTACATGCCGGACTCAGTGTTCTAGTTAGACTATTGTTCCGCGATTTTTTTTTTGTTTTTCTGTAATTTTTTGGATTCCTATTCTACTATTAATTTTCATTCACCTTTAAGATTTTCTAAAGCTTTTTTGAGAAAAAATTATGAATTTGTAATACCAAAACAGTAAATTAAGAGTAACAAATAAACATTTTATATGTAAGAATCTTTGTTTTTTAAAAGTTTCCTACAACAACAAAATGATGTTCAGGTCAATGGTTTGTATTTTACTATAACATCGTTAAAGCTGTAATGATCTCTCCTTACTTATTTTATTGCAGTTTAAAGCCACTGGCGAGTGAATAAAAATATACCGAAGCAATACAAAAGAGGTTTTGGTACAGCTCTAAAACAAATACAGAAGTTTAGTCTTACTTTATGTATATCCGCGTTGCTCGCTAAATATGAGTCATTTTTAAAATTAGCGTGCATCAAATTTAGGCTTATGGGACATGCAATAATAATTTCTATTTGACGCGAAAACGATGACTGTAGGTATATTACTCATAGTATATGGAATATACAATACAGGAGTCTTGTGATTGGATTCCAAAAAAAAATAGATTTCGCTGAAATTAATTTTCTCGACATTTTCGAAGGTGTAGATTCCAAAGATGCAAAAAAATTTTTTTTTTAATTTCCGTGTACCCGTACCCGTACGCGTACGCCAAAAATGTGTGCGCACCCATAACTCATAGTAATTCTTATCCGATTTGATTGAAATTTGGTAGAACGGTTAGCCCCTCGATGTAGATGAGTCAGTAAAATGTTGAGATCTGTACCTTCAGGGGAACCCTCTTAAAGTAGCTATCCAAAGAAAAATTTCACTTGTTCTAGAAAAAGGGCTAAAAAAGAAAAAAAAATTCTTCGATTTTCATAAAATTTGGTATATGGGTTGGTCTTATGCTCCTACACAAGCACGTAAAATTTGAGGTCCGTAACTTCAGTGGGTCCCCCTTAAAGTACCGATTAATATCGAATATGTAGTTCTAAAGCAGATAATAAAAAGCTCCAATAGTCGATATCATTTTAAAGTTTCTATAATAATTCCAACGATAAATTCATTTTTATGCAAAGATATGTTTGACACGAAAAGGCTGTTAAAATTAATATGAGTTCTGCACGGTTACTCTTGAAACTCGATTCCAATCCTAAAATCGTAAAATCCCAAAATGGTACTCTTGAAATGCGACTCTAGCGCACGATTGGATTCAAATCGAGTGGTGATTTGAAGAACATGTGAAATCGTGTAAAATTTGAAAATTGGTACTCTTGACGTCGTTTTGACAACTACTCGATTCCACGGGATTGTGTTGGAATCGTCTAACTGTCATTATTTACAAGATCGCAAGAAAGTAACTTTTTGAAATCGAGAAGACGTATTTTGATTATATTACTTAAAAAATGGCTCGTCTTGCATAATTTTTAAACATTTTGGAAAACGCGCATCAAGTCGATATGCGTCAACGAAATAACTTCCGTAGAATAGCAAGATATTCGCAAAATGCGTTTAGCATGAGTAGTGGGGAATTTATGTATAACAAATTACAGCGAATATCAAAAGAGATGTTTGAAGAGTTGTGGGGGATTTTGGAACCTCATATGACAAAACCTTAAAGACGAAGTGATATCTATGTGCACAACATGCAACTCGACATCAATACCATTGGAAGACATGAAAATGATAATATAACCATACCCACAGCACCAACAGTTCTTTCTGCAGCTCATCATGACTGAAGCCAGAAATGATTTAATTCTTCAGCTGTGGAATTCACATCATAGGCGAATATGAATAATTTAGGAGAGCTTAAGAAATAACCATCTTAATATATATAAATCTCGTGTCACGATGTTTGTCCTCAATGGACTCCTAAACCACTTAACCGATTATAGTAAAATTCGCACACCATGTGCAGTTCGATCCAACTTGAGAGATAGGATAGTTTAAATCTCAAAAAAACCTTGGGTAACCTACGAAAACTTCAATAATGTAACCCATGGTGTAAAAAATTTACCTAAAATATTCTTTTTATCGCGAACGCTGTGAAAACTAATGATGATAGAATAAAACAATGTACCACAATTTTGTAGAAGACATCATTATTTACAAAAAAGTATCGCGACTGCATATATGTCTAACTATTATAGTTATGCCACAATAAGTGTTTTTTTATTTTAAAAAAATCAATAAAATGTCACCTCTAGAAAAGGCTCTTTATTGGTATCTTGGTATTACTCCTTATTAAAATAAATTAGTTCATATTCAAGTCTGCTTCAATATGTTTGTATAACTTTTTGAATTATTCAATTCGGACATTCCATTCGAAAGTTATCACGAGTTTAAAAATGTGAGTATTGGAAAAAAAAGCATAGTCTCTTATCATCTCAACTTATCCGATGCAGAGTGCGTACGGGAGAGGGGAGGGGACTGAGGGGAGTCATGTCAAGTTTAGTAGAAATACCGCGCAAAGTAGTCACGGTGGTAAACTGACGTGACACGATACATTGCAATGCAATTATTCCAGATTAACATATAAATATTTTGAAAAAGTTAGGGATCTGTATGAAAACTAAATTATTTTTAAGTATCTATCTACCCGTGCGAAGCTGGGGCGGACCCCTAGTTTTATTATAAAAAGCTTCTGTGTTGTGAATTCTATTACACGTTTCATGTATATAATACTAGGTATATGTAAATTGTCAAGGTTTGTAAAAATAACAAAATTGTAATATAATGTTAATAATTTTATTGACTATTATTTATACTAGATAATTAAATTATAAAAAATACAAAATAAAAAAACCATTAAAACTATTTTCTGTTGGATATTGCCTTTGCAATTTTCCTCGAGGCTGCTGCCGCTTCAGCAGAGCCTGAACGAATGGCAGCAATAGTTGCGATTAAAATTCGGCACACTGCCCCATTTTTTCTGCAGCTTCTTTAAACGGAATTATTGCTGTTAAGCGTTCTGCTTCCACCCATTTTTCTTCCATTAATGTGAGACGCTCTCGTTCTTTCAACAAATTTAAAAAATATATACCTAAGATTTATTTTGATAAATCAGCAAATAAAATAATGCTAGCATTTTAATAATTATAATAAAATATAAGTAAACAAACAACGCACACTCTAATACAGAAACGTCAAAATGTTTATTTGAAATATAAACGAGTGTTTCCATTTAAAGAAAAGAAATCCTTAAATATTTAAGCAACGTCAAATTATTATATTTGTTAAGTAGGACAGTTATTAGTAAATCAAATTCGACTTATTTTATGTTTAAAAAAAGTATACCACTCACGGATGTCAGGTTTACTTCCTTACAGTTTCTTTGAGAATAACGCGACATAACAGCAATTATCAATTCCTAATTTACATCGAAAATATTTTCATATTGCAATAACAAACTTGAAACGAAAACGTTTTCACGGCTTGGAACGCCAATCTCAAATCCGATTCCAATCGCACGGAATTTGGTTCAAGAGTACGGTTTTGAAACTGGAATCGAGATTGTGATTGAAATTGGAATTGGGTTCGAATCGAGTGTCGAGAGTAAGCCTGCTGGGCTACCCTAGGTTAGCAGCTTTTTTAGTTAGCGATTGTTGACAAAAATATGGATGAAAATAATTTGTTGTAAAGAGCTCTTAATTCAATTTTTCTGACAACTTTTCCACGGGCGTTATAAAAGTATATTTAAAATCAAATAAAGAAATGAGAAGCTTTTTCTTAGTCTCCTGTGACCATGTAGGACGTGTGCCTACGAAACTAGTCAGGGTAATAAAAATTTGTGGAAAAGTTATACAATTTCTTTATTTGATATTTTTATTTTCAAATAAACTCCACCAAGAAATGCATGTTCATCAGTTAGTGAATTTTATTAAAAGTTTATTTGTTTATAACATTTCCTCGTTGCCAGGGTGGCTGCCAGCTAATAATGACTGTGGGTGTCTAAATTCTTGTCTTCAAAAATCAGCTACTAACTGACGCGGTACCTGTGTGTGCGTATTTTTTATAAACAACTGAAATCATGCACCATTTGATACATAGTGTGTATGTATGGCTCGCAGGTATCGCTTGCCTGTTGGTGCCATAAGTCGATCAGTCGGAATTGTTTTAGGCTATTCTAATACAGAAATCTACTCATTAAGTACCAATGTTTGGTTAAAGCTGGATTTTTTTTAATATTTTGTGTTATAAGTACCTACTAATGTAAGTACCTACATTAAAATTGACAAATTTCCCCCTCTGTAAGTAATCTACGCCCGATATTAAACAATGGATTCATTCGATGCATACAGTTCATCATTCATTAAGGTGACAATTAACTCTGAATATACGTCATTGACACTCGATTTTGCTCGACCTTTTTTTCTTTTTTGATTGCACAATTGCACATAGCTCATATTTTTCGTGAAATGACGTTACGTAGAAGTGTAATCTCGATAAAAGTTTTGATACAGTGTTGCCAATATGACCAGAACAATAATATTAAAACACAAAAGGTGTGTTATGTGTTATCAGGAATATCCCGTGTTTTCTGTTCGCGCGATATAGGGATATTACGAAAAGTTTAAACCATACAAACTTGTTTCAAAATAAACGACTCGCTATACGATATCGGATTTTTCCTAGGTACGTCAAAAAATATAATTGTGAACTCGGTATCAAATTTAAAAACATAAATATTAAACTACATTTTGAATTGGTACAGTATACATATGCCTTTTGGAATTACTATTTACATTTAATTGACTTGTTTTTTTAAATGCTAAGCTTTAACTGAATCCCAGGGTCCCGTTCCATCATCAACCTCGCTACTTTGCAGTTTTTCGAATTATAGCATCGTTTTTGTTCTAGAGGAAAACAATTTTGTTTCACCATAGACACTATTCATTAAAAAAATATCACGACTTTGCGAATCAATTGAAAAAACTATTTTGACGTCTCAAATTTGCGTTATGTTTATAACACGCACCACCCTAGATACCACTGTACAATTAGAAAAGAGTTTTCAAATGATCTAGAGGCCGCCAAGCGAATATTTTGTTTTCATGGAACAAGATTGTTTCGCGCTAGGCGATTTTCGCATAATGCAACGTTGCAATGTGCAAAGTATGATGGTGGAACGGGGTCCAGAATTATAAAAAAATCTTTTGATATACCTACTACGCAAGAACGCAATCATTCAGGATAAAGGGACCATAGTAACTGCGACTACAATAGATCTATAGTGGCATCCTCATTCATGGAGCGCTGCCCCTCATTATGCCTCGTCTCCAGAGGCCTCTTACAGAGTGACAGTTTTCTACCCCAGCTCCTGGCCTCCGAAAGAAGTCTGCAACCGACAGGCATACGAAAAATAAACCACCATTCTTCGTTGTTTTACATGTTCTAAAAAAACCAAACCTTTTAACTAAAAAGAATTTCTTTTATTTTCTAGCGTAGCTATAGCAAACTTATATAATAAATTAAGGAATGTGTTCAGATAATCGAGAAAGACATTTCCCGACTATCGCCTTCCACAGGGTAACATTTCTTAAAGAGAAGTTTTAGAGGATTCGCGAGATATATCATTCTAAAGATAGATAGAGGTTCCTCAGGGTACCTACACCTACACACGCTCACCACCCAGACAACTTTCAAGTATTATTTTCTCCGATATACTCAGGATATGCTTAATTAGACGGTTGCAACTTCACTATGTTGATTAAAGAAACTTTTATTACACTTCCCTAACTGAACAGCGTTTTTACAAACAAGTTCCAATTTAACTCATTAAGGTAATTAATATACCTACTCATTTATTTCTGTGACAATCAAAACTAAAAAAAAAATTGTTTTTTTATCTTGGGATGAGGGAGAATTCTCATGGACGTTAAATCGGAGTTTTGTCCGAGAGCAGAACTATCATCTGAAAACCCCTCCTCTGGATCGCAGTGGGACTACATAAAACGCCGCATGGACAAAATATTGGAAGAGAAGTGCGGCCAGAACATTTGGTTAGTTCTATTACACTGGAGAACGAGTATGTATACCTGGAATGCCTTAAACAGCATCCTTTCAATGATCATGGGAAAGAACGCAGCTGATGACAGAAACATGAAGAGACAACAATTTGCAGTCGTAGTCTTGACTAGAAAACACTGCAACGAAGCAAAGCTTAATACATTATATAACTGTGACTATATAAAAAATAAATTAATACACTTTGGATAAAAAAAAATATTACCCAATTGAATTGCTTGCCTTAGGCAATTTCTTCCTTTTTTCTGTTTTTATTTTTTTCTTTTCTTTCTTTTTTTCATTTTTTTGCCTAAGGCAATTTCTATACCAACAAAAATAGTAAAACATTTTCTAAAATATCATAGTTTTCCACAGATTTTTATTAACCTTGCAGGATTTCAAAGCTATATTATTGTCTTACCTTTTCAGGCTAGTTGATGATATTCGGAAGTGTTTTCACCAAAGCTGTTAATGAAATAAATTAGATTATGAAATTGTATAGTGGAAATAAAATGCGCACTAAGCGCCAAAAATGAAAAAAATGAGTTGAGTATGAGGAAATATTCTATAAACCATTGCCAATAGCCTAAATATATCGATGATCTAAAGGTGTAAAAAAACAGATCCAAAAATCATCGGAGTACTATGTCTATATTGTCTATATGGGGTAAAAATCAGTTTTATTAGATTATCTCAAAATGAATATTTTGGCACTTAGTGCGTATTTTATTTCCACTACCTATACTCATTATCTACTGTTTGAGTTCATATTTTAGTTTTTGTATTCAGATCATGATCGATAACTTTTAGTTAATGAAGTAAAAAAAATTCATAGAATCTTACAACAATACTGGTGTAGGTATGATACTATTCTGTTTTGTACACTATTAAGCTCAGTATTGTATGAAAAGTGTTGAATATTTTGAAATCTTTCCTACACACCTATATTTTCTTTGGAAATCCCAAAATATTTTGACGATAATTATAAGTTTAACTATTTTGTGCATTGAGAAAACATGTTCAAAATATTATATTTAAAAAAAAAACATGATGATGAGGAAATAATTTTGATCGAAAGCTTATCTCCAAAGCTTAACAAGACCAGTAAAAAATATATTCATGGTAAACACCTAATAAAAAATAAATATTTCATCTGTTACGAATGTTGAATCTACCTGAAAACCAAAAACCAACGCTTTATTTCATAGATTATTTCAGGCGTCATTTAAGATGTTAAAATGTTCAAGAACTTAGTGAAGAAAATGTGCCGTTAAAAATAAACAAATTATCTCTTCAGTATTGACTTTCAACCTGTGAAAACTTTCTTCGTTCTGGCTTTCTTGTAATAGGTACTTCTGATTCAACCTGAAGAATCAGGTTGTTCATGAAAGAAAATTCTTCGGGAAAGCAAAGTAGACAAAGTTTCGAGTTTCTTATATGCTCTTTAAAAGCGTGTCGCTTAAGCGGTCTTCTTTTACGGTCGAACTTCTGATCGAAAATCTTCACGATTTTATTATAATCTCCATATCGTAAAACACACGAACGGCGTAAGCCATTGTTACAATGGTATCGGAAACTGTTTATTTTTTTCTATTTTACTTTTTCTTTTTATTAACAGAAACAAATGGAACGGTGAAAATCTTTTAGTTTTGTGTTACTATTGTATAATTTTCAATCGAAGCATTCTCTTCGTGCAAAAAACACGTTCAAATAAATACCTTAACTTGAAAAATATTGTTTTTTCTTTCTACAAAATAGTCACCATCTCTCTTTATCTCTCTATAACTCGCCTATAATTAAGAAAGAGGGAAAAGCTACTAAGAAAAGTAATACCTATATTATGTAAATGAATCAAATATTAAAATTACACTATGTATACCTAGGTAGGTACCAGTGACGTAGACTGAACATATTCGATTATTAAGTTATTGTAAAAAAAAGTTAAACTCAAAATAAGCTGTAACTACTCTTACAACTTGATTATAGTGTAAACTTCTTAACCACGGCGCAATACGTTCCCAATAGAATGAGTCGCCGGTAATCTAGGAAAAAAAAAAGAACCGCCATTCACGATCTCTCTATCTGTCCAAATGGAATGATGTCACTCCAAAAACTGACCGTGAATGGGGAAAACCTAACAGATGATATGGAGTGATAGGATAAGTCGGATATCTCTATCAGTCCAAAACTCAATTGTCCAACACTCCAAATGGATTGTCAACGGGGAAACTCGAGTGGATGTGGTTAAGTCGTCAGCATTAAAAACGTGATTCAACTTCGTCTCATTTTGACATCATCCTTCCACCAGGGTATACGTTTTGCCGTTTTAAATTTCATTAAGGTAAGAAAAATACATGTACCTACTTATGAAGTGAAATTTCGTTATAATGACTGAAAAAAAAAAACTCAAGTTTCACATCTGCTACGATGTTTGTCATCCAATGCATTTGGAGTGATTGTGAAGGGGGGCTTACGATTTATAATTTCTCGGGTTATGATCGATGATAAAAAAGTTCCAAGTCATTTTTTTAACCAAAATATTATACAGCATTACTGTAGCGGTGTTTTATAAGATTTTAAAACAAAGTGCAAAAGTGAAAAAGAATGCCTCAAATCAATTTTTTTTTATTTTTTATTTAATAATGAAAGAATTAAATTATTATACACACACAGCTTCATATGAAATGGATAAACATAACGCTACAAACAAAAAATAATTAAATTATTATAGAAAGTAGCTTTATGAAAATTTCTATTATTTTTTCTGTTTATTAAATAAAATCTATGAGAATAATAATTGAGGCAGTGTTAGAAGCGAGGGAGAGTGCTATGTACCGTGTTACAGTTCCACGGAACACCATCAGAGAGTTGGAAAAGAAAAGGGAAAAACTATTTCCACTGTTCTGGTGGAAATGTATTACTTCCCTGTCTGTATGATTTATAGCCCCCCGAGTAAAAAAGTGTCCTCCCTGGATACAGTTTTGGTAACAAGAAGAAAAGATGCTATTGTTTTTAGTGCATTGTTAGCTGAAACAGGTTACCACTCTGTCGATATACTTGTTGTAAGAAACTTTCGTATAGCCGCGGTTTACACAAACTTTCCTACAACAATACCAACACGGTAACGAGTTTCTTACAGAATGTGGCAGTATCGATATAAACCGTGCAATGTTTCAAAGTTTACATAGCTTTTTACTTGCTGTTTTAAAATTATTAATACTTCAATAGGTTCTTATCACAATATTATCAGCATCTATTAGAAGCATACCGTTATTTGATTATGTAAAAAAAGTTATTTTTTTAATTATTACATTATCACAGTGAAGGCACACTTCCCACAGACTAGATCATGGTAGGTACTAAGTTTCTTAACGTACCGATAGACAGGAAATTATAAGAATTTGGTTTACATTTGGGACATAGAATATACTAATTTCGTGACATTTAGGTAATTAAGTAATTAATTCATTATAATTATCATAATACTATAATAAACACACTGCGTTTGAGTTTACAATAGGTACTTCTTACTAACTTTTTTAACTTATTATTTTTTAAGGTTGTAAGAGTTAGCAACATATAGGTACCTACAAATACGGATAATTTAAGTTGTACCCAAAATTTATATTTTACCAATTTTTTTAACAAAATACATATATATTTTGTCCACATTATTTGTTTATAGACACCAACAGAAAACAGAGAACATTTAAAAAAATAACATAATATACAAACACATACCTACCCTCCATGCTCCATTAACAGGCAACTGTCACATCAAACTATTTAAGTTATGTGTATTTTACAATATTAGCGCATGCTATCAACTTTAGACCACATATTGTGGACGCGATTCAATGAATACACGTTCAATACAATGTAGTAGATGTCACAATTTACATGAGTACTATTTTAATGTTAATAGTTGTACCATTAGGGCTTGCGACCTTCATCATTGATGGCTGGGTTAGTTGTGATCACTTTTATGTATACAACACTCCCCATTAGGTACTTTGATTCGTTCCCAACTTGCCTTGTTGAGGATTCGAACTTCAGTCCCACGATTGACGTGTGCTGACACTGCCGCTCATCTACGAGCGGGGCCAAGTGATCCGAGAAACTTCAGGTATATTAAGTTTCTCTTTTTGAGTGAACATCAACGACATCTATTGAATTTTAGAGATATCACTAGAGAGCAACCATCTTAATCTGTGAGATTTCCATTGGCCGACACGATTACCTCGTAATATCGAAGAAACCCACTAGATGGCGCCACACAATATTCATATTGTGATTTTTTAGGCGTAATACTCGACATATTATGTTCACAACATACAATATTTTACAGAGATTAAGATGGTTGCTCTCTAGTGATATCTCTAAAATTCAATAGATGTCGTTGATGTTCACTCAAAAAGAGAAACTTAATATACCTGAAGTTTCTCGGGTCACTTGGCCCCGCTCGTAGATGAGCGGCAGTGTCAGCACACGTCAATCGTGGGACTGAAGTTCGAATCCTCAACAAGGCAAGTTGGGAACGAATCAAAGTACCTAATGGGGAGTGTTGTATACATAAAAGTGATCACAACTAACCCAGCCATCAATGATGAAGGTCGCAAGCCCTAATGGTACAACTATTAACATTAAAATAGTACTCATGTAAATTGTGACATCTACTACATTGTATTGAACGTGTATTCATTGAATCGCGTCCACAATATGTGGTCTAAAGTTGATAGCATGCGCTAATATTGTAAAATATTGTATGTTGTGAACATAATATGTCGAGTATTACGTCTAAAAAATCACAATATGAATATTGTGTGGCGCCATCTAGTGGGTTTCTTCGATATTACGAGATAATCGTGTCGGCCAATGGAAATCTCACAGATTAAGATGGTTGCTCTCTAGTGATATCTCTAAAATTCAATAGATGTCGTTGATGTTCACTCAAAAAGAGAAACTTAATATACCTGAAGTTTCTCGGGTCACTTGGCCCCGCTCGTAGATGAGCGGCAGTGTCAGCACACGTCAATCGTGGGACTGAAGTTCGAATCCTCAACAAGGCAAGTTGGGAACGAATCAAAGTACCTAATGGGGAGTGTTGTATACATAAAAGTGATCACAACTAACCCAGCCATCAATGATGAAGGTCGCAAGCCCTAATGGTACAACTATTAACATTAAAATAGTACTCATGTAAATTGTGACATCTACTACATTGTATTGAACGTGTATTCATTGAATCGCGTCCACAATATGTGGTCTAAAGTTGATAGCATGCGCTAATATTGTAAAATATTGTATGTTGTGAACATAATATGTCGAGTATTACGCCTAAAAAATCACAATATGAATATTGTGTGGCGCCATCTAGTGGGTTTCTTCGATATTACGAGGTAATCGTGTCGGCCAATGGAAATCTCACAGATTAAGATGGTTGCTCTCTAGTGATATCTCTAAAATTATATATGTGTATTTTGTTAACTTATTGATTTCCCCGAAGACGAGGAAGACCCTCTCACACCGTGTTCTGTTTCTTCGAAGCAGAACTGTGAGATTTTGACATAGAGTTGGAGGAGTATATATGTATATTTAACTAAAAGTTAATTAAGATGTATTTTTGCATTTAAACTTTATCATATTTTTCTGCAATTGAAATTGTATTTCCATGAATTCATTATCATTTCATCTTAACAATATTATAATGTTTGGCAATATATTGATCAACTCCTCAATAAAGGAATTATCATCATTTTCTACGACATACTTATAGAATGCATTGATATTCTCATTCTATTATGGTAGAATTAGCAAAGGTGACAAGCAACCATGATAAATTTGATTCTGAACAATCTCTAGAGTTGTTAGTGGCTGCGTATAAAAGAATGAGAAACGATTCTCTTACTTCCACCCATTGTTCGGCAGATGGTGATATATTTCATTAGGAAAGTGAAGTGAAACTCGATAGGTACCTTCATTCCCACAGACAATAATAATATTAACGTATCAAAAGGTGTTTGTAGCAACCTACGTAAGTTGGATTTGATTTGTAGCCAACATGTAAAGGAAAATGAACATAATAATGGACGCTTGTAACGAAAAATATTTGTGGACACCTTTTACGCAAGTGGGGTTAAAGGGACCATCCCTTTGAGAATGTGGCCAGATTAAGATTTTGAAACACGTTGTTTTGAGCTGCCCTATTAAAAATGAGGATTAAAATAAATAAATAAATGTAACTTTATTGTTTAAAAGTACAGTGTGGTGACAGTAATTGGACAGTAATAACAGGATTCACTTGAAGAGATAAGTAGAGAGACGCCTAGGAGAATAGAGTATTTTAAAAATATTGAGGCTAAGCTGTAAACATCAATAAATCATGGTTGCATGCATATTTTTTAAATTTTACTACTGAATATGGTTTGTTACTTGTTGCACGGTTTTGGTCATCAAGTTTAAGAACACTATGTACTTATTCTAAATTTGATTATTTAAAAACATATAATTCTTATAATGCGTTGATATAACCATCTTTTAAGCTTTGCTCTTATCTAACGAGAGCGAAATATAAATGGAGAAAATTAACAAATTATAATTTCACAAGTTGCGAAATAATTAAGAGCAGAGTTATAAGTGAAATCATGAGAGTTATTTAAATGGATGAGACTCCTCGAATATTTTCTCACGTTATTATAACTCTGCCTTCCATTCCTTCCTCCCCAATTCTCTCTGCCTCATACTTTTAGGGTTAATTTCTAACAATTGAAAATCTTCATGAATATTCATTCAAACAAATAGTGGGAATGTGGAACAGCAGAAGGAGTTTATGTCTTCCATTCTGTTTTCAGCCCTGAATGCTAGATACCATCAAGGTGGGCTTTCGTTTATTCTTTAAGTAGATTTTTTTTCTCTTAATTATGCGTATCAAATTGATAATGTTAATTCTTTAGTAAGCACGAATCCTACTAAAGTACCGATCTCAACAGACACAGAATCATCTGTCAGATCACGGACAGTAAGCAAACATGGATAAAAATTAAATAATCAACCCATTTACAGATAGCACATTTGAATGCCACAAGAAATCTTAAATTTTAAAGTTTGTTAATGTTTAAACCGAGGTTTTTTGGTGACAATTTTTACCTCTCAACCAATTACCTACAAAAATATCGATTGCATAAAATATTACATAACTAATAAGCGAATTGATGATGAATGACTTAAAACGTGTTGGCCTCCGGGGCAGCATTTAATGAAAGTGCCGCAAGAAATCTTAATTTTCGCAAATTGTCAAGTGTACCTCCCATAGACGAGGAAAAGGTTCGCGTTACAAAAGTAGGTTCTTATGTCGGTTTGCCTCTCAGTTCAGTTGAGGCTCTCAGCGCATATTACCAACTGCCGCCCACCTTTGTAAAAATATCATTTATCACCTCCGAACAATGGCGTGCGGAAATATTACACCAGTTTTAAAGATTGAATACCATCATTCTCTCTATGGACTTAATATTTTTATTACTACATATTTTTTTTAAATGAATCTGTGCTCACTCAAAGTGAACACAAATACACTCCTTGACTCTTTCACAGTAAGCTACTTAAAGTTTGTGTCGTGAAAGAGGAAGATGGTCGGCACCTGGGATCGAACCACGACGTCCGCAGTACGAAAGCCGGCGTTGTAACCGCTGGGTCACCAACCACTTTTTATACTACTTTTAATACTACTTACTCACTTAACGAATCCGATCACCCATCCACTAGACCACACCATTCCAATACTCGGCAGCCGCAACAGCATTGTCATTACCAATGATAAGGTCTTGAGTATCACACCTCATACAGGCATATCTCGGCAAGTGAGGAGGTGTTCGTCGCTTTGAGTCCATGAAAAATATTATTATCTGCATTGTTTCTATCTGTAAACATATTGTGATGTACATATGACCATACGATAAATAAATAATAGTCCTATAGTCTATTTTAATACTTTGATATGATGATGTTCTTGGATCATTATGAAGTGAAACCTAGTGAAAGGTTTTTATAATAAAAAACTTTTATTATTTTAAAATAAACTCTGTTTATTTCACGTTTATTCTTTACTAGCTAGTTACCCGTGGCTTCGCTCACGTGTTACTGTATTTGCTTTCTCTTCCTAAACAATGCAGAATTAATTATATTCGCATCAAAATTAATAATAATAAGAAACATCATCAACATTTCTTTTTTTAAATATATGTTCTAAAATTTCCATTAAATTACTATATTTTTATTTATATTTGTCGTTATTAATCTGTATTTAAAAAATATGTGCTTCTTATACAAATAGAATCAGCCCGCGAACTTAAAAATTTCGCTAACTTGACTGACATTGTTCTATGAGAATCCCAAAAAATAACTCGAATAACTTTTATTTCATCAAATGACGTTATTTGAAATCAATTTTTATATTGCTGGATATGAATAGAAAAATATTCAGGTCTCGAAAAGCAATGAAATTAGTGATCTTTAAAACACTTATTTCTATCTGCTTTGGGCATTTTTCAAGCTACAGACGTTTTTTTAACATTTCAATTTATATCTTTCACGTTGATTTGTTGTTGTTTGTCTGGTCGTAGGTTCGAAATTTAGTTCATAAATATCTTATCCTGAGCAAACACGACATAAAAAGAATAAACGATATCGGTCCAGCCGTTCAGGTCGAAATAAATAACGTTAAACGTGAAAACTGTTAACGTTCCGAACGTTAACGTTTACCAAATTGAAAATTGTTTCCAAACAAAAAAAAATGCGTTTCGTCTTCAATATAATAGCAGCGTCGTAATACTTCCAAAGATTTTGAGGTTACGTTTAACGTTAATTTTGAATAACTGACAGAATTATTTTTTTGACTCGGAATTTGGAACAACATTGTTTAACGCACGTTGAACAACAGTTTTTACGTTATCTCTATGGAAATAACAACAAATTGTTAACGTTGGAGCTGTCGTTAATATTTCGACTTGGCCTCCAGGCGTGATGCGATGACCACGTAAAGTAGGTCTCCATTTTTATAATAACGTAATATTCTCCCTTTTAAGCCCCCCCGCTCACCCAAACCAGCCCGGAGGAAACTAAACTGCAGCAAACCCGATCCGCACAAAGCCAAACCCTAGCCCGATTGCCAAAAAGCCAGCCGCACACAGATCAAGCCCGTGGCGGTTCCCCCCAAACCACCCCATAATACGGGAGGCCTTGGACCCACTCAGGAGAATAGGTTAGGCATAAAGAACTCTCCATTGCGCTCGAAGTCGTCCGAGGCTCATTGTACCTTTTCTAACCGGTTGAGGTTTAAGGAAGTGAGGTGGTCAACCTCAGTATTCTAATGGTATAAGTAATTGGCGTTCGACTATAAACGAATTTTCGACAATGTAGAGTAGGAAGAAAATTAACTGTCCACTGTTTATATATTTTATTAGATGAAACGGATATCGGCAACTGTCCGATATCCGGTCTATCCGGCGGCGTAAATAATATCCTGCCGGATACCGGATAGTAAAAAGAGGCATGTTTGGATAACTCATTGATTTGTTTATTAAAGTATCACTTAAGAAATACACCTTATAATCACAAAATAAATTCTACAACTTGATTATCAAGCATAAGGTAAATAATTATGGAGAGTAATTCTATATAATATTTCGTTATATAGACTATTAGACTATATAGAGGAAAACAGCAGCTTTGCTGGTCTTCGTAAGTAAGGGAAGTTTAATAAAACAACGTTTCGTCATATATCATCCTGGCTGAAGATGCAGATAGTTTCCGTGATTTTTGGAACAATAACGTTCCGGCAACGGAGTCAGTCCAATTGGTATATACCGCCTACGTAAGCGTAATTCATGCGTTGTACCCATGGTAATTTACGCACTGTCCGGGCTCTAGTAAGGACTTCTTTAGCATTCTGCGAATTTTATAAATTTTTGAAAATAAAAACACCGATATTTTAAGGGGAGCGCTTTTCTTCCTACCGCAAGGGTTCCGAAGACAAAGAAGATCTTCTCATACCGAGAGGGTCTTCCTCGTGTTCTGCTCCTTCGAAGCAGAGCTCAGGGATCTGGAAATGGTGTGTGAGGAGGTCATAATATCCGGCTAACTGCTATCCCTTTCGTCTCTATTTTTTATACGTTCCAGTGGACAGTTAATTTTTTCGCACTATACAGTGACGATGATGTGGTCATTGACTTGCCAGTGTTTTCAAAACAATTATTTACGATCTGTCCTAAAATGATGTGAGGTTTTGTAGATAATTTTAAAATTTAATATTTTGCACATTGACTACATTTGATATAAAATAATTTACCTATTGACTTCATAATACTATTTACCTTTTTTCAACATATTATTATATCAACTTGCTATTCATGGTTTAGGCTAAGAACACGTAGAAAGCGGATTCCGACCCGCGCCGACCGGCTCATAGATTGTTGTCTATGGTTTCAATGCATTTAAATGGTCATACCGGAAAGCGGGTTCCTGCTTTCTCTGTGGGTATCCCCATTCAAATGCATAGTAACATTCTTTGCGCCGGTCGGCGCGGATCGGAATCGGCTTTCTACGTGTTCTTAGCCTTACGCAATAAATTCAAAGCAAGATTACTCACATAGTTTTTTTTTGTTGCTAGTGTTTTTATGAAATGGCTTCAAATATTTTGACAGATCAAGACATAAAGAATTGCAATACAATCCAGATTCTTTTCGTGAACTTACCGTAAATTATTTTAGTAGAGATAATAAATTACTAAAATAGGTAGGTACCTACATAATGATTTTAATGTCGATCGTAAAAAAACAATTCAGAATCGCTGTACAGGATGCATGGTACGAAAAATATATTGAAGTAGGTAGGTACGTAAAGTGTTTCTCTGAATTCACGGAAAGTGTATTATCTCTTATATAAAAATGGAACGCTAATTTGCGCGGTCATCGTATGGGTAAGAACACGTTGAAAGCCGATTACGATCCGCGCCGACCAGCTCAAAGATTGTTGTCTATGGTTTCCATGCATTTAAATGGGCGTGTCGGAAAGCGGGTTCCTGCTTTTTCTGTGGGTTTCCCCATTCAAATGCATAGTAACATTCTTTGCGCCGGTTGGCGCTAGTCAGAAACGGCATTCTACGTGTTTCTTACCCTATGAGAACAGCTGAACTTATATCGCCCATTTTTTTGTCGTGTTTGCTTTTGTCTGAAGGGTCTTATGAAAGAAAAAAGTTGCACGGAATAAAAATAAAACTTCCATTATACATTTTTTCTAATTTTGAAAATAAATCAGGCGTTTAACAGGAATCAGTTGTTTGATAAATGATACGATTCACGGAATGCTGATAGAAAATAATATAATGATATGTTTTATAACAGATGCATCGGTTACAGTACCTAGTTAAAAAGGTATTAATGAATGTATCATTATACTAATTCATATTCAATAATATAAGGACCACGTCGTCGTCTGTGTTAAATAACTTTAAACTGAAATCAACTTAAATTTATACATAAAATCTCGAACATATTATTTATATTCCAAGACGGGACGAAGTTTGACGGGTCGGCTAGTTCAAAACTATATTAATATTATATATTACGCAATAGTTTCGACACGTGTATTGGAGAAAGTAGGTTGGGCTGGGTAGGTACCTACCTACGTATATATTCATTGGGTAGGAACACGTAGAAAGCGGATTCCGATACGCGCCGACCGGCTCATAGATTGTTGCCTATGGTTTCAATGCATTTAAATGAGCATGCCGGAAAGCGGGTTCCTGCTTTTCTGTGGGTATCCCCATTCAAATGCATAGTAACATTCTTTGCGCTGGTTGGGGCGGGTCGGTATCGGCTTTCTACGTGTTCTTAGCCATACACCGCGGCACCACACCGGCCCGGCTCGCCGAATGAGATCCAACTGTCGATGGCCTGAGTCGGTATGTTTATTGTATGAAACGATGTCGTCAATAAATTAAACTTTTACAAAAATTGTTAAGAAAAGTTTGAGATGTACTGCTATGATGTATGTATTTTTTATAGAAAAATAAAATATCTAGTTGTAGCGTTTCGGCGTTTTTCGATATTTTTATAAAATTCTGAAATATAGGCACTGAAACTTGTTAATTTGTCATAAAAAAAATATTTTTCTTTATAAAAAAAGTTTGAGAAATCCTGGAACTTCTTCATTAAATAATATTTTAGATATTGTATTTTTCTATATACATACACAATTTTAGGGTTCTAGATTTTATGGTGTTCGAGATATATGGAAAAATTAAATAAAAATTCAAAGGTTGATAACCCCTGACTGAAAAAAAAATTCAAAATTCTGAGTATACAAATTTTGTATGCTTAAAGTATTCAATAGTTTCTGAAATTTTAGGATCTGTGCATCAAGCGAATCAAAAGTTATAAAGAGGGGACGGATACACACACATACATGTTGGAAAAATGCCCCTCACCCCCTCCCCTCTAATTAATTATGTCTTTTGAAAACGAAATTGTATAATTTGACTCTTTCTGAAGAAATCATTTTTTTGAAATTTCGATAAAACCAGTTTTAAACTTTTTAGGAGGCACTTAAAAATCATCCCTTTTTATATGTGCCCTTTTTCGTCCCTTTTAGTTAAATTTTGGAAAAATTGCCGAATACGCTAACACTCATTTCTATAGAAGAATTCATATGCCAAATCTCAAGTTCGTACCATGTCTAGTTTCAGAGATATTTGCATACTTTGAAAAACATTCAACCCTATTTTTCACCCCCTTAGGGGTGGAATTTCCAAAAATCCTTTCTTAATGGAAGGTTTTGTATTGAGACCTACCTGATTTCCAAATTTCACTTCTCTACGATTAGCCGTTTGGGCTGTGCGTTGATGAGTCAGTCAGTCAATCAGTCAGTCAATCAGTCAGTCAGTCAGGCACTTTCCTTTATTATTATAGATTGGCAGAGGCCTTTCGGTCACACGACCTTCTTCAGTGCCGCAAATACTATAACTGAAACAAAAGAAGTGAATGTCATAGAAAAAGAATAGACAAAATTTTATTTAAAATAATAAAAGTTTTTTATTATAAAAACCTATGGGATTTCACAAAGTTACCGCCGAAAACATCAATAACTAGTGAAAGGTGTCCACATTAAGAAATTTATCTTTAAAAAATGAATAATTTTTGTTAATTTACATATTTTTACCAGAATAACCGATATCGAATATTACCTATGTAAGTTGTTTGAATATCTTCTCTAGGAATCTATTCGTATTTCATTTTAAAGAGTAAACCTACACGTTCAAAACCTGATTTTTTTTTGTAATAAGCAGAGAGAATGGACCTGTACTTGAAAAACACTTCTTTCGCTTCTTCCACCGATATATATTATTATTTCTAATACAACCTCTTTCTTTTACTTCTTACATGGGTTTCATTGAAGACGGAAGTCAAACACGCCTTATACTTTGTCTTTCAGCCTTATAAATAATTTTTGAAGTCATTCAAACAGCATTCATTCTCTCAACATGCCCTAAATTATTCTTTTTTTTATTTAAGACTACACATTCATTCAGTAATTTTGTTTATAAATGTTTAAAAATAAACGGAGAAATGGTTGGAAATACAAAAAAAAAGAAAGCCATAAAACAATAAAATGTTTAATAGCGAAAAATCATTCTCCACAGCGCATTATAAAAATGAAATCTATTAACAAGTCACCTTTTATAAGCATGTTTTTTCTGATCATATTTGAAAGAAGTAAAAGTGGCCAAAAGAGATGCACGGCTTTAAATTGGTCAATGACACACGGATTGACTTTAAAAAATATCGAAAATCATATTTATGTGTGTATAAAACATGATTTTAAGTAAATAAATAATATTCCAGAGTGACGGGCGTAATTATATAACAATCTAAGTTTTAACAAAGCAATAAAAAGTTTCGTCCAGTTTTCCATAAAATTATTGGAATATTTTAACGAGTTAATGTTTATAAATGAGAAACCTACTGCCCGAATTTACATACCGTAATTGATCTACTCGCTAAGAATTTTTATATCTTTGGATTCGCTTTTTAGAAGCAAATTTATACACGGCTCGAAGAAGGACGTGGTCTGATGGAGGGGTGGTGGATATAATAATATGTAGAAGGCTCGAACAAAAATTACGAACACCGAACCATGACTGAAAAGTTTATTCGTATCGTTTTTTTTTAGTGAATACGTAGGTACTTACAGGCTTGATTACACTATGTAATTTAGTACGGAAATTCCATACGTATTTTACGAAATTTTAAATTTAGAACTTTTTGTGGACAATTTTTTTTTATGTTACAAACATTAGTTAATGGGAGTAGTATTAAACGGTTCTTCAAAATTTTCTCGATAAGGTTAATCTAATCAATCACTTGTAATATTCTTCTTTTTTTATCTTTTACACGAGAACGTGGTCGGCTCTGGGAATCAAGCCCACGAACTTCGGTAAGTCAACAAAAATGACGGTAATGGAATTGTCAGGCTACTGAACACTTCGGTTCGACTGTTAGGTATATTTTCAAGCGAAGTAGACAAAAATTGGGGCTAGTACGAGTTTTTTAGAGCTTGTTGCCCGCTAATAAACGCTTTTTAGCGTGCAAATAGTGTTCTAATATCAAACGATCGAATGCTTTGATCATTTTGTATGGAAATTCTTTCAAAACTCTTTCGATGATCGTTTCGTTATTCAATCATCGAAAACTTATTTTAAGGGAACAGAAGTAGGTTAGAGAGAAAAGGAGAAAGATCTTCTTATAATAATGTGTTTCATTACTTCAAATCACAGCTGAGGTCGTTTGATTTTGGTATCGGAGGGAGTCATTGACATTGTTTAATATCTTGTGTAGGGGGTGGCAGTTGCCCCTAAATTAGGTTACGAAGGGATAAAATATAAATTTTATATTATTGATAGTTTTATTTCACGCCTACGTATGTGTGTGTTATCGCAAAGTATTTTCCAAGACTAGGTATAAAGAAATTTTCATTTCATAGCTGATGCGTTGCTGTCCACTGTCAGATCAGCAACTCGCCTTGTGTAACTGGGCCTTTAGTTTAAATAGAGCGTACGGAGTTCGAACGTCAAAAAACAAAATGTGTGTAGGTACCTACTCGTGCGCTGTTTTATTGACAAAATTAAATTGTTGCTCTTTTTATTTGGTAATTCTTCGGGGATAAGCAGTTAAATTCACCCCGCATCCCCGTCACTGTTACACGCGCTATAAATTGGCATCGCTAATTACACCAGGGCCGGCATCAGGTATGTTTCCCAAAAATGTCGCGAGACGTGACATTCCACCTAACCGGGTGCGTCATATCGTTATTATTATTAAATGAAGATAAAAAATAATCTTTAAGCGATAAATGATTTTTTTGAGTGTCAAAAAAAAAGAAAGTAAAAAAAATATACTACAACGCTTTTGACAGTTTAGGTATAGATATGGCAGCATGTCCTTCATATTATGTATTGGTAAATAATTCTCTTTCTGAATTTGTCTAATAGTAAATTATCATATGTACCTACTACTTTTGAAATTATTTTATAAAGACATGAAATGTGTCTAGATGTCACTTTGTTGGTTGAATTTTTACATTATTATTTTTTGCAAAATATTTTTTAACTTACAATAATTATTATTATTCTTTACATTCTTAGAACGCGCACAGTTGCCATTTTTAATATTTTTTGGTATATTGGTTTTAATTTTTTTTTCATGAAATTGGACTCATTTTAATCAAGTCTTTCGTTTTCAAATCAAATATTTACATTACAAACAAAATTAGATTATTAAATATCAAATTAAACCTTTTACAAAAAAGAAACAATTATGGTTTGATTAATCAAATTTAAATAGAATGATTGTTTTTTGATAAACATAATAAATTGTCGGCTATTTAAAAAATACAAATGGAATCTGGACTCAAGAAATTGAAATTAAGAAAAACTGATCGATTGGTTTCGAAAAGCAACACAATAATACAATACTCGATCATCAGTAGGTACTGACACATTCTACGCTTAGTACCCAAAAATAAGTACCTACACATACTCAGATTTTAATGTCGTTTAATCCTTTAAAATCAAATGCCGAAATTCGATATTTTGCAGATAATTCTTTCTATACAGAAGTTATGGAAAAAAATGATTAAAAACTTTCACTTTTTTGAGTATTTTTGTTAATGTTAAATCAAACCTGCATTTCGTATTACATCTCGCTATTGCGATAAAAAGTAACATTACTTTAAAAGCTCTATTTCCCTATCAAAAGAGTTAGCTCTTTTTTTTGAAACTACAACACACATCTCGAATGACCCGGAGGCAGATGAATATACTTTGAGAAGTACATTTTTGCATGGAAGTTAATTATTTAACACAGAGACGGGCCGTATGGAAACTATTACTAGAACTTTGCAACATAAAATACTTCTATATAGTTCATTGCAAACAAAATATGAGATAATAATATGGTCTATAATGCATGAAAAATTAGAATCATGTGCAAGTTTCATTAAAATTGAGTAAAATATATCAAAAGTTCACTCTGAATTAATTGACGTACGTATGGTCGAACACTCACCAACGAGCTACAACTACCTCATTACTCATTATTGTTTACCAAATTACCTATGTTATCTAAATAGAAGATAATTACAAAACAATATGCCACTATATTTTTAAAATTTTTTATATTAAGATAAATTCTTTAATTAATATGCCTTTAATATGTTAAGTATAAAATAATATGACAATAAAAAAAGTAACTTAAATTTCCGTAACTCTCATTAAATGTGTAAGTACATATTTTATAAAAAATTGTTCAGTGTGTATAGTCGATATTGATTCATGTTACTATAATAGATAAGAATGCCATTTTAATTATCCACATCATTAAAAAAAAAGTAAATGCAAATGACAATAAGTAGA
The DNA here is from genome assembly GCA_963576905.1 of Mystacides longicornis. Lineage (NCBI taxonomy): Eukaryota > Metazoa > Arthropoda > Insecta > Trichoptera > Leptoceridae > Mystacides > Mystacides longicornis. Next base: position 17,947,725 of record OY756426.1, on the reverse strand, counting down.
AGGAACTAAGTAGAAGAGATATAATTGAAATATGCCACCTCATTTGTATGTACATAGATATAAACAAGTAATAAAATGTAACTAGATTAAGTTTTAGTAATAAGTTATGTATAAGCCATATATAAGTAATAGCTTTCCCGGCAGACGTTGTCCTGTGGTTCTTACCCGAGGCGGCCCGTTCATATGTACATACATAATGTGCACTGCTCCCCCATAAAAGAATACATAATTAATTCGATTGAGTTAAGCTAATAAAATATTAACATTATATTATTTCCAAAACATCCATATTTCATTCGTATTCAAAACTCAGGCGGGAACAACGCGAGAATATAATATGCGCGCGCAGACATGTACCCGATGTAGACTTTGTATGAAAATAATTGGAGTAAGTGCATACTGTAAGAGCGGCAATCACGTATGCGATAATGAGAGGGAACTACCATCATGGCGTTGGCGCGTCGCAGAAAGTCGGTTCCATACCCCCTCCCCCTGAAATCACGTGTAGGTACTTTTTTAAGTTGGCTTTTTTCGTATATTTTATAAAATTTTGATAGTAAAACTGTGTTTCTTTAAATTCATCATAAAAAAATAAATGCACATGATTTTCTTACAAGACCCCTCCCCCTACGTGATCTTTCGTTATTTTTTTCCAAACCCCCTCCCCCTTTTAAAATCACGTGATTAATAGACGCCCCCATACTGCATCTTACCAACATGCATAGTGCATACGTAATATTGGCTTTCTTCCGTTCGCAAACCTGTCGCACGCTCGAGGCAAGAATAACCGATCTACATATTATCTTATGGTGACATTTACCAACGGTTCCTAACTTTTAAGTAGCTTTTTGCGTAGCGTTTTACGTGGTGTGTTGAATGCTAAGAGCTACCTAAAAGTAAGGAACCGTTGGTGAAATTCACCATTAGAGTCAGTTTGTAATAATTATGATAATCTTCTACACGCTATACGTTTTTATCTACGCTTAAGATTGACATAACATCCTCACTTGCTGTGCTTACTCACTCGTTGAAGGCGTTCGCTCGGCAAACCGTTGGTCTGACAAATATGGCAAAATAAATAGCTCAGTGGTGAGTACACGGATTAAGACACCTTATTTTCTAAAAAAAAATCCACAACATTCGCGTGAAATAAAGTTGACACATAACTCATATTTTGTATGTAATCACGATATACATACATATGATCGCCCACTTGATCTATGTATTGAACCTAGGTTAATTAGATATTATAAACAAACACGAGTTGCTTGATAATTTCTATGTTCAAAATTAGCGCTCACGTCGAGTGTTTGTATCAATACTAGCAGTGACGGTTCATAATATCACTATTAATTGTCAAAGCTTCAATTGTGGTGCGGTGAACGAATGGTTATTGACTTGACCAAGATACTTATCGTTAATTTTTTTAAATTTTAAATTTATATAATTTATTATTTAATTTAATTTATTAATCTGGTCTCACTTGAAGTGAACACAAATACACTTCTGACATCTTTAATAAGCAAATGCTTGTGTCGTGATTGGAAAATAGTCGGCACCGGAATTCGAGCCCACGGCTTCCAGTACGCTGTAGCCGTCGACTGAACCGCTGAGCTGCCAACTACCCCATGAATGTTTTTTTTAGAAGAAAATATTTTAGAAGATTGATCGAAAATTACAACTAACGTTTTCGAAATACTGTTAGGCAGCTAGAAATACCGTAAGACAGCTAGAAATAAAGATATTTCAATCATCTACCAATACCTAATTATGTAGGTACATGATTTTCTAAAATTGCAATAGAGTTTTTGGTATGATGTAAAGATGAAATTTACAGGGTACATAGATTGATAAATTGGAAAGTTTTTTTAAAATGGTTAAAAGAAAAAAAAATATATGATATATTTTTGTCTTTAAGGTTTTTTTTTTTTATTTTAATTTGTACCCTATTTTGATTATTTATGCATGTATCTCAAAAATTGGTGTCTCTGTAACCATTTGTATCCTGTAAGTCAGTTCAACAAAAAAAGGACAAAAATAGTTATAACTCACAAACTATAAAAAATCGCTGAATATATTATGTTTAGGTATTTAGATAGCCCTGAGGGAGTTCTATCTCTGGACTTTCGCTTAGTCCTACTTTCTGGGACAAATTGTATAATATGTTGGAATTGTTTGTTATGAATTTATGTTTCAGGGAGATGTTCTTTTGTCTTTCTTTATCAGTGTGCGTTTACACTAAACAAACATTCCCTCCTAATCACTGACATTGACACCAAGCAACAACGAGTAAGAACTATTTAAACCAAGAACCATTTAAACAGGCGATGACAATATATTACGCGCTCCAGAGTTCTAGTTCTCTCGATGTCAATTCCAACGATAATGAAAGAATTCTCGATCTACAACTCTAGTTCTATATGCTCGTTTGGTGTAAACCAGTGATTCCCTATCTATGGTACGCGTACCACCAGTGGTACGTGACAATTATTAAGGTGGTACGCAAGCAGCTGTGGCCATACACAGTTCACAGACATACACAAAAAATATAGATAAACGTTTATAATTTCGGCTGGAAAAAAAAATAAGTGTGAGTGAAAAGGAATCTCTGATAGAACTATCTTGTGATGGAGGTTTGCAAGCGGAACTCAACAAAGTAGAGCTGTGTGAGTTTTAAAAATGAATATCCATCGCTGTCCAGTAGGGCTATTCTCGTAATCAATCGCTTTTAAAAATCACTTAACGATAAGATTAAGACACGATCGCAAGCAGTCGTATTCACAAAACTATCGGAATCTAATGTTAATCCTATCTTGAACTGGATCATTTTCATACTGATATTTCAAACATAACGAATTTTTAAGATATCTACTAGATATCTTGTTTTGTGAATACCAATCCGCCATTTTATGATTGTCAATCAAGATAAGAGCGTATTAAGACCGCTACGAGAATAAGGGCACAGAAAACATTACTGTTTCTGATTCCATTTACAACCACATATCTCTGTGAGAGCGGATTTTCTGCTATGTTGATTAAAAAAAACAAATATCGCAATAAGCTTAACGTAGACCCCAATTAATTACAAATGAGCCGGATATTTCCTATCTTGTCTCAAACATGCAGCACCATTTTTAGCACTAAGAGTATTGTTTTTTTTTCCCTATAATTATTTATTTATTTATTTATTTATTTATTTATTTATTTATTAAGTTTACGGTCTTAATAAGACCTATAACAATTTTAAGATACAAAAATCAACTTACAGCTAGACATGATACTTTGCATAATATTTCAAATTTCGATGCAAGAAATTAATTTATAATCAAAATACGAAAATATTTCATACAAAATGGCATAAAAAAACATCACACATAACTTCAAGCAATGGCAACATTTATTGCACCTCAATGATGGCACCACTGACAAGACGATGTAAACATTTAATAAATGATAATTTCATAAACAGTTGTTGCAGTTTTTATTACTTCACCATTTTGAAGTTTTTTTTTTAACAGCTACAGTTGGTGTTTAGCAGTTACAGTTACAGTGGTACGCTACTGATTTATAATTTCGTGTGTGGTACGCGAAATTAAAAGTTTGGGAACCACTGGTGTAAACGTACCCTAAGGTGATAGAATACCTATGAACAAGAAGCCTTGGCGAATGCGAACATTATTAACAATTTACTTCCAAGGATGCACAAGTTTCTGTGTAAATAAAAGTGTTTTTTTTTAACCGTCTATAATTATATTATGTTATTTATCCTCATTCTGTTAGTGCTCATGCACTATAAGTAATAAAAATAATCGCATGTATTACACTCCTTAATATTAGATAAGATGCGCCGAGATCACCAGTCACACTGTCACCGAACAAATATTGACTCGGCTACAAAATGTAAAGTTTGTGTGTACATCAGACCCTTCCTTTTAACGTAACTAAGCTGTAATGTGTGACTAGAGCCTTGATTTAATAATAAATGTGCGTCTACATGCTGATGGAAAGTGTTTCGTTTACATTACATGAATAAAATATAGGTACCGTGGTCCTGATAAAACACATGGACACAAAGCAACGACGGATTCGCAATAATTATTAAGGACCTACTTTGCATGTCTGTATTTACACAATTTAACCTACTCGAACTTTACAAGGCAATCCTATTTTAAAGTTTAAAATGATTTGATTACTACTCTTGAAATTCAATCCTGATTTCGTTATTGAGATTGCAATTGGATCGCGATGTAAATGGAGAGTTAGGCTCCTGTTGACACCTGAATTTAAAATCAAACAGTGCCCATCGGCGAAAGCATCAAAAATCTATTTTTTTATTTGAGCCGCTTGACCTCATGCATTGCTTATCGAGTGATTTGGGTATTGTGATGTTTTATTTGTCTAACCATTTCAGATCTTTTTATTTTCTATTATAGAATCAGATGACCTGCTGGTGTAAAAGTTGCTGCAAAAACTCTTAGTACACTAGGTACCTACTTGGTCGAGTGAGGCTGCCAAAATCAGAATGATCTAACTAAACATAAATGTTACTTTCAGAACAGGAAACGATGGAAGAAATAAAAGATAGACGTATATAAGTAAGTTTAAAGATCGATTGAATTTATGGCTGATGGGTTTTGGAGTCAAGATTAAATCTCAAATGAAGCTAGAAGTCTATAAAAAACCCTAAAATTCCCCGAAAATCTTTAAAAATAACACTATGTGTAACCGACAAGGCTACGACCAATATGGATGATTGACTCAGGGCAGCAGCTGGTCCAATAGAGAGGCTCCAGATCACCAGGGAAATGAGAGGGTAGAAATGAAACTAGCGGTGTATTCCTGAAGGCAGATGTCCGGCGAGATCACGAGTTCCAAAGTGTTCCGACGAGTAATTCACAATTCGAACTGATCATCTGCCTTACAACTGCGCCTTTATTTATACTAAATCTCAAAAACAGAGAACCAATCAAAATCATTGTTTATTTTAACCAATCACAGGCCTCCATTTTCTAAAAATTCACCCAAAATTTTTACTATGAAATTCGGACATTTAGTTAAATATCTTACAAACTATACAAGATACAATGTCATCAGTATATAACAATCAAATATCTATAACTAGGGCATATGAACATTAAGCATTTATCGATGAGATGTTGCAGGTGTTCGTGATAATTGATTAAGAACACCAAAAGTTCAACGTGCACTATTTATATAAAAGGTATAAAAATCGACTACAATTGGAAACGGATCGGACGTCTCCAGCCGAATTTTATTGATTCCGTCCAGGAATCGACCACTCAATAACCTTGAGTGCCAACACAAAATTTTTACTAAAAAAGTGGCATCTCGAAATGGATTATTTCGATGTAAATTTGCATATAATATGTTCTTACTGAACAATTAAACAGAGCTATACAATTTGTTTATCAATTAAATCAAGTTTTACATACATGATCTTACAATAGTTACTCTAATCTGGTCATTCTGGAATATTTAATACATTTTATTATTTATATAGGAAAAACATAGTTACAGTGATAGTTTAACCTAGTTTATAACCACTAAAGTACATTATTTACAAATTACAATAAAAATAATAATACAATATTTTGAACATATTTCACCAGTTGGCAATCACTGTCTCAGATCCAAGAAACTGCGTAGTAAATTAATAATTGCGCCTCATTTTAATTCCAAAAACTACGCAGTATTCAATTCTTTTAGGTAAATTCAATTTACTTCCTAAAATACGTGTATTTATGTTTTAAACTATTAATAATGACTAAATAGATCGTAATTTGCTACGAAAGCATGAAATTTATTATTTTACAATCAGATAATCGATCTAACGTGATATTTAATCTAATAACGTGGATACAAGGTGTTTAAGCTATCAAAAACATCCATTTTTATATCTAAATTGATCAGCTATATAGTGATCTTCAAAATACTGCGATAATACATCATTTTGATGTGTCAAAAATAAAATAAAACAATATAATTAAATTTTTAATCAAGGATTCATGGGTCAACTTTCCAAGAAATAGATGCTCGCAATGCAGTGCCTATAAAATTCGATATCAATGGTCAATAAAAAATCGTGAGATGCGCACACCGCGTTGTCTATAATATTTGATATCAAAAATCAGGGTATATGAATTCGATTAACGCTTCCGCGTTTATCCCGAATGGTATAAATACACGGGTTGATAGTTCACTCGCGTCTTCCGGAGTTTATAAATATAACACACTTTCTCTGCATTCGGTCAGTTCACACATACAAAAAATATCTATTGTTACCTGTAGACTGTGTGTCTAACAATGTACACAAAAAAATCAAAGACCCTTTTATTGTTATTAGGTACCTACATATAGAGCGATCGACTGCACTGGTGTGAGATAATAATAATTAAAATACGACCATCAAAAAGCGTTTTTTACACTATGCTTTATTTATTATGCCATTAGAATTGCAATAGCGAGCTCGTCCTTTAACAACATGAGAAAACTGTGGAAATCCACCAACTTCTCCACCAAGACTAAGTGTCGCCTGTTTAACGCATGCATTATGCCAGTGTTGTTATATGGTTGTGAATCCTGGCATCTGACGAAGGCTCAACAGAGGAAAATTCTCAGTGTTGAGAACAGATTTTTGCGACAGATTTTGGGGATAAGGTGGTACCACTATGTCTCAAATGAGACCGTTCGCGCCAGAACAGCACAACAGCCAATCACCTCAGTAATCCAGAATCGCAGATTGAGTTGGCTTGGCCATGTTCTCCGCATGTCCCCCGAGGGACTTGAATATGCAAGTCTTTTCTACAATCCGGATGGGACAAGAAGGCGAGGCAGGCCGAAATTGACAATCAAGCGGGCATTCACTGCGATTCTACAAGATGCTGGACTAAGCTGGGATGAAGCTGTGCAACTGGCGCAAGATAGAGAGGCTTGGAGGAACTTCGTGGCGTCCACGTGCTCCACACTGGGAGCGAACGTGGATTAAGTAAGTAAATAAGTAAGTTATTAATAAAGCATTTCTCTACCGTTCCACTCATTTAAATAATAATGGTAAACTCCAGCCCACGTGCCCAGAATAAACTCAATAATGAAGTTTTGTTTTTTGAACTATGAGATTATTACTTTTTGTGAAATTAGGTAGGTAACTAAAAGTTTTACAGTCTGTACCGGACGGCGTCATTAAATCGGATCAGCGAAGTAAAAACCAAATAATATTGAAATAAGATTGATTTGTATAAATTCGATTGTAAAGGACATTGATTGAATTGTATAGATAATATTGCATAAAATGATTGATTTATTGATAATATGGATATGATTATGACTCGATCATGTAAGCTAAGCGCCTCGGCCACAGAAATAAAGGGTTCTTAGTTCCCACCGAACGGACCGAGGCGCGAGGCCCGCGAAATAATTATGTAATAGATAATAAAAATGCATTGGCATATTGAGGCAGCCCTGGCTGCGGGAGCTCCTGACAACCCTATCTCCCCGTGTCCAACAATAGAATGACGGCGGCTGCGCGCGACGCGCGCTTAAAAACCCCTTAAACGTGGTATCCCCTCCCCTACTGTTTGAGGGAGGGCCAAGAGGCCTGCGAGCCAGGACACGCGGAGGTAGGGTGCAGCCTCCCAATAATGGTCTACTCCGATGTAAAATCATGTGGCGATCACAATGATACCAAATACATCGGGGTAGGCCAATTAATTAAGATTTTAATCGACCTTTCGCGGATTGATCGGAAAATACCGAAAACCGATATATCAAGGTTAGCGCGATCTGGTGAGCATGTCCCGATCGGAAATCGCGCGGCGATTCCAACGAGACCAAACACATCGGGATATGCCCCAGATCCGCGGAGATAATCCGCGAAAGGTCGATAATTAGAATAATTGAATTTCGGCCGCGACGGCCGCTGGTCCGTCGCACGTCCAGGCCGATTCGGGGCGAGGCTCTGAGCCCGTTCCCGGCGTCCGCTCCGTTCGCCACGGACGGGGGACACTGGGTTTTCCCCAGATACCGTTATGTCGTGAATATAAGCAGACATTTTTGTATGAAATATATCATTCTTCGTTTACTCTTGGCTTTGACTACACCTACCTACCTGCTCTCTCTCTGGACTACTCAACTGGCTGACTTCTACCTTGGACTTCTCTCTGGACTGTTTGGACCCTTCTCTGGCTGGCACATTGGACCGTGGACTCGACCCTTGCAATAGGACCTGGACTCTGGCTGATACCACTGGACCGAGACTTCTCTCGAACGCGCGCTAAGACCCGAATTGAGTACGGTCTTACGTGTCTATTAGGAGATTTCTCGTCGAGGGCGCAGGGCGCAGAAGAAGACGTCGGATCTCACGAACGCATCGCAGGCCCGAACTAAGTACGGCTTGCGTTGTTACTAGGAGTTCCTCCATCCAAGGACGCGGCCGGGCGAACAGAGAGAGCTCTCGAACGCATTGCGGACCCGAAGCTAGTAGGGTCTTGCGTGTTATTAGGAGATCGATCTGAGGCGGGAAGCATTTCTCGAACATACGGGGCCTGAACTGAGTAGGGCCCGCAGTATTATTAGAGAGTTCCCGTCTTCTGCGCAAGCGACGAGCGACATAGTGCATTCCCCTGGTAGCTGGCTAATTCTTTAGAGCCTGCACCTGCAGTCCCTTGTACCGCGCGCGAGTCGTGTGGTACAAATTGGTCCTTCAGAGCCGGGATCAGCTGCTACCAGGATGCCTATGTCGTTGCGTTCCGATGCCGGCGCCGGGAGAAGTGCGGAGCAGGACGCCGAGAGCCACCACGACTCTGACGCTTCTTCGACGGCATCAACCACGAGAACGAGAACGGATGACACTGTCCAGCAGATGCTGCGGCAGATGAACGAGCTGCGGAAGGCGCTGGCTGCCAGTCAAGCCGAGCTAGCAGCCTTCCGCTCCACCGATCGCGGCCAGGCACCGGCGAGTGCCCCCGCAAGCACCGAACCAGCGCCCGCGAGCGCTGCAGAAGTGAATCGCGTAACAGCACCCGCGAGTGCTGCCGTGAACAGTGATGGCGTAAGGGTGCCCGCGAGCGCCCCCGCCAATAGTGCAGTGCATCATGAACTTGGTCGGGCCCCCCTGCCGGGGAGCTCGGCTGTACTGAACAATGACGCGTACCGCGTCACGGCGCCCGCGAGTGATCCATCGTGGCCGTCTGACCACCGAACCGCGCACCCCGCGAGGGTGAGTGCCATCCAAGATTGGATGGAGGCTGGGGGACGTCGCCCCCAGTACGAGGATGTCCCGCGCCTCACATACGGCGACAGGGACCGCGAGTGGCGAGATAACGTCCTGGCCCGCCAGACGGGAGTCAAGGACTTGCCTCCCTTTGACGGGAATGCCGCTGACTGGCAAGGCTTCAAATTAATATTTGAAGAAACGACGAAAACGTTCGGGTGGACGGACGCGGAGAACCGCGCCCGTCTCAACCACGCGCTGCGTGGAGAAGCCCGACGCGTCGTGGGCCCGACCTTGTACTGGTCGGGCTCTGGGGCCGCCGCCCGTGTAATGGCGGCCCTTGACGAGCACTACGGCGGTACGAACAACGCCGAGGCCGTCGTGAAGGACTTGTTGTCCAAATTCAAGCCGCGGTCCACGGACACAGTGTGTCTGGACGAGGTCCACGAGTTTTGTTTGCTCGTGGACAACGCAGTGTCTACATTAGCGCCAGTAAAGAACGGTGCCTTGCTGACGGACCAGAGGCTGCTGGGGCAGTTCCTCGCCAAGATGCCGTCGTGGGAATGTGTGGACTGGGCGAAGACCCATCGAAACAGCCGCGGTGATCGCTCCTTGTTGGAGCTTAGTGAATTTTACCACGGCTGGAGAGAGATGTTGAAAAACGCGGGCTTTGTGCGGGAGCTGAAGCTCCCGAAAACACGAGCCCGCCCAGTGCTGGCCGCCTATGCCGAGTCCGGTGAGGGCGTCGATGAGGGGGGGCAACAGCCTCTCCGCCCTGCAATACCGACGACCCGCGCCGAGACTAAGCGACCAGTGACAGTGAAGTGTAATTTGTGCGGGTTACCGAATCACAGAACCCCGAAGTGCCGCGAGTACTTAGCTAAGAACACAAGTGATCGGTGGAACATGGTGAGACTGAAGAAATTGTGCTTCGCCTGTTTAGGCACAGATCATAACAGTACAAAGTGTAAATCGAAGTGCGCAGTGGAAGGGTGCATTAAGTCACACCACCCGACCCTGCACGTGAGTGCCGAAGCGGTTGTTACAAATACCTGGAGGGCCGAACTACCGGTCCTCCTGAAAGTGCTGCCTGTAAAGGTGATGGGGCCCCGCGGGGAGCGCGATATCTACGCGCTCCTGGACGAGGGGTCCACAGTGACGCTGCTGGAAGAAGCTGTGGCCCGAGAAATCGGAGCCAAGGGCCGCAGCTCCCCGCTCAGACTCAGCGGGGTGCAGTCGATGACAACACCAGAGGCGGGCTCCATGCGCATCAAGGCAAGGGTGCGCGGCGACGGCGCTACATACACCGTGCACGCTAACACAGTGCACGGGCTGGGCCTCCCAGCACAGATCGTCGCCGCGACCCGAGAAGAATTGAGGAGCCCGGGGAACCCGGTGGTTCCCCTGATGCTGATAGGGCAGGACAATGCCCACCTGATCGTCTCCCGCGAGCTACGGGAGACCGCTGGCGACCCCACCATCCTGTCCAGGACGGCGCTGGGATGGACAGCACACGGCGGGGCCTGTGAAGCGCCCGGCCTAGCCGTGGCCTTGTGTGTGCGTCGGGACGCCGATCTCGACGCACTAGTGAGGGGCCACTTCGCGGTGGACTCGCTGGGGGTAACAGCGGCCTACCGCACCACGGCCGCCGAAGAGCGGGCCGTCAGATTGATGAGGACGACGTCCCGGCGCACCGAAGATGGGCGCTGGGAGACAGGACTCCTCTGGGAGAGGGACGACAGCTGGCTTCCCGAGAACCGGGAGGCCGCCATGAAGAGGCTGACGTCCCTCGAAAAGAAGTTGAGGGGCGACCCGCAGCTGGCCGCCGCCTACAAGGCGAAGATGCAAGACTACTTCGCCAAGGGCTACGCTAGGCCCATCAGAGAAGGCGAGTACGAGAGGGCGGCGGGACGCAGATGGTTCCTGCCACACTTCGCCGTGACCAGCAAGCCCGGCAAGATCCGAGTCGTATTCGACGCCGCAGCAGAGTGCCGAGGAGCCTCGCTGAACAAGAGGCTCCTGACAGGTCCCGATCTACTCTCCTCCCTGGTCGGCAATATTCTGAGATTCAGGGAGGGGAAAATCGGGATCGCAGCAGACATCGAGGAGATGTTCCTGCGCATCAGAATGAAAGAAGAGGACCAGATGGCGCAGCTATTCCTGTGGAGGGACAATCCAGAAGAGCCTCCACGGACGTGTGTGTTCACAAGTGTCTTGTTTGGAGCGAGGTGCTCCCCTGCCAGCGCGCAGTACATTCGGAACGAGGTGGCGGAGAGTCAACGGGGGGAGCACCCCGCAGCAGCCGACGTCATCCAAAGCCGCTTCTACATGGACGACTACTTAGACGCGGCGCACTCGAGTCAAGAGGCGTCGCGTCGGGTAATAGAGGTACGGCAAGCATTAGCCGCCGGGGGGTTCCGCCTTGTAAATTGGGCCTCGAACCACCCGGCCGTGCTTCAGGCCGTACCTAGAGAGGAGAGGGCGAAGTCCCTCATAGATATAGGCGGTCCCGACCAAGCCCAGGAACGGATCCTGGGCGTGAAATGGGACCCCACCGACGATATGCTAGTATGTGAGTGGAGCCAGCCAAGAAACACGGCCTGGCCCACCAAGAGAAGCCTGCTGGCGTCAGTAATGCGGGTCTTCGACCCGCTGGGCTTCATAGCCTGTCTAACAATCAGAGCAAAGATCCTCCTCCAGGATGTATGGAGGAGCAAGGTGGACTGGGACGAGCAGGTCACCGAAGAACACGCGGCGCGTTGGCAAGACTGGCTGACCGCCGTAGAGGCAGCCCGGACCAGAATTCCCCGGTGCTGCCGACTCCACCCAAAAGCCGAGGTCACCCTCCACCTGTTTGCCGACGCGTCAGAAAAGGCGTGTTGCACGGTGGCCTACCTCGCCGAGAAGCCCACAGAAGGTGGGCCGGTGCGGGTCTCCTTCTTGGGAGCGAAGACAAAAGTCGCTCCCTTGAGGCCCGTGTCGGTACCGAGGATGGAGCTGCAAGCCGCCTTGATGGCGGCTAGGTTCGCGGTGTCCATCCGCCAAGAGCTGAGTCTGGCCGTGCAGAAGACATGGTACTGGTCAGACTCCACAACCGTCCTGCAGTGGATCAGGACGGACCCCCGGACCCACACGGCCTTTGTGGCCAACCGTCTGGGGGAGATTGACGAGCTGACCTGCCTCCGGGACTGGAGGTGGGTGCCCACAAAGGAGAATCCTGCAGACGTGGGCACCCGAGATGGAGAGCTGCCGGACACCAGCCAAGAGAGCCTGTGGTTCCGGGGGCCAGAGTTCATCAGAGGGGAGCAGAGTTCCTGGCCGGCAGACAAGGCGGCGGCACCTGAAGAGGATGCGGCCAAGCAGTTCGTCGGGAGGACCCGGAGATCCCCCCCAGCCATCCTGGACGCGGCCAAGTTCTCCAGCTGGACGCGACTCATCCGAACTACTGCGTGGGTGCTGAGGTTCTGCAGCAGGTGCCGCGGCCAAGCCGGCCAGGGGCCATTGACGACCCAGGAGCTGAGGGAGGCGGAGTTCCGGTGGATGCGGGGCGAGCAAGGGCGAGCGTTCGCCCAAGAAATTGCGGCGCTTGCCCGTTCGAAGGAGATAGACCCGGCCAGCAGACTAGCCGGGTTGACTCCCTTCCTCGACGAGAACGGCCTCCTCAGAATGGGGAGCCGCGTGCAGGCCCTCGATCTAGATGAGGGCCTGAAGACGCCCGTCATCCTGGATGGTGACGGGCCCTTCACCAGACTGCTGATCCGCCACCGTCACGAGAGCGCCGGACATGTGAGCAGCGAGAAGACGGTGGCGGAAGTGAGGAGAGACCTGGCCGTCCTCAGACTACGAACGGCGGCCAGGAAGATAGTGGCAGAATGCCTACAGTGCCGCCAGAAAAAGGCGGCACCCAACCAACCACTAATGGGGCCACTGCCAGAAGGGCGGCTGGCCTACCGTCAGCGGCCGTTCACCCACTGTGGGGTGGACTTCTTCGGGCCGATGACGGTAGTGATAGGGCGTCGACATGAAAAAAGATACGGCGCCCTATTCACATGCATGACAACGAGGGCTGTGCACCTAGAACTGGTGCACAGCCTAGAGGCGGACGCCATGATCATGGCGCTCCGCCGGATGTCGGCCAGGCGAGGGAGTCCAAGCATAATGTACTCCGACAACGGTACCAATTTCCACGGTGCCTACAAAGAAATAAAGGGCGCCGTGGAAGAAGTCCTGGCCGACGAAAGATGGAAGAACAAACTGGCGGGGGATCGCATTGAATGGCGATTCATTCCCCCGTCATCCCCCCACATGGGGGGAGCATGGGAGCGCCTTGTGCGCTCCGTGAAAGAGGCTCTCCGGCTGACATTGGGGAGCCAAGCACTGAAGCAAGAAACCTTGCTGACTGCCCTAGCTGAGGCAGAACACACCCTGAACAGCCGACCGCTCACTCACGTGTCGGCTGACCCAGAAGAAGAAGAGCCGCTGACGCCGAACCACTTCCTCATCGGTTCGCCCAGCGGCAGGCCATGCTTGGCCTTCTACGGTCCCGAAGAGGACGAGGTCTGTCTCCGCAAACAATGGAGACTGGCCCAACAGCTAGCGGACAAATTCTGGCGCCGCTGGCTGAGGGAGTACGTGCCGACGATGCAGGAGCGCAGCCGCTGGCGTACCACAGCCACCCCCCTCCAGACCGGTGACATGGTTTGGATTATGGACCCCACGCAACCCAGAAACGTGTGGCCAAAGGGGGTGATCACAAAAGTCAACACCGCTGCTGATGGACAGGTGCGGTCGGCCGAGATCCGGACCACCACAGGGACCTACACCAGACCGGCCTGCAAGCTGATCAGCATCCCCCTGGGAGATACGCCGCCGGAAGCTGAAGGTGGTGAAGCGAAGCTCTCACGGGGGGAGTGTACCGGACGGCGTCATTAAATCGGATCAGCGAAGTAAAAACCAAATAATATTGAAATAAGATTGATTTGTATAAATTCGATTGTAAAGGACATTGATTGAATTGTATAGATAATATTGCATAAAATGATTGATTTATTGATAATATGGATATGATTATGACTCGATCATGTAAGCTAAGCGCCTCGGCCACAGAAATAAAGGGTTCTTAGTTCCCACCGAACGGACCGAGGCGCGAGGCCCGCGAAATAATTATGTAATAGATAATAAAAATGCATTGGCATATTGAGGCAGCCCTGGCTGCGGGAGCTCCTGACAACCCTATCTCCCCGTGTCCAACAATAGAATGACGGCGGCTGCGCGCGACGCGCGCTTAAAAACCCCTTAAACGTGGTATCCCCTCCCCTACTGTTTGAGGGAGGGCCAAGAGGCCTGCGAGCCAGGACACGCGGAGGTAGGGTGCAGCCTCCCAATAATGGTCTACTCCGATGTAAAATCATGTGGCGATCACAATGATACCAAATACATCGGGGTAGGCCAATTAATTAAGATTTTAATCGACCTTTCGCGGATTGATCGGAAAATACCGAAAACCGATATATCAAGGTTAGCGCGATCTGGTGAGCATGTCCCGATCGGAAATCGCGCGGCGATTCCAACGAGACCAAACACATCGGGATATGCCCCAGATCCGCGGAGATAATCCGCGAAAGGTCGATAATTAGAATAATTGAATTTCGGCCGCGACGGCCGCTGGTCCGTCGCACGTCCAGGCCGATTCGGGGCGAGGCTCTGAGCCCGTTCCCGGCGTCCGCTCCGTTCGCCACGGACGGGGGACACTGGGTTTTCCCCAGATACCGTTATGTCGTGAATATAAGCAGACATTTTTGTATGAAATATATCATTCTTCGTTTACTCTTGGCTTTGACTACACCTACCTACCTGCTCTCTCTCTGGACTACTCAACTGGCTGACTTCTACCTTGGACTTCTCTCTGGACTGTTTGGACCCTTCTCTGGCTGGCACATTGGACCGTGGACTCGACCCTTGCAATAGGACCTGGACTCTGGCTGATACCACTGGACCGAGACTTCTCTCGAACGCGCGCTAAGACCCGAATTGAGTACGGTCTTACGTGTCTATTAGGAGATTTCTCGTCGAGGGCGCAGGGCGCAGAAGAAGACGTCGGATCTCACGAACGCATCGCAGGCCCGAACTAAGTACGGCTTGCGTTGTTACTAGGAGTTCCTCCATCCAAGGACGCGGCCGGGCGAACAGAGAGAGCTCTCGAACGCATTGCGGACCCGAAGCTAGTAGGGTCTTGCGTGTTATTAGGAGATCGATCTGAGGCGGGAAGCATTTCTCGAACATACGGGGCCTGAACTGAGTAGGGCCCGCAGTATTATTAGAGAGTTCCCGTCTTCTGCGCAAGCGACGAGCGACATAGTGCATTCCCCTGGTAGCTGGCTAATTCTTTAGAGCCTGCACCTGCAGTCCCTTGTACCGCGCGCGAGTCGTGTGGTACAAAGTCCTTTCAAAAACAGCCTACTTTGATGCTCCTTACACATGAAAAGTTTGAAATTTGTTAATTTTTTTATAATTCCTGCCAATATTTTCCTTCAAAATAATTTCTGTTTTTTTTTTCTCTTTTCGTATGTATCGATTTAATAAACTGTTTCAATATATCTCAACAAAAAAATCTCATAAATTTTAAAGTGATATGTAATGATTATGACATAATTTTTCCTTTTTTTTAACTCATTATGCTTCGAGGTAGGCAGAGAGAATGGACCTCAACTCTTTTCTATCCAAGCACACTTATTTCGCTTCTTTCCGACGTACCATTTCCCATACAACCTCTCCTATTTCTTTACTTTTGACCTGACCTTCCTTGAGGACGAAATCGATGTGTTCGATCCATGAATTCATTAACCGTTCCTTTCAGCCTTATAAATTGTCTTCGTTATTCTGTTTTTGTCCATATTGTTCACGTGCCCAAACCATCTCAACTTATTAACTTTCTTAATAAAATTAACGAATTGAACGTGCATTCTTGGTGGAATTATTTAAATAAAATAATTTAAATGAAACAATTGATTTGTTATTCCACTATATTTATTTACCTGACTAGTTTCGCAGGAACAGGTCCTGCATGGTCACAGGTGACTTAGAAACGTTTCTAAGTCACCTGTGACCATGCAGGACCTGTTCCTGCGAAACTAGTCAGGTAAATAAATATAGTGGAATAACAAATCAATTGTTTCATTTAAATTATTATTAACTTTCATCTTTGTCGCAACACTAACTTCCATACCACACTCCTTCCTAATATTTTCATTCCTTTCCATGCCCTAGCCCTACCAAGTCTTTCCACATAGTCTTCGTAAAGCTCTCATCTCAACTGTATGATTTTTGTAAATTTCAAAATCAACAGAGTCAACAGATATTGATTTGTAAATCATACTTTTTTATATAAAAATGAACAGGTGATCACTCTACACTCTGACTTTTTCACAGTACCTAAGCTCCTAAAAGTTTATGTCGTGAAAGAGGAAGATGGTCGGCACTGGGATCGAACCCTGGACTCTCAGCCATTAAGACATCCAACCACTAAGAAAAATAATATTATCTTGCTACCTAAAACAAATTTAATTTTTTTTTCATTTTCTGTCAATAAATTATTGACTAAGAATTCGTGGCAAAAAGCGTGTTTTGTACATGTTTTCTCACCAACTGCAACTTATTCCCAAACGACCATAAAGATTTCTAGACGTAGGTACTCAACCAATAAAGCAGAATAAACGAAAGAAACTAAGAGACGTTCTGGATGGGGCAGGGAGCCAAGGATTGCTGTAAGCAAACGATATTTCTTAGTAGATGGTTTCCAAAGTGACCCTAATGGTCTCGTCTAGACGTCAGCTAGCAACATTATCATCAAGATGACACTCTTAGTTTACGTAACCCATGCACGAAACTCTTAAACCGAGAAACACAAGCGTTTATCTCGCTGTGTATTTAGTATTATTATACAGTAAATGTGAACATTTGTATTATAATGTCAGCACAAAATTCACATACGTATTTGCTTTTTTATACCTAATAGTTTTTAAGTTTTATTTGTATTTCTTAACATAATCTTAAGAGGTATCATAAAGCACTAAATTTTACGTCATTTTACTGATCTTACCATGATAAGCATCAGTACTGACAGTTTGGGAACGTTAGTGAATTCATTTTGTTGCGTACAGGCTGGACTATTGTAGAAATTTATTTATTTATTCAATCATATACGGCCATAGGCCATTAACTTTATATTACACTAGCGGGCTGCCCCAGCTTCGCACGGGTAGATAGGTATTTAATAGTTCAGTTTATAGATTTAACTTTATAAAAATATTCTATAGGCTATGTTAATCTGGAATAATGTAGCATTCTAATGGTCCCCTGCTGGCCGGCTCGTACCCCAGTGACGTCTATATCTCTGCCGCATTTCAATTAAATGTTTTAAATAAAATTACACTTATTGTGGTATAATTATAAAAGTTAGACGTATGCTGTCGCGACACTTTTTGTAAATAATTGTCTTCTACAAAGTCGTACATTATTTTATTCTATCATCAATATTTTTCACGGCGCATGCGATGTATATAATATTTTTGGTATTTTTTCACACCTCGGGTTACATTATTAGAGTTTTAGTAAAGATCCCAAATATTTTCGGAAAATTCAATATAGCCTATGTTCAGCGGGGATAGTGTAGCTTCCTAAAAAAGAATGAATTTTTCAAATCGGTTCAGTACCTACTTTCGGAGCCTATTCAATGCAAACAAACAAACAAACAATCAAACCTTTTCTCTTTATATATTAGTATAGATATAGATAAACAGTACAAGGAGCGAAAAAGAAAACACGTACAAAAAGGCTCAATCAACATGCACATATGTAATAACAAAAAAAACAAAGAATAATCAACTAAGTAGTAAGAATCATACAAATAGTTGGTAAAAATAGTTGATGCAAACAGAAATTATACAACCGTAGGTACGAATTATTTGTTTTCTTTAAATTTTCCTTTGAAAATTGATCGATAGGCAAAAGTCAAGCAACAAAATAAGAAACAATAAAAAGCAAAAGAAGCCAAAAGTTGACTCAAAGACTTATAGTTCATAAAAGTCAGTAAAAATAAAAGCAAAAGACAATAAAAAATGAATTCATATTATCCGCAAAATAAATAAACACTACTCGTAGCCCAAGATCAGCTGAATAGATTCTTCCAATGTTTGATTAAAGTAGGCATTGGATTCTTCTCCGCTCCGGATAACGGAATAACGAATAAAACATAAAAAAATAATCTAAAATATAATATTAAAGTTAGATTCATGTATTTTTATCAAATTTATTATGCTTGAGTTATATAGATTTATAAATAAGACTGTGCGATGTTACACGATTTGCCACTTTGCATGTCAGAAAGTAAAAAATAAACTGGAGGGTGAGAAATTAAACGAAAATTTAAATTAATCAAGACATAGGTACCTCCGCTTATTCTTAACAAAAAAATCACTCAAATTATTCATTTTAATTATGTTTCCAAAATTCATAATTAAAATATATTATTTTGAATTCAAGTCGTCAACTGTTTTTGCAAGGTTTGTTTATTTTAAAGAAATACCTACATCAATCAGCACACCCTTTCAGACCCCACATAGGAGCATGGGGAGGAACAAGAGCTCTCCAGTACGCCTGACTCTGCGCAGTTGCGATGACCTCCACCAAAACTAACTCCAAATGTATTTTTATCCTTAATGTTAAAAATATATTTACAAGTGTACAAAATCATAAGTATTTATCTAAGAAAAAAATACCCATTATAATTTACTAGCTTTCCCGACAGACGTTGTCCTGTGGTCTTAACCAGAGGCGGCCCGTTCATATGTGCATAATGTGCATTGCGCCCCCAGAAACAAAAATACATAATTTATTCGATTGAGTTTAACTAAAGTATTTCTAAAACATCAATTTTTCATTCGTATTCAAAGCTCAGGCGGGAACAACGCGAGAATATATGCGCGCGCACTCATTCTACTTCGCCTATGAAGTACCGATGTTGCGTGTGGACATTTTTGAAAAAAGTGCCGGATAATTTTGTTGACTTTGTATGAAAATTTTCTTAAACGCCCGAAACGGGGGAGTAAGTGGGCTGGGTTACTGTAAGAGTGGCAATAACTCATTAATAATAATCAATAATATATCATATTAAAGCTTTTTTCATAGATGGCGATGGTGTCGCAGGAAATACGTTCCATACTAACTTTAGTATTATATTTTATATTATTTCTTATCCATTTTTTTCAACTTTTTATTAGTTATTCTGTTATCAGGAGCGGATAAGAATCCAATAAATCAAGCATCGGAAGAATCTGTTTGGCCATAAAAGTCATTTACAAATACTTAGGTAGGTACCGTTGCGCGTTATGTAGTTTTTTTTCGTAATAATTTATATGAATGTCTGTGAGAGTCATTTTCTTCTTCTTCATTCGGTCCCTCGATGCCGGGGATCGCGACCGCCATGCATTCTCACCAACTCCTTCCATCCCTCCAGGTCTTCAGCCATTAGTATACGAACCCATGAAGTGTGGTCATTAGAGTCATAATGTTATTTAAAATAGCCAAAAAAAGATATCAAATACAAAAATGAATAAGTGTCAAAAGTCGAAAAGCCGCAGACTTTGGCTATATCTTCCGCATCATAAATATGCTCTCCTACAATTGATTGTGGAAGGAAAAATAGAGGGCAGGCGAGGTTTGGGATGTAAAAGAGCCTTCGCGCTAAGGTATCTCAGTCAGTGGTTTGATGTATCAAAGGCTGTAGAGTTGGTGAGACTTGCCCAAAACCGCGAGACATATTCACAGAGGGTCGCCAATCTTCAGTAGGAGTGGCACAAGAAGAAGAAGAAATCTGATAGATTTCTTGTGAAATCCAATAGTTCAAACATGATAAAACGGTTTTTGCTTTATATTTTAGTATAGATTTAAGATAACCAGAAGTGTTTAAACAAGATTTAGCTTTTTTATTGTTAAATTAATCTGGTTTATTGTAGATATATTTCAAAATGGCAGCTTGCAACTTCGTTTATTTCGTAATAATTATTTTAAATGCAGTGTCGAGTTACAATAATAGTTTTATAACTAAGCGCCGGCCGGGCGGTTAAGTGTTCTTGCTGCAGTTTACAAAGCTTTTAAATAACACAATTTCATAAAATATTACAAGAAATAATTTCGTAGTAGAGTTCCAACTCGAAAAGATTTCAAAGCAAGTGGATTGTGGTGCTTTTTATATCGTATGGTTTCGTATGTTGTAAATATGGAGAGCTTTCGTCATATTATTTTTTAACAATTTGTATTTGTGGGTAGCCTAGTGGTATAGCGCGGACTTCAGATCAAGAGGTCCCGGATTCGATTGTCGCTCGGGTCAGAGTTTTTCAAAGTTTTTTTTTTCACATGAAATTTCTACCTGGGGTTGGCTTGTCTCAGATTGGACGGGATCAGTTGTCTGGAAAAAATGCCTCAGGCAATAAGTTCCGCTGGCTATACTGACACTTTTGAAGTGTGAATTTATTTATTTATTTATATTGCTTTCAAAGATGGTAGTCTAATCTAGTGGGGTTGTGACTTCAAGTCCCCGCTACATGAGCTTTTTTATGAATTTCCTGCTATTCAAAGGACTCCTTAGATTAATGAATGTATAACGATTAGTTGCATGAGTTCCGTAGGGTTTTTTGAAAAACTGAAAGATAAATACTTAACTTGATAACGTCAATCACTTTGAAACCAGATCTTTCCTATGAAGTTTGCTTAAGAGCCGGACACTCAAATCACCGAACTGAGTTTTGTCCCCGCTTCCCCGCGCGCACCTCGTCATATTGTGCGTGAGACAGGTTGAACTTTCTTCTCGCTGTCTCTGTCACTTAACTACCCTGCTGACACAATGATATTTTGTTCATTTCTTTATCCTTAGTCAAAATGCAATCGGATTCAGGGTTGGCAGCCAAACCATAAATATCAGGTTAATTAATACATTTAAAAGTTTGTGTCATGTCTAATAATGGATATTTTTCAAATTGAATATAATGAATATTTATAAATAAAACTAACTTTGCAGTATTACAATATGTTACATTTTTTATCCGAAATACAATCTATTGTAATACTGCAAAGTTAGTTTTATTTATAAATACTCAGTATTATAAAGTTGAAAATAGTGTGTTTGAAGAATTAAATATAATGAAGTTCTATAAGTACCTACTATTTGAGTTCGTATTTCGACGAAGTTGAGTGACATTAATAAGACCAACTTTTTAATAGCTTATTGAATAAACGCACATGAGTTTTGTTTTACTAAAGTACACTCTTCTCGGTAGGTATAGCCGGCGGAAGTTAACTTAAAGCGTTTTCTACCAATCAATCGGTCCCGTCTAATCTAAGACAAGATTCAAACCCCGAGTAGAGGTTGGCTTCATTTAAATTTATTTTCTTTTTATTTTTGTGTAACATAAAAACTTTTTTGTTCATATAATATATTGTAGGTACGTATGTAGTTATAAACCAATTACTATATTATCAACGTACTATTTACGCAATTTTGTTGATGATAGGTTCTTTGACTTAGCTACCGATAAAAGTCAAGAATTATGTGGTAAACACTTATTATATCTAATTAAGATATTACGATAAAAAAATACGTCAAAACGTAATTTTATATCATTTTATGGAAAAAATATTGAATTTAAAAATATTTGTGAAGAAAAAAATGTAGAAGGGAAAAAAACATGTAAAAAATATATAAATATAAAATTTTTGACAACCATGGATTCTCACAAATATTGCATTTAGCCCCAAATGACCAACATTAGAAAGTGGAAGGTTTCTGCAGAAAAAAACTACAGAGTACAGAGCGACACGTCCGCCCGCCACAACGTTCTCTCACGAATGAAGAATTTTAGGATTTGTATGGAGCATATACAGTTTTTGTTTCTAAAGGAAAAGGTCCTAAGCGCCCAATCACTTATTACCGATTAATTGCAAAACTATATTAAATAGAAATATAAAAAGACGATGGTTTTGAAGAAAATTAAAAGACACGCATTTTGGTATATTTAAAAGCGTTTTTTATTGAGTAGATAGCCTAAACCGTTATGATTTATAAAAATATAGAGCAAACTTTGAATTTTTTTTCTATCGAACTAAATTTGGAAAATATAGATTCAAATTGGAAGACTTGATAGCCAAAGCTCTAACTTAAAGCACACTTCCTTTTTTGTTGTTCTACGATACCTATTAAGGGAACAACGTTTATAAAAACAGCCATTTTCGAGTGTCCGGCTCTTAATTGTACAAGAAGATTAATACATGCACATAACACAAGGTTTACTAAAAATTAAGGATTAAAAGTACTAAAAACTAACAACAAGTATGGTGATCGCACTCTAGTGTGCTTAGTTCCGAAAATGGTTAACTCATTGCCAATGAAAATTAAAAAATGTAAAAAAAATGGAAAATTCAATTATTACTAAGGGATTGGCTGTGTAAAAATAAAAATATGTATGTATGAACAAACCATAGTATAATTAGTATTAAATAGATATGTATGTGGATATTATGATGCGGTAAACTGAGGGTGGAAGTGAGCGGTACACCACTAGTATAAGTTTTCGATGATCGAATATCGAAACGATCATCGAAAGAGTTTCGAAAAATTTCCATACAAAAATGATGGAACGATTCGATCGTTTGATTTTCGAACACTATTTGCACGCTTATAAGGGGTTATTAGCGTGCAATTAGCTTTCGATTAAACTCGTACTAGCCCCACTGTTGACAAGTCATTTAAATGACTTAACGGGTTCTGCTCATATTTGTTGCACTGTTTCTGTGTAAAATATTGTGTAAATATGTTTCTTATTGTATTTTTCTGTTTGATTGTGTATATTTATTTATTTAATAAAAGTTTAATTTCAAAATAGTTGACGTGAAAAAAATTTCTCCGTCAAAAATATTCAGTCAATATACTGCATAGAAAAGAAAATAGGTAGGTATAAAAATATCCACTCATATTTTTATTTTTACAGTAATTTTATCGCATATATCGCAAGAGTGCAGGATGCAAAACTGTTATAATAAGCTGGATGGTGTTATTTTCTAATAAGTAAATTACTAAATACGAATCACTAGCGAATTACACAAATTGTAACGATTATTATAACCTTATCCAGAAAATACAATATTTTTGATGCCGAGATAAGCAAATAATCTCTTCATCATTAAAGTTTCCCACAAAAATTCTATATAGGAGACATTTTTTATTTTAATAAATTATTGTCTCTGCGATAATTTTTTTTCGATTTAAATTTCTATGAAATCTATTACTTATCCGTACACTTAACTTTGGTTCTATACAAGTGGCATAAAAAGGTGTGTTTACGTTTTGGCATCACCCTTCATAAATAATATAGAAACCAACTTCCAATCGACTTCTTCAAAATAAAAGTTTTCTACTTTACAAACGTAGATAAACAGACCCTCTATAAATATCTTTCAAATCATTAATAAAACAGTGCCTGTGAAAATATTCCTACAAGGAAATATTCAATTGTTAACTTACATCCCGAAATTCCTTTGCCAGGCAGGGATAAACCTAAAAATACTTACAAACACCCTACAAGTATAAGGGAGAACGTCGAATCCCCATGAAAGAATAAAAGTGCAAAAGAAACGGGCAAAGGGAGAAGCGAGGAGATTGGATGGAATCGTTTTTCCAGAACGATACCGGTGGAGTGCACATACTCGTAGATATAAGGTTATGTGTAGACAGACACATTGAGTGTTGAAAACTCCATGCGGAACGACTAGAATATCTAAACGTATCCAATTCACTTCAACGTGTCGTTGTTGCACACAAAATATGACTCTCGTGATTCTTTTTGTGCATCGTCGTTGCAGGAAAAAATTGACTAATGTGGAACTTATGGACCTGTGAAACGTGAACTCTTGTTTTGCGAGCCTTCTCAAAATTTTCTCATTGCGTCTAATGTAGGTAGCTACCTAAAGATTTATCGGACTGTCACTGTGAGTAGGTATTATGGTGAAGTCCTGTTTTGCAAATAAAAAGATTTAAATAATATGAACGTTATTCTTTTTAGGTTTAGTGACATTTATTTATTAACATTCCTAGCACAGCAGGTGATAAAATAATACTTTAAATGAACAAAATTATTATGACATTGAATTTTTTTTGCATTAAACTTAAGTCCCGTTATCCTTTTAACGAGTAAAAAAGAACCCCCAACTCCCCCATATGGTTGGTGGAGGGTTTTTTAAGGGAGATTTTTCAAATGTTATTCTTGACCAGAATCAGATCATCAATTAGTGGTCAGAAAAGGCACAATGAGCCTCGGACACCTTCGAGCGCAATGGAGAGCTCTTTTTGCCTCCCTATGCTCCTGAGTGGGGTTTAGGCCTTCCGCATTGTGGGTTGGTCTGGGGGAGTCCGCGGCGGACTTGTTTGTGTGGGGCCGGCTTTTCGGTTTGATTACTTCGATCGAGCTGGAGGGTTGGTTTCGTGTGGATCGGGTTTGCGGATTGGTCTCCTCCGGACTGGCTTTCGTTGTGCGGGTGGCCTTGAAGGAAGACTATGTATGTATGTATTCTTGACCAGCTCGCGGTGACACTAAAAACTAGACACATTTGTAACTTTTAATACACGTCAAATCAGGCATAAGCCAAAGTTATACATGATTCATATTTTCTGTGCTGAACTAAATGTGCTATGGCTTTCTGTTATACGAAGGTGAGGTTTATTGATAACAAGGATTCGCCTTTCAATGCAACAATCACAATACACTTCTAATGCCGACTTAAACTTCCACGCGCTTCTTATTATTCCGTGGACAACTTTGATCGAGTTAACTTTGTTATAAGTTTGATTGAATTGAACAGTTGAATTGCAGCCAGATCATTTATTTTTTTCTTATCTTTTCTTCCCTTTGTACGATTAGCTTTATGCTAGATTTTCCAACGTTTTGTACGGGTGGATATAGATAACTGATAATGTTTAGCTGTTTAGTAGATTGATAAAATTGAGGTGGTTGGTAGACCAGTGGTATCTACAGCGTATTGAAGGTCGTGGGTTCGAGTCTCGGTGCCGACCATTTTCACTTTCACAACACAAGCTTTGCTTTATGTGAAAGATGTCGAAAATGTATTTGTGTTCACTTTGAGTGAGCCCAGATTCATTTAGATTAAAAAAAAGATAAGTATCTGAAATTGCTTATTTCGTTTCTGGAAAATAAAATACTGCACAATCATTACACGCATATGTTATTTGATTGTCTGCAACGGCGATTTTGTATCTGTTTTAAATCTTTATGGAATTTTCATAGCAGTTCTTTCCCTCTACAAGACGTCCTTAATAGTCATCGTAGACCATTCTAATTTCAAATTTTCTAATGTAATTGAACCGTTTCAGGTTTTTTTATACTACTACCATATATATCAATTTTAAAAAGAATGGTCAAGGTTCCTCTTAAGTAACGAAGTTCTTTCTGGCACGACATAAATATTTAGGGAAAATTCAGGAATTTTCTCTAGTCTACTATTCTTTGAA
Source organism: Mystacides longicornis (assembly GCA_963576905.1). Lineage (NCBI taxonomy): Eukaryota > Metazoa > Arthropoda > Insecta > Trichoptera > Leptoceridae > Mystacides > Mystacides longicornis. The sequence goes on along the minus strand of OY756426.1, from coordinate 17,921,923 downwards.
AAGCAATAAAGGTAGACTCCCACGCTATGGCGATAACGCCATTTTTCTATGCTACATAGATATTGTAATATGACAAGAGTACATTTTTATAAGATGACATCTATGAGTGTCAGCGCAACATAACCTATTCACATGCTATGATCATAGAAAATTGACAAATACCTATATGGCGATATTGCCATAGCGTGGGAGTGTACCTTTACCGTGACCCAAGCGGCGACCGAATGTAATTGAATGTGCAGTCTATTAAATTTTGTAATAATACAAATTCTATGCGATGTTATAAATGACCATCCGATAAATAAAAAAATCACCTGATAAATATGTAAAACTCACCATCATGAAGGCAATCGGGATACCAGCATAGATTGGATCTCACCAAGGATAGAGACCATGGATGTCCATGTGCTGAGTAACATTGTCCATTAGCCGCTGTCTTCATTTTCACAGCAATTTTTTACGCTGTTCGCCTCACATATTAAGTTGAAATAAACGTATTTACGAAATACCTACAGTTTTTATTCAAACATAAGAATAATACTGACAAATCTTCATTCCTGTTAAAGCAAAGCAAATAGGGTTGTTAAAAGACCTAAACAGGATTGTAAGACATCCCCGTAGCGCGAGTATGAGGTGAATAATATCTTCAATGCGATTTGTAACCCTCCCGGAGGGAGGCTGTTTCTAAAGATTTAACGGATTCACATGAACACGGCTACATATATTTCCTTTATCTTCACAAATTCGTTGAGATGTACGGGGACTCCTTTTAGAGGTATAAATTGTGGTAATTTATTATTAGCGCGCTGTGAAAAGAAATACTCTTGTGGCTGGGACTATTCTACAAATCAACTATGCGTGGGGAAACTCCCCGATGTGGGCAGGTGGGCGAGCACCTGAGATAAATGTTCTAGGACGTGTCACTATCATCCGATTTCAAATCATTATTCAGAGTAAATGAGGATATATTTCTATCTCATACACAATACATAACTCAACAATCACAGAATGTTTGCTTTTTTCTATTTCTTCAGGTCTGGTTAACAAATCCATCCCTTTCTCTATGAGTAATAATAATATACCTACCTAGGTATTTAAAAAAAAAATTAACAAAAGGATAATGAACATTCAAACCTTACAAAAAGTATTCGTAAGAATGTGTTTTCCATGACGGTTAAAATTAAGCAACCGAATATAAATTGTCAGTACAGTACCTAGTTGAAGTCTCGTTTTTCAGAAAAAATAACAACTAATGACTCTAATAATTCATGACTAATGTTCGATTTTTAAATGGAACAAACCACTACGGGCTTACGACCGTCTTCTACTGTTATTTCGAAGGCTGGCTTAGTGTGATCACTTTACGTTAACAACGTTCGCCATTAGGTGGTAATGTTTGTCTCCGAAACTCTTAATCATGAGAATTCTCAACATGTTCAACATGTCGAAAACTCTCATGTATGAAACAAGTAGAAATTTAATAATTAATGAAACATAGAGAAAAAAAGTTGGAAATTATTGAGAACAAGAGAGCAACCAAATTTACAGACTGCGACTGCTGTCATATATTTGGCGCCAGGATATGACTATATCCATTTTTGTTACTGTCTCATATTTATTGCCTATTGGCTTTGTTGGTGCACAACGTTCTAATTATGTCTAGATTCTTGTGACCTTTCTTCAGGACTAGATCTTACAGAAAAAATAACAACTTATGACTCTAATAATTCGTTTTTCAATCATCGAAAAAAAACCGAAAAATTGTTTCCATTTTTTTTTATAAAAATGAATCTGTGCTCACTCAAAGTAAACACAAATACACTATTGGACTCTTTCACAGTAAGCTACTTAAAGCTTTTGTCGTGAAAGAGAATGATCGAAAGATTTGACCGTTTGATGTTAGGACACTATTTACACGCTAATAAGCGCTTATCAGCGTGCAATTGGCTTTCGATAATACGTGTACTAGCCCCACAGTTCATATTAACAATTGTTTAAAAATTATTCAAGATAATATATTAAAAAATTAGTACAGAATCGCTGACCCGTATGGAAATACAACCTACATTTTACGTTTTACGAACGTTTCAAGACTCAAAGAAGACTACTACTATTATTATTTTTCAAAAAATCTCTTCTTCTTTCTATACAAAGATCCTAAGAATCTAATCGTGACACAGCCTATCCCTTCTCTGATGTTGACTGATGCCACTTGCCAGCTGTCTGTTCACCTTCTCGGGGGTCTGCTTGAGAGACCGCGCATCCTTCGAGGTTTCTTTGAAGTAAGAGAAATTTCTTATTCCCAAGGTTTTGCAGCCAAGACACGGGGTCTCCGAATTGCCCCCAAAGAATGTTGGAAATCCGATGGTACGACTTCGTGCTAACTACAACCATAACAGACCTATCGGCTCAACCACTTGTCACCACTACCATAAGGTTCCGTCGACTGCTCTGGTTAGGCTGTATACTGAGAAAGCTTACAGAAAACATTAGCGCCTAAGCCTAAACTACCATTCGGAAGGCTATTGAAGGCGCGGTAGGCATATCTAAACGATCAGAAGATTGTACAAGACTGATCTTTGGAATGCTGATGTCGGCTGGGATAAGATGATGAGGATTATTATGGTGGACAGGGTAGTCTTAGCACCGGACATAGAACATTTCATAAGAAAAAAAAGAATTTGAAACTAGACTTACTAAAGAAAATGACTGCTTGTATGATTTTTAACCACGCCACTGGAACGTTTCTCGTAAAGTTTTATTCACACACAAAAACCTTCGTTCAATCTGACTCTTTCCTCTGCACAAAATAAACAAGAGTGAGGTGGTATACATATGAAGGTACGTAGCTACCTGCAAATCCCCACACACATAAAACAACACCTCGACATTTCACACACAATACAAGGGTAGATGCTTCACAAATAAAATTATTTTTTATTCCTTCTATCAGTAGGAAGGTGCTTGGGAGGCATGTTAATATTTGAAGGACAGCTTCGCAGAACGGCGACACGCGTGACATACAGACGTACCTACATACCTACACTCCCTGGATAGAAATCATGTAGGTAGGTACGTTTGTCCTTACATTCTCTTGCTATATGGAAAGCAATTATTCTTCTTTAGTTTTTTTTTATGTTTAATACCGTTTAGCAAGAAAAATCACTTGTCATCATATGAGAGACGTCGTAACACATTTTCAAGTTTGTCACAGTTCGTGGATTTAATGTTTATTTCGAGATTACTGACTGCATCCTTAAATTTTGTTCATTTTTTATTTTCTCTTACAGATAAAAGAAAAACAATAGAGATAGCACGTCTAGAAGCGTCATCATTATAAAATGCTTCAGAAAGCCCTTAAGTCGCCCATACGTTTAATTTTAAGCCGTCAAAATAAAGAAGCTTCGCAAAAAAGTCATTTACTAATTAGACTATCATAGTGAATTTTTGACTCAGCCACTAATGCTGCTCTTTTTTCTCGTAATCCCACCATACTTCACAAATCAAAATTTGACATTAAATTTTGAAATTTTCTTTCGATATGCCGCTTGTACCATAGTAGGTAAAACCAACTTATTCCATGCAAAAAAAAAAACAACAGTACCCAGAGAAATATTATTGGCCCACAACTGTTATGTAGAAAGAGATTATTGTTTTAGATACTTACATAAGTAAGAAGCATGACATCAGCTATATGTAGTCTTCTCCAAACCCCATGACAGCTCGCTCAGTTTTTATCACTTTCCATGTATCCCTCTACATACTTCTGCAAAGTCATGGACGATTTAAATAAGTTATATAAAATAATTATTATTCTTCCTATGAGTTTGCATTCAAACCAAACGAGCAGTGCCAGAGCTGGATCTTATATCGTCATTCTAGTCAACATAGAAACAACAACAATTTAGTGGGCGATGACAGTTCTTTCTCGTTGATATCTCCTCGGTGACCATATCAACGATCAAGAAAATATACTCTGTTTTCCAGCTCTGGCTCTATGTTCGCTTGGTATAAACGCACCTTTACAGGAACAATTTTCCTGTGAAAGAACGTATTGCAGGTCTTCATATGCACGAATTAATAACTATTATCGATAGCTCTAATAGTAGGAAATATTGAGTTTTCGACTCGATGGACGTATTTTGACAGCACACATAGCATGATAATCAGTAATCACTCGTTTTGATTAAGTTAACTGATCGATTTGTTTTATAGGATCTCGTACTTGAAGTACTGCAATATAAAGACTATAATGCCCTAATCGCGTTTGAGCATGTTTCTAACGAACTATTGATCGATGGCGATCACGGATTAGTAACCCATATAAAGTGACATCCCATTCAAGGTGTCGCGTTTGAACTCTATTAAAGTTATCGTCAACAAATTCCTCACAAATTATTTTATGTACCTACATATTATTAAGATTGGCTCTTATATCAACGACAATAATATCGTGACCTATTGTGGTTGACTGTACAGAGGATGCGTGGCAAAGGTTTCAATATAAATCACAATAATAAAACATTCTAAAAGCCTTTCACATACAAAAACACAACGTGACAACCTTTTCAAGGATGTAAATACCCCACACTCCCACCTCCCCTTGTATAAGGGGATGGGACGTTTATTTATTACTACACCTAGCAATGTAGAAAATAATAATAATTTTTCACATTAGTATCCGTCCCTTTCGTCTTACTCTGAATGGATCCATCGGGACGCCGCACCATGGAGTATTTGGCACCTAAGACCGGCAAAAAGTCGAAATAATCGTTTTGAATGTAAGTAGGTTCTAATATTAAAGATTTATAGTATAAAGCCTTTTACAAAAAATTGGCAACACTAAAAAGTTACGATTGGCCCATCTCTTTTTCCCGGGGTGGTTACTTTTGAAACTCACTTCAATGTCCATACTTTTAATGCTAAAAGTTCTTGTACAAATCTCTATTTTGTACCATTTTTTAAGCTTTACGTAATCAAAGAAGACCTAGGTACGTGAAACTACATATTATCCTGCAAAGCTACCAAAATCTAAATGTCATAAATATATTTTAATAAAGATTGAAATTGGATCGTTATTGCGATGTAAGTTCAGAATATCCCCATGGTCATACACCATGTTTATTGGCAGTCGGAATCCAGATGATTGTCTTGAAATTCGTGTTTAAATCCGACGCGTTCATGTAGAGAATGTGGTTAGCTAGCTGATGAGGTTAATGATTGCTATAAAACCTTCTTTAGAAAATTATAATTTGTTAATTTTTATTTTATAAAATTGCAAAGAAAATCATTTAATATTTTTAACCGATTTTTAAATCCAAATAAACCATAGTGCGGGGTGCTTGTGTCGCTAATTTAAAACATCCAGCATCCTCCACAACCCGCCACCCCCTTCCTGTCGCGGTGGCGTCATTTGAAACAAACTTTGCTATATTGTGCATTTATGATCACGACCTGCATGCGCTCCAGATATGCCCGTGCCCGTAATAATTACTTTAACAAGATTCAAACGCTCAGTGCTGTGACCCGTTGTAAACACGATGGTATTCTCTTTTACCGTTATGATAACTAGGTGTTACCCGTCATTATGCGACGGACTTCATTGACCATTTTTACGGTGGCACAATTTTGTATGTATGGGAAATGCTGTGCGTCTATTGATTTTTGACTCGAGTCATAAATGATGGCTATAAGTATAGCTGTAGTTCTTGCTTACACAAATCGTCTTTTGGTGTCTCACCAGGTCTCTACGACATCGAAGACTACTTGAGACAGCGTCCCTGTCTTCAGCTGTTCTGAAAAAATCCCCCACGATTCTCAGTCCGGTCCATTCACGAATGTTTCGGAGCCTGAAAAGTTGCTCTCTTCCGACGTCTCTGCGGCCCTCTATATTGGCCTTCATGACGAGCCGTGCCTAATACCTTGTATTTTTCACCTTTCGCTATTATGAACAAGTCTTGCGAATCTTAATTGAGGTGAATAATTGTTTGGCTTATGCACTGGGTTCCTAGGGGGCGGTCCGTCATCTGATAACACGGCAGTCTTTCAAAATATATGACAATGTTTTTTGTTACTACGGTAACAATATTGACGATATTCAAAACTGACATTCTCACCGCTGTTTATAGTAGCGGCGTATCCATAGGAAAACATACCATTACCTACACAAGTAGTAAGGTGGGTCAATTAAAATTTCCTGCACTTGTTCATTTTTCTTCCACTGGAGTACCTACATATATTTTGTGTGTATCCGCCCGTATAAAACATTAGAACTCACCCACCACAACATAATAGCTTCATGGTTACGGATGACGCAAAATAGTTATTCAATCATTCAAATGGGCTAATATAATGATAATTTGAACGCGAAGGACTGTGAACATCAAATTATTTTTATTGCCTCCGTTGATCCTCTCGGAAGAAGTTCCTATTTAAGTATGTAGTTATCTGATTTTAACTTTAGATATTCTAAATTCAGTTATCTGGTTTTTAAAGTTTTGTCTGAATTAATGTTTTATTTTTTCACGATTACGTTTTATTTCTATAAAATACACAGTTTCTGAGTCAAGTAGGTAACTCCTTATATGAACCTCCAATTTACAATTTGTATCTTACCTTTAGGCACTAATATACTTGATTTTCAATTTAGGTTTGATCTTAGTTGGGTGATCTAGTCTAGAAGTGTACAAAAATAGTACCTACTTAGAGCAGAAACCACTCAAGCTCTAGGTAGGTACTTAGAGGTGTTTTGCTTTATCGCAATATTTTACAGTGTGCTGTAACCTTCTTAAATTACTCTAGCGTCTAGCAGAAAACACTCAAATCAACATTTTAATATTTGCCTTAGCATCACACCTTTGGCTCTCGCTAGAGAAAAACATCTTTGCAGTTGTTGTAGTGTATATTAAATTTCAGAGTTGTTTAAATTATGAGTAAAAAAATATTGAAGAGATCGCAGAATTACAGATAGAGTGAATTATATAATATATAGGTATACTTTTAATAAAACGCATTAAACATTTTTATCATAAATTTTCAACACATTTCTCCATTTAATGAGTAAGCAGATATAAAAGTTCTATTTCCCAATTTTATCGAATTCACATTCAACATGTATGAAGCGATTGTACGTTAAACTTTAAACGGAAATTGCTCTCTTTACATTTTTCACTCATAAAATTAATACTTACTTTGTAATTTAGATAAAATATCTCAGGATGTTTTGCACAGTATAGATTATTTTATGGCTTTGATATTCATAGGTAAGTTGATTTTGTATGAAAGCACTTTATTCAAATACATCAGATTGATTCGAAGAGAAACTTGAATGGTGAAATTTTGATATCATTTATGTAGTTATCGAAACGGAAACTCTCGATTTGTTGAAGAGAAATTATTTCTCGAAACAGATCGGCAGTATCAAGCCAAGATACGTGAGATTTGTATGGCCAGGGCTAGATTTTAAACGGTTTTCAAACTTTGACGACAAAAAACACCAATTTAATGGCTTCGAAGCATATATATGTTCCATATATGGATTTACTCAGAATTCGGAGGAGAACATGTGTCTGTGTGTGTGAGGGTGTGAGAGGGTGTGTGTGTGTGTGTGTGTGTGTGCGTTTGTTTTCCTAATATTGTGAGGACCTGAACTTGACAAATATACTGGTTGTGGGGACGAAGCCGTTTACGGGGACGTCCCCGCAATATACAACCCATATCTTCAAAGGTACGTATCGAATCCTCGTGATCTGATTGGTCGGCTGGCAAAATCTCAGCGAATTTTGTTGAGGACCCCAAAATCAGTATTTTTGTCGAAAAAAACTTACACAAACCAAAAATGAAGTTCGGAGTGTATCCACCACGTGGCGCCACCAGCCCAATTAGTGTGTAATTACGCACGCTTACTCCAAAGTGGGGACTTTAAATCAAAGTCCCCACGTTATATGGAACTGGTACGATATCATTACACTATGTAATAAGATTTGGCAACGTCGCATATTTCAACTATTCTTTTGTCATACTAAATAGAAAACAGAATTGATAACAAGAGGCTATACACCCTTGTTCGCAGCTAGAGTAAAGTGGGGACCTATATTATTCATCATCATCATCAATTAATAGTTACAATCAGTTCGATTGGTTTGCAATAAGCTTAGTCCCTTTTCTCCACTCTTCTCTATGTCTTTTTTTATAAATAAAACTAAATAATAATAGGTATTGATTTTATTAAAATATAAAATTAAACAAAACTATTTTTCTAGTTTTCCTTTAATATATAATTAATGGAATATAAAACAATTTATAAAAATAAATGATAACATAATAATATGTATCATTTAAATATAAAATTAAACCATACCCTTTTTCTAGTTTTCCCTTGATAGAATATACCAGCTAACACAATTTGTAAACATAAAAAAATCAGATCGTCATTGATTGATTGAGACACATTAAAAATAGGCATGATAAAATAAAACTAAATAATAATATAGGTATTATTAAAATATAAAACTAGTTTTCTCTTATTATTAATTTAAAAAAATATAATAATTAAAAAATATATATTATTTTTTAGCATTTTTTAAAATTATGTTATAAACGTAATTTTTTTATATCAATCCAGCGTCTTCTACGTAAATCTTTTTCGTTTTTGAGACATTCTTCACATTACTATTTTTTCGGTCCTTTTTTTCTAAGCCAGAACACAGCCATTTGTCTGTTCATTGCGTCTTTTCCGCTGGTGTCCGCGGAAATCTTTGGAATTTTTTATTTCTTTGGATTTTGGTGTTTTTAGGTTATGGATCAATATTCATGGTTTCTATCTCTGCTTTGTTAGATCTAGAGCTATCGAACTGAAATTAATAATTTTTAATAATAAAAAAAAAAGTTAATATGTAGTTATATTTAAAGTACGCTGTGCAATATAGAGGCGATCATTCATCATTCTCTATGTCTTTTTTATAAATAAAACTAAATAATAATATAGATTTTATTAAAATATAAAATTAAACAAAACTGTTTTACTAGTTTTCCTTTAATATATAATTAATGGAATATATGTAAAACAATTTGTAAAAATAAAAAAAACATTACATCGTCATTGATTGATTGAGGCACATTAAAAATCAATCAATCAATCAATTCTCCCTTTTGCACCCCACTCAGGGGCATAGGGAGGCAACAAGAGCTCTCCATTGCGCTCGATCTTGCGCAATGTTTATGACCTCCTCCCACACCATGTCCATGTCCCTCAGCTCTGCTTCGAAGGAGCGGAACACAGTGTGAGAGGGTCTTCCTCGTCTTCGGGACCCTGATGGGAGGAAGAACAGCGCTCTCCTCGGCCAACTGTCATTCGGCATCCTTAACACATGTCCCAGCCAAGTCCATCTCCTCCCCACAATGGTAGAGGTGATGGGCTCACGCTGGGTGCGCCGGCGTATAGCGTCGTTCGTGATGCGGTGGTACCATCTTACGCTCAGAATTCTCCTTAGGCACTTCATTTCAAAGGATGAGACTTTTTGTGCCTGGGCCTTGGTCAGGTGCCAGGACTCACACCCATAAAGGAGAATGGGCAACACACACGCATCAAACAGTTTACATTTCGTCTCGACACTAAACGCCGACGCCTTCCATATCTTGGTCATGTTGTTGAAGGCGCCACTTGCCATACCGATACATATCGGTAGCTCAGCCCCGAGGTCACCAGCGGTGGTAATGGTTGCTCCCAGGTACTTAAATTTATCCACCCGGGAGACCTGGTGACCATCGATGGTTATCGGTTGCTGTTTATCGGGGCAGGCATTATTTGCCATGAGCTCCGTCTTACTGGCATTGACTCGAAGGCCGAGGTGTGCTGTTTCGCTGCAGAGTCTTGAAACACTGCGCTGTAATTCCTCCACTGTCGTACTGAACAACACTAGGTCATCCGCGTACTCCAGATCGCACAGTTCGCCCATTAGACCATCTCTCTGTATTATTGGTATACCTCTTGCTCCTTGCATGGTCTTTCTCAACAGGAAGTCCATGACTATTATGAATATGAAAGGAGCTAGTACGCAGCCCTGTCTGACTCCCGTGGTGATCCTAAAAGCTTCAGTAGGACCACCTGGCGATTTCACGCTACACTCGGAGTCTTCATACAGGGACTGCACCACTTTAACTATTTTCGGAGGTATACCATACAGAGCAAGAATTTCCCATATTGATGGTCTATGTGGGCTGTCGAAGGCCTTTTCAAAATCTATAAAGTAACAAGCGACTGGAGAGTTAAACTCTTTGCACTGCTGAAAGACGCACCTAGCACAGAGAATTGGGTCCGTGCAGGATCTTCCTGGTACAAAGCCGCATTGTTGCTCTCTCAGGACAGCCATGACTGGCCCCCGAATGCGGTGTAGTAATATCTGAGATAATACCTTACCGGGAACACTCAGCAGAGTAATTCCACGGTAGTTTCCGCATTCAAGGGGGTCCCCCTTTTTAAATATTGCGACGATGGATCCATTCCGCCAATCTATTGGGCACCTCTCCTCTTCCCACGCCATTTTAAATATATATCGAGAAGTGGTTGGCTAAGGGTGTCTATGCCTTGTTTGAGGAGCTCTGCGTGGATTCCATCGTCTCCTGGCGCTTTGTTGTTCTTCAATCTCATAAAAATAGGCATGTTAAAATAAAACTAAATGATAACATAATAATATGTATTAGGTATTTAAATATAAAATTAAACCATACCCTTTTTCTAGTTTTCCCTTGATAGAATATACCAGCTAACACAATTTGTAAACATAAAAAAATCAGATCGTCATTGATTGATTGAGACACATTAAAAATAGGCATGATAAAATAAAACTAAATAATAATATAGGTATTATTAAAATATAAAACTAGTAGTCTCTTATTATTAATTTTAAAAAAATATAATAATTAAAAAATATATATTTTTTAGCATTTTTTTAAATTATGTTATAAACGTAATTTTTTTATATCAATCCAGCGTCTTCTACGTAAATCTTTTTCGTTTTTGAGACATTCTTCACATTACTGTTTATTCGGTCCTTTTTTCTAAGCCAGAACACAGCCATTTGTCGGTTCATTGCGTCTTTTTCCGCTGGTGTCCGCGGAAATCTTTGAAATTTTTATTTCTTTGGTGTTTTTAGGTTATGGATCTACGGCTGGTTTCAATAACCTATCTATCTCCTATCTATGGTTAAAAATCTATCTATCTTTACACTTTGGTGTTTCAATAAACAATGGATAGATAGAATTTCTATCTAAACTTTCTATCTATCTTTCATTATTGTGGTTGGATGTTAGAGATTGCTACGGCTATAATCCCGCCATTGCCACTTGTCTATACACTATTTTTTGTACACTATTTTTAATATGCATAAAGTATAAAATAAATAAATTATATAATAAACTGGACATTTTCGAAAGGAAGATCCTGCGCCGCATATATGGACCAGTCAAAGATGGAGATCACTGGCGAATAAGATACAACCGTGAGATTTATGAAATGTACAATGACATTAAAGTGTCCACATTCGTAAAGATAGGCCGGCTCCGTTGGCTGGGACATGTATCGCGAGCAGATCAAGACTCGGTTCTAAACAGGATCTTCCGCACGAGACCAGAGGGAAGGAGGAGCATAGGAAGACCGAAGCTACGATGGCTGGATGGCGCTGAGAAGGATCTGGGGCTTTTGGGGGTTGGTGACTGGCGCGCACTGGCGGCGGACAGGGTGGCTTGGAGAAGTTTGCTGAGGGAGGCCGAGACCCACTCAGGGTTGTAGCGCCGCAGATGTATGTATGTATGTATAGAAATCGGCGATAAAGCGTTTCAATAACCTATCTCTAGTAGCTTGTGACATTTGTGATTACTGTTTTTTCTATGGTTTTCCTAACCCCCGATTTCGGCGGTTTGTTTTTCCTATCCTCCGATTTCGACGGCAAGTGTTTGGTATAGCAACAAGTTTTTTTTTAAATAATGGCTTTTTCAAGTGACGAGAGCGATTTGGAGTTATTTGAAGACGGAGTCTTCGACTCTGACGAGGACGAAGAACCCCGGATGTTATATTCACGGATAAATTTCATGTCGATATTGTCAAACAAAGATTTTCTTGTCAGGTTTCGGTTAACCAAAAACGTCGTTAATGATTTATTTTTATAAATTATTTTCTTATAAACAATATACGACGACGAGACGAGAAAAATAATGGTGGGCGAATGTTGCGTCTCTCTGACGCATAGATATTATTATAATTGTCCATAGACAATATAATAATATTGTTGCTATTGAAACTCTGCCGTATTTTCGAAAATTGACATGGACGAAGTATTGACAATTTCTATGATCAAACGCGGATAGTTTCCATGGTAACTGACATAAATACTATCTATCTGTTGTTTGTTTATTGAAACGCGGATAAGGATAGAATATTAACTGCGGTTAGTTGACGGATACCGTTTAACTGATTACTACGGATAGGTTATTGAAACCGGCCGTTACGGCCGGTTTCAATACGACCTATCTATCTCCTATCTATGGTTAAAAATCTATCTATCTTTACACTTTGGTGTTTCAATAAACAAAGGATAGATAGAATTTCTATCTAAACTTTCTATCTATCTTTCATTATATGATTTGTATAGAAATCGGCGATAAAGCGTTTCAATCATATCTCTAGTATCTTGTGACATTTGTGATTACTGTTTTTTCTAACCCCCGATTAAGGCGGTTTGTTTTTCCTATCCCCCGATTTCGACGGCAAGTGTTTAATATATTGTCCATAGACAATATTATAATAATATTGTTGATATTGAAACTCCGACGTATATTCGAAAATTGACATGGACGAAGTATTGACAATTTCTATGATCAAAGGCGGATAGTTTCCATAGTAACTGACATAAATACTATCTATCTGTTGTTTGTTTATTGAAACGCGGATAATGATAGAATATTAACTGCGGTTAATTGACGGATAGCGTTTAACTGATTACTACGGATAGGTTATTGAAAGCGGGCGTTAATTATCAACTGTTTGGATTTAAGAGATACCAAATCCAAACAGTTGATGCATAATGCAATCCTGATTCCATCTATGATGTATGGTAGTGAAACTTGGACATGGACGAAAAATCTGGAAGTTGGAATAAATGCTGTGGAAATGAGATCACTGCGTAGGATATGCGGAAAGAGACTGATTGATAAGGTGAGGAATGATAAAATTAGAAAGGAATGTGGAGTGGATGTTATCATAGTGACTAGAATGAAAGTGAATAAATTAAAGTGTTTTGGGCATGTAGAATGAACGAAGATAAAATGACTAAAAGGATATATAAATCTGAAAGAATGGGTGCACGAAGACGAGGTCGACCTCGAATGACATGGTCCGACCATATTGGTGCCGTCTTACAGGAGGGCCAAGTCAGGAGCAAAGAAATAGAAGAGCATGTATGCGGAATGTTATGCGTTTGGAGGAAGCGAAAGAGGTTTGTTTGGATAGGAAAGAATGGAAGTCCGTACTCTCTGCCTACCCCCTTCGGGAAACGGCGTGATGGGTGAAAAAAAGACTTAATGATCTCCTTTGATTATGTAATTTTATATACATACATACACATTCTCCCTTAAAGGCTCCCCGCACACCGCAAGCCAGCCCGGAGGAGACAAATCCGCAGCAAACTAGACCCGCACGAAACTGGCCAAATGCCGACTCCACACACATCTAGCCCACCGCAGATCTCCCCCAAACCAACCTGCAATACGGGTTTCTAAACCCCACTTAGGGCATAGGGAGGCACCAAGAGCTCTCCATTGCGCTCGAAGGCGTCTGGTGCCTTTTCTGACCGGTTGAGGTTTAAGGACGATCTGATTTTTCGATTTCTTGCCTCTTACAGGATGCTCGAAAAACCAGCAAAAAGAGCAGAGGTGCTATTCTTAGCCGGCAACCCCACGGCAATTTTATATAGGCCATCAACTGAGATAAAAATATACTTACATTATGTTTTTCTTTGTAATAACTCATTTTAACTCTATAAAAGCAACACAATTTATTAATTATTGTAGCTAATAATACGAACGGTGCGACCACAACACGTCCGAACCATAACCAACGCGACGCGACGTTGCCAATGTCACTCGGGGTGTAAAAACTATATACAAATTAATACGTAAAGCGGGGACTTAGTGTAAAACACGTACGTATTTTAAATAACGTGAGGACGGTCCTCACAATCAGCTATGTCCTCATAAGCCGTATTTTTGTCCAAAACTTTGATTGCTTATATCTCTGTCTCACGAGTGTGTTTAAAAATGTCGAATAGAAGTTCATGTTGGAAAGAGATAGGGAAACGCTAAAAATGAGTTTACACTCTCTTCAATCAACTAGAAAGGTGGGTCCCCACAATGCTGATTTTTGTAAAGGTCCGCATTTTACTCTAAAAACAAACATGTGTGTGTGAGGGTGTGTGTGTGTGTGTGTGTGTGTGTGTGTGTGTGTGTCCCTTATAACTTTTGATTCGCTTGATGTACCGATCCTAAAATTTCAGAAAATATTGAATACTTTAAGCCTACAAAACTTGTATATTCAGAATTTAGAAATTTTCTTTCAGTCAGGGGTAATCAACCTTTGAATTTTTACTTAATTTTTGCATATATCTCAAAAACTATAAAAGCTAGAACCCTAAAAATGTGTATGTATATAGAAAAATACAATATCTCAAATAACACATAATGAAAAAGTTCCAGGGTTTCTCAAACTTTTTTTATAAAGAAACATATTTTCTTTGTCAAATTTACAACTTTCAATTTTTATTCAATTCAGAATTTTATAAAAATATCGAAAAACGCCGAAACACATCAACTAGATAATTTAATTTTCTATAAAAAATATATATCAGTAGATTTCAAACTTTTCTTAACAATTTTTGTAAAAATTTAATTTATTGACGACATCGTTTCATACAATGAACATACCGACTCAGGCCATCGACAGTTGGATCTCATGTATACATGCAACTAGTTTATTTGAATTTGTCACTCTCACACAAGCGTTTTAACAATATCGGCAAAGGGCGGTCCATTCAGTACTGAAGGGTGTGATGGGCTGTGTAAAATGCGTTCTAATCAAAATTCACTACGTTCAAAGATACGAATACAAACAGATTACATGAAGTGCGTATCTATCTATAGACATGAATTATATTTTTATGCTTGATTAAATACAGAGTATTAGAAATTAGTAGATTTGTACTTATTTCTTCTTTTAACTCTCTGTTTTTATAGTATAGGTATGGTAGTTGGTAGGTAGAGTGAGATAGAAGGTTGGATGGATGATCAGTTTTATTGTAGAAGTAACATTTTATAAAGAATACAGATCATAATTGTGCGGGCGCCGTGTGACGCACCGCGATGCGCGTCGCGAGATAGAAGGTGCGTGTTCTCTGTATGCAGACTTGTTGGTGACTTGATGGTGACTGTTAGCTGTACGGCTTTGTACGATGTGGCAGGCTGCTAATGGATGTCGACATCATGGAGAAACGCTATTGGTGGATGATGTCGTCATGCAAAACAAGGCCGCCACAATAGGATACCGGTGCCGTCATACAGCGCTTGTAATAAAGAGAAAGCAAGTTAACTATTAATATGTTATTGTTTGACAAAGTTGGGCATCGTGTTAAATTTATATAGGTATCTCACAATTCTAGAGAATTCCAAAATAGTTAATGAGAGTATGAATAACTCACTCGGTAGGAAACAATCAACAGTGGTGACACAATAATCCTCAGAAAAAAACAATGGGCTAGTAATAGATATCATTACACATAATGTATCTCTTAGTCCTAATTTCAGTTTGTTGTCGACCTATAATCACCGCTCTTTAGGAAATCGCGACATAGGTACCTACGTAAACCGCTTTCCAGTGACATAATTCACCTGTGTATTGGGGCCGCTATATGGCAGGTTTATTTTTATATTTATATTGTTTCCTGCAAAGAAATTTCTCCTGAAACTAACAAACACAACAAAAACATAGAAAGCGTAATTGGTCCAGCCCCTCAGGAGGCCGTGGCCAAAGGAAAAAGAGCAAAATTTATATACACAGAGATTCTAGAGGGATCCTAAAGGATTTTTAAAACTTAAACACTATTGATCTTATTATGATAAGCCATTTTTCGTTCACAAGTCTAATATTTCGGTTAAATTAAATTTGTAAACCATGCAATATTTATCCCATTTTAAACACATACGTTCTTTTTTCATAATCCAGGGAAGGCGAACGGATTAAGCAGCTAGTATTTTATAACACGAGGTGGAATATGTGTCTGTGATATGAACAACACATAATAGAGCGTGTCCTGCGCCTCTCTGGACAAGCAATAAGCATTAAATGCTAAGCGGGCAGAATTACATTACGTTTATGTATGAATTAATATCGTCTATTTGGGCAAATTTACGGCGGTGCCGGCATCTCGTCAACGGGGAAATGGATTGAAAACATCCAAAGAGGACCCGCATCAGCGAGTTTAACTTCCAACGAGAGAAACTAAAAAAATTTATTGCTCGCCATTATCAAACGATACGAATTCCATTTTTACAATCAGCAGTAAAAGATCCTAATGTGCTCGGACGAATATTATTATTGGAGTTGAACATTATACTTTTATGGAAAAGTTAATTGTTGTTTGCTTGTACCTACAGAGAACAGTACGAAACAGTTCTACCTTTTTACACGGTTACACTTTTGCTTTTTTTATTTTATTTTATTTTATACTCGAAATTTAGTTTATCAATGTTAAGATTCTCTCTTTTATGCAAAATTATAAAATGTATTTTAGGTAGAATAGCATCATTGCCTACTTTTACATTAATTAAGAATAAAAAAAATTGATTCAAGTCGTAGTCAGACTGATTTTAAAAATAAAGATTTTTAGAGAATCAGAAGAAACATGTCTGTCCCATGCTCTCCAATAAGCTCCTGGACAGGTTCAACTTAGGTACATACTTACTACAAAAAGGGCACTGAAAAGGTGTTAGGTATCTAAAATTGCCAAGGCTTTTGATTTTTTTTTTTTACAAATGGGTTGTAAAATAACTGGTTCAGCCACTAATAAATTATTAGAAAATCAAGAACTAACACTCGTTTGAGATAAATTTCAATTAAATTATTTTCTGATTGATTCTTTTTCATAATAACATTTGGGTTAAAACTTTAAATTTATTTCATTACTGATTAAAATTAAATAATATCAAATAAATGCACATTCTAGAATATAATTACAGGTTCCAATATTTCACACATGCATTCTCTTGACTTAGACCGCATTCTCATATGAATATAATTCAATTACCTCTCTCTCTCTATCAATAATAACACATAGCGCTCTGTTTTGGGTCAACATCGCAAAATTCTCGTTACAATTTTTAGCTGTTTATTTTTAAAGAACGAATTATCCATAGCTTAGTGTGAGGTGGCTTTATATAATAAAAATCGCAATAACCCTGCTCAAACGTCTTTCTCACCCAAGGCGTGGCGGCGAACTGGTTTTAAAATAAATGCGTATACGGTATTGGAATCATGCCCATTCTACCCGCTCTTCATCCTGCCGTTCAAAACTCACTGAATCTCATTTTCAAAGTTGTCGACCTACAAGGGTCTGTACACATCTGAACACGCGTGGTAACGTAACCAATGTCACGTTGCATTCAACCTATCAAATTTCCATAGCACCTGCGATATATTATCGAGAAGTTTTCGGTACAACATTATCCACTCATTTTGGTTCGACGATAATAACATAAGCTTTTTCCAATATAAGGCAATTTTTATACCCAAACCAATATGCCACAAGATACGTGTCTGTTATTTTCCAGTGGCACTTTTTTGCGACGCGCTTATGCGGTTTAATGTCACTAGGATGGTAGGAATTTAATTTTTGTTTTAGATTAAATATTGTGTCGTAAAATTTTTAATGAAATTGTTCACACGAAGCTGATGTGCATGGCTTGTTGTTAGAAATAATTATTTAGATCCCTCAGCCGCTTTAGATTTTCAGACACTTTGTAATAAAATTATTTTTATATCTTCCACGTAATTTACGACGCGTTTTAATGAAATGCCGCCGCCATCTAGATACATACATAGATACGGGGTTAGCTAACGCTTGCACCCTTCTACCAGTCACCCCTGCCATCAAGTGTTTACCATAAATACCACTTGTACACAACCAGAAAGTGTTTCATTGAATATAACGCGTGTTTACCTACTGCGGAAAGTGTGACATCCCCTTATACTCCATTGTTAATTAATGCATTGGTCACACGTACCGAGTAAACGGGCGAGACAGTGCACTCGGCCGAGTACTCGCTGCGTCTAAACCTTAAGGCGAGTGCTCGGCCTTAAGGTTTAAACGCTCATCTCTCTCTCGGGCGAGTAACATAATTTTACTGTCTCGCCCGTTTACTCGGCACGTGTGATATTTGGAACGAAGTAAGTGCCTACGTGAATATAAGCAGATATTTTTAAAATTGAAAATTAATTTTTCGAATGCCAATTGTTCGAAATACTACGAAAGAACATTTGGCAAAAATTATAATTGTTCGATTTTTTACGCCATGTTACTCCGTCGTTTTCACACCTCATATTATTTGTCCCTTATGCAGTGAGTTCCTAGGGAACGGTCCGTCATCTGACAAGACGGCGTCATTCAAAATTATATGGCAATGTTTTTCGTTACTACGGAAACAATATTGACAACGTTCTCAACTGACATATTCACCGCTTTTAAAAGTAGCGGCGTGTCCGTAGGAAAACAACCCATTACACATAATTTCTTTTACGTTTCAAAAAAACATGAAAAATATGTATTTCCATAACTATGGTTTTTTTTGAGAATAAAACACATTAATTCACATACTAAATTATTGAAATTACAATAATTGTTCGAAACTTAAATTGCCTCCACGTATTGAATAAGAAGCTCAAGAGCAATTGACATTCATCTTCATCGGTCCCTCAATTCTGAGGATCATGACCATCATCATCGTATCAGCCCGCGAACTCAATAATTACCAAATATTTTTTTACGTTTTAACTTCTAAAATGTTATATTGTGGCAACCATACTTCTAAAAAATAAAAACATCTACATTAATAAGTATTCTATTGTTACTATTGCTGATAGTTGTAATTTTTTTATACAATTACATTTTTGTTCAACAATATTAATAATCAAATCCGTGCTCAGCGACAATTTAATATCATCTGTCAATGTCAATCGTCGGCTAAACAAGTGTCAATTTTTAGTTGTCTATGATAAAATATTGTCTATGGAGATCTGCGGACGCCGTACCAAATTTTTGATGTTTCCGTCTACGGCTCTGGAGGCACTTCCTAATTCTTATTAGATACCCCCACTAACGGGCATTTGCCTAGTGGGATTTTCGATCGAAATTGGAATCAAATCAAAGGAATGTACCTATGTGAATATCTATGTGTATAATTGATATTATGTATATTTTATGTATGTTTTTTAAATCGAAAATAAATTAGTATTATTATTATTATTATTATTATTTAACGAAGTTGAAGTCGAACCATTTTCATTCGAAAATTCAATTTTCGAACATTTGTGCATTCGAACAATTTTGATGTAGGTAATCTATGTTCAGCACATAGACAAAGGTATAATAATATAATGTTTATACTTAGTAAAAATATATAAAAATTAGATCGTATATTTCGGATTCACAGGATATTATTCCCACACAAACAACTCCCCTTGCAGTAGGTAGGTACCTATACCTAACGTGGCAGACACTGATACTGTTTGTTTTACAAATACGTGTCTAGTAGACAGTCCACTGGAACAATTAGGACAAACTGCATTCGAGTCAGACGTCGTTAAAATTAATGTTAAGTCAATACTATCAGCTTTTTGCTTTTATTAACTACGTCAGTCGAGTCTCTGAATAGACACGTCGAAGGCTGTTACAGTGAAACCTGAGCAAACTGTCGTAAGTATACCTACCTATATTCCATCAAATAATTTATTTTTCATATATTAATTTATTGGAGACACCAACAAAACACGGAACAACACAAAAAAAAAACAATGAAACAAAAAAATAGCATCTCCAGTGTTCCAATAACAGGTATCTCCCGCATAGTTTATAATACACATGGGCATAGTTAGGTTATTCAAGCAAAATAATAACATGCTCTTTTATTTAGGTATGTATCAAAAATTCTGTATAATAATTGATAAGTTCGTCCCCAGCTCGCTATTTTCGTGGGACACTCTAAGCACGCATGCGAAATCTATTTAATGCATATGACAAAACCAAACCAACTGCAAGTCGAAAATTTGCTATGATAATGCATAATAACAGGTGACTGCGGGAAATATTATAACAAAAAACATGTGATAATTAATCACAGATTTCTAAATACAACGGTTGCTTTGCGTAGAAATGTCAAATAGTCGGCAGTCGCCAACGTGGTAATGTAGTATTAGGACCCCGTCGTTCGAGATGCGGTGGTACCATTCTATACCCAAAACTCTCCTGAGGCACTTCATTTCAAATGCAGAGACTTTTTGTGCCTGGGCTTTGGTCAGGTGCCAGAACTCACACCCATACAGGAGAATGGACAACACTCACGCATCAAACAGTTTACATTTCGTCTCGACACTAAACGCCGACGCTTTCCAAATCTTGGTCATGTTGTTAAAGGCGCCACTTGCCATACCGATTCGTATCGGGAGCTCAGCACCGAGGTCACCAGAGGTGCATGGTAATGGTTGCTCCCAGGTACTTAAAACAGTGTCCCGAAGAAGAGGAAAACCCTCTCACACTGTGTTCCGTTCCTTCGAAGCAGAGTTGAAGGATTTGGATATGGTGTGGGAGGAGGTCATAAATATTAACGGAGTCAAATCTTCATGGTAGCCATACTAAACTTGTTTGGGTTCTGTTTCATATTGCGCAATGGAGAGCTCTTGTTGGCTCCCTGTGCTCCTGAAAGAGGTGTAAAAGGAAGAATTGATTGATTGGTTGATTCTGAAAAGAGTGTTCACTATATATAGATATTCTCTATAGCTTTCAAGAGTTATTTCAACTTAATATAATATCTACTTTTTCTATATCCAAATTTAAATCAAAATATCTTAAACACATACTAACAAATCTCTATCAATCAACTTTTTTTTTTGCCAACCAACTTGTCAAAGGTGCCGGTCATGATATATTTTATATGAAAAGATAAAGGAGTGTATGGTATGTTAAAGTATATAAATTTACTGAGCATGTTATGTAGAAACATTACTTCTAGTAAACACGTCAACAATAAAATAATACGTCATTTTTTCCTCTTGTTTTTCGTAACAAACTGATAAAATTTCCTGTCATCTTGATGAATTTATAAATTAATACAAAGATAATATATCTTTCGAAATGAGGAGATGTATAAATCTAAATTGAGTTAAAAAGAATAATTTTAATAATTATTATATAGGTATTTACGGGGGTAGGTAGCTAATAATAATATTATTATTCCCCCCAGTAAGTAGAAGCGGCGCCCCCTTAAAACGAAAAAGTTTAATTTTCTCTTTCAACCGTTTTTATACATGTGTGCAATATTTCAAGCCGAACAACAGATTTCTAAAATAAATAAAAGAAATTGCTAACGGATTTATAAAGTTTTTGGCTGGTTGAACTTTTGTTCGTACCCTGAATACATAAAAGTTACCAAGCAATCTCTATAATACCTACATACATACAAATGTATATAGCTATCATACATATGCAAATAAACGTAGTGTGTATACTAACCTACGTTTGAAATGAATTTTAGTTAATAGTCTGCAAGAGAAAATTGAATAGAAAATTCTCTCTGAGTTTCCGTAATAAAATTTGAATTCTTTCGGAATAACGGAATTGGAGATTATCTGAGAATTTATTTAAGCGAAATTTCACTCTAGGATAGACGAATATTTATTTAAAATTTTTAAAAATGATATTTTGGTTGACCGTATTAACCTATTTTATTGATCATTCTTATCACTCATTCAATTACATGTTTATAAAAACTACATTATAAATTGATAACAGAAAATTTGAAACAGAGTTGACATTGGAAAGGCGTAAAAGCCTAGTCAATTTCTTGTCAGTAAATTTAATAATTTTTTCCCGTTAATTTTTTTCGCAAAATCACATTTGTGTAGCTTTGTCATGTAGGTATCACTAGCAAATAACTATTTTTTTTCTTTATTATTTCCAGAATATAAGTACTTAGGTACCTACATGATACAATATTATTTAAATATGCGTAATGGAATATATTGCCTCACTAGACCTTAGCCTGTTCCGAGACAATACTAATAAAAATTGTAAATAATGTTCAAAATCTCAAATAATTATAAATATTTTTACGCCATTACAGACTATCCCAGATGTTTTCTTTAGCATCACTCACGACTTCGTTGGAGTAGAAATGACTAGAAAATCAAAATATAATTTAAATATCTAAGTAAAATAAAATTTATTACCTATTACGTATATGCACCTAATTTATTTATTTAAAAAACTGTGAAACCAAGTATGGAAATATCTCGCACATCCTTTCCATGACATTATTTACCACTTTTAGAGAGATTGAACACCGAACTAAATACAAACGAAGCTGAACTACACCAAATGAAGCTAGACTAACTAAATACAAATAAAGCTAACCGAACTAAATACAAATGAAACAAGACTATACATATATTATGTACATTGTATTTTTAATGGAAGATGATAATAAATTCGATGTAGTCTCTTGAAAACCTTTTAAAAAATCTGGCCTCATCTCTATGCGAATAATACGTTTTTTCTCCTGATACCAAAGGATTAAAGTTTTTTTTTTATTATAAGGTTAAATAGTAAAATTTTGAGGTATTGGTATAATAATATGCAGGTACAAATTCAAAAATCTCGTCCTGTGAGTAAATCGCCTAATCCTGTGACATAGTAAAACTAAAAGACTAAGAAAAAATCAGTGTCGTCATTGACAAAAATTCTAAAAACATGAAAAAAGTCTAAATGGGATTAGTTTCGATTATTTTGGACTCATGAGGGACTCCAGAGTGGATGGGGATGACCAGGGACAGAGAGGAGTGGCGTGAGCGTGATACAATAATATCAAACGTATGAAAATTGAAAACATCGCCAGAATATAAATATGTAACAGTTTGCCGCCTACAATATTGTTTTTGTAACGAGTCTTCCCTGGAACCGGCGCATACAGCTCTCTCCTAGGTTTGCACGTAGAGTGGAAATAGAACTGCACCCATGAGAACGGAGCGAGGATAATATGGGATAATTTAAACTCGAAATTTGGACACGGATTCTTAATTTGGATGAAACATTTTTGCTTAAGGTCGCTGCACACGGCGCCCGTTCTAACAATGCAATCGCTTCTGTGATTTGTGCTTTTTAGGATGTTCTCGCTTTACACAGACAGATAATCGAAGGTCAAATTAAGAAATAACCACGTTTTATTACCTAGAGGAAGATTATAATATGTTTGCCTTGTATGAAAGGTGTCAAAATTGTTTGTATATGGGCACTTTGTGTGAGCGAGTAAAAAAATAACCTCTTTTCGTGGATTTGAAAGTTGAGTTTGAAAGTTAAGTTGATTTGAATGAAATTCGAAAAGATACATACTTAGTTAGATAAAATGGAAAAAAAATTTACTAATTTTGAAGTTTAAATAAAGAAAAAAAAATTCACATTCGTAAGCTTGATTGAAGAATTTCAAGCCACAGCTAAGTACACCTGTATGGAATACCGTATCACACTGAACTTTAGTGGTTCGGTTTCCAATTTTCTTACATTATATAATGCTGGGTATATAGAACTCCGTTTTGGAATATCTTCCTCTTTTACGACAAGAGAAGTATATTGTGTAAGACATTGATAGTTGAGTGATATAACAATCTAATATTATAATTGGTTAGTTCGTCCGTATCCTGGTTTCATTTAGATAAATACTCTAACGCTACGTGAAATATTATAGGTAGGTACATTTATTTTCATACAAATGATAAAACCAACTACGGGGAATATTCTTTGCTATGGGTTCTCAAGAAATGTCGTATTATCTACATACCTACAATTAATTGTTTCTACGGGAAGAAACTGCGAATTATCCACAATCTTCAATATGATTATGACTGATTTATAGGGCGATAAAACAATTAATAATAACCTTTATCTATTATGCTTGTAATCCGAGAGCTTTTGTTGCTAGTTCTAATATAAAGAAGTAGTCACATATTCCATTTCATTCCACCTACCCCGAAAAGAGAATAATGATAAAAAATATATGTGGATATTTTATTATTGTTTTTATTACCTTTTGGATTGTAAAAAAGTTAACAGTAGATGTGTATGTGCCGATAAAGTTAAAACCCTGAAGTTGGATAATATAACGTGAAGCCTTATAGAGGAAACTTCCTAGGAAGAGTAGGTACGCACTGTGCGTGAATATATATACATACATAGATACATTGTTACTAGGGGGTGCCTTTATGCCTTATTCTTTCCCTCCGCCATCACTTCCCCATCAGGAGAAACAAACTGCGTAACGTTAAAAGTAGCGCGTGACCAACATGTTGACTACAAAGATATGTACCTACAAGCATTGATGTAACTTCAAATCGACAACATTTTTACAATAAAAAAATCTAAGATTATCTGTATGTGCTCTTTTTAGCTCAGTGATGCAATTTTTTCCCAGAAAAGCGAACCCGCAAAGGTGTCATGATAGTGGGCGGAACTGAGACATCGCCCCCGCCCCCCTTCTAATCCCGGTGGGGCCCAGGTACCCTTGCCTTATTTTGATCGTTTGTTTTTTGAGAACATTAGTCGGTCAACTTCACGGTCTGATTTTTTCAATTTCCTGCCTCTAACAATAGCTCTTAAAAGAGCAAGGATGCCGGCAATCCAAAGCAAGCAAAGGAAACAATAATGAAAATAATGTCCTGTAGGAACGCACAAGAAAAAATGATAATTCAATAGATCTTATAATAATACGGTTGTATCTTCGCAATTTTATAGAAACGTGTACAAGCAAAGGTTAGTACCTAACTCATTGCTTGTACAAGAATTGTTGAATATGACTAACCTACAACTTTTCTTTTTTTTAGTATTTTCGATTCTACCGTTTTTTTTTCGAAATATCATCAGATAGAGCAGGAAAAAGTAAATAAAACCGCATTCATAACTCAAATTCGCAAAAAAACTTTGCCTGTATACCCTCGATAGCACAAATTGTAGACGCTTTTTATCAATTTGTTAAGTTTGCAGAACACAATATTCATTAACTAGTTTAAAGTGTATGTTTAATTCGCCAATACTGTCATACTAAAGATGGTCATTCGGTTCCACCAATGCCGTAATCTTGAAATAAGTTAACAACCTGGGCAATTGCTAACCAAGGTTGTTCTTTATTTCTTAATTATCACTAAAAACTCATTTCGAGTAAATAAAGGTGCTTCTCGAACACTTTCGCCTACGTGGAAATACACTGTGCGGACTTGTCGGAAAACTTTGTTTTGGAGTTAACGTGTTCATAAACACTTTCTGCCATATTAAAGTCCCGCTTGCAATCTGTCTGGTTTTATAACAAACTTATTTTCTCCCAACGGCTCTTTTACTAGCGCACGTCTTACGCCATCATTTCGTAAAAGACACGATTAATTACTTAGTTTGTCCACGTGCTATAACAAATCAGTAAATTAAACATGTTATTTTTTTTTCTTTGTAAAACGTGATCTTTTCTTATTACATTTTCAAACAATATCTCGGTTCAAATCAAGCCTTAGTCTTAATATACTTTCCTCTTAAAACACATACACCAACATTCTTCTTAAAATCATGCATATTATTATATTTTTTAAGACCTCGTTCTGACTTGAGCCGCGAGTGCGAGCCGTTGCTTCAATATTATCAAAAGGATGCACGCGTTCCCCTCGCGTTCGATGCACGAACCACGAACACACCTTTTGATAAAATTGAATCTAACGGCTTGTGCTTGCGGCTCAGGTATGTACCCGGCCTAATAGTTGCAGAAAAAATGTAAGAAGGCACTTCTTATATGGCTTTATCGAAGTTTAGCCACAAAGATGATCTCTGAAATGGGCTTGGCGAATAGGTATGTAAGTTTGGCTCAAGAGAAGAGCGGGAGTAGCTGAAGAGTATGGAAAAAGGATATCATAATGCATATAGCTAAGCACAACCCATACTCTATGTCTTAAATCTGTAAACCTCAAATAAAAAAATATTGATTATTTTTTTTAAATTCCAAAAACTAAATCAGTATTTTTTTAAACCATTTCTATCTCACCTAGCATGCTGAGGATCAAAAACCGCTGCCCTTTGAATAGTTCCCTTTGGTTTTCAACTTTTAGATAATATGGTTATACCGCCGATGCTCGGTCGCCAAAGCCTCTTAAGTTTTCTAGCCGGAGGTACCAAGTACCTACACGTAAGTTTGAGAGAAGGGTCGGATAGGATTTTTTCACACCTTACCTTTAATTATATTTACCAATCTTCATCACCTTTTTCCTCATGCTCTTGAGTTTTGCGTAAAAGGAAATTAAAATGTCAACTTATGAACTAGTGTACTTACTACAGATTATCATTTTTTTTTTGGAACACATTTTAAAAAATTTAGGTACAAATTTATAGATTAAATCTGCTAGGTTTCTAAAAGTAAATATACTGTTCTTCAATATGAACCTCTGGGCCTTATGGATGGAATGCTTTTCGTAAGCAAAGCATTAATAAGAATGATGTCTATTTCACTATAATAACTGCAGTAGACGTCCGTCGTAAAAAAACAGATAGCTGATTTCCTTGGTCAAACAAATAATAAAATATTGTCTTGAATATTTCATGTCCCAGTAGAAATTTCATAAGGCTGTCGTTAGGGATGTTTATATAGCGCGCCCACCCATTCCGCTACCGTGTACCTACCTTTGTTTGTCCTATCGCTAATAAAACATTCTTCGGCTGGGACAATAAAGCAATATTAACTATTTTATTCCGAAGTATCAGTTTTAATGCTTTATCTTGCTCATATACTTGTACCACACAACTCGTGCGCGGTACAAGGGACTGCAGGCGCAGGCTCAAAGGGTCAGTCAGCCGCCGAGGGGTATGTGCACACGTCAATCGTCGTCCGCGTCTTCGAAGGAGCCTCCTAGTAACGTCGTAGACCGAACTAGCTTCGGGTCTACGCGCTTATGACGACCGCGGAGTGTGGACTGACATACACACTCCGCGGTCGTCATAAGCGCGTAGATCCCGTGCTAGGGCGGGTCGATTTGCGTTTCTTCCAATATTGCTAACGTAATAGTTATATTTTAGTGCTAAATGCTGTTTAAAATAGGTATGCAAAATATTTTTCAATTTGAAGGATATCTTCTGTCTCCGAATTGAGCTCAAAGTTTCAAAAAATTGTTAAATTTATCATATTTTGAAGCAGGTATAAATAAATTAAAAATATATTAAACTTAATATTTTTTAAGATTGTATGTCATAAAAATGACGGAATAATCAGTTCTGTATGGTATAAAGCATGAAAATGCAATTTTAGATAGCAACAAAGTATATAGAGCGCCGCAAAAAAACCAGAGAAAATCTCATGAAATGAGAAAAGGGTTAAAAATACCATTTTTAGGTTATAGGATTAGAAAAAATGGTCAAAAATACAGATGAACAATAATAATTAAGAGAGTGTTAAAGGAAACTGATTCTAAATTGATGGAAAATTTGGAAAACCGAAACCGATAGAGATATCGATTACAGATTTCTTTTCAAAAATATCCAAGGAGTTTGACGATCTGTAAAATTGTCAAAGAAGCGTCACCAACTTTACGCAGAAATTTATCAAGAGAAGATTATGTCAAAGCTTAGAAAGCATCGAGTAAAAAAGATATCAAATCCAATTTATCAAAAACAATCACTCCAAAATAACATAATTTCATATAGTTACTTTACATAAAAAATGTAAAATTTTATTTATTATTTTTGTGTAATTAAATAAATAGAAGTATGTACTTGAATTATCTGAGGTGTAATAAAATAAAATGAATAAAAAAACAAAGCCGAAATCATTTTACTTGATTATTATAAAAATATCAGTTAGTATGGGATATTTTCGTCCCATACAAAACTTCAAGGTCGATTCGGAGACAGAAGATCTTATTTTTTTGTCATGAAATTTTGTAGATAGTTATAATACATCATAAGGCAACAAATTATCACTATTACATTAAGATTAGACGCACTTTTTTAACTTCCATACTAGAACGGCCCAGCCTACCGTGCACCCACCCTTAATAGGTAAAATTAATGTCGCAGGCAATGTTATCAATCAGTTATATTTCCAAATGTCCAACACAAATCACATTTCACAAGATTGTTCGTAGCCCTCCTGCCGTTCGGTACAATACTGAATACCAAAGACTTTACTTACTAGAGTTGGTACAATGAAAGGATCTTTGTGTGTTCCAAAACTGCTTCAAGTTTGAAGATCATAGAGGTGTTATTTTTGTATGTTAAGAATGCCTAAGAAAAATGTAGAGACAGAACGAAGGAAGAACGAAGTTAAAAGAGCTTAAAAGCCCAAGGTAAAGTTTAATAAGAAGGAAATTATAGATTAGGTATAGTCTTGTTTCAAGACCATGTTTTCAATTATAGTTCATCTTCTTTTTGAATATTAAAAACCACTTTTGAGATTTTGAAGACTTTCGAGAGAGTAATCTACGCCTTCTAATAGTTATGATATACAATTTGACATCCGTAAA
Source organism: Mystacides longicornis (assembly GCA_963576905.1). Lineage (NCBI taxonomy): Eukaryota > Metazoa > Arthropoda > Insecta > Trichoptera > Leptoceridae > Mystacides > Mystacides longicornis. The sequence goes on along the minus strand of OY756426.1, from coordinate 17,893,074 downwards.
CAAGTCCACCAGTTTCTCCAAATAGGTATCCAAGAATTTTGATATTCTAAATAATCTGTTGAAGATATTGTTTAAAAAAAGGTATTTAATGGAATAATAAGGTCGATCCCGCGACTATTAAGAGGTGCTCGAGCAAAGATGGACTAAAGAAACTTATCAAGGAATGGTTGCAGAAGTGTGGATTTATTTATAACTGATAGGTATATTTTATTTTACAAAATTACAATATAACACCATCAGCATGACATCGTTCGCCTTTGCGCTATATATATGTATATAATGCCTGTATATAATGTGTAAATAGTCATAATTTGTTAAGTGTTTGTATATTTTGTAACGATGTAAGTGATTCATTATTGTTATTTCGAATTTATAAGTGTGTATATGTATATAAGTGAACACGCCGACAAGTCTTCTGTCGAGACTTGGCGTGACACAATAGTGTAATTGTATATTATATGATATTTTCTTTAATAAAAAAAAAAAAAAATCACAACAATTTCTATAAAATTTAACTCCCATTAAAATGTTGAATTTCACGGCTCATTTCACCCAATTTGTATTCTTCGAATTGATCGATGTTGACTGTAACATTATTTCAACCAAATGTCAAAATTCTCGTAAAGGTTGCCAATTTCGCTTTTTGCAGCCAAGTTTAATTCATAGAGCGACACAAGCAAAACGTTTAATGAATTCAACAAAATTCTTAATGAAAATAATAAATGCTTGTGTTTTTAAAATAAGTTAATCATATCGGAGATCACTTTGACAAGTGTAATTTTAATAAAAAGATCGTCTCCACTTAAATTTCCTTCTCATGCAGGCGTCGCTCAAATTGATCGAACGAGTAGCGGCATTCATATCTATTATATTTTTGAAAAAAAACTGCTTGAAACGCACTGTTTATAACTATATTTAAAAGGATTCAAGTTTAGCGGAAACATCATAGAATCAAACACCGTCTTATAATATCGAAGAAAAAAACTGTTTTATAAATTTATTTCTGGTAATACTTTTAACCAAAATTCGACACAATATAAAACGAATATAAAACACAAGCGTGCCTCCAAATTTCTACAATATAGTATCACATCTAAGAATATGGTTAAATTCGTTTAATCTGGAATCGCTGGTTCTTAGTAAATATCATCAAGGAGACCTTTCAATGTGTGATTGAAAGGGGATTATAACCCGAAAACTGTCGACGTGAAAACTGTCCCAATCTGTCAATTACATTACGTACAACAAGTACTTGTTATGAAAAATTACATTGAGTATACTTCGGATGAATTTAGTGACAATCAAATTTTTAAACAAAACTTTATAGATATGTGAATAACAACTGTTTATATTCTACTCTGTGTTATTTCCATTTCTTTGCCACCGCTACCCTTCGCATAATAACGTCGATGTTCGACTACATTCATTTTTTCAGGTGTTTCAAGTGTTTCACTATCCAAGTGTTTCACTATCAATGCCTACATTTTTTTCTGAACTGGCAAGCAAGACGTTTCGAAACATTTCGTAAGGTACATACCTGCCATTGACAGAGCGTGCCTGATCTGCATCGACTTTGCGCCAAAGCTTTCAATTTGGTCCAGAGACGTTAAAACATTTGAATTACTGTCTTTTATCTTCTCATTTTCTTGCGGCTCATTAACTGATGGCCACAGTACACCAGTGTGCCGCGAAACATGATTCCTAAAATTGCTTACTGAATTATTTGAAATTACGTTTTGTTACATATAAGTTGGACCTATTGCTTGAAATATTAAGAATTTGATTTGAAATAGAACCTGAATATGTGTAAAGATCGAAATCAACCCGATTCAAACCCTCAATTTAGATATTTTCTACCTGCAACATCCTTCAACGAACTACGTTGTAACCTAAACGTAGGTAGATAATATATACAAGCTTGCAGAATTAAATATGTATAATTTCCTCAACTGGAATATCAAAGTATTAAAATATTTTAAAACGGGAAAGTCCAATATTTTACAAGCAAAATTGTATGAAATCTAACCTACACCTACACAACTGTACATATATCCATATTGAAAGTTTGTATTGAACAAGTCCGCATAATGGCTAAACTTTTAACTAGCTACAACGATCCTTTAATTCGAGAATAAAAATAAAACTTAATACAATAAAACGTTGATTCTTGCTACAAATTAACTTTTCAATTACTAGAAACCTTTCATCACTTCTGTAGGATAGAAATAATTATTCAGTAACTACCTATCATGGAAAACTGTTTCATTTGCAACTTGAAAGAGATTCTCCATTCATTGAATTCTATCAACTAGCGATAAATTATTCCAATTACATTCTAAATTGTAATGAATTGTATTTCTTAAACTTATTTGATCTGATGCTCCTTAAATCTTTGTATCTATTGGTTTCAATAAGACGTAGGCAAGTTTCTTATTTAATTGACTCAATGAAATATCGCAAGATAGAGTGTAAAAAAATTATCGAATTATGCTCCCATGTGGGGTTTTTTTAGGGGGTATTTATAGTTCTTTGGATTCAAATTGTCATATAGAAAAATTAGAATACTAGATATTATGATGTCACTAGAAAGTGATGAATCGTCTCAGAACTATATTATCGACAGCAAGATTTGCTGACTGTCATAGCATTAGATCAAGAATATTGGCATGGATCGGGCATATCGTAAGGGTGATCAGTGAGAGTTCGTTGCGAAGGAAAGGTTGCCTTCGAAAAACATTGTTCAAGATGCCAAAACTCTGTAAGAATTGACTGATTATTAGAAGTAAATAAGTAATTAAACTCAAATGGTAATCGCACATTTACGATCTAATGCTCATTTTTTTACAATAACGAACTTGTTTCTGAGCTTTTCCATAGAAAAATATGTTAGTTACCATAAAGGTTTTATAAGTAATCGTGAAACAGATTGTCACTTAAAAATTCAATGGCTTAGATGAAAAACCCTTTGGATTAGGTATTGAACTGTCCAGAAAGATACAGAAGATTTAAGAAAAGGTGATGATCGCAATCCAGTCACTCGAAATGAAAAAATACGACTTCATCATAATATAATGTTTTGACAGGGTCTTTTGTGTGTAGGTATGACACTTTGAAAGCTTTTCTTGTAATTAAAAAAAGACGTATTGTACAGTGACGCAGGCTGTTTCATTGAAAACGAGTATGGTTCACTGCTTCTTTCAGGAATAAATTAAAATAAAATTAAACCCGCCAGTCAATACGAGGCTGCGGTTTGAAGTGGCTCTGAACGCTTTACAATGTAATTTATGTATATTATGTAATGAGAAACTATGTATTAAACCATTTCTCTTTAGCAAACACTGATACGATCTTATAAGTTATGTACTTAAAATAAAAATTATGTTTATAAAAATAAATCGATCCATAAAGTACTTAACGCAAGTTATGTCCAATATCATAATATTGACTGGTATTCTCAAATTAACGTTCCAACTCAACGCAAGAAGCTCTTGCTTAGAACTTAATCGGTTGCCAGTAGTTACGTAACTAATATATTAGATAAACATTTTCAGAATACAGATATGTCAAAAGTCTCAATAAAAATTAAATACGACGCAACTCAATCGTCTGTTTTTCATTTCAGATTAATAGTCATTATCATTACATTAAAAAACAATAGGTCTAAAAAAGCTTTCATGCAACGATTAGGTATTACTTTTAACCAGGATTCGGGTAAGATTCTAAAAGAACACTATTGTAAAACCGGAAGTACCAAACGATAGGAAAGAATCTTAAAAATAGTTAAATTGTTGAAGTGGTTGGAGGCCCAGCGATTCGGTTACTTTCTCTCGGAAGGTCGTGAAACTTCGATCCCGATCGTCTTCATCTTTCGCAACACAAGCTTAGTACGGAGTGCGATATGGCAAAAGTAGCATAAAGTTTAAGTGGGGCCAGATTTTTTTGCAATAACGTAAAGACTCAATTTTATTCCAATATCAATTTTGGGAGAATGACATTCAGCTCTTTGACTTTTTATAAGGTAAAGATATTTGCAGTTTATAATGGGTTTATTTGATGAGAATGGCAATTGTCGTAAAGATATTTGCAGTTTATAATGGGTTTATTTGATGAGAATGGCAATTGTCGTCCGTAATGGAAAATTGATCTTATTCTACGGTGTAAAGGTTGTGATCAAATCGTAGGAAATCCACTTTGCTTCGCTCTATTAATGGTTATTCAAAGTGTCACACTCAGTGCCGATGTCGGCGCTGGAGTTATTATGGCAGAGTGGCTACGTACGTAGGGAAGTACTGCTGATGTCATTTAATAATGTGATATCCGGAACATACGAGTAGATTAACTTCCATTCTCGGCAACTATCAGAAAGCAGCATGGAAAAAATATCGTCAAACAGGTTGAAAATGAATAGGTATTTTTAATAAAACTATTATTATTTTAAATAAAACTCTGTTTATTTCACTTTTTAATTTATTTTGGCGGAGGCTTTTCGGTCACACGACCATCTTCAGTGCCACAAGTTTTAGTATTTGTGGCACTGAAGATGGTCGTGTGACCGAAAGGCCTCTGCCAATAAAATAAAAAAGTGACATAAACAGAGTTTTATTTAAAATAATAATAATTTTATTATAAGTAGGTAACCTACATACCTATTCAATATGGGATTTCACAAAGTTTCCGCCGAAAACATCAATAATTTGAAAAAATAATATTTTTTTGTATTTCATTCACACACATTTTTTGTGAAGCATTAGGACTCCAAGAGTCCTAGCCATGCTGCCTTATCCTTTAGACGTCGTATAATTTTCTGACCATTTAGAGGATTCTGTAGCGTCCCCTGCAGCCGTCTGGTATGGGGGGTAACTTTCTATGTAGAAAACACGTGTGAACAGTAACTGCGAGTAAAGTGCAGGTGTTAAGTTTAACCGTAATAAAGCGGGTTCTATTTTTTTTGGACTCACACATAGCATGAGTGGACACTCAACACTAATTCAAAATCGCTACTTAACGAACTGGAAACGTCAGAATTTTCTGAATCATTCACATTATGGAAGGTTTGGGCCGTGAAAGAGCGAAATCGGTAAAAATTAGATTCTAATTCATGAACAACTAGGTAACCTATCATTCAAGTTGATAATGATCAAGCTGCATAAGGTAACTTTGATTAATTATTTAAAATTTCTAAACCGGACTAGTCTTCTATTTTCTTGTGACTTATAAAAAAGTCAGATAATCCAGAATGGTTACGCGAAGTAATCCGAAAGGTTTGTGAAGGACCAGGCGCTTTATTAGGAAAAAGGAGCGATAGGGAGGGTTTGCCTCTGACACTCACCTTGTATTCCTGGAGACGCCAACTCTGGATCATGCGGCAGTTTTTGTGCACAAATTAGTCAAACAAAACAATAGCACGATAACAAACAACTCGATGTCACAATTATTAATCAACACAAAAAAACAATGCGAACGATGTTTTCAATATATTACGTTTCGACACTATGTTACCACGGCGAGGTACAATTTGCTACTGACTAGTGTCAGCGACATTGAGAAGAAGGGAGTTAGGTATAAGGGACAATTTTGACAATTAAGATTTTTGGATTTCAAGGAAAGCGTCCGGCGCAAACACAGACTTTTATTTCCTATTACCTATAACCTATTTCCCCAACAGAAAATCCGTTCCATACTAACTTTAATATTATATTTTATAATATTTGTTCGCCATTTATTCAACTTTTTATTAGTTATTCTGTTATCCGGAGCGGAGAAGAGTCCAATAGGTAAATCAAACATCGGAAGAATCTGTTCAGCCGATCACGAGTTATAAGTGTTCGCACTAACCCGACATTAATAATTAATTAAATTAAAAGAAAAACAATTCAGTTTTATTCGAATGGACAAATCCATAATGCAATGCACAAGTCTAGCTTCAATAAATAATTACTTTCAATACATTAAACAAATGACCGTATGCGGGTAGTCAGTGTTATATTCACAGTTTTAAATTTCCATTTCAAAGCGAAAATAGTAAAGTTAATGCGCTCGAATAAAATATCTGAACGGTCCTGTCACCACGACTGAGTGACCTCATCCAATTGCACTGCATATTATCATTTAACGACGGGGTTAAGTTTGAATTGGAAAATAGGCCAATCGCTGCTCACACAAAGACTAGAATTGCATCGAACCAACTCTAGAAGTAATTAACGATCTTATCTAACTGGAATAAGTTATTCCCAGCTAGCTATTATTAGTTGACTGTATTTTATGAATCTAAAAATCTATTGAAAACTAGGTTTCCCGATAGACGTTGTCCTGTAGTCCTTACTATGAACATTGATTTCAAATTTGTAGTTTATACAAAAATACGTTTAAAATAATTTTAAACGTATTTTTAAGTTTGAATGTCAAATAATTTTTTTCTGAAAGCTGGAAAGAAGTTTTATCAATAATCTGCGTGTTTGTCAAGTAAAATACAAATTGGTACATCAGGAGTATCAGTCGACGGCTTTCGTTTCGTTTGTACAGTGTACTGAAGGTCGTGGGCTCGAAACCCGGTGCCGACCATTTCCACTTTCACGACACAACCCTTTGGTAAATGTGAAATATGTCAAAAGTGTATTTGTGTTCATTCGAAGTGATCCCAGATTCATTTAAAAAAAAAGTCTCTGAAAACAGCTTTTAAGCCCTAGAAAAGGACGAAGGAGAAGAACTCGAAGTCCTCCACAAAACCTTCAAAATTCAAAATGAAAAGTCGTGAAACAAGTTTTATCCTTTGATATGGGAGTTGGGGTAATAATATACGAATGTGTTTGCATGAATGATGGCGTTAATGGATTTAAGATTGCAAAGAACGCAGTTTGTGTAAAAAATATGGGTTTCAGCTCACCTCAGCTGTGGCAACTGATATGGACATACAATGGTGTGATGCTTACACAGCTTGATAATACACAGTAGGTAGGCACATATCTACATGTCAACTCAGCGAGTTTATAAACCACATACATAATGGTGATGTGTAGAGGAAATAAGGTATTATCATAAAAGCCGAAATAGAGAATGTTATAAAATATCTTGATTTGCTCACGGAATTAAGAGACTTTTGGCCACAATTAAAGTAATCATACAGCTTATCATTTATGTTTTAAAGTTTTTCTGAGAATAAACGCACTAGTTATTCATACACGGGTAGGTGATTGAACTATTTTGCAACCAACAGTAGATGAACTGTTTTAGTCGGATGCCTAATTTCAAGTGAAAAAATCTTTGATAAGACTAGTTCCATATTTTGTTTTTCAAATGACTGACGTCTTAACGGTTAAGAACGAGTTTTATTATGTATATGTGTTAAATATTGTAGGTACATGTTTCTCATATAAAATTTTAGTACTTATCTTGAAATGAAACGATACAACATATTATTCATATATCCCTTACCGTAAGGGTGAAAAATGTAGGCCCGCTTTTCACGAGCACTCAATGGAGCGATGTCACTCTAAAATATGACCGTGAGTGGGGTATACCAAATGGATGATGAGGAGTCATAGGGTGAGTTAGATATCGTCCATTACTCCAAACGGCTTATCAATGGGGACCAACGTGGACGTAGGCCATGTCAGACGCGATTCTTGATCGTCAGTGTGGAAAATTTGGTCCAAATTGGTCTCATTTTGTCATCATTCTTCCACCGAGATAAAAGTTTGGCTGTTTTAAATTTATTCATAGCAAAATGCGTGTGTTGACGTAGTAATTTTTTTTTCAATGACTGAAAAAAAAATTCAAGTTATCAAAATCTGTCACAATGGATGACATCCATTTGCTCGTGAATGGCCGGCTTTGGGGAGTGCTCTATTTTTACAACTTTTGAAATAGCAGAAGATGACTTTTGTAACCCCTTCATGACTTTTGATTTAACTATTGAATATCGAACAGCATTTTTTTAATTGTTTTGGTAGGTATAGATATTATAAGAAAAAAAGATTTTTTCCCTTACAAAAAAAAAGATAGACGAGTTTAGAATAATATTCTTTTAAATAAATAAATAAATAGTTTTGTTCTAAAAGCTCATTCGAGCAGATAATATGATACCGTCTGGTGATATGTAAGCGTGATACAACATAATATAGAGTAAAAATAAAAGGGAATCGCTTAAAAGTGAGGATATTGCGTCATGAAGGCAACCGCTGCCTCCAACGGGAGCCGGCAACTCTTCAACTAACACCAGACGCACATCAAGCCGGGACGTGCCACTTGGAACGGTTTTATTGCAAAATTTTGAAGCACGGCGTTGAAAAAAGATCCATATGTTTTTTTGTCAAGATTTGTTATGCGTTACCGTTTATTTAAAGGTTTCTTGTGCTCAATAAAGAGGAACAATTTATTCTTTCTTTTGTGAACGTTTCAGAACGTGATATCGAAATTTTCTCACGCTCACGTCTATTTGGGAACCTGCTTGTGACTGTAAATTGCTGCTCGCGATGTCGTATCTTGGAGAAGATAAACACATTTTATTATACAGAGTAATTGCTTATTTGCAAAGAAAATTTGTCGATACTGAAGTTTTGCAAATTTTGTTCTTAAATATTTATATTTCAAGATGATTAAGGGGAAAATTTGATTGCTCAAAGATTGTCATATTTTCGGGATAATTATCTAAATACTACATCCAGCGACGTTAGTGACTTCAGCACAGTCTGCTAGCACTGTTTTTGGTACTGAGAATAACTATGTAATTCATAACATTAACATTAAATTTCCAGTGCTTAAATAACAGGTACCTATCTCCCTCACGCCTATTGTGCATATTTAGGTTGGTAAAATCGATGTCTCATTGATTTGATGAGCATTTCAAATCAAAGCAACCAACTCACGGATCACGCAAGATACCTATACAGCAAAATGCACTTACTGTCACTCCGTATCTATGCTTTATTGTGTAATAAAAAAAAACGTACACCCAGCCAGTGTTGGCAAACAAACTTTTAAGACAAGAAAATAATTAAATTAACTAATTGTTGAACATGCATACTTGGTGGAATTAATTTAAATAAAATTTAAATAAAACGATTTTTATCTCTTCCACAATTTATTTTGTCCAAAATAAATTGTGGAAGAGATAAAAATCGTTTTATTTAAATTTTATTTTAAGTAAATAATTGTCAAAAAAATGGTAGAATTGCTAGATTAGTTTTTACCAAAATAAAAAAGGTCATTTTATAAAAAAAACGATTTTAATATGATTATCTTCCAAAATAGGTAGATTTCCGAGTGAAATCGGTAGATACATGGGTATAGACAAAGTCCAAAATCGGTAGATCTACAGATAAATTGGTAGCTATTAATTGCACAACTGCACCCAGCTGATAGGTCAGCCTCTTCAGTTCATGTTGCGCGCTTGTCGCCCATCACCAAGCAATTTTAGGGCAACCTTTGGAGTCACTGCTTTTAAAAACACATTCTTTGGAGCCAGAAAGTAAGCCGGCTGAGTGTTTTTAAACAATTTTCTTCATTAGTTGCTTTGGTTCTTCAACCCCACTTTGCTGATATGTTTTAAGGAATGGTCCGAACGTACCTAGACGCACGCTTTGTATCTCTAGTGTAAAACGCCAATAAAATGGTCTATGATTTGCAGTTTTATGGATCTCAACCCATCTCTCATAATGGCTTCAAGTTTACTAATAAAAATCCTATTTGAGATAATATTACCATTCACCCTGTATAAAAAAAGGAATTATAAAACAGTCGCTAAAAAGCTAATTACGTATCACCGTGCATTCTTTTTTAAATCATTCTTATTGTGAATGTTTAATTTCACAAATTAGATTTTTGCTTACAAATGAAATATTATCATTTTTTCTCTATTTAAGAAGTAGTGGGTGTATATAAAGGAGAGTCTCACCATTGAGTGTCCTCGCCTTTATGAAATATGTGAAAGCAATGTTAAACGTTCCATCGCTTGTCGTCAGCAAACTAAATAATATGTACCTACCTACCCATCTCCCGGAAATATTTTTAAAGTCGAGAATGAATATGCATACGATATCTTTTTATTTGTTTTGTACTTTCGTGGGACATTTACACTTTAAAGGATATTTTTCTGAGAACATCTTTGAAGCATATCGTTGTAACATATTATATTTTATTATGTAAGTAAACTTCTCAGTTTTTGCTTTCGTTGACAATTTGAATACTCAAAATGTACTAATATTAAAAAATTAAAATCACAAGGGGATAGACAGGGGATCGCAAAGGTATTGGTAAGAGACAACTTTCTATGTTTTGCCACTGTGGCGTTTGGTAATATCTCGTTCATCCTGGAGTCTTCGAAATACAATCTACATACACGCATACATATATTGTCCATTTGTAATCTTTGTACAAATCCCTCAGATCTGCTTCGAAAGAACGAAAAACGGGGTGAGAGGGTCTTGCATGTCTTTGAGTATTATCTGCGAGGAAAAACAGCGCTCTTCCCATATTTACCTTACTTTACTTTACCTATCCACGTTCGTTCCCAAGGTGGAGCACGTGGTCGCCATTAGATCCCCCCATGCATTTTTGTCTTGTGCCAGCTGCTCCGCTTCCTCCCAGGTCAGTCCGATATGCTGCAGGTCAGGGGGCCGAGCCAAATGCACTAAAATAGCGATAACTTTGAAAGATCAAACGGATAACTTTGCAACGGAAAACGCGCAAAGTTTTCGAATTACCGAAGCCAACGTCGTTTTAATACCAAAACTTTGACACGGAGCGGCCTGACGTCAGAAGCACATTCCGACGCCAGAAAACGATGTTTTTCTATGGTTTATTTACGTAAAATGGCAACACTCATGCGCGGCGCATGTCAAAACGACGATCTACCTACGTATTTTGACGTATAATATTGTTATGTCAAACAACAATATTATTATTGTTGCAGAAGCCGACCACAATTATTATACTTAATTTCTTTTTTTTTTTTTTTTTTTGTGGAGGGGGAAATCCATCATGGACACCGCTAGGGTAGTGCCGGACTTCAACCGGCTAAAACCCCCTCTCGTCGTCTTTCAGCCGTGTTCCTGCCTTTTGGGCCTACCACGAGCTGAATGGTCATTATCAACATGCATTATCGCTGTTGCGCCTTCATTCGTCGCTCATCCTCCTCTTTTATCATCATCACCCCCTCTATATATTGGGCTAAGACATTCCAGTTTTCTGGGTTCCTCAGCATTTGGCTGATCAAGTTCTCAGGAGATAGACACTCCGTGATTCCCAGGCTTATTACGGCTTCGTGTCGCTCAGTCTCCCACCTCGTACAATGGAAGATCGTGTGCTCTGCGTCATCTGGTGATTCGCCGCAATATACGCAGTTATCTGAATCTGCCCGTGTTATTTTGTGCAAATATGAATAAAAGACACCATGGCCGCTCAGGCACTGGGTGAGCCTGAACGACACTACTCCGTGTTGCCTTTCGAGCCATGGTTTTATATGCTTAATGAGCCGGAATGTCCATCTTCCTTTCACTCCCCGTTCCCATTGCTGCTGCCATTGGTCCAGTGTCGCCATTCTTTCTATTTCCACTGTCGCCTCCTGATGATAATAGAGCTTGCTCCTCTCTTTTGCCATTAAGTCAATCGGGATCAGTCCTGCTATTACGAGTGCAGCTTCTGTTGATATTGTTTTATACGCACTGCATACTCTAAGTGCCATTATTCTCTGTGTGTTCAGAACCATATGCCTATATTTGTCAATATTCATAGCTTGTGCCCATATAGGTGCAGCGTATGTTACAACGGATTGTGTGGCCATTGCGAGAATTCTTCTTTTATTAGAGTTCGGACCCCTTACGTTTGGAAGTATCATGCAGAGAGCTCTAGTTACTTTATGAGATTTATCACACACTCTTTTGATATGGTTGCTCATTGTTAAACCTCTGTCTAAAGTGACTCCCAGGTATGTAACACTATTTGCCGGTCTTATAATGGTTCCTCCTATTGAGAAGCACATGTCATCAATGTTTCTCTTTCTATTTAGTATTATCGCTTCCGTCTTTTCAGGGGCCATCTCTAGGTGGTTTTTCCTCATCCATATATCTACAGCATGAAGTGTCGCATTTGCCTTCGCTATAACTTCTCTTTTTGTATGTCCTGTCACAGATACGGCAAGATCGTCAGCATAACATATAAGAGTAACCCCCTCAAGCATCCTTAGGCCCATGACACCATCGTACAGTATGTTCCACAAGGTCGGCCCCAGAACGGATCCCTGCGGAACACCTCCTGTTACTTTTAGTTTTTTCTTTCCATGCATTATAATATATCGATTAGTTAGGTAGCTCGCTAAGATAGTTCTGAGATAATCGCTGATGTCTTTTTCTTTGAGTTTTGCAACTATAAGAGGCCATGATGCAGTATTAAATGCGTTTTTGACATCAATTAGTATTAAACAGTTGATTTTATTTTCCCGTTTGGCCTGTTGGGCTAGACCAATCACCCGGTTTACAGCGTCGACTGTGGTTCTCCCCTGCCTAAAACCATACTGCCCATCACTGAAATCTCCCTTCTCTTTGATTTCATTGATGAGCCTTCTGTTGATTAGACTTTCAAATATTTTGGCCAATACGTTTATTAAGCATATTGGCCTGTACTTTGGTGGGTTAATTGGATTCTTTTTTGGTTTTTCTATCAGGACTAGTTTTGCAGTCTTCCATATTTCTGGGAAATTTCCCGTCCTTAACAGTCCATTGAAGAGGTTCCTGAAGTATTCCGCATTGTGTGCCATGACCTCCTTTATGACCTCAGGGGGAATGGAGTCAGGTCCAGGTGATTTCCCAGTTTTTATCTTCTTGACAGCCTCTGTGATTTCTTCCTCCCCAAAAACCACATCCTCCATAGTGGGTGTGTTGGCGGAACGTTCATTTTCCAATGTTATCTCATTTGTTGTAATGAATAATCTCATGGCGACCGTAGTCGTTTCGTTGAGTGTAAGATTCGTTTTCGGGTTGAGTGCCTTTAATTGGGATTTAACAATTTTGAAGGCGTCCCCATAAACATCAGAGTCCAAGTTTTTGCACAAGTCATCCCATGATTTTTTCTTCGCTATGGATATTTCCTTTTTTAAGGAACTCTTGGATATTTTGTAATCTTCCAGGAGCGATTCTCTATATTCTGTATTTTTGCATCTTTGGAAGATTCTACGTTTTCTTCTTACTTCAAATATTTGTTTTTGTACAGTAATGTTCCACCAGTAAGGTAATTTGTTATTTTCTTCACTTTTAAGTCTTGGTGTGCTTTCTTTGTAAGCTTGCCTAATTGCTTTTTCGCACTGAATTTCATTTATGCTCTTACCTCGTATTTGTTCCTTGAAGACTACATTCAGAATCTCATAGTCTGTTCTGCCGTACACGTATTTGTTTTTTACGTTTGGCGTGGTCGATGTAGCTTCCATAGTCGTGAATCTGTGATCACTCATTGATTCGTCGTCTAGAACTTCCCACGAGGGGCTGCATGTCATTGTTTTGTTGCAAATCATGGTAACGTCAATAAATGATTCTCCGTTGGGTCTTATACAAGTTGGCTTCAATCCATCATTCATGATGTTCATGTTCATCGCGTTTGCCCATTCTAGGAGCGATTTACCCTTTTTATTTTTAATGTTTCCACCCCAGGCTGGATGTCTCGCATTGAAGTCTCCTGTTATAATTATTTTTTTCTCCTTATCCAGTTGTTGCAGGTCTCTCTGTATATCTGCTAGATGATTTTCAAAATCCTCCGGAGTACACTTATTTGGGCTAACATATATATTGTACATCGCCCATTCTTCAGTTTCTACGCAGACGGAAGCGCTTAGCATCCTATAGCGCATTACTTTGTGTTTTTGGCTGTGGTTTAATATCATAGCTCCCCCATCGATACTTGCGTAATTGTTTGTGCCCTTGACTTTAGAGAGGTTTGGTTCACCAAACGCAATAAAGTCATAGTTGTTCTTTGACGCCACGACCGAGGCCATGTCGTGTGCGCTAACACTTCTGCCTGCGTTTATTTGAAGCATTCTGAGCATAGTTAATTAAGTTTATCTTTGCCTGCCTGTTTATCTTTGTTTGGTTTGTCTATTCTCCTACTTTTCCTCGCATCGCTCAGGGCTTTTTTGAAAGCTGAACACCTTCCATCCCCAGCTGCATGTCCCTCAGTTTCACATATTGGACAGAACGAGCCTTCTTTACATTCTTTTGATTGGTGGCCCTCTTTGGAGCAGTTGTGGCATATCCCAGTTCGGTCTTTGCCTTTGCAGTTTGATGACTTATGACCGTATTCCCAGCATTTGAAGCATTTTGTCAACTCTACTCTTTCTTTTAGTTGGCAAATGCTTAGGCCGATTCGGAGCTTCCGTTCATTAAGTAATCGTTTTGCATCTTTTTCTTCCATTGACACTGTTGCTATTTGGGATCCGTTTTTTGTGGGTCTTGGTGGCTTGACCGATAGTTGGTCATGAAATTTTACTTCGATTGTTTTCAGAATAGCTTCTTTGATCTCGTTTTCATCCGTTATTGTGTCTAGACCCGAGATGTGTATAATCTTGTTTTTCTTTTTGATAACTTTTAGACTTTTCTCACTTATTATTTTTTTCAGTACACCAGACATTTCTTCGGCATTATTCTTAATTCTCAGAAGGATTTGCCCGTTTCTTGTTTCTTTTACATTTGTTATTTGGTCTTTTTCTTCTTTTGTAAGTCCTTGTTTGATTTTTGAGAGGGTATCAGCGTATGTCTCCCTGCCAGTGTCTATTACTATTTTTTCGATAGTTTCGTTTCTCTTAATAGTAGTCAATTTTGTCGTGGTATATGGTAGTTTTAGAATCACATTTATGGTTGTATCGCAAAATACAAATTCCGACATCTTTTTGAGTATCTCGTTATCTAGTTTTGGCGATAAGGCGATTGTTAAGTGAAGGATTTTGCTTTCAATGGCCTTTTTCTTCATCTCTTTCAATATCGTGAATGCTTTTTCCAATGGGGTTTTGTTCTCTTCATGGTCAGGAGTGATGAGTAAAGAAATTTTTCTGACCTTCTCACGAGTCTCTTGAGCCATTCTGATAAAAGATCTTTGTTCCATATCTGTGCATTGTCCATATAGGAGTGGGATTACTTCTGCTTCGCTCAACTCAGGATACTTTCTGAGAATCTTTTTTTTAAACCACATGTTTTCCGAGTCTTCATTTTGACATTGGTAGTAAACATTTTCCGTGTCCACGCTTGTAATATCACCGGTATCGATTGTAACTCTTTTGTAGCATTCTTCTGTCCATTTCCTTTTAGTGCATTTAATGAACTCTTCGTATGAGATTTCAGTATACTCCTTATTAATTTCAGTTATTGCGTTCTGCATACACGTGGGGCATTCTTGGGAGTACCAACATTTGTCTTCCAGGCTTCGGAATCTTGTTTCCTGGTCTTGTTTGTACTTATCAAATTCCCGTTTAAGAGCAGTAAGTTCGTCCTTGTTAGTTTTCAGTTGTGAGGTCGCTTGGAACACAAGGCCTTGGATTTCTGCTGCATAATTTTTTATTTCCGTGTGCACAGTTCTATTTTTTTTGGTAAAAGTGCAAAGTTCGTTTACTTTTTTCGATAGTTCTTCGAGTCCAATATTCAGAGGTACAGTCTTGTATTGTTGAGGACTAGTTTTCTTGCGTCTTTTGTGTGCTCTTCTCTTTGGTGTTGCGGTCGATTGTTCATGATCTTCATCACTTTCTGAGCTCCTCATACCATCATCAATCTTTGTTTCTCCTACTTCTGCAAGTCGAAATTTGCCCTCCCCAGAATCCGAGGGGCAGCCCGAAGGAACTTCGGGGGGGGATTCTCCAACGCCGGAGGCGCTGGTACCCCCCTGGGGTAAGTCCATGTTTATTTGCGACATCATTGCACTTCTATGGTTTTGGTTCACGCCGAAGTATTTAATTTCCCCGGTACCTCACATTTCTGTGAGGCTTTCCCCTATCCACCACCTGGGGACGCGCCCGATGGGGGACCATCTACCCCACACGGGATACTTAATTTCTGATGTTATGGAGAGGTAAGTACATGATCTTTCTTATGGTATTACCTGTCTTATTTTTTGTGCAATTGTGTAATATTTTTATCGATATTTCAATTGGAACGGGCGACGAAAGAAAACATAACCTTAAGATATATTTTTAGATTGTTTATGCACTTAAGCCGTATTGACCATTATAATATATATTATATCGTACCGTAAAAAGTTTCTGATAAGTTTTGAGCATTGTGGAATCTTCCATGCACAGTTTTTATGTAAGAACATTCATAATAATTTATCTAAACCTCGCCATATTTACATTCGAATCACTAATTTCTGGCTCATTTCCTATGTGGCGTCGCTGCAAGTCGAATCAACGAGGATTACAAAGTTGTATATCATATATTATTCTTACTCAAAGCTAATTTATTTCCAGATGTGCTCTGATTGGAAGTTCCCGGGAAGGCGTTCACCATTAAAACATACAGGGGAGGCCTGGCGGGGCACCACGTCTTCTCAAATCCTAACACTCTAGAGAAGGTGTAAGCCATCTCATAATGGGCAGAATTGATGGCACTCATCCGGTAGATGAGACCTCATTGATCCAAGTATGTATACCTGTATCTGTCTATACTTTAACAATTATTATACCTGGTAGTAGCCATTAGACCAAAATTTCAACTCTATTGAATTTTTCACTATAAATATTACATTGGTATCTCTTGAAAATATATGTCCTAATACTATGTTAATTATACAATAACTTATATGTTTTCATAAAAAAATTAATCGCTTGATTCAATGTTTAAATTTCAAGCATCCTGGTAATCATCTCTTTTGCATATTTCAAAATGTCAAATTCAAAACGAATGATTAGTGAAACCGTAAACTAATGTTTTATGTCCAAGGATGCATGAGTAATTGGGTGACAGTTGACTGAACATTGTTATCGTCCATATATTGTACTCATCATAACTGTTGTCCGTTCATGCATTATAAATAAATGTCATTAATTCCATTCTTACAGACCAGGCTGCACTAGTGGGTACCCACCACCTTACATCGCAGAAGACTCCCCGAGCATCTCAAAGGGTCCCGTCTACTCCCGGAGCAGGAGCAACTACGAAGGAGCCCCCGTACTCCATCTCGCTTACTTCCGGGTCCTTATCTATCTCCAACCACATTTGTGTGATATTAGAACTAGAAAATGTCTATTTAAATTTCCTAATACAGTATTTTTTGGTTGCAAATGTTACTCTTGTGCGGCTTTTCTCCATTGTGAATTTGTAAATGTCTCTTTGTTTTCCCATCAGTGAAGATTTTATTGCTAATGACTTTCTTCATTATAAATTAGTAAATGCATTTTTATTGCAAGTATTACATTTGTATGGCTCTTCTCAGCTAATGTGGGTTTAGTATTTTATTCTTTTATAAATCACTCAATAACACTTACCCACCACGCATATCCCGAAGGGGGTAGGCAGAGAGCCCATGTCATTCGGGGTCGACCTCGTCTGCGTGCACCCATTCTTTCAGATTTATATATCCTTTTTGTCATTCTCTGTACATGCCCAAACCACCTTAATTTATTAACTTTCATTCTAGTCACTACGCTAACATCCACTCCATAATCCTTTCTAATATTCTCATTCGTCACCTTATCAATCAGTCTCTTTCCGCATATCCTACGCAGTGATCTCATTTCCACAGCATTCATTCCAACTTCCAGATTTTTTGTCCATGTCCATGTTTCACTCCCATACATCATGGATGGTATCAGGATTGCATTGTGCATCAGCTGTTTGGATTTAAGTGATACATTCTTATTTCCCATTAGAGTTCTTAGTGCACCGCCAACCCTTCTACCAGCCAGTTTCCTTCTTTCAATCTCCTTTACACACCTTCCATCTCTGCTAAATAGACTACTTAAATAAACATACTCATCCACTTGTTCCACACAACATTCAATAATTATTTTAATTCGCAAAGGCCTTGCCGTTATACAACCATTCTCATTCCCATAAATACTTAAACGTGAAAGTATTTATTACACTGAAGTTTGCTCGTATGACCAAAAACCTTTTGAAATAAAAATAATAAGTGAATTGCACAGTGTTTTGTAAAAAAATAAACCAACAATAAGATGGATTTAAAGTTATCACTTAAATATAGGTAAATTAATTGTTGATCTGCTGTGATGTGTAAGCAAATGCTCTTTTTTAATCCTGATTAATTAATTGACCATTCTATTTCAAATAATTTGTTGATTAAATTATGATGTTACTTCATTAAAAATTATAATGTACAACAATAGATCCCGTTTCGACCAATAAATTGTCAACAGGTTTTCAGGCACCAATATACAATACATTGGTATAATATAATTACAAAACATAATAGTAATTAATATCTTTTACTCCTAAGAATGATTATTAAATAAACATACTTGAATAAATTTAATGTGCATATTTTCATATTATCTGTTTGTAATTTTATAGGAAATTAAATGAAACATTTTTTCCAATTATGGTTTTAATTACATAATGAAAAATATACCTTCACTAAGAAATCTAGTGTTGAAAAGAATACAAGAACCTATGAATATTAAGAATGTTATATAGATAATAAACAAAATAAAAATAAACAATAGATGAGTACAACAGACTATGGTAGCCTAGTGGTATAAGCATGGACTTCAGATCACGAGGTTCCGGGTTCGATTCCCGGTCATATCACAGTTTTCAATGTGTTTTTTCACTTCAATTTCTACCCAAGGTTGGCCTGTATCAAATTGGATGGGATCGGATGAGTGAAAATGATGATCTTGGGCAGTAAGTTCCGATACTGACACCTTTGTATAGAAAAGTGTTAATTAATTTATTACCTACTAAATTTTATTTTGGGATTCTTTTTTTATTTAATATAAATGGATCTGAACACAAATACACTTTTGGCATCTTTCACATAAAGCAAAGCTTGTGTTCTGAAAGTGGAAATGGTCGGGATTCGAAGCCACGACCACACTATGCTTATAAATGTCGTCGACTGATACCACTGGTCTACCAACAACTTCTTTATATCCTTTCTTATAATATTGGCTTTCCACACATGACAAGAGGAACTGCAGTTTTGTGGCATTCTTGCCATAATAAGTTTTAGTTTCACTAGCCACATCAAAGATGCTAGGAGCCTCCTAATTCTGAGATGCATCTAAACGGGATTCTCAAGAAGCAGCTGTCATTGGTTTGATAATTATTTCTTCAACAGGTTACTTGCGTTTAGCCTTTTAATTTCTAAAAAAGGTAAACATAAATGAGATTGTAGGCGACTGCCTACTACAAAATTCTATTTTTTGTTTATGTCTAATATTTATGTTTTTTAGTTATCACAACATTTGTTCCTGAAACAATATTTTATAAAATGGCAATGTCAAGAAAGATGACAAATCGTAATTTTTGCTGAAACACCATAGGGTATA
The DNA here is from genome assembly GCA_963576905.1 of Mystacides longicornis. Classification (NCBI taxonomy): domain Eukaryota; kingdom Metazoa; phylum Arthropoda; class Insecta; order Trichoptera; family Leptoceridae; genus Mystacides; species Mystacides longicornis. The sequence goes on along the minus strand of OY756426.1, from coordinate 17,873,597 downwards.
TATAGGACCTCACCAAACATGGCCGACCACTTCCATTTCCGACCAGAGAAGAGCCGCACATAAATTAATTTGTCTTAATATCTTAATCCCGCGTAAATTCTTTTCAAGTGTAATATGAGCATTTTGTAACTTAGTTTTAAATATTATTTTTATAATATAGTGAATTTGTGTTTTGTTAAAACTGTGAGTATTTCTTATCTTCCTTCTATTTCAATCATCTTATCTCAGCCTCAGTACTATCTCAATCCACATAAGATACCTGGAGTTAGAGCTCCCCATTTACCAACTTTCCAGCCTCCCTGGTTAGTTCTCTCTAACTCCAAAAATAAAAGAAATATCATAAAGATTTGCTTATCACTGGGAACAGTTATTCTCCCTATACCAATAGGTCATGGTGGTGTCTTAATCAGCCACATCCTAGAACAACCACACACCAACCACACCTATAAATGGTGACCCGACGTTCGAACACCCTTCAATTATTTACCATAATTCATTTTTTTCCATACTTAGGTGACCCCGCGATTTTTTTCAAAAATTTTCTGCATATATGTACCACAATACTATTTTTTTCACATACATGGTAACAATTTTCATCCATCATCTGTAATTCTATTTCAACATCCAATCCTTTTTTATGCGACTTAAAATTATTTATCCTTTTTCATGCAACTTTAAATTGTCAATTATTCCTCCAAATCTCATTTTAACTTCTCCATAATATACTCTAGTTACACCCCAAAAATTCTTAAACCTTCTAGTTACAGTCACAATCTCATACGCAGACAACTTCAGTGGAAACAAAAACGTCAAAGCGCTGTGTTATTATTGTGCGTAATTAATTCTTGTCGCGATTTTATTACACACCAGCTATCATAGTGGTAATATTAATTTATTTGTATTTTGTAAACCTTTTGCCGTTGGACAAGCGACAGATGACCAATTGATCTCTCAATTTTATTTTAAATTTTAAACTCTTTCCTATATTTTTTATCTTTTTGCAAACAAATTGTTGTTTTGAATCATTCCAACATGGAAGCACAAAATGCCAAAGCTGACCAACCTAGTAATAGTTTGAATTTGTTTACAGAACGCATATCCATAAAAATTCCACCGATTTGGCAGAACAGTATAGAGTCGTGGTTTAAACTAATCGAAGAACAGTTCAAAATAGCAAACATCACGAGTGAGGAGCGCAAATTCTCACACATAGTATCAAACTTAGACCAGGCCACGTTCGACCAAGTATCAGATATAATTAACGCAGGTAACGAAACTTCTAATAAATATACACAATTAAAATCTGCTTTAATAGAGAGGTTAGGTACATCCCCAGACACTCGTAGAGAGAAATTATTCTCCGGTTTACAACTTGGAGATCAAAGCCCTAGTCATCTCCTACGTGAAATGATATGTTTAGCTTCTGATTTGAAAATTGATGATGACACATTAAAATATCTTTGGTTGCAACAGCTACCGAAAAACATACAAGCAATTTTGTTAATACAACAGGGCAAATTACAGGAACTAGCTAAGTCAGCCGACAGATTGTTTGATGTTTACAAATCAGGTGAAATTTCTTTAATTAAATCTCCTACACCTAATCACATCGAACAATTGCACTCAACGATTTCAAACTTAGAAAAGAAATTGGAAAAAATTCAACTTTCTGTAAACAATAATACTCTGTCCAATAAACATCGTAGTTATAGACATTTCAAAAATAAATTTTCACAACGCAATACTTTTTCTCAACCACATAGCAGTAATTATGTCCCGAATAGCAATTTCAACCGTAATTTTCCAAATTCTCAACCTTTTTATAATAGCAAAGCAAATAAAAATGTTCAAAACAAAAATCTACGTGGCACTTCTACAAATTTTAATGATGCGCAAAATAGAAATCATGGGTATTGTTTTTACCATACCAATTACGGCGGATCTGCCCGTAAATGCGTGCCACCATGTTCCTTTAAAAAGAACATGCATCCAAAAAACGAATAAACCGGTTCGTTACAGAGACGAACGAACCAGACTATCACAAACGTCTCTTTGTTTCAAATCTTGACGACGGAAAATCTTATCTAATAGATACCGGGTCAGAGTTATCCATACTCCCACGATTGTTCAACAAACGCGCACTGAGTAAGAATCCTCTAAAACTCTTTGCAGCGAACGAGACACCGATACAAACATACGGCATTACGAATATTTCTTTAAATTTAGGTTTCAAAGACCGACTCAATTTTAACTTTATTATTGCCGATATACCTAAAGCTATCATAGGCGCCGATTTCTTACATAAATTTAATTTACTGGTAGATGTAAGAAATAAACGATTAATTAACATTAGCACAGGTGAAAATATAAAAGCTTTCACTTCACATTTAAATGAAATAAGTTCGTATCAACTGTCACTTATAGATAAAAATAACAAGTTTCATAAAATTTTAGCTAACTTTCCAGAGTTGATTAACATCAACAAGCCTTACAGTGAATGTAAGCATAGCACCGTCCACCACATCGAGACAAAAGGCAGGCCCATCTCGAGCAAACCTAGACGACTTGCGCCAGATATCCTGAAGCAAGTAAAACTGGAGTTTGACTCAATGGTAGATCAGGGAATTTGTCGATTGTCCAATAGCGAATGGTCAACCCCGCTCATTTGCGTCAAAAAGTCCGATAATAGTATACGTCCTTGCGGTGACTACAGACGTCTAAATTCAATCACGATACCAGATAAATACGCTATACCTCACATCCATGACATCACAAATGATCTTCATAATTGTAAAATATTTTCCAAAGTAGATTTACAGAAGGCCTACTACCAGATACCAGTCGCAGAGGAAGACATCAAGAAAACTGCCATTACCACGCCATTCGGTAACTACGAATTTTTGCGAATGCCTTTCGGATTATCTAATGCATGCCAAACTTTTATGCGCCATCTAAATGAAATTACAAAAGGTTTGGATGGAATTCATTCTTATGTAGACGACATTTTAATAGCATCGCCTGATGAAGCCACCCACGAAGCACATTTGAAAGCACTTTTTCAACGCTTACAAGACAAAGGTATGACTATTAATCCATCAAAATGCGAATTCGGTAAAAATTCTGTGAAATTTCTAGGATACCACATATCAGCAGACGGGATCGGAGCATGCCCAGAAAAAATTCAAGCCATGGCAGACATCAGCAAGCCTAAAACAGTTCAGGACTTGCGGCGTTTTATTGCAACAGCAAATTTCTACAGACGATTCATCCCGAACATGGCGAAGATGCTGGTTCGACTCAACGATTATTTAAAGGGTGCAAAAAAGAACGACAAGCGACCCATAACCTGGAACGAGGTAACAGAAATGGATTTTGAAGAGGTAAAACAAGCTTTGATTAATTCAGTTAGACTAAGCTTCCCCGATAACAACAAAGAATTATCTTTGTGGACTGATGCATCCGATTTTGCTCTCGGAGCAGTCTTGCAACAGAAATTACCAAGCGGTGATTATCAACCCTTAGGTTTTTTCTCCAAAAAGCTTAACCAAGCACAACAAGCATACAGCACGTATGACAGGGAAATACTTGCTATATACGAAGGTATCAAACACTTCAAACATCACTTGGAAGCCAGAAATTTTACAATCTATACTGACCATAAACCTATAACTTTCGCCTTCACAAAAAAATCATCTTCAAAGGAAACCCCAAGACAGCAACGCCATCTAGATTTTATTGGTCAATATTCAACTGACATCAGGCATATAAAGGGCGAGTCAAATATAGTTGCTGACACTTTATCAAGGGTAGAACAAATTGATATAGATAAAAATATACCTCTGGAGGAAATTGCCCATGAACAGCGACAAGATAAGGAACTGCAAGACATTTTTCAAAATAATTTATATTCACTTAATTTAATAAAGTCAAATTTTCAAGGATTACAGATAATTTTCGACAACCACAACGGAAACTTGAGGCCATACATTCCGAAGAGTTTACAAAGAAGATTTTTCAACCAAATACATAACCTCAGTCATGCAGGTACACAGGCTACATTAAAAACCATCACCCAGCGTGGAGTATGGAAAGATATGAGGAAGGACATAAAACAATGGACAAAAACATGTATCAAATGTCAACAGTCTAAGGTAAACAAACATACACGTACACCTTTAACAACTATCTCATTGCCCCAAGCTAAGTTTACCACGATCAACATAGACATTATTGGCCCAATGGTTGTATCTGAAGACATGCGCTATTGCCTTACGATGATAGACAGGTTCACAAGATGGACAGAAGTCATCCCACTGTCTAACATAACATCCCAAACAATTGTGAGAGCAGTGTTCGATCACTGGATAGCTCGTTTTGGTGTTCCCCAAACGTTAATAACAGACCAGGGACGACAGTTCATGTCTACAGATTTTAAAACTTTTTGTATCCAGATGGGAATCAAACATCAAACCACCACAGCTTTTCACCCCCAAAGCAACGGTTTAATTGAGAGATACCACAGAATTTTGAAGACTGCATTCAAAACCCATTACCCGACTCCTTGGACACGAGCTCTACCGACCATCTTATTAGGCCTACGAAATTTGGTTAGAGAGGAATGTGAATATTCAGTTGCAGAAATGTTGTATGGACAGAATTTACGATTGCCATGTGATTTATTCCAGGAAAATACTGACATAATCGACCCCACTTTATACACTCACCAATTACAAATATTTTTTAACAATATCAAGCCAAAACCCATATCACATCATAACAAGGAAAACATTTTTATACATCCAGAACTCAAAACATGTACTCATTTGTTTTTGCGAAATGACTTAATTTATAAACCGCTCAAACCAAATTATAACGGACCATACCCAGTTATTTCCAGAACAGACAAGACAGCCACTTTGCTAATCAAAGGAGAACAGAAGGTAGTGTCACTCGACAGATGCAAACCAGCTTTTTTACATTCCGAGGACTACAACCCGTCAAGAGTACCACACACAACAACCAGATATGGGAGGAGAGTATTTAATCCAGATCAGAATTGAAACCTACGGTTTAAATTCTTAGGAAGGGGCTGATGTAGGCGACTGCCTACTACAAAATTCTATTTTTTGTTTATGTCTAATATTTATGTTTTTTAGTTATCACAACATTTGTTCCTGAAACAATATTTTATAAAATGGCAATGTCAAGAAAGATGACAAATCGTAATTTTTGCTGAAACACCATAGGGTATATATAGGACCTCACCAAACATGGCCGACCACTTCCATTTCCGACCAGAGAAGAGCCGCACATAAATTAATTTGTCTTAATATCTTAATCCCGCGTAAATTCTTTTCAAGTGTAATATGAGCATTTTGTAACTTAGTTTTAAATATTATTTTTATAATATAGTGAATTTGTGTTTTGTTAAAACTGTGAGTATTTCTTATCTTCCTTCTATTTCAATCATCTTATCTCAGCCTCAGTACTATCTCAATCCACATAAGATACCTGGAGTTAGAGCTCCCCATTTACCAACTTTCCAGCCTCCCTGGTTAGTTCTCTCTAACTCCAAAAATAAAAGAAATATCATAAAGATTTGTTTATCACTGGGAACAGTTATTCTCCCTATACCAATAGGTCATGGTGGTGTCTTAATCAGCCACATCCTAGAACAACCACACACCAACCACACCTATAAGATCATGGTAATATTGTCAATGGTAAAAATAAACTTTATTAAATAGTAAAAATCATACCATTTTCCTCTGTGGTAGAAGGATAGGATATTTGAATGTGATGTGACATCAAACTATTTTAACCGTCTGCATCAGTGGTACGCATTACTACCATTTTAGTTTGCAACGCTTTTATTCTGTTTACAGTGCATGTTTTTATGATCCTCATGTCACTATCGCGGATCTACAATTTGAAGAGCATATATTATTATTAATGAGATAAACATTTTCAATTGTTATTGTTTTTACATTTGTATGTAAAATAATAAATACCATTTGAACATTGATGGAGTGTGTGTCCCTTCCTATTAAAATACAAATGTTAATTTCTAGCGCGTCACACAGTATTAATATGGGTGCAGTCGATGCATCTCGCAGTCGAAACCTGAAAGAATTCAGAATCTTGATGTATTGGAGATAAAGACAGTTGTTTCTCTATGCTCACCACATTATATTACCATGCTCAATTGTGGTTGACAACGAAACACTCTAGTTTTTGATTTTTGTTCTGTCGAGTCGTAGAGAACGGAACACACTTCACCAGCATTTTACGACAGCTCAAATGCTCCCATCACTTCTTCAAAAACCTACTCACCCTCCTCTGGGGATGTTATGAGAAAGCTCCACAATTTTTAGAGTAAGAACAATCCAAATCCAAACTCCCATAAGACCCCACTTAGGGGCATAGGGAGGCAACAAGAGCTCTTCATTGCGCTCGATCTTGCGCAACGTTAATGACCTCCTCCCACACCATGTCCAGATTCCTCAGCTCTGCTTCGAAGGAGCGGAACACAGTATGAGAGGGTCTTCCTCGTCCTCGGGACCCTGATGGGAGGAAGAACAGCGCTCTCCTCCGCCAACTGTCATTCGGCATCCTTAACACATGTCCCATCCAAGTCCATCTCCTCCACATAATAGTAGAGGTGATTGGATCACGCTGGGTGCGCCGGCGTATAGCGTCGTTCGTGATGCGGTGGTACCATCTTATACCCAAAATTCTCTTGAGGCACTTCGTTTCGAATGCAGATACTTTTTGTGCCTGGGCTTTGGTCAGGTCAACCTGCTATAATTATACATTTAATTCAAGTACTTACAGAGTAAGAACAACCTGAAATTAATTATTAACAGATTACTTTGAGAAGGTGATTAGTAGTCATTAAAAAAGTAGATTCATTAAAAAAACCACGGCAACTTTTATACATATTTTTTACAATGTGCATAAAGATGAATATGAAAAATGAATATGAATAAATATGAAAAACAAATTTAAAAACTATTAATGTGTGGATTTAAGTTTAAACGTGAAATAGTGCATTTTTTTGTGGCATGAGTAGGATACAAATTTAATACACAAATCATTGAAAAAAAGCATATTTTTATCTACAAATATTAATAAAATAACCCAAACATGATATAATTATACATTTAATTCAATTACTTACATTCTTTGTAATAAAAAAAGTTTTTGTTGACACTTGTCGATATTAACTTTGTATGCAACAGCGGCAATTTCTATAACGCGCATCTAACCTATAAATTGTCGGTGCCAGTGACGTTTGATCTTTGAACGGTAGGTGAAAACTTTGTCAAAAGTGTTACTTGGCTGCGAACGTTGAGGGCGTCGTCACGCGTTTCATAGAAAAAAATACCTATCCGGCCACCGGTACGGACTAACGCGCAGCGACTTTCGAATTTAAATGCTTTGGCTGCGAACTTTGCGCAACGTCACTTTCAAACTTTGGTAACCATGGGAACAAAGATCTACCGATCCGTTGGGACGCCATTTTAATGCACTTAACTTAGGCCCCAGTGGTGTAGGCTCGTACAATGGTAAGGCACGGTCTTCCTCTTGTGCCACCCGGATTGTAAAATATGCTGCCTTGCCTTACGGAGGACGTGCCCGAGCCAACTCAGTCTGCGATTAAGGATGACTGAAGTTACGTAGGGCTGTAGTGTTATTTATTTTCTCGGGCAGAGTCATTGCATACAAAATCATACCACCTGATTTCCAAAATTTGTCGCAGGAATCTGTTTCCTTTGCTGAGACTCGCAGCCGTATAACAGAATTGGCATAATACATGCGTTCAAAATGCGACATTTGGTTTTGGTAGAGAAATCGTTGGATCTCCAAATCTTTGTCATGCCACTGAATGAAGAGTTGGCTTAGTCTATTTTTATAGAGAGCTCTTTTTCGATATGAGAGCTTTTTTTCGCTACAGAGCTCATTTTCGCTTCACATATTTACGCAAAAAAAAACTTTTTAATGCTTGCGTTTTCCCAGTTCCCATGCAAACAGCTGCATTGTTCAAGATCATGCGCAAACTGGCAGTACCTACCACAAATGATAGTTGAGAGGGATTTTCTGAAGAGGTTTTTCCTTTATAAGACAGAAAAAACGTATGTATAGGAGAGAGGACCAGGTTTTTCGATGTGGTGGAGAGGGTTGCCACTCTGAAATGGGGACTGGGGATAAAAAAAATCGGCAAGCTACAACAGGCCAGATGGTTGGATGACATCGCCTAGATTGCATGCTGTACGGCTGTAGGCTGGATCAGGGATGCTCAGGACAGAGATGATTGAAAAAAGAAAGGGGGAAGCGTATTTTCAGAGGTTTATCTTTATTTATTTCTAGTAAAATATACGACTTGCTATTACATCAAAGAATGGGAACAGGTATCAACCTGATCATCTAATCATCAGATTAAGAAAAAGTATAATTTTACTTCCTCCGTAATACACTAAAAATAATATTAATAAACCTATTAGTTAAAATTAATAAGCTGGTACAGAGAACGTGCTACGAAGCGCAACATCGATATAGTATGGATGAATCTAAAAAGGCATGGGAGATAAATTTTTGAAGAATTCGTAACAAATCATTTAGAATTTCTGCACATTTTTTCCTTCAACTTTTAATTTCATTTGAAGGTACATAAAGCACTATGAAATAAACCTTTCAAAAAAAAAACCAGAACAACAGATGCACTGTTTAAAAATCATTGTGTAAGTGGCTAGGTAAATTTATTGTGCGTGGATGGGTTATAAAAATAGAAAATGGATTTCTCTAAAAATATATATCCGTCATTCAATCTATTTTTACTCTGCTGATGCTTCAATAAAGTCTTACCTTATTGTACCCAGTTTGAATAATTATATGAAAATAAAAAGAGGTGGAAAAATAAAGAGAGAGATTTTAAAAATTAAACAATTTAAATAGATATGTAAATAAGATGTCGGCGCTGACGTATGATGAACGAATAAAACCAACTCTTAACATTTGAGTATTTTGCTGTAAGCATTTATTTCGGAAGAAAATTTTAAAATAACTTATTTGATTCAAATTCTTGTGTTTCTAATATACACAATTAGTGTGTTTCCACTAATTGTGTATATTAGAAACACAATTGTTTACGTAATTGTTCATATGTGTACAGACCCTTAATCAAAGCAAATAGGGTTGCAAAAAGAAAAGTTCGAAGACATTCCCATAGCGATATGGTGATTAATATGTATCTTCAACACGTTTCTTAATGGAAAAAATAACAACTAATTACTCTAATAATAGTCATGACGATTTTTAAATGGTACAAACCACTACGGGCTTACGACCGTCTTCTACTGTTGTTTCGAAGGCTGGCTTAGTGTGATCACTTTACGTTAACAACGTTCGCCATTAGGTGGTAATGTTTGCCTCCGAAACTCTTAATCATGAGAATTCTCAACATGTCGAAAAATCTCATGAATGAAACAAGTAGAAATTTAATAATTAATGAAATGTTTCTTAATCATCTCCCTTTTGAAAGTTTTAACAAACTCTAATGAGTACGATTTATACAATCACACATTTTAGTAAAGAAAACTGGTCCATCCAAACTGAAAAAAGATGTGCTTTATTCTTTCTTTCCTAGCGTCTTTTTGTTTAGGTCAATATTCTTCGGTGTTGGAATGGGGTAGTTTGTGTAATGTGTATGTCTAGGCATCTGTATGTATTAATTTTAATTAAATTTACCTAACCAAAAAACTCGCCGTGGGGTTGCCGGCTAAGAACCTCTGCTCTTTTTGCTGGTTTTTTCGAGCATCCTGTAAGTGGCAGGAAATCGAATAATCAGATCGGGACCGTGAGGTTGACCACCTCACGTCCTTAAACTTCAAATGGTCAGAAAAAGCACAAGAGCCTCGGATGCCTTCGAGTGCAATGGAGAGCTCTTGATGCCTCCTTATGCTCCTGAGTGGGGCTTAGGCCTCCCGCATTGTGGGTTGGTTTGGGGGGATCCGCGGCGGGTTTGATTTGGGTGGGGCCGGCTTTTCGGTTTGATTGCTTTGATCGAGCTGGGGGGGTCGGGTTTGCCGCGGATTGGTCTCCTCCGGACTGGCTTGCGTAGAGTGGGGGACCTTAACGGGAGTATGTATGTATGTATGTAACTAAAAAAATGGAAAGGATTTGACTCTGGTATGGGATATGGGACACATACCTATTGATATTCTATCATACTTAAGTTACCTTTCCAAAACACGAGTTCTTACTCAAGTTGGAAAGCAATCATTCAATGATTTGAATTGCCTTTTTTTGTAAATTGTAAATTGCCTTAATTTGTAAACTTTTTTCTTCTGTGAAATATTTTTTTTTTATAATTATTATATTCTCATCTAACAGATCATGATGGTATTAATGTAATAGTTTGAAATGGATTTCATCATATAGTGGATGTTTATTGAATTTTATCAACCTTAGGTCCATTCGGACACTTGGAATCGTCATTTGAACATCATTTTCAATAAAAAATAATGTTTAAAAAAGACAAAACCAAGAAGCATAGACATAGAAATATACTTACATGGAAAATAATAATGATTAGTTTATACAGAAGCAGAAAACAGTCAACAGAACATGATACAATAGAAATGCTGGTTGCAGTGTAAAGAGCTCCGATCAAAATTTTGTCAGGTAGTCTAGAAAACTATTTATTTTCACGCAAAACACGAGTAAGTATTTGAAATAAACAAAACCCTTCAAACGTTTAAACACAACTGGAATAGAATTTCCTCTTCAGAAATAATCGTCTAGATTAATAAGTTACTAAATGCTGAAGTTGTTTAAAGATATGATTTTTATTATTTAATTGATCCATTAAAATTTTAAAGCTTTGAAGGCATCTCCCTCGAGAGTAGATTGTCACAATATTCAAAAAAAAGAAAAATAAATTTTAATTATTTTTATTTTAACCTGTAATATCACAGAATAAATAGTTGAATGTAACATGTCAATATTGAACAAAGTAAAATATATTTTGTCTTAAAATAAAAAGAAGTAGGCATAATTTGAAGAAAGGGATGAAATGGAAAACTCGGAACAAAATTAAGAGGGTCGTAATAAATTATGGTTTTCTTTTTAATTATGTCATCCGGTTTTCGTAATTACCTCCATTACATACCAGAGAATTTTTCGATCATTTTAATTACAAGGAAGGGAATTACAGAAGTTGGACGAAGTTTCACAATCACATAAATATGTTTCGTCATGTATTTCAACCGATAATGCAATAGCTATTGCATGCAACAAGTAAAGTATAATGTAATAAACTAAAACAACTGTTTGTTAATTTTTTTATGTCATATCTGTTTTAGACGCCACTGCACATAAAGTAAGACCAATGTGTAAATCAAATGCATGCTAAATTTCTCTGATATTGAAATCTCAGATATGTACATTAAATTGCTCGGAATGGAATTGTGAATTGAAGTTTTTTTATTTGCAGCGACACGTTATGTATCTAAAATAATTTATATAAAAAAAATATAAGTACTTTTTCCTTGGTGTATATATACGGAATAATTAAATTTTTAATAATTTTAATAATTTGAAAATAATTTGAGACATTTTAAATATTTATTTATTTTATTGATTCAGAATAAACACCTAGTAGCATTACCTTTTTACCAATAGGTATAAGATATCAAAACTGATGATTGTAAGAATTGTCAAAGTATAATTAAAATAACCTCCATTTCTATTAGCAATCTGTTATATAAAAAATTCACTGAATTAATAAAAAATAATTAAAATAAAACTTTGGCTATAAGTTTAATCCAAATGCACCCAACCATCGGTCGGGACGATAAGTGAAGCGGCAAAAAGCTTTCCGAATCGCTTTAGAATTATATTTGAGCACTGAATTACTTTGCATATAAAATCACATAAACTAGAATCGGCTGCTTCGAATACCAATCTACCTACCTCCTTTCTGCTTTTACATTATTGGAATCAACGATATCGTCTTAATTCTCCTTTTAAATAAGTATCAAAATAGAATTTATTTTAAGTGAACTTTGCGCAGCGATAAAAATTATTGTGAAATTACCTATCTATTCACGCTCTGAACTCCTGATACGAATAATTATTATAACAACATTAACAAGATACGAAAAACGTCGGCGTTTAGTGTCGACATGAAAAATAATACAGACTGTTTGATGAGTGTGTGTTGCCCATTCTCCTGTATGAGTCCTGGCACCTGTGTTTGCATTTGGCGATCGACTACAAACGAACTTTACGCCAATGGGTCAATTTGGTAGACAAAACCACATAATGACAGTTCATTAGAAACGATATTTCGATTTCGCTTCCATGACGTCACGATTTCTTTCGACGCTCAACGACGCCATACATTTTGTACGTTATTCGTAGACAAACACATTTATTTTGACACTTTGGCGAAATCTTCGACAAATCGCCGCCATCTTTGTAAGGATTAGAATTCTTTGTAGAAAAATAATATGTTGTTTTTCAGCATTCGAGACATATTTCTTAAATTATTTTAAATTAAAAATATATAATAATATTTTAATTATATTTTATACCTCAATTTATCGACGTTTTCATTTTTCGTTTCATCTTATCGCCACGGCGATATAGAAAAGAAGTGTGCTTGTCTACGAAACCGTACTTCGTTATCGAAGAATTCGCCTTGGCGATTCGAATTTACGATTCGCTTTCTAATGTGTTTTGTCTAGGCCCACTGACCAAAGCCCAGGTACAAGAAGTATCTGCGTTTGAAACGAAGTGCCTCAAACGTGAACTAGTAAACTATGTTAATAAAGTATGTTTTTCCATTTAAAGTGTACCTATATTTTATACTATTCATTAAATACTATAAATAAAACACATATTATTGTTTTTACAATTTTTTTTTCACATAGCACTACTTAATATGTTCCAAAAAGATTTCAACAATTTCACATACACACCTCGCCGAAATTCATATTGCGAAATATCCGGTACCACATACATACTTGTTCGCGATAACTTCCGACACGAGGCCTCCCGAACACCACAAACGGGTCTTATTGATTCACCTTTTATTTCTTCCCCGTCTATTCAGCGACCCTATTTGTTGGCGAGTGTCTCGATATCTTGAAGCAAAATTACTAGCGATAAAATACAAATATTTTTTTACTATTGCTTCCCATATTGAGGTTGATAAAAAAAAGAAACATCTCGAGTAAACATTGAATATCGGAAATTCGGCAATGACGTTGAAAACGGACAAATGTTTTGAAAATATCATATTATTGTGTTTGGTGTGTGTACTGTGTACGTCAAATATAATGGTAGATAAACATGGACGACAATGGCATGTATTCTGTCACAGTTGAAAGGTTACCAGATACGGCCAACTTTCAGAATATAATATTTTTAGTTTTTTTTTTCGATGTCAGGGACGTTGTAAATGTCTTTTATTATAATATTTTACATATATTTGGTAAGGTATTTATTCGGAACTCGAAGAGATCATCAATCCCTAATAGATTATTTCATCACCCTTTTTAAGCTCAGCTCTGCTTCGAAGGAGCGGAACACAGTGTGAGAGGGTCTTCCTCGTCTTCGGGACCCTGATAGGAGGAAGAACAGGGCTCTCCTCGGCCAGCTGTCATTCGGCATCCTTAACACATGTTCGCACACTTTATGTAAATTATATGCCTTTTGGTTGCGTGATTGAGGTAATGAGGTAAAAATAATAAGAAAATTGACAGCTTATTTAAAAATAGAACATTAAGAAATTTAAAATTTAAATCAAAATGAAATTTTAGTAATTAGGTACCTACAAAAGGAAGAAGGCAGTATGAAACAAAATAAAAATAAAACGAGTCTTGTAAAGTATCGGGGACTTTTGCTCATTAAAAGTGCATTTATTGAACAAGAGCAACAAACTTTAAAAAACCCTTCAAAGTAGTCTTCTTGGTGATGTATTCAATTCTCCCAGCGCTTCTGCCACTCTTTAAAACATTTCTGGGTCGTATTCTGTCTTTCTGGTGCATTTTCAGCATAGGAAATATCCAGAAATTCCGGATTAATCACCAGTGGTCACTATTAAGGTTTACTGTTTGCACTGTCCAGCGTGTATTGCGCAATTTCAAGACAAAGTTGTTTTTGCTCCATTGTCAGCAACTTTGGAACAAATTTTGCGGACACTGTTCTCATTTTCAAATCCTCGGTTAAAATCGAATGAATTGATCCAATGCTGACTCCAATGTCTTCTGCTAGTTCTCTGACTGTAAGACGACGGTTCTCAGTTTGCACTTGTTCAATAACATTCTCATTCCGGCTTATCAATGGCCTGTCTGAACGCCATTCACTTTCCACTGACGTTTTTGAATCGATTGTACCGCTCTTTTATTCGAGTACTGCTCATGGCAGACTTTTGAAAAGCCTGTTGAATCTTGCGAATTGTCAAACTTTTGGCAAAATTTAATGCGGAAACGATGCTCAAGTCATTTTATAACTTGATAATAACCGCCGAGCACAACAGACAGGTCTATACTATTAGGCTGACTGCCGGCGACTGAAGATTTTTCATGACGCGGAACAGCGTGCATGGTAGTCCCCTCCTAAGCTGGGCCGCCAGCGCTTCATTTGTTTACGCGGGAGGACAGAAGGTCCGATACTTTTTGAAAAGCGGTGTAGTTTTATCCCAAAAGTTAAATCACTCGATTCCGGGTGGTCTATTGACTCCTTTCAGAGACTTTCGGAGACTCGTTTCATTGACTATCACCAAGCACCTTCTGCCCAAAACATCGAAGATCCAAAAAGTATGAATACAACCTACAACTATGTATTTTGTAACAATGTTTGTTGAAATACTTAAGTAAAGCATTTAACAAAAGCATAGCTCAAACGTATCGTGCAGGAGAGGATTCCAGTGCAGAGTACTGTGAAGTAACTCAAATGGTTTTTTATTCTTACTATATTGCCAATCTAGGCTAACTTAAGTTAATTAAACGCATAAATTAACATATGATTTGCACAATGCAGATTCTCTCTCGCTTATTATACATATGAGATATTTTTTAATTTAGTAAAAGGTCCAACATTTATTTAAAAATCTGAAAGGGTAAGAGGCTTTTAAATCGGCTTAGATTTTACGTGGCACAAGTTTAAAACCAAACATTGGGAAATGTGGTGTAGTACGCGCGTAGGTATAACGTAATTAAGTGTTTTATGATTCCGTGCGACTTTGGCTTCCTGCCACATATCATTAGTTTCAGCACGATGTTACGCTCTTTGTTTTCACGCGATAAAAATTTGTAAAATATGTTAGGATATATTACTTGTTTTATTTATTTTGTCCAAAAACGCTTTAATGTTATCGCTGTGGATACATATTGCGATAATGTGAGAAAGGGAGGCAAAAATCGTTTCTGGACAAAACAGAATCAAACAAAACAATACCTAGAGACTAAAACTATAAGGCTAAACAATAAAAATACAATTCAGATATAGAAAAATATCAAACACGACAATATAATATAAAAATACAAAATAGATTACGAAAAATTAAAGACAAAACAAAATAGGAAAAAAATAGAAACAACAAAAAATCTATTTAGATAAAACAAAATAAAATTCAACAAATCAGAACAACGCTAAACTAAAAATAACGACAAAATAATAAAACAATAAAAAAACAAGATATGACACACATTAACTATTACAAAAAAGAAAATACTTTGTATATATAATACCCTGTGTTTGATTTCATAAGCATATTATGTCCTACAGGATTTAAGAAGACTATGAACCAGAAGAATTTTTAATGTCAGAACCTAGAACCATCTTAATACTTACGTTCGCTCGACAGGGGATGGGAAGATGTATAATATACCTACAACTTATGTAATCTAGAACCGCACATCAAATGCGTTGAAGGTGTACATATTATGTACTAATGCCGCGAGTAATACAATAGGGATGATTCGGATGCCGCCAACTAAGTTTAATCTCAAGTAGCAACCGTTATAAATCAATGAAGATCAACCGAGTTCTCAAGCTTTGATAAGATCAGCCGTACTATTTTTCATCAAACTGACTAAGAACACATCTTTAACATAAAAGAAAGTCGAGTTAATGCGAGCACTACTTGTTCCGCGCATCTTTCTTGTTTTTTAAAGAACGTTATCTTGACAAAAGCGAAACAAGAGCAAGCGAAATTGGCATTTTTCGTCACGGCTTTTCATAAAGATGAACCTAAACTCAGCAAAAGTGAAAAAAAATATATTATCTTTTACACCGAGAAAAGATTGTATCGCAAAAGAGGGAGTTGGTTCTGTGTATTCTGTTCATGCTATTTTAATTGATATTTTTTGGAATTTGTGAAACGTATTTAACTTGGCCGTGGGGTTGCCGGCTAAGAGTAGCACCTCTGCTCTTTTTGCTGGTTCTTCGAGCATCCGGTAAGAGGCAGAAAATCTAAAAATCAGATCAGGACCGTGAGATTAGCCATCTCACGTCCTTAAACCCCAAAAGGTCGGCAAAGGCACAAGAAATAAGTCTCGGATGCCTGGGTGCCATCAGCGGAGTTCAGACAGGTGGTGTCCACCCTATAAAGGCGCATGATTCAGCGCAATGGAGAGCTCTTGTGCTTCCCCATGCTCCTTAGTGGGGCTTAGGCCCCCTGTATTGCGGGTTGGTTTGGGGAGAGGGGTCCGCGGCGGGCTTGATTTGGGTGGGGCCGACTTTTTGGTTTGGTTGCTTTGATCAGACTAGGGGGTTGGTTTCGTTCGGGTCGAGTACGCTGCGGAATGGTCTCCTCCGGGCTGGCTTGTGGTGTGCGGGGGGCCTCAAGGGAGAATGTATGTATTTAACTTCGAGAAACCAAAGTAAAAATTGCAACATTCTTGGGTGATCGGACGACAAGCGGTAGGTTCAACGTTTTATGCCCATAATAAAATAAATAATCAAGAATGCACGCTTTTTTTCAATTTTAAATACTCAAATTTATATGACTACAAATAAATTTTAAGCATTACGAATTTAAAAAAAGTGGAGCGTTGATTTGTCGCAATTTTTTTAATCATAAGAAGTATTTAAAAAAAATAACATTTTCTTAAGGATCATAATAGTGTTAAAATAATCTTCATGGATGAACTCTAGTAAGCCGATAATAACGAATCGAGCTGAACCTATCTTCCTAGGATCCAGCTTATTCAACGTTTATGTTACGTAAGCTGTGTTTAATTTATTAAGAGTAACTAATGAGGGTTTATGCTGTAAATAACCCTTTAAAATTTAACCTGACCTGCGCCAGACTTGAGTACTCTACTGGCGCGCTGAGATAATCTCCCTGACATGGGTCCCACACACTTCTCAAGATTTTATTCCATAAATAATTAAGAAACTAAAGCTCGTTTTGCAATTTCGCTTTTATTGTTGGCCAACCGCAAGTCCTGCTCTATTTAATTCAGACAAAATAAGGGTCTTCTTAAATTGTTAATCATTTTCATTTGCGACCAACAGGCTTAATCTTTACTCCATTTTAATATCTAAAATTCCATAACTAACTGATGTGTTGTTATGTAGTAAATTTAATTTTGGTCGAATTTTTTGGTATACCTACATAGAATTCAATCAGTAGACCTAGAAAAATTGCATTTGACGATCGACTACAAACGAATTCTTCGACAATGTAGAGTAGGAAGAAATTTATCTATCTACTTTTTATATTTTTATATAAGTGTCTTTGTTTGGTTTAAATAATTGTTTATACATATGTTCCAGTGGACAGGTAATTTTATGTTGCTGTTTAGTGATTTACACCATAAAAAATGGCTTGACCTGAGGGGTAACTCTTGAAACTCAATCCCTGATCTCAATGTCGACCTTCAATACCTAGAATTTATAAAAAACCTACGTGAAACTATTTTAATGCAAAGCAAACAAAATCTAAGTGTGATAATGACATGGTAATTAAGGTTGAAATTGAATCGGTATTGTGGTTGATTGCAAGATCCTGGAGAATAATAAGAAGAAGGAGAAAAAGTCACTCAATTACAATCTTTGAATTTGACCAATGAAATATAATACAGTTATGAGATTCCGTAGTCATAAGATATACCTAGTGAGGAACAACCTAATAAGTCGTCTGCCTTATAAAACTTATTTCCGTAAATTTCATCTGATACAACTGGGATGATAATTATTTGGGAGCAAAAAAGTACCTACATAGGATTTAAAAAATAAGAGAGAAAGATTTACGATTTAATATATCAATTTATAATTGTTAGATAAAAACATTTTCATTAGAACCTTTTAGAAAAACCGTCTTCACTCCTCATATTGTAATTTCGTAGTTTGACTAAAATATTCATAAAAATACTCCTAAACCTACAATTTACAAGGTATTCGCCAAAAAATGTTTTTAATTTAAACAGAAATGTTTATTTTTATCGGAATAAATTTGATCTTTTTTACTCGGGGTTAGTCATAAACAGGTTATCCGGCCTGAAGGGGGCGAATGTCGCGTGTATTTCAGCAGAGCGGCGGCGCGCACCGGATCGTGTGGTCGTGTTTATTTCGACGTCTCTTTGAATATACACGGTATTAAATTTTATTAATTTCATAATCACGGCGCGAAAATTTCGAATTGATAAATAAACTTTGAACATTGAAATAAATATATAATCAACTATAATGGTTCTTAAACTGTGACTTGATATATTAATACGGATGGCTTTATAAATTGTTTGTTTGTGTTTTATAGTTCTGAAACATAATAAATAAAAAGTTGTTTGAGTGAAAGGAAATGTGTTAGGAATAAAACATTATTTTTTGGCTTCTTGGTAAGTAAAAATTTAAGAGTTTTTTGAAAATGTTTGTTTTTTAGCAACTTTTGTTGATCGATTTCTATGAAGTAAACCACGTTGCGTAACATTGTGTGTTTGAAAGTTTTATGCAACCGCTGTAGCAAGTAGGGCAAAACACTTTCAATGGCATCACACAAATATTTTGAGTAACACGATCAAAAATCTTTTAATGTATTATAATACATTCAATAATGACTATTTGATAATATTTGTTTACACAAGTAAAACATACATTTCTATGCAAAATTTTAATTTATATTTAGAGAATGAATGATACCTACTGTTTTTAAAGAAGATAAGAAACTTTGTAAGGAAAACTGGACTATAATAATTACTATCGAAAACTTTGATACACTTACTCTATCGTTCGGCTAGAATCTGGGGTTAGGTCCAGAGTTTGGGTTCATGAAAGTTTTTTGAATCTGCTTCGCTGTTTTGTAGTGTTTTTAGAAGCAAACTCGTCAATATTTACACCATCATAATTAATATGTAGGTGGTGAATGTGAGTGAATCACTTAGCATAAAAATATAATCTACCCTTTAAGTTATTTATAGGTTCCACGGTTTCTTTTACTTTCGAAGTTTCTTTTTCTTTAACAGCTAAGCCGAACTTATGTATTCAACTTGGATAGAACACCGACCCCGGGACAGTCCTAAAGTGAAAAGTTGTGAATTCAACTGGGAATTGTAGATCTCTGAACAAAAAAGTAACTTTAAAAAATAAAACTTTTTCTCATACTTACATTAGGTATATTTTATTGATTCCTCCTTGCATACAGCATGTAAGTTCGCAACAGATTAAATAGAGTAAACTTAACCAGTACAAAGATGAAATAATTATGAAAATGTTTGCCGTTTTGGCTAGCATACATCTTCGTATTGATAAAATATTCTGCCTCTGCAGTGAGCGGGAAGCATAGTTTAATATTTTTCTTGTTTCTGTGATTTGTCCGTTACTCCCAGTGATGGTAGACTACTTCGGAAAACTTGGCCTTGTCTTGCGCTGGTCGAATGTAACTACGTCTCTATAGTTCAGATGCCGGTCTACTGTAGCTTCTAGCAAGCCATGATGTTTCTCTCCTTACATTTGATGGTAAAAGCAAAAGTTGTGTCTTCCAGACGTTGAATACTGTTTTTTTAATGAAATACAAATGGGATAAAAATAATAGAAATCTTTCGGTAGTTAATTCACAACATAAAAGTATCTAAAATAAAGCGGTTCCCAAAACAAAAGATAACTAAAATAAAAGATATATTTTCTTAAACAACGACCAAGTACAATAAAGAAAAATATTTCATATCGTCGTTTTTTTATAATTTAAACACAGCTCATATCACTCACCTCAAAGCTTTTATTAAAATTATTCAATATTTGTATTCTCAAGGCCTCTCTTTGAAAACACAAATAATTTTTAAACACTCGAAATTAATGATGTTACGATTTTGTAATCCCGATCTGAAGGCTTGATTACCCCCCCCCCCCCCCCTTTGGGGCAGGTTGAATCTCTTCCCTTATTATTGGTTCTATAGATAAGAAGAAAGGAATTGTTTACTCGGCGTCGACAAGGAGGGAACCGCAAATTTATGCGAGATGTTGACATTAAAGGTTCTCTGGAAATTGGAGCGGGGCTGGTTTTATTGCCATAGAAACAGACTCGCTTGTCAGCACTATTTATTGTGATGTGTGCGACTAATGAAACTCATGAACGGCTTAAACGGTACGTTTTTCCCTTCTTTTAAGCTCGCTTCTGTATCAAAAGAAACCACTTAAATAAGAAATTTGAAATTTAAGAGTATTTTACATGATAAAAACTGTTTATTTTTTATGCTTGTATGTATTTTTGCGACCTTAATCTAAACCGACCTTATCCAGACGTCAAGCTCGCCAGGTACGCTTACGAAAAAATCAGTGCAGATTTACAAGTGAATTCAGTTGGGTCTGACGTATTAATATGGGTATTATTCAAAGGGGGTGCAACATAATTTTCTTTTTGATGCACATTAACCTCTATTTTAATTGATTGAGGAGAGTATTGAGTCACTGGAAATGTCCAGGCGGGTGGTACTTAGGGCGGGTCGATTTGCGTTTCTGCCAATATTGCTAACCTAATAGTTATATTTTAGTGCTAAATACCGTTTAAAATAGGTATGCAAAATATTTTTAAATTTGAAAGATATCTTCTGTCTCCGAATTGAGCTCAAAAGTTCAAAAATTGTTAAATATATCGTATTTTGAAGCAGGTATAAATAAATTAAAAACATCTTTAACCTAATATTTTTTAAGATTGTATGTCATAAAAATGACGGAATAATCAGTTCTGTATGGTATAAAGCATGAAAATGCAATTTTAGATAGCAACAAAGTATATAAAGCGCCGCGAAAAACCAGAGAAAATCTCATGAGATGAGAAAAGGGTTAAAAACTCCAGTATTGTATTTTGATGGCCGTAAAGCCAAAGTTTTAGACTAGTGATTAGAAAAAGTGGTCAAAAATATAGATAAACATTAATTAAGAGAGTGTTAAAGGAAACTGATTCTAAATTGATGGAAAATGTGGAAAACCAAAACCGATAGAGAGATCGATTACAGATTTCTTTTCAAATAGCAATATTTCATTTGATCTTTTACTTGTCGTCTGATGTGATGAAAAAAAATGTAGGTAAATACCGGAAAACATGATTGAATAATTAGTTTGCAGGAGAAAAGACTAATAAAACCATTAGAATGTTTTTTTTGCTTATTTCAAATTACAAGTAATCCCAATTGAATAAGTCGCCGGTAATCTAGAAAAAAAAATATTAATAAGTAACAATTATTTAGGTTTTTGTATAACATGTTGATATGCTTCCTCAAATCATCATACGCATTCTGACCAAATTGGAAAACAACTGAAAAAAAAACAATTGATATGTTCCAGGTGATTACAACAGAAACTACTATTTTATCATTTCAAGATCTACGAAAAGATCAATTATATTTATTCCAAATTGGCACAGGCATACCAACAGGAACATTTTCTAATGATTTAGGCAATTGAGCTCCAGAAAAAATGTTCCATATTAGATCGCTAAACTAAGCTTTCTGCGGATTCTGCGACTGCGTTTCTTTCAGAAAGTTTGATGACCTTAACTTATCTTTAATGTTAATGTTTGTGCACCAACATACCTCGCAACTGATCCCGTTACCTATGGAAGTTTAATTTCTTATCCATATATTTATCAGATGATCAAATCTGTTATATAAACTGTAATTACTAAAGGAAAAAGCTGTTTCGCTCAAAATACACTATGTAGTAAGAAAATGAACCGCTCGCCGGATAGTGAAAGCTCGAATCACCCGAAAACATGCACCTTTGATCATTGAAGTACCGAAAGTAAATTTTAAAGCATCCTTTTACAAGAACTACGTTATAGACAGACAGCAAAATGTAACAGAAACACCAATCGACAAGTATCCGACGAAAATCTTACGGCATTCATTACACACAATGGCGAAAATGAATAAATACAGTTTCCTGAATTTTCCTTGTCATATCCAAGGAGTTTAAGGATCTGTGAAATTGTCAAAGAAGCCTCACTAACTTTACGCAGAAATTTATCAAGAGAAGTTTATGTAAAAGCTTAGAAAGCAACGAGTAAAAGAGATATCAAACCCAATTTATCAAAAACAATGACTGCAAAATAACATAATTTCATAAAATTACTTTACATAAAAAATATAAAAGTTTTATTTATTATTTTTGTGTAATTAAATAAATAGAAGTATGTACTTGAATTATCTGTGGTATTATAAAAAAAATGAATAAAAAAACAAGGCCGTAATCATTTTACATGACTACTATAAAAAGATCAGTTAGTATGGGATATTTTTGTCCCATAGAAAACTTCAAAGTCGATTCGGAGACAGAAGATCTTATTTTTTTGTCATGAAATTTTGTAGATAGTTATAATACATCACAAGACAACAAATTATCACTATTACATTAAGTTTAGAAGCACTTTTTTAACTTCCATACTAGAACGGCCCACCCTAAAAAAAAGGTACATATGAGTTTGTAACGGGTTTTCCTTTACGTTACTTTACGAAGATAAAATGAAGGTGATACTGTTATGCTACCAATGCTCAGCCGCCAGAGCCTAGAAAATTATCTATCGGAGGGTACCAAGTGCAGGTGATGTTATAATTTGGGAGTGCTGCTTATCTTAATCACAATACATGATGGATGGAAAATGGTTTGACATTCGAGATTTTATGTATTTATATATGAGACCAATAGAACACTGAACAGCACAATTATTTGTGTTGTTATAACACAATCATCGAATCTTCTATGCTCCAATAACAGGTATCTATCGCATATCTCCAATAACAGCGTTTATGATAAGTTAGGTAGGTACAATCAAGGTATATAATTTTATGAGATCATCTCTCTTTCTTTGGGTCCTTTTTCAGCTTCCCTACTTAAGGGTGTAGAAATGTTGAAGTCATCTCTTGTGTTTCTCCAAAGACCTCCTTTTCTCACTATGTAAAATCAGCTATAATTTCCTATACCTCTTTATTTATTAGATACACCAACAGAACACTGAATAACACAATAAAAAATCATGAAACAAACACATAGATTTTCCATTGCTCCAATAAGAGGTATCCACCGCATAGCAATATAATATATGACCCTGATGCGAGGAAAAACAGCATTATTTTATTCAAAACGTTTATTATCATATTTTTATACGAATGCAACCCTTACGATTTAACAATTTTGGTGAAAAATGACCACACCATCGAATGGAATATAAATCATTCTAAATGAAATCTTTTATCCTACGAACAGATGTCTATGTTCGATACTCCACTTCTCTTATTGATACCATTCGGCATGCTTTTATATTAAACCAATTCCTTCTGACCTATTTCAATGTCAGAAATTCAAATATTCTCTGTGACATTTCTGTGACTTCCTACATTTCTCCGAGGCTTATTTATTTTCATTTATTATTTTTATTCGTAGGTACGTCAGAGGCAATAGGCTTCTATTACTTGTGTCAGATATTCTATTTTATCTCAGAACGGAAATACTACATAGTATGAAACTGTTATCGCAAAATCTATTGGTGAAAAAATCTCTCTTCGTTCGTTCCAATGACGATACTTCAAATATCGTTTTATGTTGATAGTTTTGTGATAGTTTTGTTGGGACAATCGATGCCATTTATTTCTATTCGTTCATTTTTTTTCAAAAGGTTATTCCCACTGGTAAAGATGCTGTAAAAAAGGTCAAACTATAATGAAATTGTTGCATACTGTGTGGTAACCAGCGAAAAGAGAATAGCTTAATTTTTATCCCAACGTATATATTTAGCTTTTTAAGGAACCAATTGAGAACTCGTGGCAGATTTTTTTGGCTTAGGTACAAGCAAAAGTGGTGTTGCTTTCTTTTTGCATTTGACTTAACGATAGGTAAAAACTTCTTCAGTAAAAAGTTCTTAGTGGGAGTATTGTTCACAAATGCACTCTTTGACTCTTTTACAAAAAGCTACTAAAAGCTTATGCCGTGAAAGAGAAAGATGTTCGGTATCTAAGATCGAACCAATAATATTATTATTAATATTATTCAAAAAATTGTCCTCAGCATCACAAACTTTCGAGATTCTTAGTTGTCCCAATAAAATGCCTTCAAAGTTCACTTTCCTTGAATTCCACCTTCCAGAAAATTTTCCTCAAAACCCTGATTGATGTACGCAACGACTTCGAAGCTTTAATTATCGATCAACGAATTGAATTTTTTATT
Source organism: Mystacides longicornis (assembly GCA_963576905.1). Classification (NCBI taxonomy): domain Eukaryota; kingdom Metazoa; phylum Arthropoda; class Insecta; order Trichoptera; family Leptoceridae; genus Mystacides; species Mystacides longicornis. The sequence goes on along the minus strand of OY756426.1, from coordinate 17,848,931 downwards.
CATAATTATATACTAAAGTTATTAGTTTGGGTTTTTCGATAAGTATTTGATTTTATGTCGTATCTGACGAATGAGAAAAAAAACATGAAAGTATAATATGTTTGAAAATCTTGAAATGAACAAAAGCGTACCTACACGATTTCAAGGGCAATTGCATATCAAAGATTTATGGAAATTTGATTTCAAAGAGTTTTCCTTTTGGAAATATTTAGATACTCAGTTTTCTCAACAAAGGTATTTGTCTTGGAAACGCCTACGGTTACTGCTCTACAGACGACTTATGTGATGTTGAAAATAATTATTATTGAATTCATGAATCTTGTTTATAAATTTTGGAATGAGAATGTGGTGAAATCTACATGTTTTTCTTAGAGAATCATAATGTTGAAAAAAATATAGATTGTATTGAAATTTTTGCTCTTTGATTTTTCAAAATGTTTGGTGTAAGATGTTTACCAAATACGCTTACGTAGGATTATTTTTGTTTTTATTTTTTTTATTAAACAAATATACAAACAGTGATTCAAAAAAAATATTACACAAAGTAGTATGGACAACAAAATCACCAGTTAAATATACGCATATAAACATTAACAGCGAGTAGGTAAGAAGTAAGACAAACAATAGAAAAAAGACTTATGTAACAATATGTACAGGCTCGGCTGGAGATAATGTTATGAAGGCTAAGGATGAGGGATAGGAATAAAGGACATGGAAGGGGCAAGGAAGAAGCAAGAGGACAAAAGAATTATGATTATTAGAGGGCAATATATTATCTAAAATATGCATACCAACAATTACAGAGGAATAACAGCCAATCGAGAGTGCGATTAGCATCAACCACCACTGACAAGTTCCCAGTAACAACGGGAGTTCGTCAGGGCTGCGTATTGGACCCTTCCTTTTCGTGATACTCATGGATTTTATTCTAAGGCTATCTACTTTGAATGACGAGGGAATTCGGTTGCAGTCGGACACACGACTATGTGACCTGGAATACGCTGATGACGCGGTTCTAATAGAATCAAATGTGGCTGATCTTGCCTCTTCGTTGGGATGTCTTCAGCTGCAATCGGCCGCCGTGGACTTAAATATAAATGTAGCCAAAATGGTTTGTATGAAAAATGGTAGTGTTACAGACGCAGACATGCGGCTTTCATTGAACAACCGACCCATAGACGATGTTCAGTACTTCAAGTACCTTGGTGCCCACATAGAAGAAATTGGCACCATGCAAAGAGAACTCTCTGTGCGTTTAGCACTGGCTGGAGCGGCGTTCAGCAAGCTTGGGAAGGTTTGGAGGTCTAATGCCTTCAGCATCAAAACTAAGGTCCGACTATACAATGCCTGTGTCCTACCGGTCCTTCTCTATGGCTGTGAATCTTGGCACCCAACTTGCGCTCAAAAACACCCGCATAGCAGGATTCGAGAGCAAGTGCCTCAGAAGAATGCTGGGCATACGTTGGAATGATTATGTGCTGAGCACAGTTGTCAGAGACCTAACAGGCCAACCACTGGTCACTACTACTATAAGATCCCGCCGATTGATCTGGCTAGGTCACGTACTCAGGAAGCCTACAGAGGACATAACCCGTCTTAGTCTCAACTACCATCCAGAAGGCAACCGAAGACGCGGTAGGCCCCTCCAAACAATTAAAAGGCTCTACGAAGCTGACCTTCAGGCCGTTGGTGTTGACTGGGGTGCGGCTGCTGGAATCGTAGGTGACTGGACCGCATGGCGAGGACTTGTGGAGTACATATGCTCCAACTAGGGAGCGGACATGGATAAAGAAAGAAGAAATTTGTTCACCAGTCAACCAAACATAACCCTCTACCCTAATGACTTATACAAGCCCTATACACTCCACCTCTACACAAACTCTGTAGAGTTTTATGAGAGAGGAAGAAATTGTTAATATATGAATATTTAATAATGAATATAATAATTATTGTAAGAATTTAATTGAATAAAATAAAATAAAAAAAATACCGTCGAAACAAGGACGGACCCAACGTGAACTAAACGAGTACTCAAAAAAGCTGAATTAGAGAGGTCCAGACCTATTCTAGGCATAACTCTTTCTGCTCATTCCCACTTGTCGTTCGTCAGACGAGTAAGTATTGTGCTCAAATGATCTAATACAAACGGAGGCAACGACATCCAAAAAAGGCCGGATTCGTTACGAAAAACAGTGGGAACGGGCTGATAGAGATAGAATATGCTATGTATATGAAAATCCGCAGAACCTGTGAAAAAGGTGACGCCGACGTTGTTAGATAAAAGGCGAAATCTATTTTACAGAATGGTCCCTGAAAGACTGCCTATACAGAGGGACGTACATCTCCCAACTGAATAAAAAAAACTGCAAATTAAGCAAATCTAATTTAAATTTAGAATAAAAAAAAAAGATTTTTTTAACTCATACAAAAAATCTTGGCTTCTTTATGTATTCCTGAAAAACAAAGAATGTTGTGTAAAATCTTAATACCCGCCTTGTGTTGTAAATCATGATGATGTAAACACACGTGGCATTGCCATCTGCACGACTTTAATATGTGGGTGAGCTGCACGCCAAGCAATTGCACTAACGACATGCATGAAGATAATAGGAATATTTCCTCCTCGGTGTTTGAGGGTCTACCTACGGCACTGTGTACGGAATACCACCGTGTACCAACCTGTGGTTCCTTCGTCTCTATTAAATTCGGGTGGTGTTTATATGGTAAACTGCTTCTCCGGATATCAACGTACGGTAATATAATATTAAATACACATCATTGGATTTCTCCTCTTAATGATTTATCGCCTTGAGAAAGAATTGTTTTGTATTTAAGTTTGTACGAAAGCTTATCTTATAATCTTATAATATAAATGAAAGTCGGGTTAGTGCAAACACTTATAACTCGAGATCTGCTCAACAGATTCTTCCTATGTTTGATTTATTGGATTCTTCTCCGCTCCGGATAACATCAGAATAACTAATAAAAAGCTGATAAAATGGATTATAAATATTATAAAATATAATATTAAAGTTACTGTGGAACGGATTTCTTGCGACGCCAGCGCCATCTATTAAATTTCCTTAACAACACAATTTTTATTTACCTGACAACCAGAGTTTCAAAACACTGGCACGCAGATTATTGACACAATTTCTTTCAAGCTTTCAAAAATAATTTTTTTAACATTCAAAATTATTTTAAACGTATTTTTGTATAAATTACCTACAAATTCGAAATCAATATTCATAGTAAGGACTACGGTACAACGTCTGTCGAGGAAGCTAGTCTTATATATAAAAATGGAGAGCTATTTCCCGATGTCATCGCATCACGCCTAAACGGATGGACCGATTTTGCTTATTCTTTTTTGGTCGTATATGCTTTTATCAGGAGAAGGTTGTTTTCATAGATTTTTTTTTTTTGGAAAATTGCGTGGAATAGAAAATTAAATATAACTCTAAGTAGATAACATTTTTACTACTTTAAAATATAATTTTTATTCCAAATGTGAATTTCTCAAATTGGCGTTAGATAAGAACTTAATTTACTTAGTAACATGTTAACAAAGATTGATTTCAAAATGTATGTAGGTGCCTACGCTATTATTTATTTATTTATTATAGTTCAACGCGACATTGTCGCTTTTACACAAAGATAAAAACATTTACTAATAAAATACATACATAATATTATGCACTTACAAAAACAAAACAATTAGAAAAAAACATTAAGGGTGCGTTCACACCATAGGTTTGATCTCGGTCCCATCTCGCTCCATTCTCGGTCTGGTATAATATTAGTTGAATGAAAACCAATGTAAGTGATCACACTATCGGTTCCGGTCCATTCTCGCACCATTCTAGCTCCGTTCTCGCTCCCGTCACGAACCAGTCAGTGAACACTCTTTCGTTCCTGCTTCAGTCAACTTTTAACCGTCGAAGTGACGACTGTGTCAAATATAATATTATTGTTAAATAATAATTCGTATTGAATAATTGGAAAAAATATTGATTATTTAAGTTATCTATATAATAACGATGTCTGTGTGGACTTTTGAAAAACAAATAACATAATAATAACACACTCCTTTGAAACCCCACTAGGGGCAAAGGGAGGCAACAAGGGCCTTCCACTGCTCTCGATCATGCGCAGTTTCAATGACCTCCTCCCACACCATGTCCAGATCCCTCAGCTCTGCTTCGAAGGAGAGAAACACAGTTTAAGAGGGTCTTTCTCGCCTTCGGGAACCTGATGTCATTCGGCATCCTCAAGACATGTCCTAACACATCATATAAACGTAATTTTATTACAGTTGCGAATGGTGCAAATTTAATAAATTATTATGTTTTATATTATAGAACCAACATTGGATGCAAATCATTTAATCAATAATTAGGTAGTGTTCGATTTTAAGAGATATTTTTTTATATTTGAAAATTTCTACAAATAATTTTAAATAGGAAGATGCCTAATCCTTTACGGGATTATTGGCTTTTCTGCATACAGGTATTATACACTTAAAAATAACTCATACACTATACATAAAGAATTTACTTAATAATAAAGAAGAAAGTCCGGACCCTCCGGCAAATCAGATCAGCCAGCCAACTTTTCTATGTAATATATAACCTTTAATTTTATTTTTAAAATTGGCCATGGCTTTGCATTCCTTGATGCCCGATGGTACAGGGTTCCATTTTAGGTATAATAATGTCATCCGTTCGTCTACCATAGTCATTGTGGAAGTTAGAAGTTTGTAGTTGATTGTTTGTTTTTTGTCTCGTCAGTCTGTCATGTGTCAACAAGTATTTGTCTTTTGGTGAATTGTATGTTTCTGTCAGTAAGTTTAATAGGATTTATGTTGGAGATTGAAAACATTTAGATAGGCAAAATAGCATTTATTTTGTGACTTAAGTCTGTGTGAATGTTTTTTACCTATGACAATAATGATTTTTTTTTGTATTACAGATATCTTTCTAAGTTTGTTTTATATGCAAGACCATTTTATATAATATAAGATTTCCCTTCTTTCACTTACTTTTTGCTTTAATACATTATACCTATACCTAAATAAGTTGAAAATGTTCATTCGTTATAAGACATAAAATAAATATATACAATGTTCCTTACATTATATTATAGCGAATGCTTAAATGTGTGTTTTCTTTTTCATTTATTTTGTTAACCCTCCATCTCTTTTATTATCTTTCGTTTGTACAAGATTTTCATTTCATTAAAAATTAAAAAAGGAAATAAATCGCAACAACTGGAATTTGTAAAAAAAACTACAAAATCGATAGTAAATGCAATAATGCTTTCCAGTATTATTCTGTTCTAGAAGTTGACTAGCTTTCCCAACAAACGGTTTCCTGTCCTAAACTATAAATATTGTTTTTTTTTTAAATGAATCTGTGTTCACTCAAAGTGAACATAAATACACTCTTTGACTCTTTCACAGTAAGCTACTTAAAGCTTGTAATTTTTTTCACGTTTGATTCGATGACCGAAGGAAAAAGGGCTCCATTTTTATTTTATAGAGATTATACAATCTATCATCAAGAACAAAAGCTGACAGTGTTGCATACAAATTGAAGCTAGTGAGGTGTTCAAATATCAACGTCACTTTTTGAAGGGGGGTAGTGTGAAATTATTGAGTTATTGTAAGCGAATCGCCCGATGGAGGGTTGAGATCTACGTGAAATAAAATTCCTCTTTTATAACAGAAAAAGAAATTATTTTTGAATGAAAGAAAACGGCTTTGTGAATTTTATGAGATTTAAATTCCATTCATTATTCAACCACTAAATATACTTTTATTCACATATAACGTATCTATACCAATATATAAAGCTGAAAAGTTGTTTGTTTGAGTAGACTTAATTATTGTAATAATAAACTACCAAAGTAAAATCTTTTTTTTGTATTTTATAATTCATTAGCTAATCGGTAACTTGCAAAACACATTGAAATTATATTTGAATAAAGATCTTTTTTTGAAGAATTTTTTGTATATAATTTTCATTCATTTTTCATTGGTTTAATCACTGTTTTAATGTTTATGTGATTATACTTAAACTTTTTAAAGTTTTAGTACACAGTAGGTATACAGAGAATTTTATAAATAAATATGCAGCAAAACTGTCGGATTACAGACAAAGAACAGTGTCATTAGTTGTTGATTTATTGTCCTATAAATCAGCTATATTGTCCCTTAAAGGATCCCTATGCTACCTACCCACGTTGGGGAATACGAACTTTGAAATTTCTTCCCGTAGCAAAAGTTGCATTTAGACACCTCTGATTAAGTATTACATTTATTTCGTTCGATATAATATTTCCCAAGAACACCTATGAATCGACTTACAGGCTGTTCCCACTTGTCGTGTGACGGGTCAGATTTTCATTGGGTTGCTCTGGTGCCAATATATTTTGTATGAAACTGTTCACTTTTTCCAAGCCCGATCTTTTCCTGGCTTAGCATAACAGAAAAGAAATCATCAAAAATCAAAATTTACTGATCATTCTTGTGTAGCGGGTAGTCAAAACTTCAAACGGATAATGTACCTACGAGTTATTCATTTGATGGTTATCGTTTTTCTTTATATAGGTATATTATTTTTTTGAGCGATCACAACACACCGGATGCCAGCTAGTACAATATATTTTAGGAAAATCTTTTTCACCTCGGGCATTAATTTGATTTTGTTATTGTGTGGAATCTACTTATTCGTTTCCAAAACAAAAAGAGAAGCCTGCTTCTCTTTAATGTGGAGTCATTGGTCCGAATGAATTGTGAAATTTCCATTTACATTTTGATTTCCGTTCAATATTTCGATGCTTCTTTTTCTCTCTTTCTTCTTTTTTATTGTACTTTTCGTTTTGGAAATAATAAAATAATACAAACATGGTCTCTAGAGATGTATCAGTAGGGGATGTTGGGGTAGATACGGACAGTTACACGAAATAGAAATATACAGGGTTACAAAATCGTAATATATTTTTTTATATTTTAATATATTTTATATTTTTTTTTCTGTACAAAGTGGGGGAAATTTTTTTTAGGAAGGGGAGTGTAATATATTGTGGTTATAGATAGGGAGCAAACCATTGTCTATTATAAATATTCTATAGAGGGCGATTATTTTTAATAAACATTAAAATTAAATTATTAAAAGGGGAACAATAATCACAAGGAGATGATTATTGTTAAATCAAAGGGGATTATTCTTATTGAGACTAATGATTGGAGATATAAGAGCTTTTTTTGTGACATGTGATTCTTTTGTACTATCTTATTTAATTAATAATAGAATTATCAAGTGTGAGTTATTGTGTTTTCTTTAATATATTTCGGTTGTCGAGAAGAACATCGAAATATTACAAAAATAAATATTAATGGAGGTTTTTATTCAGGTCATTTTTGATGGATTTGATCTGTAATGTGATGTCGGAAAATTGAGATATTGAATTTCGAAGAAGCGCTTTTTCGAAAAAAAAAATAATAAAAAAGGTGAATAATTTATTAATAGAGTGTAAAAAGATCGAAGAATTGGTTATGCTTTCGCTTACAAGTAGATATTATTGGCTTATAATGAGAGTTTTTATACATGAAATAGATATATAAATACACATATTTTTCCCAATCAATAGCCATGTTCTAAACCGTAAATCAAACGTATATAAACACACAGTCGTCAAAAGGTGAGTCTAGGCTCACCCAAAGTGAACACAAATACACTTTTGACATCTATCATATGACAAGTGGAAATGTCCGGAACTACCCCAACTTCCCCAGTTTGTTGGAAGAAAAAAAAACATTTTTCAGCTAAGCGATTTACGTACGATCGTAGATAAACATTTAACCCAACAAATTTCTATGCTTAAATAAAGAAAAACAAATTTACTTATAATAATCGTAAAATTATGAAATCTTTTTATACACATTTGTTCAATACAATAGGTAAATTTATTCCAAAGGATCTCTTCTAGTACAAATATTTTTTTGTAAAACAACATTAAATATTAAAAAAGATATATTTCTTTCTTAAAGGAGAAACATAATAAATAAGTAGTGTGCTGTTCCAGTTAGAAGAGTTTGCTTTGTATAACCTGAAGCGTCCTCGAGGTGTCTCGGTAAATTTTTGAATAGATATATGTTTTTTTGAAAAGATTTGGATATGGTGTGGGAGGAGGTCGTAAACATTGCAAGGGATCGAGCGCAATAGAGAGCTCTTGTTGTCTCCCTATGCCCCTTAGTGAAGAGTAAAGGGATATTTAATTGATATGCTTTTTTTAATTATCGAATTTAAGTTGCATTCTTGGTTTTGTTACTTAAATAAAGTAATTAAATTTATTTAATACCCTGGCTAGTGGCACATATCCTGCATGTTTCATGAGTTTCTTTGTCACCTCTGACCATGTAGGACCTGTGCCTGTGAAACTAGTCAGGGTATCAAATAATTTGTGGAATGACAAATAAATATTTGTATTGAATATTTAAATTCCTTTATGCTTTTAATATTGTAAATAGAGGTGGAAGCCTTTCATTTAGGTGAACTCTTGGCCACGAAACGACGCTTTTAGTATAAGTTGTTGTTATCTGACTGACTGGAGAGCACATTTTTTCCACCCATCACTATTCCGAAGACGAGAGAGACCTCCCCACATCGTGTTCCGTGTATTCGAAGCAGAGCTGAGAGATTTGAACATGAACATGGCGTGGGAGGAGGTTATTAAAAACGCGCAAGATCAAGGACTCTTGTTGTCAACCTACGCCCACATTTGGGGTCACAAAGAGAGGATGTTATGGTATGTAAAAAATAACTCTGAAATGCATAAGCATTCGATTTGTTTTTATAAGCTTTATTGGCTCCATATTTTCTTGCAATACTTATTTAATTTTTAACTCATTTGCATTTTATGGCCTTATTTAGGGGGTAAGTATTTATGGTATTTTTGTATATTGTGTGAAAAAATCTATAATAATAACTCAGGTTAGAACTGAATCTGTTAGTAGAAACAAAGCAGTGAGTTTCCAAGGTCCGGAATGAATAATTAAGGCATCCATTAGTTAAAAACGTTCCTCCTAGAATTCATTACGTTAATGTTCTCTCGTAGAAACACAATGGGACTTCTTCTCGCTAACCCCACACCCCCGATACGACTCAATATTTTAAATTAGGAAAAATAAATATTAACGGAAATGATTGATCTTCCCTCGGAGACATTTTGTAATTCGCTACGTGAGGCGCATTATCAATCTCCGGAATTTCTCCAATGATGATTGCTCGAGATGAGAGGGAGGCTGTGGCAATCAGCAAAGCCTGGCGCATCTCCAATCGACCCGCTCTCTCCGTGTTATTTTGTCTAATCCTTAATATACAGGTACTAACAAAATTGCTTCGTCTTTCGAGATGAATTGCAAGCTTGTATAATTATAAATGCGTTTATGATAAAAATGTTTGAAACGTAAGATGATTGTGTTTATGATAAAAAACTAACGGGACGCAGCCCTCTACGGGTCAAGGTCATTTCCGGAAAAGCCATACGAAAAGTAAAAAAAGTAAGTAATAACAAAAGAGTTTTGGTCCAAAAAAACGAAATTCAAACTTTTTTGCGCAACAAAAGGCTTGTTGTTGCACTTTCGTCCCATTAAAAAGCTTTTCAGTCAGTTCTCAATGATGGATGGATGCGTGTGATTAGCGGACATGACTCACTTTTATTTGCTGAAAATGTTTCAAATTCGAATACTTCTCGACTCATCTACTTATTGACTTATCGATTTATGTGTATTGTTTTTGCTATAATCGCATTGTATATTGAGTATTGTGAGAAATAACGGACAAAATTCTGATTGCTTATTTTTATCAAACTTAACTTCATGACTTTTAACTATTTTCATTTTATATTTTTATCTAATTCGACTTTTTACTATTTAGATGTTATGTATTTATTATTTGAGGAGTTTTGTATATTATAGATTATAGGTAATGTTGGGGTCTTCGCTGGTCCATAATCTGTTTCTATATTATTATTGATTTATATGTATTGTCAATTGTCATGACTGTCTGACCTCTAAAAATATTAAAAAATAAAAAAAGTACTTTTATGGTCGTTCTCTCCAGAAATATAGTACGGATGATATACATTGCGCAAGATCGAGCGCAATGGAGAGCTCTTGTTGCCTCCCTACGCTCCTAAGTGGAGTTCAAAGGGAGATTTGATTGATTGATTGATTCGATATTAACTAAGTAGGTACATACAAAAATACCTTATTATGTACATATTCTACCTGCATAACCTATGAACTGCTTAAATAAAAATTATTCCAATGATTAGATAATAATAACAAATATCATATTAAGGGGACCAAATGTTTCATTAGTGAGAGGAAAAGCAAGAGAGAATGTAAAAAAACTTTATATGAAACTAGCTTATACCCGTCATGTTTTGCGTTTTTGATTCCGATTGTCGGGCTTGATCGGTAGGTAATTAAACAGGTTCTAGTCTAGCTGCCCATTGCTTACAGGACCTCTATAACTGACATAAGCACAGAAAAAGAAGAATGACACTTTTACAATTTTTGTTTTACCGACCTCATAATATTTTACGAACCTACCGACATAATTTGCAAGTTTTCATAGAGAGAGCTCTGTGGTTTGAATCTTAGCTATATTCCCTACACCCTCTAATATGTGATAATTAATTAGGCATTCCACCCATAGAGGGTGATTTGTGCTATGAGTATAAAAGCCGCTGTCAAACTTCAAAATGGAGGAATCATTTTGCAATTTTTTTCATTAAATCTTTATTTATTGAGAATAATAAGATTTCAATAACATTTATATGTATAACAAATCAATCTACAATTATTTTATTACATTTTCTTACCGTTATACCAAGATTCCATTCAACGTTTACATGAGTAATTTTGTTTCCAAAAGATGGCTTACTGTCTTTTTGAGAAATTTATATGAAGATCCTAAAAAAATAGAGTTTTTTAAATAGCTCTAAATATATTAAAGTTAATGCAGCAAATTGTATTTAAGAACCTTCTCCAGCATTTTGTACGGCTCTGGGCATATTAATATCTGACGTAGCATTTGTATTTTGAGCGTGATGCTCCCATATACGATAGAAAGCAGACAAACATTTCTGAATTATTATGTAGAAGATTCACACCTATTTGTTTTATGCAACTGAATATACGTAGATTTTCTTATACTTTACATTTGACACTGTATTTCAAATTAATTTTCCTACCCTCTTCTTTTTTAACGGCTGGCAAAAAGCTTAACCAGCGTGTTTTACTACTAGGTATCACGTTTTTTTTATGATATTTGACATACGCAAGGCAACTCTATATTATCATTACACCTATGTAAAACAGTCATAGTACACCCAGTAATTCAAGTATGTTATTATTTTCTTGTGTTATCGCATCACTCATAACTTTCAGTCTTTTCGTTTGATTTAAACTCCTGTAATAACCTTAATTTTTAAAAATTTTATAAGTGTCCAAAATTATAGAATCTTTGTAGTAAAATTTCAATGAAATAAAAAGCCTTTTTGAAAATAAATCATCTTTAAAGATTTAAAACAAGACGTGTAACAACTGGTACAATAATAAAATGGTAGTTTTAAAAAAAAACAATAGTGTATTAGAAAGTAGGAACTCATAAATTTTAAAATTTGTGGCCATAAATTGTCCACAATTTTAAAAAAAATCTTACAGTTTTGTGAAACTGTAAGGTTTTGAAAAAAAAATTCTTGGCTTTTTCTATTTTTTCTTTTTTATGATTTGACTTGCTATATTTCTAATTTACTTATGGTGTTATTGTTATTGACTATTTTGATTGTTTCTTTTATTGTATATTGTATTGCATTAGCTATCCTCGATACAGGTTTACACCTAGTGAGGTAGCATTTCCTTGTTATTTGTATTTTGTAATATTAATTAGTATGACTTATATGTAAGCACAGATGATTGTAATGTGATTTCGAGTAAATAAATAAATAAATTAAATAAATAAACTATAGTCTAAACGAATATCCAAGCTAAGCCAGCTTCTTTCTCCAACATTAAACATAATAAATATTTAAGAAGAATCGTATAATGGATTATGTGAACATGTAATAGAGAAATAAATAGCCCCAATAAAGGGTGAGATCTACAATATTCATCAGCGGCGGTACTTTCACTAATGAATGTTCTTTCACACAAACACTCGACGCTTATCCCAACATTCATGTTACCCCTTCGATTTCTAACTATCACCTATCAGCTAAACGAGAGGCGCTTAACTAAGTCCAACATAAGCATTGGATTGCGATAAGCCTTTTTGGGTAATTGATGGCGGCTTTCTTGGAATAGATACAAAAAAAAACAAAGACAGAATGCTGTATATTTCGGAAATAAATTATGTACAATCAACAAACATTTTGATGCTAACAAATACTAGTATTATTCCATTTTGAAAGTATATGATTGTCTTGTAGGTACCTACTACTGTTTCAAATGCGATCACTTTAAATATGACAACGTTTGCCTTTAGGTAGTCAAAATTTTAAAACCTTTTATAGGAATCTTCGACATAATATTACATATTCATCATGGCATTACACGGCCAACAAAAAAAGGTGGAAGGATAGCTGAGAATCGACCTCGCAAGAGGCCTACCCCACCTCTTGAACTACAGGCCACAAAGCCTTAATTAAGAAGACGAAGCGAGCTTTAATCGTATGTATTGCAATGTATCGTATGTATCTTGATAGTGCAACGAGGTTATAGTGAAGTGTTTCAACAGAAATGCGTACACGTCGGCGTGCAAGTTTTATGTACATAGTAGATTTTCTGAAATATTAATATGCTCATTCGCAACTAAGAAAACAAATTAAAGACTGTCATTTTTGCATAATGGCAACAGTCAGAATCAAATTTTCAATTCGAAAACATAATGATTTATGAATTCTATTGCAAAACAAATAGATAATCAAATTTTCTCTAGTTTATCTGTTTAATTTTACCAACGTTGGTTTTACCGTTTACTTTTTATTTCAATTTTGAGCCATAAACAGATCTATTTGATCATTTTGTATAGATAATTGTTAGGACCCTAGTTTATTAGTATCATCCACTTCACACCCATACAAAATATAAACCAATAAAAAATATGGAATCTCCATCCCTTACCAACACACAATTAAAATAGACCTATCCTGCTGCAACAGTGTCCACCGTATACCCATCCTTATCTTACACATTTAACTATACATCCCTCTCATTCAATAAGCCACATATGTTAACAATAATATCCTAAAAATTTAACTTGGTTGATCATTGTAAAAATATTTTTAAATCAGATCGAAAATGCTCTAACAGAACGAAACGCGTCTCTGCAATAAATTATTTGTGTAGTATAAGACAAGTGTTTTTTCATTCATATTATGAATTACTACACGGTTTACCGTGTTTTTGAAAAATTTTATTTCCCACAACAAAATCCATATTAAAAACCTTTAGTACTCGGAGGAATTTTCGTGCGAATGTCTGTCTTGCAGCTTCAATGACTTGAATCCGCAATTTTAACTTAAATACACCCATCCAACGTTATTTGGTTTGTATGAACCTTAAAGTGTATATTATTTCTGTAATGTTTTCACATCATTAAAAGATATAGTGAATTAGTTTAAGAGCTGTGTGTCGTTATGTTCAAGCAGTGAGTCTACAGGAGTCTTCCCAAGATAATTATGTGTCGGGTCACCGCTGTCGCACGGCAGTTTGATTAATGAATATTCTCCACTCATAATTAACCGAACATTGTTGTGGAGTTTATGCGAGAATAAAGAATGGTTGCAAACTATCTAAGCAGAATTATCGTTATGTGGAATTGTACACATTAAACAGAAATTTCATTTTTCAGGTGTTTATTTTCATTCTCCATTTTATCTGAAACTTGTTAGACTCAATCATAAAATTCTTCACGGCAGAGGTAATTGGTGTTAAAACACCATTCTCATACATAAACTGACGGTCAGCATTCTCTTCACATCTAATACATTAGCATAATCATACGTGTGCTTTTTAAGCTCTCTTTCTGACCCCCAATTAAAATCATAGAAAGGCAACAGGAGGTCTTCACTGAGCTCGATTCAAAGAATCAATGGCCTACGTTCATATAATTATGACAAAATAGTGTGAGAAGAATTTCCTTGTATTTGAGACCCCGATGGAAGGAAACAAGCTGTCTCCTCGGTCAACTGCTATTCGGCATCCTTGACACATAATCCAGATATGTCGATCTCCTCTAGAATTGATGGCCCTGAATCGGGTGGTATACCCTCTTAAACCTATATCTATTCTGAGGGCGAGGCACTTTGTTTTTTTTTTTTTGAGATATAATGGCATTCACAATTTTAAACATCGCGTCATTTTATTATTGCCAAAGGGCACTAACCTAGATAAGCTTTTTCTGGATAATGATTTTTCATCCGAATTTAGCACCTTAATAGTTTTTCATTTCTTCTTTTTACTTCTACTTTCGTTGAAACTTGCTCCAGTCAATTATTTGCAGCCAATCGTGTAGTCTAGAAATACCTTTACAAAGCTTAAATTAAACTTTTAAGAAATAAAATAGAACACTTTCAATATTTAATACCGTTTGTAAGGCAAATAATACAAGTCTCTTTATATTAACAAAACAACAATACGACATAGCTACTCATCTTATCAAATTCCTCAAGCGATTAAAGCAATCACAGAATAGAATTTGAGTAGGATTGCTTAAAATACAATTTTAGTTCAAATTGAAGCTGTGAGCTATATTCATCCTTTCAAAATTTCTACAATAGGTAAGAAAATTTTGCGAAGAAGCTACTTATAACGAATAGAGAATCTCCGATGATCGATGATTTCAAGATTACTCTTAGGAAAATAAAAAAAAACTGGACTCTTTGCGACAAGAACGGAAACGAGAGCAATTCACACCTTTTATGAATTCAAAAACCACAGGATACAAAAGCATAAGCGTCTACAACAAAGGAAGATTCAAGATCAGTAGTGAAGATTTCAGAATAAACAAGCGGCAAATATTTAAAGACGAATAAACATTTCTTTGAAAAATTGTTTAATGTAGACCACAAAAATGAAAACTTTTGGATGCATCGAAACAGAATAAGGTATACGATGAACGGGTTGAAAATATGTGATAAGCAAGATAATAGCATGCAACCGAAAGACATAAGAAATTGGATCAAAAGGCAACTTAAAAGATTCATCAAAATTCATCCTGCGTTACAAAATCAACAAGCAACTGATCTCGAAGAGTTAAAAATATGGAGATAGCTGCAGCCCTCTTAAAAACGTTTCTTAGTCTCCTGTGACCATGTGCCTACGAAACTAGTCAGGATAATACAAATTTGTGGAAAAGTTATAATTTTTTTTTTGAACTTTATTTTCAAATAACTTCACCAAGAAATGCATGTTCATCAGTTAGTAAATTCTATTTCATAAATCAAATTTTAATAAAATAATGCTAGTTGGTTTTTTAGAGAGAGAAACGAAGAGGTGAGAGTAAAAACAGTGTTAGGGGATCGGAGGAAGTCCTAATAGAAAAAGTTTGACACTCGGTCGAGAAATAAATCGCCGGGCCACCCGCCCAATCCGCTAAATGAAAACACTTTTTAATTTTTGCCTCTTGCCGGAATAGCAATGCACCCCTCGCATTGTTTGGGAAAAGTTTTCCGGAAGGAGAAGATTGTTATACTTTTAACAAAATGAATATTTTTATCTCCTCTGTTGGTCGTAATCATGAAATATTGAAGTTAATCTAGGCCCTTTTTAACATTATTTATACGTTCGGGTATTAGCTTTAACCCAAACCTTTTACAAAAACAACAATATGCTTAGATAAAGCAGACCATCCTTTAATTCCATTTTTTTTTTATTTTGTTATCACTTTATAGGTGAAAAAATGACATAAGATTACATCGTTTCGATGCTATATAATTGGTAAAACATATGCTGGAGGCTTAGCCATATATTATTAAAAAATATTAAAAAAAACTTTGCAGTATTACGATAATTTTTTGATCCGAATATATTTTTGGCCGACTAGGCGATTATCTTCAGCGGAGAGTTATTGTTAACTCGTTGAAGATAGTCAGTGCAAAGTTTGTTTAACAAATATTTATTTAATAAAATTAACGAATTGAAAGTGCATTGTTGGTGTAATTATTTAAATAAAGTAATTGATTCACCTGTGACCATACAGGACCTGTACCGCGAAACTAGTCAGGGTAATTCTTCAAAAACATCATTTGTATATAATTCGTAAATATATTCAAAAGTTTGTTTCCTTTATTAATTAAGTCAGGGTATTCAATAATGTGTGGAATAACAAATCAATTGTTTCATTTCAATAATTATTAAATTGGTAAAACGGCTAAGTATTACAAAGTTACAAATTATATGTTGAAGAAAAATAAATTTTTAACTCAATTACTTGAAATATAAATGGTTAATTTTGCAGAACAATGATTCAATGTTGCTATAATAATCAAAAGCTTTTGCTCAAAAAACAAATCGATTATACTTACTTACTGTTACTCATACTAGAAATGTTATAATTCAATATTTCAAAGTGTATTTAAAAAGCATTGTTATATATAAGTACCTAAATGAATCTGGGCATACCTAAAGATACACTTTTGACATATTTTACAGAAAGCAAAGCTTGTGTTGTGAAAATAGTAGAAAGAAATACGATAGAAAACGATATATAAATAGTGCAAAAGCCTCATTTTTTGCCAAAATGGATATCCAAATACCTCATAAGAGATTCATGAAAATAACACGCTCTTTTATGTTAAATGTATACGGTGTAAAATTTCAAAAGACATTTCGATTTTGGTCCACACACCGTAATAAAGGTCGCGTAAGAGGTCTCTGGAGGGCCATCGTCCAGAATGAAAAAAAAACCCTTGATAGGTACTTATTTTTCATAAAAATGATACGATGTTATATATAGGGGTATATTTAAACAGGAAAAAAATCTCTGAGGATAAAAAATAACTAGATAATTCTGATTTGATTTTTGCAGCATTCACTATCATTTGCAATAAATTTGAAATAATTAATTTTTATTTATTTAGCTACATACATACGTTATTTTTCTTACCTTTTTACAAGTACATATTAAAAGTTCCTCCATTTTTGAGTTTTTACTTGCAAGAGTAATCGATATCTAGCATCCAAATCATTAGTTTATGTACCCACAAATTTTTCCCTACAACTCATTATTTTTCATATCAATCAATACTCCCTATATAAACCCACTTACGGGCGTAGGGAGGCACAAGAGCCCTCCACCGCGCTCGATATTGCACGGCTTCAAAGACCTCCTCCACATACCAGTGGAAAAATAATTAATTTTTACAAAAGCAACACATTTTACACTCCCTAAGCTAATCGTGGGTTAAAATATGTAATGCCGCATATTTTGTCTACAACTATTCATATACCTAAAGATGAGATGTGTCATGGGCTGAAGAGTCTTTTGGCTCAACAATCTCAAAGAATGGTTTAGAATATCAGATGCAGCATCATTAATAAGGCAGACTTAAATTAATAAGGGTTTGAGTAATGGTCACCAACCTCACCAGGAGAGGCATACGTATACCTACAGAAAAAAAAGAAAGCTTTCTCCTTAAAGAACAAGATAGAGGGCAACTGGGTTTGAACATTTAAATTTTACACATCAAAAATGTTGACGAAGCAATTGGCTATCAACTTATCAGATTGATTGAGTTTGAAACCCAAACACCATTCAGACTGGTTAAGTTTGAGAAATCCTAGCAACAATCAGACTGGTCAAGTTTGAGGAGTATTAGCAACAATCAGACAAGTCAAGTTTGAGTAACATAGCGTTCCACATATTTATGGACGCTGTTTTCCAGGAGAAGATCTTTATCTAACCAACTTTTTGATCAATTAATTATGTAATGATTTTTTTACATGTTGAATACGTAGAATTTTACCATGATTTTTGTAATTTAGCTACCTTTATGGCGAATTTTTTTAACTTAGTGATCGCTTTATAGGCCAGCCTTCTTAAAAGCACCAATTTGTAAAAAATTTCATCAGAATCGAAGATTAATTGATTTAATAATTGCATTTTGTTTTTTTGTTGTTTTATTAATTGTTGCTTGTATTAGCTTGAAACTTGTGATTTTTTAAATTTTGATGAGTCTAAGTGCCTGTTTGGGGTCAATGGACGAAATAAAGAAAATTAAAAATTAAAAATTAAATAGTTGGTTCCGTATTAAGGCCCAGTACTCACTTGCGCCGCGAACGTGTGACATCAATTTAATAGAAAGGTTAAGTGTACACGTGATTCGAAAAGCGAACGCGAGCAGAACACATGTGTTCTTTTGATAAAATTGATGTAACGATACACGTTCAAGTGAGTACCGACCTTAAGTTTGATAAATCCAACAAACAATCAGACTTGTCAAGTTTGAGAAATTCTAGCACCAATCCGACTGATCAAGTAGAAAAATAGATCTGTCTTTTTTAAGATCTGGTGAAAGTGTAGTGTATACCTACAAGAAGCTTTCGATAATCTTTTCACTATCTTGAGGGGGTGCGTATATGTGAAAGTACTTCAACTTGTCACGAAGGGGAAGATCGAGGGCCTTAGAGGGGTTGGAATAAAACGAGGCTTCCTGTCTTGGAACATCCGATAATGCATCCACCGCGATCAGAAACGTGGGGGAGCTTAAGTCAACCCAAATCGAGAACGTACATTTTCCTCCAGGTGGTCTTCTTTCATTGCATTGGGGAGAGTGACTCGTATAAAAAAAGAAATAATAGTGATGTTATTTGAATGTAAAAAACGACTTCCTGAATCGTTAAGTAAATTGTTTGAATCGAGCGTCAAATTTCTACAGTTTAATCTAAGATAATATTATAATATTTCAACAGTTTATTTCAGTGTTAAAAAAGCATAATTATTGACATTGAATTGAGGATGAAGTTGAAAACTTTGATATATAATACACTAGCTTTCCCGACAGACGTTGTCCTGTAGTCCTTACTATGAATACTTTGTAATCGAAAATACGTTTAAAATATGTTTGAATGTTAAAAAATAATTTCTGAAAGCTCGAAAAAAATTCCATCAAAATCTGCGTAGGTACCTATATTTTTAATGTCAATGGTTATAAGGTAAACAATAATTTTGTTATAGAATTTTTCAGAGATGGTGTTGGGGCCTCAGGAAATCCGTTCCATACTAACTTTAATATTTTATTATATGTATTTTTTTTTCAACTTTTTATTAGTTATTCTGTTATCCGGAGTTGAGAAGAATCTGTTCAGCCGATCTCGAGTTATAAGTGTTTGCACTTACCCGACTTTCTTTTATATTATAGATTAGATGTCTTTTAAAACTTTATAACACCTACATTTTAAAAGTTTCCTTCATTTCCACTCACTCACGACCACGAAAACAAGGATCATATTTTGTTGCGACACATCCGACAGACAGGAAGATCTTGTTTGTGAAAACAAAATAATTATTGTTCTTTTTTTCCACTTTTTCTTATTTTATACCAAAGTTAACCAAATCTGCTCAACCTTTCCGATTTTCAGCGAGACACGTGCACATGCACACTGCACAGCTTATCATTTTAATATATTATGATGTTGCCACCCAATGTCGTCGCCAGCCCGGGGCCTAGGGGGGGCAATTTGACCCATTCATAGGCTATTTTCTATATGAAGAATGAGGAAAATATGAATTGGCTACATTTTTTAATCTGTAGGGGGGGGGGCAGCTGCCCCCCTCTACCCCCCCTTGGCGACGCCCTTGTAATGCCACCTTTGAATAAAAAGGTCAATCAAATAATTTTGTATCCGGAAATATATAAAATAAAGAAAATATTATTGAGCACCCGGACAGGCGGCAACACTGGTGTATTGATTTCATGACATACCTAGGTATATTGTTGAAATTGTGCATGGAAAATATAAAGTATGTAGGTGTATATAGGTATATTATGTTAGCCTAGTAGTTTCGACGCTGACTTTCGTACTGTTTCTTACGGGAGGTGGATTCGACGACAAAAGCTTTAAGTAGCTTATTGTGAAGGATTCATCTCCTCTCCTGATAGCAGAATAACTAACAAAAAGTTGAAAAAAAAAATTGATAAGAAATAATATAAAATATAATATTAAAGTTAGTATGGAACAGATTTTTCTGCGACGCCACCGCCATCTATGGAAAATTATATAACAACAAAATTATTTTTTAACTGACAACCATTGAAATAAAAAATATTGATACGTATTTTTGATGGTATTTTTATCAAGCTTTCAGAAATAATTTTTTAATATTCCAACATATTTTAAACGTATTTTTGTATAAATTACAAATTTGGAATCAATATTCATTGTAAGGACTACAGGACAAAGTCCGTCGGGAAAGCTAGTTTTTTAAACAAATTTAAGTGTAGGTAGAATTATAATTTGGGGTTTGAATACAAAATAAATAACGGAAAGGACACGTCACCTGCTAAATTTGCTGATTTTCGACATTATTGTTACTAAATAAATAATTATTGTTGAAGTATGGACGGATGATACACCTCAAAGGTCAACATTGCGGGACCTGGCGCACACATTGCGTCCCCACACGACCATGTAGCTTCTTTCGAGATAATAATAATATACACCTACTTATGGTCAACCGCTTCGTACCTTCCCAAGGGAGGTAAATATTGCCGTTCGCCCTTAATGATTCTTCTTGGATTCGCAATATTTTGTTAACTATAGGTATATTATTTTATATTCAGTAAAATAAACACCACTCACCATAACAGCTTTTGTCATTGCGATGACTGATGATTACCTTACAAAAACTAATCTAATAGTTTTTTGCGAATATTATAAAAAAATTATTTTTTTTATTTTTTTTTTTACTAGCGAATGGTTTTCAAATTTCAAAATTCTCGTAATGGTCGCAAAGTTTGCTTTTTCTCAAACAAATAATTCATCTTGATAATATAACGTATCTTTTATGATAAAAACAAGGTCACAGTTGTTAATATTCTTACTGAAAATAAAACTTTATTTCGTTTTGATTGTAGTTTTTAAGAGAGAAAAAATTTACACGAGTATAGTTAGGTTTATAAAAGCGGTTCCTCTAAAATTTTGTCGGGTCTTTCTCAGGTATCGCTTAAATTGAAAGAATAGCCGGTATTTTAAGGGAAGTATGATAAATTTAGTGTAACTGTCAGTTTGTTAAGGTATACTTTTGTCCTTTCTTTTTGCGGATTCAAAGCTTTAGCGGAATTCATATTGAATCGTGGTGGTGGACTGTTAAATATTAGCATTATTTGTCTTTTTACTACTTTGTTTCATTTTAATCTTCTTTTTTTCAAACGTGACTTATATTCCTGTGCACAAAAGTACTTGGAACCCCCATGTCCATTACCTAGTGTTCTAAAGCAATCACATT
This sequence comes from Mystacides longicornis, assembly GCA_963576905.1. NCBI lineage: Eukaryota > Metazoa > Arthropoda > Insecta > Trichoptera > Leptoceridae > Mystacides > Mystacides longicornis. The sequence goes on along the minus strand of OY756426.1, from coordinate 17,827,410 downwards.
ATTATGTACCACGCATTCGCCTTTCTATCTCTCCCAAGAGAGTCAACTCCAGAGCATTTACTTTTACCGCATGTATGAGGTCCTATACATAATATTTAGATGAAAGGATCACATAGTGTGTTTTTTTTTACTACTTTTAGTTTATCGTCTCTATATGCTTTCTTGTTAGTTTACTGAAAGTTCGTAAATATTTAATGAACGTTGTCATAAAATAGCAAAATTATACAGTAGTTTGAATAGGTGAAAATGCCTAATTTTCTTAATTTCATTTCGTTTTTTTTTGCAACCACTGTCTCTAATCAACACCCAGTATGATAGGCTCCTTATTTTTTTATGTATACATCATATCATATTAGAAACGCAGGTTTTTTCTTCAAATTGTATGTTTCAATGAATCACAGGTTATTATCTATTTTTGAAAGAAATAACACATAAGACAAGTTTATTCTGCAATGCTTTGCTTGCAAATACGCAATCTTTTGTCAAAATTTCCCGTAATAAATTCATTTATGAAGGCTATACACGTTTGATTTATTTGATTTCCCCATACACACGTGTTTTGTGATTGTTGGTAGAGACCTCTGACTTCCAATAACTCCATAAAAACAAATATGTTCTTTCCGAATCACTAAATCTATGAGGCCTATTTGTTCGAGAAAGTGCATGGTCGTAACTTGAGTAATTGACTAAGTTAAGTCACTATTTCGAAATCAGCTATCATAATATCAAAGTGAGATATTAAACAAGGTTACGTAGTCTTTATTGCATGAATGACAGCGTAATAAATCAGATCTTGCGTTAATGACATGAAATCCATTTCACATGCATACGATCAACAATAATAAATAATATTATTTTAAAAAACATCATATTATATGACACAACTGAGTGTAATTTGATATAAATGCAGAAATTGATTTCAATTGTTAAATAAACAACAAAATTCAAATTGAATAAGATATTCAGAATGAAATAAATAAAAATTAGAAGATCATATTGGTTTATCGTTGTTAAATAGTTCGCAACAAAGCTATTAATTTAGGAAGTAGGAAACCCTACGCAAACAACAACATTGTCATCTTCACAAACCCGTGGAATAAGCCTTCTAAATTAAAATAAACACAAGGAATAACTAACTGCGGGTAGATACAGCTGTTCTATCGGATATGGGGAGAATCTATCTGCGCTTAGTAGAAACCTTTGTCTACCGTCTACTCTACAAGTAAATATTTCCCGAGATTATCATTTAATCTTCAGAATTACTTTGATAACAATGTTTTGTGCTTTCTCATTAAGACATAATTTATAATTAGGTACCTGTTTTCATTTTCTCTATAAACATTAACTTTAAATTACACCGCGTAGAATTGGATAAGCATACGTATTAGTGTATGTTAGTTCTCATTCATACATAATGTATAATGGTGATTGGTGGGCTTAGTGGGTACGCGCACTAGGTACCGATAGTTTTTCATACAAAAATAACAGCAGACAAAGGCACTCAGTTAGACTTTCTATTTTAGCTCGGCAGATTTTGAGACCAAATTCGTTTAGATAGTAAAGTTTGTATATATACCTGTAGTGTACGACCCATAGTTACTTAAGGAATAGATGCCAGATCAGACACTGCTAGAACCAATTTTCGAATGAGAAGTTCCAAAATGAAGATCGCATAAGGAACAACACCATCCGCAGCGTGTGCAATAATACGGAGGTCATCGTCAAATGGGGATGGCAACAAAGGCAACACTGGAACGAATATGATATAATAACAGAATGTTGGATGACAGAACTCCACGTGTCGCCCTTCAAGATAACCCTGAAGAAAGAAGACCAGTTGGCTGCAACCCCCTTAAGAGGCCGAAACGGTGGCAAAACAGATCCACAGGATCTAAAAAAAGAGGAAGAAGGAGAGGGTTTGACTGTTTACACTTTGATCCAGTAGAATATGTTTTTCTTAAATATGCATTTTTTTTTAAATCTATTTTCAGCTGCCGAAATTTGTGTAATATATAATGTGCAAAATCACATTTCTTACGATTAAATTTCAAGCGACGTGGGTACCTACTCGTAGTAAAAAAAAATGTAGCTAAAACGGATGTTATTGATCAAAATATTCAAATAAGTTGAGAAGATATCGAGGTTCCATTGAAAGACATCTGCCAATTCAGCTTGTATAATATTGTATATAATATCCCAATTCACCAAAACCCTCTCTCCCCTCGTAATCTGCTTAAGAAAAATATTTGTTTTCTCCAATATTCGGTTAATACCGTATAGCCGCTTTCGATATTCTCTTACAAAGTGCTTAATTCCCTATTAAAGGATAATATAGCAGTATCCTTTCTTGTAGTGCTGCGATAAGCATTAATGTGCTGGAGGTACTAAGGATACAATTATGGCCGTGGCCGTTTCGTGTTTACTTTGAAATCTGCAACTCCGTACAATATCCTGTAATGGGGCACTGAGGACCTTTCCTACAATAATTACTTCCAACAACATCGTTTTTTTATTCGATTAATAACCAGACGAAATCTCCTTTGGAACCTTACTTTACACGGTTCCAATTGAACACAAAGCTGTTAAATATGATAAGAAGTATTGATAAATTATAAGTGTGCGTCGTCCCATTTTCTGAATTGGTGATTTTCATAACAAGATTAAAGTTAGTTAAGCAAATTATTCAGTCAATTAGGTAAAAATATTATAAGTATTGTATTGTATCAACGCTAGATCGGCATCAATCTACTTTCACAGCATGGATTCGAGACATCCGCTCTAGCGAAAATAATTTATTTCATCCCAAAAATACAAACAATATTACCATTTTACATAGTATTTAATTTGTGCATAGGGTTTATTACCTCACTAGACGAAAGTTTGTGCTAAGGAAATGTTAAAAATTAATGTTAAAAAAACGTGTAGGTACCTATAGCAACTATATAGGTACCTATAAAGCTTTCAATTTGCATTATCCATCCATTGGAAAAACGGAAAATCTTGGCTAACACACAGCACGCACGCACTCAAAGGAGAACATACAAAAAAACACACGTTCACAAATTCTCTCCGAGACATCTCACAAACATCATCCATTACCAATTCAACCATCCATGACTGCAAAAAATTAACCAACTCCGCAACACATCTTCCAATCCAGAAGTCCCTAATTCAAAATGTGCATAAGAACAATCTCCGATTCGTCAATTATACATGAACTCTGAGATACTTTCATAAAGAGCCATTTTGAATATAACTTAGGGACAGACAGACGAATGCTTAGTTAGATGAAGAAATAAAGCCAGAGTAACAAATGTGGTTAAAAAAATCGCGGAAAAAAAATTGAAATGGTCATGTGGAGCGTATGTTTGATAAAAGATAGACGAAAAAGATACTGAACTGGAAGCCTAAAACGGGACGCAGAGACGTGCATAGTCCCCGGACAAGATAGATTGTTGTAAAAAAAGTAGGTGGGTAAAGCTTCAAAAATTAGAATTGTCTACACAAAAATCTAAGAAAATAGATTTTTTTTAGATTTATTAAAATATAATTTATTCTCTTGTGTAATAAATTTTTAACTGATAATTCCGTTTCCAATAATACCACTGAGATCTTGAAGATAATTAAAATCGTTAGTCAATTTCATAAAAAAAAAAACAAATCAGCTTTATTATTAGCGGTTTGGTGTTTCTGAGAGAAATTTATTAATCTTGGTAATATGTTATTATTTTACTTAGAAAATGGATTTGATTTTATTATTTATTTATTAAATATACGGCAAGGCCATTTATGTACATGTTAAAAAAAATTGGTATATAGTACAAATATGACAGACACAATCAGTTATATATACAAAATAAAATAAAATTCAACAGACATAAAAAAATCATCATTAAAATTATAGCAATCAACACACAATAAAATGAACGAGAATCCGAATTCAGCTCCAAGCACAATACAATTCTAGTCAATTACAAAAAAAAAAAATCACAATGATACAAGACAATGAGTCGAAACATTACAATAAAAAATAGTTCTGCTTATACTTGTTTACGTTAGTCGTGTCGTCAGATAAATTAAAATAAATAATTAATTTTCTCTATCGGGAGAGAAACAACGTTTATTTTTTTCTATTGTTTCTTTTAATGTTTATAATGTGATTTCTATTATTTCTGTACAAAGAATAAATTATATAAAATAAAAAAGAAAAAAAAAAAAATATGATGTTTGCTTTACTCAGATGCCAGTATGGCGGTAATTTTTTTTAAATCAATCTGTGCTCACTCAAAGTGAAAACACAAATATACTCTTTGACTCTTTCACAGAAAGATACTCGCGAAAGAGGAAGATGGTCGAACCCACGACCTCCGCATGAAACAGTACAAAGCCGGCGCGCGTCGCAACCGCTACGCTAGTCTACCAACCACTTCAAAATGTATAGGATAGGTACTTGTTTTATCCCAATATTATCTAGTTATCTTTTAAAATGTTTCAGTTGTTAGAAATTATGCGGTTTTTTTATTACAAAACCTTCCATTGCAATGATCCAACTAATAAACTCGTCCTACTAAACTTTATCTCTTGAAATGTAATGTTATTATCATGAAGGTAGCTGCCTACTTCATCTTCAAGCAGTTTGACGTTATTTTGATCATACTTTATTTTTATGTTTTCGAAATAAAACTTTTCGACACGCGCACATCCCATACAGATACCAACATAAAAATAATATTTCGTAATACATTTTTATGTTACTATTTTGCAGATTCGATTTGATGTTTAATTATTTGGAAAATAGCGAATGCCTTGAGGCGTGATGATGTTAGAATGATAAAAAGAAACGTTATTTTTTTATTGTTTTCACATATATTCGAATTTAGTCGTGTTTGGGGATTTTTTCAGTTATTGAAATATGAATATATTAACTTCGATGTAATAGCCTAAATAGGGAGAGGGGAAAATAAATGTATTTTTGATCACTCAAAGTGAACACAAATACACTCTTTTACACCTTTCACAGTAAAAAAATAAGCATTTGTTGTAAAACCGGAAAATAGCACCTGTGATTGAACCCACGTTTGTATAAAAGCCGTCGACGTAATCTCCAGGCTACCTTACACTTCAATTTTATGTACCTACATACTAGCTTTCCCGACAGACGTTGGTTTGTGGTCCTAACCAGAGGCGGCCCGTTCATATGTGCATAATGTATGTTATATAATATATATGCCGTGCTGACCATTTCCGCTTTCACGAGACAAGCCTTTGCTTAGTGTGAGAGATGTCAAAAAGTGTATTTGTGTTCACTTCGAGTGAGCACAGATGCATTTATTAAAAATAAAAATTTACCATGCACAAAATCGAATTCAATATTCATAATTAAGAAAGTGTCGGGAAACTACTGTCGGGAAACCTAGTACATTATACACTGTTGTCTATTTTCAAAATGGACCGCGTCGCTGTTCGCACGCATGTTGAAGATATCCATCCATCCTGACTGCCATCGCTCTTGCTTGAAACAAAAAAAAGGGAAAATACGATTGTTTTGTGCCAGCAGATATACATTAGAGCTAAAGACCTAAATATTTTAACATTATCCTACAATTCCTTACGCTAATTAAGATTTATCACAGATTCGTGTTGTGGGTGTATAAGTATGTATCTACCTACTTATATACAAACCCCCTAATGTTTATAGAAGAATACAATGCAGAAAGTTACTAGCCTTGTATTATAATCGAATTAAAAACAAAACAAAGCAATAAGTTTTCCCTCACTACAAACTGAATTCACCAAAGAATTATTTGCTAATTGTTGTTATTTGAAAAGTTTCTTTCTGAGAAAAGGTTTCGTAATGTTGTAATCTACCAACTATATAATTAGCTAAATACTCATCACAACGTTAAAATTTTTCAAGATTACAACTATACTTACATTTTTTGTGTCAATAGTGTCTAGTATTGTCATGTATAAATGTATAGGTAATATAAATGAAAATGGGATTAGTGCGAACACTTATAACTCGAGATCGGCTGAACACATCTTTGGTTTATTGGATTCTTCTCCGTTCCTGTTAACAGAATAACTAATAAAACATCGAAAAAATGGATATAAAATAATATAAAATAAAATATTAAAGTTAGTATGGATTTACTGACCACAATGCCATCTGTGCAAAATTCCAAATTTTTTATTACCATTAAGTATCTAAACATTGGTACGCAGATTTTTGATAGAATTTCTTTCAAGCTTTCAGAAATTATTTGTTAACATTCAAACATATTTTAAACGTATTTTCGTATAAATTACAAATTAAAAATCAATATTGATTTATTTTTACTCTTTCTCGACTGAAAATTCTGAAAAGTTTGCGAACGGTCTCAGCACATTTTGAATTAAATTATTACAACATAGGTATTTTCAATTTTCATAAGGCGTTATTCTTTGGTGAAATGAAAATTGGCAAATTTCAGAGTTGCCACTTGCCGGACAAAAACTCTGAACTTCAAAAGTGCACTCTTGAAAAGTCACTACAAATATTTAGCTTTTTTGGCGGAGTCAACATTATAAAAGGAAAATAAAATATACATGAGTGTTTTTAAAAGCCTCGGACGTTAGTTTTCAAAATAATAATAACGAAATCTGGGATATTAGTTCCCATTAATGTCAACACATGAAATAAAATGCATCTCAAATTGTGTCGTACACATGCCACGTTAAAAACTGCATCCGTTGCCAAAATTATTCCAAGGATTTACAATCGGAACCACGCCTTGTTGAAGTCTTCTATAACTCATACCTAAGGCCTTACACACACGGCGCGTAAGGCTGACTGTCCACGGCAGCGTAGCGTACGAAGGGTGTACTCGTATTTTACCGCATGGAATACGATTGCATGCAGCTGCACATACAACACAATGAGACTGTGTCCACGTTGGCGAAGCATACGCGTAGCATTTTCACTGCTGTATTTAAATAATTACACTAAGAATGCAAGTTCAATTCGTTAATCAAATTATTCTAGTCAACCGGCCCCATCATCTTAAACAGCCGGAATATCAACCTCAGGTTCGACATTTTGAAAACTCTGAAATCAAATCAAAAATTCAAAAATTTCATGTACCTAATATGAATAAACTTGACTACATATTTTTAATAGAGTCCAGTGGTAAATGATTTAAGTATAGTAAGTGTGATTTGATAAATAAAACAAACTCTATCAAAGTTCTGGTTACATGGGACATCCTCTTAAACTTGTTCAAGTATTCTCTTTGATTGAAGTTTAACCAAATAGTTGGAGCTCTTAACTAGTTTTAGAGGAAACTATTTTCAACAATATTAATTTGTCATGACCAAGTATGACATATCCTTGCCAGTGTTTGACAGTTCCTTGAGCTATTTCTTAGAACACTTGAAACTTGGACCGAAGTAGTCGGCGTCACTGTTCTCTATTTCTAGAGAGGATGACCAAAAAATTATCTAATCCATCTTTACACCCCACTTAGGGGCATAAGGAGGCAACAAGAGCTCTCGATCTTGCGCAATATTTATGACCTCCTCCCACACCATGTCCAAATGGGTCTTCCTCGTCTTCGGGACCCTGATGGAAAGACAAACAGCGTTCTCCTCAGCTAACTGTCATTCGGCATCCTTAACACATGTCCCAGATAAGTCCATCTCCTCTCCATAATGGTAGAAATGATGGGCCTACGCTAGGTGCGCTAGCGTATAGCGTCGCTCGTGATGCGGTGGTACCATCTTATACATACCCAAAAATTTCTCTTCTGAGGTACTTCGTTTCGAAAGCGGAGACTTTTTGTGTCTAGGTTTTGCTCAGCTGCCAGGACTCACATATACGAATTAGAAACTTTTTTGCGCAACTACAGGCTGATCGTTGTACTTTGTTCTAAATAAAAACGTTTATTAGTCAGATGTCAATAATAAGTGAGTAGGTAATAAGCGGATGTACTTAACCCAACTTTATTTACTCAAAAAGTTCAAAATTTGTGTATTTTATTGATCATTCTCTCTAGAAATTGAGTATAGATTTGAACATGTTTCTTAGAAAAAAACTAAACTCGAAATAAAACTCATTGTTGTGTAACGAGAAAGTTGTATAAAATGTTTCGACCCCAGAGTTTTTCTGTCAATCTGACCGTTTTCAAAAAAGGTCTTTTTCTTCGCAAACCTCTTCACTCTGCGGAGGATCTAAAGAGCTGATTATGTCAACAGCTCAATTAACTGAAAGGTTTCAAGTGTTGATGCCGGTTGAAGTCTTCTACAATGAGCTGGGGCCGATTCAATAAATGAAACAGGTACTTACTTACCTCATGTAGGTACGAAAATATAAATACACACATTTTAATTTTTAATTTATCTTCTAACTTAAGCGTATACACACACATACTCCTTTTTTATCCCACTTAGGGGCATAGGGAGGCAACATGAGCTGTCTACTGCATTCGAACTAGCGCACATTCGATGATCTACTTTTAAATTTTATGCATTATATTTTTTTTATTTAAATTTAATAAATACACGAAAAAATATTCGCCGTATGAGAAATTGATTCATATATTTTTAAATAATTTTACTTTCCAGAGATTAAAAACACTAGGTATTTGAACTGGTTTTTTACCATAAAAAAAATATCCAAAATCTGTAGTATAAACTTACTTGAACTTTAAATTTTCGATAGTCAAAAAGCGATCTTTTTAACAAGTCCTTACAACGCTTACACCAACAAATATCATAATTATAATTTTTCTCTTTCAAGGATTTTGCATACAACATTATCGTAGTTTTAAATATTAAAAACCGTTGATAAAATGATTTCAAATGTTCAAATGTTTCTCGATCTATAAATAGTCCAAGATTTTTCGTAACTTTTATGCAATTGTCGATTTCATATATTATTTTTTGACCCATGTTTTATATAGGTACCCACATTAGTTTTAGGTTAAATCAAATTTCTTATAAAATGTCGAATTTTCTCAATACCGTCTCTTCAATAGCTAAATTAAGTCAATCTTGACAGCCAACGGAAATTTGGCGATAGACTCTGCTGGCTGAAGCCTGTTAATAATATCTGTTCTACATTTTACCCTCTGACAAAAAAAAATGTATTAAATTTTTCCAATGAACCTACTCCCAATAATTACGTATTCCACTCTCACAGCCCTCCACCCCTGAAATGTGTAACAGTACGGCCTCCACGCCAACATCCTTTTTTGATTTTCAAATATTAAATTTCCGAATACATTTACCGAAGGCTGTTTGCTGTATTATCGCACATGTTCCCCTGTGAAGGCGGTACGTCAACAAGAGTTTAAAATGTTCGCAAAAATAATCAAGCCTTCAAGATGTCACGAAAGAAAGATTGTTTAATACAATATTATTGTGCCATCATGTACATAATACGGTAAAAACTTTCACGAATATTTTATGGCATTAATTTTGTTGTTTTTACATCATAAGAGTTCAGAAAGTTTCAAATCTTTTCGTAAAATTTTGAAGAAGTGAATGTTTATAATTCTTACAGATATATTTCGAATACAATTATTTAAATCTTTTCGAAAGATATAAAAGAAAGTCGGGTAAGTGCGAACACTTACAACTCGAGATCGGCTGAACAGATTTTTATCACTTTTGATTTATTAAATTCTTCTCCGCTCCGGATAACAGAATAACTAATAAACTAAAATATAATATTAAAGGTAGTATGGGACTAATTTCGCAATAACAACGCCATCTATGAAAAATTCAATAGAAACACAATTTTTGTTTACCTGACAACCATTGATTTTAAAAATATTGGCACGCAGATTTTTGATGGAATTTTTTTCTAATTTGTCAACATTGAAGCGCTTTTTTATAAATAAAAAAATGAAAAGTGAATAAAACAAATTTTGAAATCAAATTATCGTTTGAAACAAGCTGTCAGTTTTTTGTTAGTTGGTGCGATTGACAGTATTCGGATGGAAAATTTGTGGTTTAAAAGGATGCATCGGTCAGAATGACGCTGGTTAAAAGTCATTTTTATCATTCTTATAAATTCAAATTCAATGTTCAAAGTTAGACCACAGGACGTCTGTCGGGAAAGCAAGTTCGGAATAAATTTAAAAATGGATAGATGATTTTAAACATTGAGAAAATAATGGACAAACTGCGAGGAAAATATAAAAAAGCAACATCTTCATATTCCTTAAAATTGCTCCTGTATATCAAATGTGTCACAGGTATCATTATCTTTTGATTATCTAGCTTTTTATGTTGGTGTCTCACCGTGTTTGCATCTGTGATTAATAATTAGAGTTTTATTTACACCTTTGGTTCTAGCGGAAGATAAATTGTCGTCTATCCTAGCCTAGTGAAAACTGTATGCAGGTGTTCTGGCAGATCAACTTTAAAAACGCACTGAGAAACTTAGTTTATAGGAATCACCAATAAACTCGATGGTGTCAGAAGATTAAACAATTGAAACGAGTCGAAACAAATGAAAATGATATTAACAGTCGTACATTGTATAAAAAAGTACAAAAACCAAATAAAGCCCGAATGAAAAAGTTGTAAATAATAGAGTTGGTTGGATAGTTGACTTTGTACGATCTCTATATCCGCATTGAACAACAGCAATACAACAGGCATGTGGGTACAATACAAACTCGAGACATTTTAAAACCACATCTAACACTGATTCCCTGTACTCTCGCCCGTAGCAAACACTTCTAACTTTTCAATTATTCCCCGACCCACCCACGAACCCCCTTTTTCTAATCCCCTGTCCCAACATCAAAGATTCAGAACCAAATATTTTTACGTTGCTCAAAACTTGCCGTACATTTTTTATCGCTCCTGACTAATAAAACACTCACATACCGATGCCCGAAGCATTGATCCTTCACGTTTACGTATTCAAGTCAGACCCTCGAAAAACCGGTCGGTCGTTTCAAGAACAGGAGATGTGGAAGAATATAAAGAAGGGTGGACCATTAAAAACACGTCAGGGAGCGACAAACTACCGGCTGCGAATTAAGCATATCGTTCCACCAAGGAGTTCACTTACGGATGACAGGCTAATGACTTCCAACTTTTTATAGACCTACTGAGGGGAAAGTTTAACGTTAAAACTCTTTCCTAGGGACTGTTTCTGCTAAAAGCAAATAAATGTCGGATGCAATCATAAAAATTAGATAACTACATACTTATACTTAATAATATTTTTAATAAAACTTTATAAAATAAAACGGCACTTTAGTATAATAAATGACATTGTATTTAAATATATATAATAAGGAATGAAACTTCTTAAATTTGTTTATGTATGTAGGTATCGCACATTAATAGACTACCTTTTTATAAACTTTATAGAATTTTTAATGTAACAAGTAGGTAAATGTTTTAATTCAAATACTAAAAATCATGTTAAGATATTAATTTTTTTCATAAAAATATTAGTTCTTTAATGCATGCATGTCATGTAACTTCCAAGTTTTGTTAGATACTACCCCAAATAGTTTTTTTTTTTTGCTTTTTCATTGGTTAAATTATGCCGTTATAAAAATTAGATAATAGGTATAATTTCACTCAACATTTATTGTTAATACCAAAAAATATTTATTTGAATATAGCTGATGTCTACTTACAAGTTGGTTATTTAGTGTTTTAGAAAAGCTGGATTATCGAAATACATTAAATAAACATTCGAAAATGAAGATCGTTTTTTTTTTTATTTTAAGCCCTGCACTCAGTTTTGTCATGGTGGTGCATAAACACATTTTCATTTCATATTGGTTGACTTTGCTTTTTGCGCTTAGTTACCATGATGTTGAAAGAATTGTTTACCTCGGTATTTTATTATATTGTTTCCGGTGTGTAATTTAGACCGCATTTCTCCTTCGATCAGAAAACATTTTCCGCTAAACATCGAATAGACTTGGGAGAAACTTGATTAATAACTTAATTAATTCTGCAATCCCCTTTCCCCACAGTTATGTATGTTGTGCGGCTGGGGAAATAGGAAGCGTGGAATCGAAAAAGACGCCAATAAACGATCGGGAAATTCATTGGCTAATAATATATTTCAGACGACGTCGAATCCTGCCTTGGGCGACGATGTTTACAGCAAAGATTCTAGAAGTAAGATAAAAACGGTAAAATTATCCACAAAACCCAAATTTCAAAGAAATACCATGATATGAGTAAAAATGTCTTTATTTATAAAATTATCATCGTGATTTTTTTGTATCGACGCGGCGACGTTTTGTAAAGGTGGTAGATTCTAAAGCCATGTGTCAAACACAACGAGCTATAGATAGGTATTTCAGTCAGAAAAACTGTTAAAATTAATTGATCTTTGTAGTTTTTTGTTGGTGGTAAAATAATATCCAGTTTACTTTATTTTATATTTATTTTTAAAAGCTCAGCTACACATTTTTTTACAACACACTCTTTTTATTACAAAACCAATCGTTCTAAATATTCAAATTATTCAAAGTTTAATCATAGACTAAAAACTAATTATTGTGTTGTCATATTACAATATAATAGATACCTATTATCTAACACCCCCTCTCAACACAATAATTTTTTATTACTCAAATTATAACACACTATAATAATATATAACACAACATATTACTAATAATCAAATCATTCCAATTTTTGGCAACAATCTATTCAGGATATTCTTTCCAACTGGTTTGGTTAATATATCAGCTTCCTGCAACTCCGTATTAATGTATTTTATGTCAATTTCCTTTTTTTCAATATGATCTTTTATGAAATGAAACTTTATGTCTATATGTTTTAATCTCTTCTGTTCCGTTCCTTTTGCTACACATATTGTTGACTGGTTGTCCTCCATGATAACTATCTGTTCATTTTCTTGCATAAGTTTTAAGTCTAATAATATTTTTTTTATCCAAAGACCTTCACAAATAGCTTGACTTAATGCGATGTACTCAGCTTCTGTTGATGATAAAGCTGTACATGTCTGCTTTCTTGAACACCAGGATACTGCACATTGAAAAATCTTAAATATGTATCCAGAAGTCGATTTCCTATCTTCTGTATCCCGCCCCCAATCTGCATCAACATATCCCACCAGTTTGGGTCCATTCTTATATTTTTCATACACTAATTTTAATTCCAGCGTACCTTTTATGTATCTGAGTATTCTTTTCAAAGCATTCCAGAGTTCTTTACTTGGTTTACTCTGAAATCTGCTTAGAATATTGACTGGAGCACATAAGTCTGGTCTGCTCCCTACGGCTGCATACATTAATGATCCAATCAATTGACGGCACTTGGTTTCAAGACTCAAATCAATATTTTCTGGTTTTTCAAAATATTCCAATTTAGTGTTAGGGTCCATAGGTGTACCAATCGGTTTACATTGATCCATACCATATTTTTCCAACATCTGTTCCAAATATCTTTTCTGGTCTATTTCAATAATATTTTCATTCAGATTTTGACTTATGTTAATTCCAAGATAACATGAAACATCACCCATATCTTTCATTTTAAAGTTACTTGACAACATATATTTTATACTTTCAACTTTATTTATATCTGATCCAATTATTAAAATATCGTCAACATATACTAAAATATATAATCTTTCATCGTTATTAATTCTTGTATATAAGCAGTAATCATTTTGAGATCTAATAAATTTTTCTTTTGACAAAACATCATTTAATTTGTTATTCCAATTTTTAGGTGAACTTTTCAGCCCATATAAAGATTTTTTAAGTTTTAATATTTTACCATCTCTCTTCATTCCTTCTGGTTTATGTAAATATACTTCTTCGTGAATGTCTCCGTTAAGAAATGCACTTTTAACATCCATTTGTTGAACAATCATTCTATATTCATTTGCGACTGCTAATAGGATTCTAAATGTTGACAATTTTGCTACTGGTGCATAAATTTCTGATAGGTCATAATCTGTTTTTTGTTGAAAGCCCTTTGCTACTAATCTTGCTTTAAACTGCACAGATTTCTCATTTTCATTATTCTTAATCTTAAATACCCACTTTGTATCTAGTATGTTGTTTATGTTTTTATTTTCTACTTCCACCCAAGTATCAGTTTCATACAATAATTTCAACTCTTCATCTATTGCTTCTTTCCATTTTTCACTATCTGTTCCGGTGATTGCTTCTTGGTAGGTTAGCATTACAAACTCTTCATATCTTGCAGGCGGTTTTATGTTTCTTCTTGGTCTTATGTATGTCTCTGTCTCTCGAGTTTCTTCTTCTTCATTTTCATTTGACTCAGCTATGATTTCTATTTGTTCTTCAGTCACACACTCCTCATTATTTATGTTTTCTAAATCATTTGGTATTACAACCTTATTTTCAGTATTTATCTTAATTCTTTCCGTTCCAGGACTTTTAAATATAACATCTCTTGATATCACAATTTTCCTGTTTGTTTTATCATATAGCTTATATCCATGTCTACTGTAGCCAACAAATAAGTATTCTTTACACCTTTCATCTAATTTCTTTTGGTATTGTAGAACCTTCGCATGTGCTCTGGAACCAAATATTTGGATATTGCTTAAATCAGGAACTTCTCCGGTCCAGATTTCATAAGGAGTCTTATCCACTGTTGTAGTTGGCTGTCGATTTAGCAGATAAGCCGCTGTCTGAACAGACTCACCCCACATAGTTTTACTTACACCTGAATCAAAGATCATTGCACGAGCTTTTTCCATCAATGTGCGATTTAGCCGTTCTGCTTTACCGTTTAGTTGTGGTGTATATGGTACCGATGCTTCTTGTACAATCCCTTTCATCTTGAACCAGTTTGTTAAATTTGAATTTATGTATTCTCTGCCATTATCACATCTGATTATAGCTACCTTGCTGCTATGTATATTCTCGACCTGTCTTATGTATTGTTTTACCAGTTCTGGCACTTCAGATTTGTATTTAAACAGAAAGACCATACAGAAGTGACTATAATCGTCCAAGAATGTAATAAAATAATTGTTTCCATCATATGTTTCAGGACTCAATGGGCCACAAACATCTGTGTGTACTATTTCTAATATTCTTTTTGCCCTCTTTCTTTCGGATTTGAATGGCTGTCTAATCATTTTAGCCTTAGCACATATTTCACAAATCTCATTTGTTAATGTATTTACGTTTAGTTTTATTCCTTTGCTCAAAGTTGTCAACTTTTTTAAGTTATCCATGCCAATGTGCCCCATCTTACGATGCCATTCTAAAGAGTCTTCAGTAGTATGAAATGCATTTTCATTCATTCTGATCATGTCAATTTCAAACAATCCAGATTCATTTTTATTGCCTTCTAATATCTTTTTACCGTTCTTCAGTATTTCAACTTTATTATTTTTAAACACCACTTTACCCCCTCTGTCTGTTATAGTTCCAACAGATAACAAATTTCTTGACAATTTTGGGACTAATAATACATTTTCAAAATCACATGATCTTCCATTTATTTTCCCCCTTTTTTCAGAATATAATTTATCTCTATTGGCACACAATATCTCTGTTTTTATTTCTTCTAAAGATGTTAATAATTCCTCATTATTAACCATGTGGCAAGAGGCTCCACTATCTAAAATAAATTTGATTTTATTTTCTTCTAATTCCGATGATGCCAAAAATGTTTCTTTCTTATTCATGTTGTTTTTCCTCTCTCTAAAATAACAGTCTTTTTCTAAGTGATTGGTCTTCTTACATATATTACATGCCTTGTTACAATTCTTCGCAAAGTGTCCTTCCCCATTACATTTAAAACAGCGTTTCTGGTCACTTTTATTTTTACATTCTATTGCTTTATGTCCACTTTTTCTACATTTATAACATGTTATCATTCTCTTTGATTTGTTAAAAAATGCCACTTCCTTTTCATCGACTGTCAATTTTACTCGTTGTTCTTCTGCATTTATACGATTAATTAAATTTGAAAGAGTTCTTTCCACTTTAGATGTTGATTCCCAGGCTGATACGAAATGATTATATTGTACTGGAAGTATGCTTAAAATCTTTGATATGACCATGTCATCGTCGAAATTCATTTTCATTTTATTCAATTTGAATCTAATATTTTCTAGGTTAATTATATTTTCATTAAGTGACATTGAACTATTTATTTTGAAGTTGAAAAATCTTTGTAACATATCATTTTTTAAGTTTTCATTTTCTTTGCTGAAAGTTGTTACCAGTTTCTGATACATATCGTATGCTGTGGTGCATGATATTATATATATCTGATTTTTCTTATCCGTCGTTTTAATTATTAAACTTTGTGCTTTCGCATCTTTATGAAAATCTAATTCGCCTTCTTTATATACTGTACTCACCATATCATACAGTTTATTTGCTTTTAGACAGATGTCTATTTGAAATTTCCATAGTTCAAAGGAATTCTCATCTCGTAAAATCTCCACCTCATTTTCTTCCTTGTTATTCATTTTACTTTTAACTATTATTATCACAATAATTATAGTTTTAATTTTTAATATTTTTACACGCACTGTCACTTGCGCCACACAAGTCTTTTTTTTACTTTTTTTTTTATATTTACCGCCAACGAATGAACTAACCACGAATCTCTGTTACCATGTTAAAATTAATTGATCTTTGTAGTTTTTTGTTGGTGGTAAAATAATATCCAGTTTACTTTATTTTATATTTATTTTTAAAAGCTCAGCTACACATTTTTTTACAACACACTCTTTTTATTACAAAACCAATCGTTCTAAATATTCAAATTATTCAAAGTTTAATCATAGACTAAAAACTAATTATTGTGTTGTCATATTACAATATAATAGATACCTATTATCTAACAGATATATATAATATATCAGAAAAACTCAAATAGGCCACGAGATAGACTGACGAAGAATGAGTGGCACATGGCGAGAAACAGAAAATCGTGGAAGGCGCTAAGGGAGGCCTATGTTCAATAGAGTTCAAAAAGGAAGGTTGAAGACGATGATGATAATGTCTTGTCCCTCTAGAGTCCTTTAGAGTCTAGACTCTAGGGATAAGCAGGGAGAACGGTGATCCACAAGACATACCACATGCTGCCTCCGATGACAACTTCTTAGATAATCCGAGCGACTTCGGTAGCCTAGTTGTACTGGCGTGAATCTCAGGTCACGAGGACCCGGATTGGATTCCCATGCGGGTCAGAGTTTTTCTACTTTTTTCTGTTTTTTTACTTAAAATTTCTACCCGGGGTTGGCCTATCTCGAATGGACGGGACCGATTGACTGGAAAAAAATGCCTCAGGCAATTGATCCATATCGAATGTGGTCGAATCACATCACGCTTTTCTTTAACTTGACGCATCCTCCGACATCTCTTTACTAGAATTTATTAATAACTTTCATTTTTCATGAGACAACCTTAAAAATAGTGAAGGCACCGAAGTACTAAAGAAATGAAACTGAACGTAGACATCTAATATAGACGCAATAAGTTAATGTGCAGTCTACCGTATGATTTGCTTATTAAAATTTCCATCGACTTGTTATAAAAATTAATTACTAGACGGCGGAGATATTAGATTAAACCTCAAACTAATTATCTCCCGTCAAAATTACATTAGAGGCGATGATTTGCGTAAAAAAAGTTTGCAAATTAAGCTGTCGCGGTGTCGAAATATTTCGATGATGATAATAATAATAATAAGAATGTAGGGCCCAGAGATCAGCGACCTGTACCAAATAATTCAATTACAGCTCCATTTTACCATGTGACTTAACCCTTAGCTGCCCAAAGAATTTGAAATATTTAAAAACCCTGATATGAGAACTAGTAGCAAAAGTAAAAATTTACAAGACTTGTGTCAGACCCTTCATGACTTACGAGATCGATTATAGGTAGGTCAGATACTATTGCGATCATATTTCTCTGATAATTTCAGAAATGAATACTCTCAAGAATAAAGCCAGGAAGACCCTCAGAGATAGAGTTAGAAATAAGGGAAATATAAGGTCCAAGATATAGTAAGACGGGAATGCAGCTAACAAAAAAGGTTCTGGTATGCAGAGTGGAATCTTCCAGACTCCCTCACATGGCATTGCACGACCAACTCCGTGGAAGACAGATGGCTCCAAGGAAGACCACCAAAGAGAGCTGTCCCTCCACCATAGGTGGAAATATAGCTAAGAGACCTAGTAGGAGGCTGACTCTGCTTCGCACGCCACAAGGCCTAAATTAAGAAAAAGAAGAACGAAGGACTTTTTGACTGGCTGTATTTTCCAGTACCACCACCTTTGTGGCACTTAAGAGAATAACAACCGGTCAGAAAAGGCACCATAAGCCTCGGACGCCATCGAGCGCAATGGAGAGCTCTTGGTGCCTCCCTATGCCCCTGAGTGGGGCTTAGTCCTCCTGCATTGCGTGTTGGTTTGGGGGAGATCTGCACCGGGCTTGATTTGTGTGGTGCCGGCTTTTTTGGTTTTGATTGATTCGATTGAGCTAGAGGGTTGGTTTCATGCGGGTCGGGTTTGCTGCGGGTTTGTCTCCTCCGGGCTGGCTTGCGGTGTGCGAGTGGTCTTAAAGGGAGAATGTATGTAATGTATGTATTATTATTTTAGAAACATTAATCAAGTATGATGTATCTTTGTCTTTCGATTATTTAAGGTGTTGTGACTATGTTGATAATTTATTTTAAATTCAAAATTTTTCTTTACATATAGCTGGAGATCAGTGGAGTGGAAATGCGGCATTGAATATGAAATATTATTGTTTTTTTTTGATAGGAAATACATAATATTACAATGTATGGAGTAGATATTAATGCTCGGGCGCTGCATGGCGCACCGCTACGTGCGTCTAATATCAAACGGTATTCATTCTGTTTAATAATATACTGGCTGACGACATCATAGACTAACACTATTGGTGGACCGTGCCGTCATACGAAACAGTGCCGCCACAATACAATAAAGTGAATAATAATAAAGTGGCCTTACAATTAATCTGATATACCTTCTCTAATTTAAAATAATTAACGTGATTAACCTACATCTTAAGAATATAAAAATAGAAGAAATCACTTCAATGTCGCATGGTGGCACTGGGTGACCAAAAAAAAATAGTACTTATAAGAGTCCACGATCAACTAAGGGTTAAGTTAGCTAAGTTTTCCCCTAAAAGCTGTCGTCAACACTTGAGTGCTCTCTCCGTACCTACATTAACACACCCTGTACTGTACACAACCCTTACAATGAAGGCTTTACGGTATTTTTTTATTTCGCACTGCCAACTTCTACATTTAGTTCCTTTTAAAATATATGAGTATAAATTGCTTTTTATGTTTTTATCATGAACACGCGCACGAAATAAAAGACAAAATATCATCCCTTTCATTGGGCAAAGTCTGTTTTAGAGAACATTGTTTTCATTTTTTAAGAAAAAAATACTGATACGTAAGTACACATAATAATATGATTCGTCCAACAGCCGTTCAATTAACTGGAGGAAAGTTAGTCAAAGTTGATCCTTTGTAAAAAATATATATAAAGTAAGACCACCGGAATGGACAGTATATGATGGTTTGGTCGTCCAATGTTCGGAGTTGAAATACTCAGACTGGAAACGGGACAAAGTATGAAGGAATCTTCCTTGATTTTGGAACTCGTATGGAAGCAAAAACAGTGCTCTCTTCGTCCAACTGTTATTCGGCACCCTTAACACACTCTAACCCAGCCAAATCCAACAAAGAGTAGATGGTGATGCGGTGATAATACGAGTATTGGTAAAATTCAAAGGTTTTACTCTTCCAAACTCAATATTTAAAAATTCTCAACTGTAGATGTAAGCAGATACGAGAAATAGAAAGAACCAATCTATGGTGGATGGGCTATGCTGAAAAGGATTTTCGTCTTATGAATACTGAATAGACTATAGACCATTAAAGGGTGGCGTCATTTTTGACGTTTGCCTGATAGGCATGCAGTAGTCATTGGTAATAGATCACTTTGAAGCGACCCTATCCATACCCGAACCGCACGGGTCAGCAATGAGTCAAATCAGTGAACCGGGTCACGTTGGTCAATTTGGTGATTCCTTTCAGTTATAAAAAAAACTATTTATTATTAGAATACGGATCGCTGTGTTATGTGTAAGTAGAAACGGTCATTCTATTCAATTCATGTGCAATGTTTAAACAACCAACCTACTATGTACATGTTTTAACAGATATTTCGAGTCATTGGCTCAACACAGATAAAACGGGTCATCCGCTGAAACAAAATCATTACAGCTTTACGGCTCATACAGACATCGTGCTCATATTGGACCCGTAAGATCTGTAAGTGATCAGTAGATCCACGGAACAATTTCGAAATACCCGATAAACACACTCAAAACTCTATCGAAAACCACGTGACGTGACCTGAAACGGTCTTTTGGAGAAGACTGGCTACGGAACTTTTATTTAGACACACTTTTAACGTAGGTATCTAACTTTAAAATTCGAATGGACATAATAATATGTATATTAATAATATGACTATTTGTTTACTAGTAAAAGGACAGTTAACTGTATACAACAACGGATCAATAAAATCAACACAGTAAACTCAACACAATTATCATTATATATTTATTATTACATTACATGTTTTAACAACGAATTGAATTATAATTAAAGCGGATTGCGTCACAAATAATTTAATTAATTACGAACTACTAATGATGCGGGTCTACTTAAAAAAGCCGACGCTGAATATCCAATTTTAATCGGATATATCCAATGACCATAGTAAATTTGTTACTATAAAATCTAACGTGGTTATGTATGTTGACTTTTTTTATATTATGTACCCCATGACATGATGCGGGAGCTGGTATAGTTTTCTTTAGTCGAGAGAGAATAAATATTTCCTAGTGATAATAAATTCGGTTCCTTGATTAATCAAGAACAGTGAAGTGTTCAAAATTTTCGACAAAAGATGCATCGCACGAAAAAAAGTTGAATAGACATAGTAAGGCCCCAATTTAGACGCTCATCAATCCATATTTCATAAAATGGAAACTACGATAGTTGGTTGCATTTGTTCAATAATATTTATCGAAAGTTTCGACGACAGAAGACAGAAGTCCGCCCGCCACGGCTGAAAAGGCAAACTAACGTTATATATTTATTCTTTGCTAATTAAAAATAAAAATTCATTATTAAATATTTTTTTTATTTTTTATTTAATCACATAAATTATATAAAGACTTGATTTCAGTTGTCTTTTTTATGAACAAATTATTTTTTCAAATTAGTTCATTTAGTGTATTTTGGTTTCAAAAAAAGAGAACAAATGAAAGAAATAGTTTTTTTTTTTAAAAGTATAGTTTTATCAAAAAAAATAAATCTAGATTGTTGAAGGGCTTTCGTATTAAGAGCCCCAAATACACCCCTAGTTTGGTTTTATGAAATATGCTTTTTTTATAAACGTATATTAACCTATAATAAGTTATTTTTTAAAAGTGTAAGCTAGTAGTGGTTATTTATTTTTGTTTTCATATTTTTTCAAATCAAAATGTTAATAGCCTCGACCAGTTTTGAGATTAGGAGCCCCAAATTTGTTTCGAATGTTTTTTACTAAATGAACGCCTTAACGGTTTGCAATATTCAAAGTTTTTCCATGTGTCAAATGTCTGGTACTTTAATAACTATCTACCAACATATTTTTTTTTACATTTGTGTTGATTAATTTAAATATCTGTGGTGGTATGTAGGGAAAAAACACCTTCAACTGCTCAATACGATCTTGAGCACAGCTAGTCAAAGGGTTTTCAGCTACTTATTTTTTATTACAGGGTGTGCCAGAAAGTACGACTAAGCGAAAGTCTGTAGATAGGAACACCTAAAAGTGCATTAATACCAATTAACCAAATACCCAGAGCTTGAAAATTGAGTATATGGAAAGAACAACTTATTGGTAGGCGTTGAGAGTTCTTTCTGGTTTTATTTTCTTGGTGACCATATCAACGATCAGGAAAATATACTCTTTTTCGAGCTCTGCTCGATCTTTGTACGTTTGCATCTTTAACGGTTATCCAAGTAACTCAATATATGTTCAGCAATTTTTTATAGTTTTCGAGTGATAGTTACTTTTTTTGTAAAACCGTGACATGCGGGATATAAATGGTTATAAAGACACCTATTTTTGAGATACATGCTTCAATTTTTTATGGGTCTATCTGATACCATCTTGCACACAAAATATGATCAATCTCAAAATAAAGTCCAATTTTACAAAAACTTTGAAGACGATTTATAAAAAATATTCACGAATTTTTTTTTTTTAATATTTTAAAAAATTTGCCTATTTATCAAACTTTGTACAATGACAATCTATATATTTTGTGTACATACACCAACCGTATGTCTGAAGAAAGAATTAAGAAAATTAAAAATTGAGTAACAAAGATTTTCTTAAAATTCTCTAGGGACGAGAACTTTTTTACTAATTGAGTATTCTGTCGAGTGCTGTTTTATTTATCAACCCCCGTTTTTTTGTTAAAATATGAAGTCATGCCTTCAATTTTTATGAATATAATATCAAAGGCCCTTCTTCAAAAAATCTCAAAGCATGTTTCTAAATATTTTTTGGTTGAAAAAAAAATTAATAATACCTATTACATTTTATAATACAAGATGGAGAAAATATCTGACGCAAAACATTTCAGAGAAAAACGAAATGGGAATACAAATTAAAAAAAAAAAACGAATATCTTTTTCCTCGTGGAAGGAATAAATTGCAATAATAAGAAGAAAAAAAAACAGAAAATCCTACAAGTAAAGTCGAATGTCAAGTTGCATGTGATTTGTTTTAGTTTTCCGGTGAGAGCTGAATCTAAATTTAAAAATTCCAATAAAAGAAAAGGATACGGGCTTATTAGAAAAAGAAAATTCGGCAAGTTCTCTTGTAAATTTTCTCAATTTTCCTTAGCAGTACACATTGGTATGTTTTCGCCGGATACATTTGGTTATACAGCCATCAGTTATACACGGCATGGCAGAGAGAGAGAAGATAAGAAGGCTTCAGATAATGACGATGTAATTCCGAGAAGGTTTTATTCACGACTGACACATTGATGGATCTGTTTCACCATCAGATTTGCTACATCCATTCCATCCTGCCAGTACATTGCCATCTTCCATTCTATTATGTGGTGCGGGAGGTACTTTATGAAACAAAAACCTAAATGAATTCCTTTGTACATTTCTGTTTGTAAACTAAAACGATGTTTGAATAAGTGTCATAAAATGATTAACTACTATATAGTTTCTACGCACTAATGAGTTAAAAAAAGATACTATTGAAACCATGCTGAGTAAAAAAAAAGTATATCTGCTGGAATTAATTTTATAAGGATCTCTCCAATACAAATCCAAACTCCCTTTACGACCCATATTCTTATTGTCTTCTCTGACGGATGTGGTTTTAATGGCGTGAGGTGGTAAACGGCAGATTCTAGACAGGTTTATAGATAAATTTAATTGAGAGTATTGATATATCATATAGTTCATACTAAACCAGAACCGCTATTCTCGTTCTTTTACCGTCTCTAGTAAAGGATACCTTTTGAAAGGATAGTATCCCTTGCGAAGGACATCTCTAAATAAATCGGTATTCTCGATCTTTTGTTGTCAAGGATTGTCTTTACAATTCACTCCAAGGATATATCCTTTACGAAGGATAAAAATAAACGGCAACGCCGCAATTTAACCATGAAAATTGACATCAACTGAACGGAGTGTGTCAGATTTTGCTTGCTTGCTAGCTAGCTTGCTAGCTTGCTTGCTTGCTAGCTTGCTTGCTAGCTAGCTTGCTTGCTAGCTTGCTTGCTAGATAGCTAGCTTGCTTGCTTGCTTGCTTGCTAGCTAGCTTGCTTGCTAGCTAGCTAGCTTGCTTGCTAGCTAGCTTGCTTGCTAGCTAGCTTGCTTGCTTGCTTGCTTGCTAGCTAGCTTGCTTGCTTGCTAGCTTGCTTGCTTGCTAGCTTGCTTGCTAGATAGCTAGCTTGCTTGCTTGCTAGCTTGCTTGCTTGCTTGCTTGCTAGCTAGCTTGCTAGCTTGCTTGCTAGCTAGCTTGCTTGCTTGCTTGCTTGCTAGCTAGCTTGCTTGCTAGCTAGCTAGCTTGCTTGCTTGCTAGCTTGCTTGCTTGCTAGCTTGCTAGCTTGCTAGCTTGCTTGCTAGATAGCTAGCTAGCTTGCTTGCTTGCTTGCTAGCTAGCTTGCTTGCTTGCTTGCTTTTCGACGCAAAGCTGATATCGATACAAAAAAAAACAAAAAAAGTGATAGATAAAAATAAATATCGCATACTATATTTTATAAAAACACTTATTTTTATCGATTTTATATTGAAAGATGCTATCCTTACTAGTTAAGGCGGGCTAAAATGGCGGCGCTAGTTAAAGACACTCTAAAGGATACTATCCCTAGCGGAAGGATGGCATCTGTCAAAAGGTTTAGAACGAGAATAGCAATTATCCTTACGTAGGGATAATATCCTTAAAACTGTCCTTCATTAAGGAAAAAAAGAACGAGAATAGCGGTTCAGGCCTTCCATAGAAATATGATAACATTTTCCAATCCAAACTCCCTTAAGGCCCCATTTAGGGGCATAGGCAGGCAACAAGAGCTCTCCATTGCGCTCGATCTTGCGCAACGTTTATGACCTCCTCCCACACCCAGATTCCTCAGCTCTGCTTCGAAGGAGCGGACCACAGTATGAGAGGGTCTACCTCGTCTTCGGGACCCTGATGGGAGGAAGAACAGCGCTTTCCTCGGCCAACTGTCACTCGGCATCCTTACCGGGAACACTCAGTAGAGTAATTCCACGGTAGGATAGGAGAATACACATTTGGATTGGATTGGTATAGTCTGTTAATTTAAGAACATGATGAGTGAAAGCAGAGGTGTCTTGAATAAGTACAAACCATAAGAAGAAATCAGGAAGAAAAGACAACCAAACAATAATAATATCAGAAATATAAAGGGAACACCGCCAGTTTTATGTTTTCTTATTTCTTTTTCTCGCCACCTGAGGAGGAATAGTGACGTTATCTATTTAATCATTTCTCTGCCCCACTCTTCGGCTTCTTTTCAGGCCACCCCATCCGCCATCGTCAAAGCCTTCTAACTTTAAATGTTTACTATGAATGTTTTTAAATCCAGATCCGAATTTGGTGGAATTTTTTTTTAATGAAACTTCTTAAAATTGCGATGTCGAAGAGAAAAGTATTAATCCAGAACACGGCGTTCTTAAACGTTCTCCGTAGCATTGATGATCATTTACAAACAGTCTATTTTCTTATACCAGTTGGCTACTCATGAACCTACTAAATTTGAGTCCATTGTTAACTGTCCAACATACTTAACATCGAACTGGTGGAGTTCAGAGAGAATCTTTTCTGTTAGAATTTTGCAGCGGCCTGATATTAGATGGCTTTTACTTTTTCTCAGGTGATGGATCTGCAAATTCCGTTCTTTACGAGGTCGTCCCTTCACCGCAGTAGAGTCCCTACGCTCCTGGTAATCATTCTGGTCCCCAGACTTCGACCATTTTTCTTCCTGGTTTCTTGCCATATGACCTGCCCACCACCTTCTGAACGAAGCGATACGTTGAGTAGGTAATATTTGCGACCTTTGTTCTCTGCCGTATCGTTTCGTTCCTCACTCTTTCTGTCAGGATGATATCCAACATGGCTCTTTTCATGGATCTCTTGGATAATCCTTTCTATGCTCAGTTTGGCCAGTGTCACTGTTTTCAGGCCAAATGTTGCAATTGGTACTTTGGACATCTCGTATACACTGCGCTTAATGTTCACGGGAATTTTGCGGTAATACACAAACTAAACAAAAGTAATATCTTTGACAATGTCAACATATGCTAACTCGTTCGCCACTGTAAGGCACATACACACACTCACACACACAAACACACACCTTGTTTTGAAGAGAACAAGGCAAAACAGGATAAATGTTTTGACGAAAGTTTTTAGTTTCATGAATCAAAATCTACATAATTTATTGCTCTCCACAGATTTATGGCTTCCTTTCACCTCTTTGCGTATTGATTATTCCACTTCCACGAGAGGCGTTCCATCAAACAACACACACGCACACATCCGACCTGTCGCCAATCGATATTCTTCATTCATTATTCAAAGGCTCAAACTGCTCCGCATCCCATATTCAGAGGGCTAATACCAATTACCAGAATACTGAATATAAAATTCTTTGCTTGAAATATACATAATTTTATTATTATTCATAGATTTGGCATTCCATCCAATTTAGGCAGATTCGTGTCATCACCAAAACGTTGTGTCTCGAAATACTTAGCTACACAAAGAGACGGACTCTCGTCTATTTTTATGGATTTAGAAGTTCATATAGATGGATACAACTCTTTATTTTAACCGAATAAAATTTTATACTAAAACTTTTACTATGTTTTAAGTACAAAATCAAAAGCACGATCATTCTAGACTTCTTATGAGAATCAGACCTTTCATATTTAGGCGCTAACCTAATATTTAACTCCTTTTCTCGAATAATGTTTCTTACTTCATTTTCTTCAAGGTTGGCCTTTTTGTAAATGATATTATTTTCATATTCGACTTCTTCTTCGCACATGTTTTATTTTCATATTCTTTTCCTTAAAGCCTTAAAGAAAAGCTTTTCTTATGTTAGCATATCAATGTCTCCACTTGTATGAGCTTAATCTGATGTTCCTACATACAGCTGTTGCTTTGGAAAGAATTTTCAAATTGTCTGCAATTCTCAACGTGCTAAAGTATTTTTTTCCGCTTTACGGGACGATATACCTAACAGATTTATATTATCCTTTTCTATGCCTGTGGTCCGAGAAGTTCTGCTGCTAGAGTACCTATTAGAAATGTGATAGTGGCGTTGTTACGCATGGAAGCAATAAAAATCGATTATCTTCCCTCTGTATAACAAGGTCAGTAATAATTTACTTTTAATAACAAACTCATGCCCAAAACTCCGGTAATAACTAAGGAATTTCTCCAATTCGTAATGACGTACGATATAATTTATGACTTCCACTTATGTTTTGTCCTAATTTATCATTCTCCATATTACCTTCAGGCCCCCTCTTGGCCCACCACAGACCACTGCGGTGAAGACCCCGGCGCACCTACATCCCCCTGCCCCTCCACACGATTAGGTGCGAGATTATAACATTCTTGGTGGAAGAAGCTTCACGTTTCTATCTGCAGTACGACTTGACCTGATAACGCGCGTCGCGAGAGGACGTCCTTACCACCCTTACCACGTTTAAATTCAATACACCTTCTATAGGAAGTATTTTTATGAACAAATTTAAGTATTTTGATATAATTTTATTCTCCTTAATCATTATCTGCTTATACATAAATATAAGCAAATGTTTGATTTTTTTAGGATAATCAATTCCTCCATGACTAACAAAATTGAAAATAATTATTTATCTTCTCGAACGTAACTACTTGGTGGAACATATTTTGGAATTATTAAAATAAGTAATAACAAAATATTTAGTTTATTTCCACAATTTTATTACTAAGCTAACCGGTTTTCGAAGACTGAACGTCTGTTTCTTTAGGGTATTTGATATTAACTGTTAGTAAATATGTTAAGTTGACATCAAATAGCCTGAAGAAGACGTTCGGTCTTCAAAAACCGGTTAGCTTAGTAATAAAATTGTGGAAAAAACTAATATTTTGTTATTACTTATTTTAATAAAGCTAACAAAGTTGGTTCAGCAATAATGGATATTTCTTTATTTTTAAAATACACACATGTTACAGAATTAATAACATTATACTTGCAAGTGTTTTTTTTTTAATTTATTTACAAACTTCCCTATTCCTCTCAGAAAAATTGACCACTCTTTCTCTCTACTCTGACTTTTCCATAAAGCAGTCCTTTTAAGTCCTCGAGGAATATCATATCTCAAGACCATGACAGAAGAAGGTCTTCAGAGGTAAGAAAAATCGAAGGAGGAAGGTGCCTGTTAAAATCCTGTTCGAAAGGCGATACAGATACCTAGCACACTTCATACAATATAGGTAAAGGTCCATTATCTGTGTATAAATATTAATTCGTGAAGGAAAAAAATTGTGACCATTTTTACGAAAATTGCACGAACAGAGGAGTATTAAATTTCGCATACTTATAGTTTATATAGAGAAAGAGTGGCGAATGCTTATAATTTTTTTTAATTTGCTTAAATAATATATTAAATCAATTAAAAAAAACATAACGCACACTAATGTAATGTTATGTATTTGATCTCACGCACACTTCGATGTATTTGACATTGACACAGACTAATTTATTCTGTTGTTTATCTGTGGTCGCATTGAGAATGGATTGGAATTGTTTGTCTGTAATAAAAATAGAATAAAACTTTGTACATATTATCAACATTTCAAATATGACATATCCATGTCATTGTTTTTGAAAGGAAATGTTCAAATATAGCTCGCTCAGTTCTTGACAATGGAACCTTAAAAAATAATGCGAGCACTGGTCGACCACTTTAAATGTTATTTAATTGGTTCATCTTCATTGAAATACGACTGTTGAACAGTATACATTTTAATTTGACATATTGTATTGTAACACAAGCGAAATATATTTGTCAATAAAGTGCTTTCTCCGTGTTTGTTAGGTGGTATTATAATAGGTACATGTAGTTGCATACTACTTCATCCCTTGGAAGTTTTGTACGTAGGAGAGCCCGTGAATTGGAACCAATCCAACCTTTCTAGCGGCTCCATTCAGCGCCCGGCTCCAAACATTTTATCGACGATTTTCAATATTGTCAGGCCATTAGTGGTTGGTTCACCGAAGGAACTATATTATATGGGTCATACAAGTGCACCATAATTATAACGTGCAAAAAATGGCATTAATTTACTAGCGTATAAATTTCTATGACAGGGTAAACGATTTTAAATCGGAAATTACCTATTTTAAAATAAAATATATGGGTATGAATCAATGTCTAAACTAATGATGAAAAAAAAAACAAATTACTGGGACCATTTTATTACGTTTTTTTTCTGTTTTAATATGAGTAAAAATTTAATCACTGGATCAAAGATAAAAAGAATTTATTGGATTTTTATAAAAGCTTTATATCATTCGCGCTCGGTAGGTACCTGGGTACCTACGCGTGGACCCTTCGTTCGCAATATACGTAGGGGAGACCGGGGCTACAATTAACAGAGGTAAGTATTAACAAGCATTTTTCTCTAAAACTATACCTTCGACACCAGTCAGTGCTTAAGTTAACTTGTCAATTAGATCGCGCCGCATGCTACAGTAATGGTCAGATGCGGTCCGCGCGTCATTTCAGTGAGTTATGTGCCGGTCGATATTTATAAGCAGGTAACGATCATTTTATAGTTTACGATTTTTTGATTAGCACAATAAATATAAAGTATTATGATGATTTTTTTTGTTTTCCTAGTAGCATATTTTATACTATACAGTTCTACGTTTCAAATTTGAAATAATTGTTGTCTTACATTTTATTACGTAATTTAATAATAAAAATGTACCTTTGGGGCTATAATTAACAAATCGAGGGGGCTTGTATTAACATGTTAAAACCTACCCCCACATATAGGTTTAGACGATGTGCCTAATTTAGATATAAGCCTGACTGAAGTGATATCGCAAATGTCTAATGAACCAGTAGCTGGACCTTCAGGCATGCAGAAAGGGCTACGGATTTTGCAGTTGAAATAAGACCTCTGCCAAAAGCTCTACCACGAGTTTCGTCTAATAAAAGACGACCTAAAAAGTCAGCTATCCTTACTGATACTCCGGAAAAAAAATCTCTAGAAGTAGAACATAACATCAGAGAAATGAAAAAGAGAAAAATGGCAACAAAAAACCAGAATAAAGAGAACAAAAAAGATAAGAGAAAGGGTAAAGGAATAAAAATAGAGACAAAAAAGTAGGGATGACGATGACTATTTTTGTATCATTTGCGGTGTGTCCTATAATGATGAATGGATACCCTGTACCTTCTCTTTCAAGGACTCGACCCAAGCAGGATGTATCAAAGATGATATGAGATCCTTGAATTGTAATTCAGATGATGAATCCGAAAACTTTTAGTAGGTACGTAGGCATTTAAAATAGTTCCTTATCTTTGATATTTTTGTTGATTTTGTATTAAATCACATTTTACTCGTATGTAGGTACGTTGTTTAAATCTAAAGACGATGCTAAATTTTTAAAGAAGATGATCATGAAAGACTCGTTACCTAGCTTTTAAGATAAAAAAATGTGTCATTTTCTACCTCATTGTATGATGTTGTTTAAGTAATATGACTAGTTGAGTTTAAATACAAAATTGTGATCTGTTTAAGACTAACTATTTATTATTTTCATTAGGTAATAAAAAAAATATGTCGTACCTACACGTATTTATTTTTCTTTATATCAGTGAGTAAAAAATAACATATCAGTGAGTAAAAAATAACACATCAGGGGAAAAAATAGACAAAGTTAATTTTTACCCCTTATGTTAATACCTGCCCCACACCTGTTAATTCTAACCCCAAACGTGAGGTAACAATTAACAACTGCCATTTTTAAGAAAAAGCGTTCTATCTTAAGCATCGTTTCTATTATGGTTGTTTTGAGATAAGAACATAATAGCGGAATGATTAAAGCATATGTATCTCAAAAATCAAGTCGTAATGTTGAATAATTTCTAAGATACAACTAAAAATATTTTTTTTGTTAATTGTCGCCCCGGTCTCCCCTACCAACGAGGTGCCTATACGTAAGTGTACATAACATCATGTTTGATGTTATGATTTTGGACAAATAAACAGCATAGGTATAAAGTTGTTATGAATCTCCATACCTATTTAATTTGTAACATCCATCAACCGACAGATTTTCTGATTTTGGATCGTTTAAAATATCATTTAGGTCGCACCCATAACCATAAAGAACAGAAAACCAGCTAAAATGGTATGGGCATATTATGAGGCGACCATAGGACAATAATATGATCCAAGAGCAGCTATGGACATTGAAACTTCAGCCAGTAAACCAGGCAGGCTACCCGCCACATGGTTGTTGAGGATCACGAGGAACCTCAGGAATGCGAAGTGGAACCAGAGATGGTGTTTAACAGGCAGTCTTGGCGAAGAAGAAGAAGAATAAATATATAATTTTTAATAACTTACTAGCTTTCCCGACAGACATTGTCCTGTAGTCCTTACTATGAATATATTGATATAAACAATTTGTAATTCATATAAAAATACGTTTAAAAAATGTTTGAATGTTAAAAAATTATTTCTGAAAGCCTGAAAAAAGTACCATCAAAAATCTTCGTACGTATCAATATTTTTAATTTCAATGGTTGTAAGGTAAACAAACATTTTGTTTTTTATATAATTTTCCATAGATGGCGGTGGCGTCGCAAAAAATCCGTTCCATACTAACTTTTATATTATATTTTATATTATTTCTTACTCATTTTTCAACTTTTTTATCAGTTTTTCTATTATCCGGTGCGGAGAAGAATTCAATAAATCAAACATCGGAAGAATCAGTTCAGCCGATCTCGAGTTATAAGTGTTCGCACTAACCCGACTTTCTCATTTATAAAAGATAGCAAAACCTATCGGACGACAAGCTAAGAAAATTGTTTCATTGTAATCGGTTATGTGGTCCCTTAAAGAGATAATATTGTAAATGTGCCATACACGTTATAGATTATTTTATTTTTGTTATACATGGCTATTGAGATGAAATAAAAATCAATTAAGATCGAAAAAGAAAGAAAAAAAAATCAGAACCTTCTTGTTCTGATTTTTTTTTCTACTTTAGATATATTAAAATTTTCATGAATTAGAGTATTCTCGAAATTCGACCATAAATAATTTATATTATAAGTTTGAACATTATTAAGATTGCTTTTTCAAAAACTGAGCGAGCGCTATTTCACAATTTTCTTTCAAACATAATATGTATACGTCTAATTTGAAATTTTGATAATGTTTAAAGTTTTTTCTATGGTTATTTAATACAAAAATATTAATCTATTCTCAATTTGACCACAGATAAACAAAATATTTGTGTTAATGTCAAATATCGATGTGTGTGTATGTAGAAATACATAACATTACAGTAGTGTTTTTTTATTGATGTATTTTATAACATAATTTTTTAAAAATTAGAATTTGCCACCCCTTCTCGAAATTTCATTCTCCTCCGTCCGCGCAATATCGTAAAAATGGTCAACAAGTTTTTCCTTCACGTATTAATATATACATACTTACATAGATATTTTTTATATTATAGATATAAACTTTCTATAAATATTGTGCAAAAACTCATAGAAATACGTTGAAGGTGAATTTATTGAATTGAAACCTACAAGTGAATTTATGTAGAGCAAGGGTAAAAGTTGTGTGTTCGGAATATTGTGAATCGTAAAGAGTCCTGTCTAGTCCGGAAGTGAAAGCTTCAACAGCCACTTCCGTTATAAATAATATATATTTTAGGACTTCCCCGACTGATAGGTGTGCCTCTGTTTAAATGCAGCCCTCTATAAAAATCCAACGTTGTAACGTATTTAAAATATTTTTAACATTTATTAAAAAAATGGAAAGAAAAACAACCCTCTCCTCAGTCAACCTTCCTTAACCTATCTATGTAGAAATAAATGTGAATCAATGGAACCTTATGGAGAATAATTGTAACCTTAGTTTGAAACGATCATTCTTAACGAGCCGTCAATACGAGGGCCATAAGACGCATATGCCCAGACGGTTTCCAAATCCACCATAAACCTTATTGCCTTCAAATATTGAACAAAATACATCATTAACTTTACCTTTATCCGCTGACCTGCCCTAAGCCGATTACACCTCGCATAATGTCAATATTTCAATAATAGGTAATAATAAAATATGAAGTAGTTGGTAGCCTGGCAGTTACAACGCCGGCATTCGTACTGAATGTCGTGGGTTCCATCCCAGTTGCCAAACATTTTCCTCTTTCTCAACACAAGCTTAAAATAGCTTACTGTGAAAGAGTTAAAAAGTGTGTTTGTGTTATTTTGAGTGAGCACCTATTCATTAAAAAAATAGGAAAAATTTTGTAGCACCATTTAGCTACAGCAAGTTTTAATTATTATAATATATATCGATTAATATCGATGTACTTAGCGATATTTTATTCATCATATTATAAGTATTGTGAGATATTGATACTTTGTTTTGGAATGTTTTCAACTGTTGAAATGTCTATTCAATAAGCTCTGAGTGATGTCTATATTTAAGCTTTAATTCACATCGCTCGCTGGTCATTTAGAAACATCTGATGGCTTGAGCGATTATTACAGATTGAGAAAAAAGAAAGGGAAATTGAGCGAGATATAAGGTTGATTACCCACCATTGATTAGACGAAATAAAAGAATGTGATGATACATCGCCCGCGAAACCTTTGAACATCGATGCTTTCTTCCAGCTCCGAAGTCCGTCGCCCGCATTAATCAGCATCCTCCGCTCCCCGCCGAGGCGTCCCATGAGAATAACAAAAAAATTCCGACAGCTCCATCGCATTTCTCTTTATCACCCCCACCCTCGCGCTATTCCTCCCACCCCCATCGCTAGACTCGCCACTCTAATAGCATTTTGCCTGGAGATGGGAAACAAGATAAAAAGTAAAAGAATGGATGAAATATTACATATTATATCCCAGCAGCTCTCTGGACACCGCCGAACACCATTTCTCCGACATCCTGTTAATCTCGTAACATCGCTAGTATTTAGGGCTTGTTAAAATCTCAGGTATGGCGTAATTTATAACCGCACGCTTCCTACCCACATACCTAATTTTATGTCCTAATGTCTACACCGTCGAACATTATATTAACACTAGTTTTATTTCCAAATAATAAAAATATATGAGACCTTTTTTCCATAGTACATAATAATAATATATTGAAATCACGTTCCAGCAGGTTGTTTATTCATACCAACAAACCCGAGTTGTGTGTCTGTGTGGTACTTTATAATATAATCCGAAGGAAGGAAAAAGAATTGAGAGAAAGAAAGAATGGAGTGTGTAGAGATGGCTCCCTACCTACCCACCTAAGATGTAGGATGGATGTGTAAGTTTATTCAAATATAAACAACAGCAAACGTTCCGTCTTTCTCTCGTGGCCCGAGGGGTTTTTAGAATAGGAAATAATACATTTTAAAGAATGTCGCAAGCTCGCCTTAATTCACACTCCTCGCCTATGTGCTGTCACTATATTATCACCAATGTATAGGTATTTATATTAAATATTGAGAAATTTTAGTACCCCCTCTTCTTAGAAACAATAAAGCTCAATTTTAAAACTACCCTAATGAATGGATTCTTCTCAATAATTTTTCGTAGGTACTTTGTGTTTATATCTAAATTTCTGTCAACAATTTCCGCAAACATAAAGAGAAAAACGTATTTAAAAGTACCTAAATAGGAATAGAACGCCAGTCAAACGGTCTATTTTCAGATATTGCAATATGTAAAAGTGAGAACTTCTCAGCGTTGAAAACAGATTTTGGGAATCAGGTGGTATGATTTTGTAACCAATGACACCGTCCGAGAGAGAACATTATAGCCCTTCGTTACCTCAGTCATTCTTTATCGCAGATTGGGTTGGCTCGGGCATGTCCTCTGTATGTCCACTAAAAACGTAGGTCAAGCCAATTTAATTTACATCCGAGCGCGCGGGACAAGTAGGAAGACCGTGCTTTACTATTGCACGAGCCTATTCCGCGGACCTGCAGAATATCGAAAGTGCCAGGCACAAGATGGAAGGGCATGAAAGGACCTTATCTATAACTTAATGCCTAAGGGCATAATATTATCTCGTCGTCTTTTTTAATTTGATACATTTTAATTAAATTATTTAATGTCGCTTACCAACGCTATGTCGCGGTAAAAACCAGTATGTCTGATCATAACACAATAATATGACTAAAAGACCTAACCATTCATATTAAGGTATAACCATGTGAAAAAAATCAAATTTTGCGAATCTATCAAAAGTCGAAAAATCTATTAAAGGTAGGTACTGCATGAAATTTGTAAAACAGATACACAAATGTATTCAATAATACCTATGTTTTGTAGTACCTACCTACAGTTGTGTGTACAAAATAACGCGTATGTATGGAAATAATAATATATATGTAAATTTCCCAAAACAAGTGTAAATAAAATGCAACATCAGAAAGAGAAAATTCTCTTATATTTTTTTTTCTTTCTCTTGTTTCCTTAACAGAATAAAATCCGAACATTTCTCGATTCAGCATAAAATATTAAAATCCGAAATAGGCCCGAAGGTGTGTGGGTATCTACTCAATACGAACAGACACGAATGATAAACAAATACTACATTATTATAACACATGTGTTTGTGTGAGAAAAAGATAGAGAATTTAATATTATCTCCGTCTTTGTCTCTTTTCTCCCTGGTAGAACAGAGAGAACTGATTTGATTAGATTTTAAAGACTTTGAGGAATATAAAAGCCGGATAAAGAACATTGCCAAAAGTTTTGATATTGTGGTATATAAAATGCTGTATAAAATGTGAGTATTATGAAAAAAATAAAGGTTTACTGCTTCTATTTAGCCGTTTCTATCGAATGCTAAACGGCGGCTTTCTTCCTACTATGGATATCCTTTAATGTTCACCCATGTGTTTAAATTATCAACCGAAGTTGACCCATGTATGTTAAAGAGGTGTGAACTGGAACCAGAAATCTTATATTGATGAAACATTAATACTACCAAACACGGATATCATCTCCGTACAGTGTTATAGTATCTCTAAATACGGATTATTTACATTTCTATCGATCAGTTCTCCTTTTGTGCCCCCCCTAAGAAGTACAAGAGGACAAAAAGAAACCTTCATTGCAGTCTGTATTGCGCACAGTCTTCAAATCTCCTATAATTATAGCTTTGAAAGGATCTTATTCGTCTTGTATCACACTTATCAGCTAACTGAATCAGTAACAGCCGGTTTCAAGAAACCAGCTAAAGAACACTTTAGCTAAAGGAACTTTTAAAATTTAAAGTATCCTTTAAGTTGACGCGTTTCATAACAACAAAATGACATTTAAAGTCAACTTTACGGTAAAGTCTCGTTATTGGCACTAAAGTCGACTTTAGTGTAGTTCAAATACCGGAGTTCATAGAAAATATCATGGCGCTTCAACTGTCACAAATAATGATGAATATTTGAATACGGTGACACTGTGGACAAAAATGACCAAATTAGGGTGGAAAACATGGCAAAACGGGAAGAATAGTATTGTTTACAGATTTCGTTTGTTCGATGGCGGTGGCGTCGCAGGAAATCCTTTCCATACTAATTTTAATATCATATTTTATATTCTTTCTTCTGCATTTATCAACTTTTTAATAGTTATTCTGTTATCCGGAGCATAGAAGAATCCTACAAATCAAACATCGGAGGAATCTGTTTAGCCGATCTCGAGTTAAGTGTTCGCACTTACCCGACTTTCATACTTATTATATATTTATTTTGCGTGAAACGATAATGAATATATTTTTTACAACACTGCATAATTTAAATTATCCATCCTTTAATAATATGCCGAAAGATTACTCGATTGGGTAATAATCTCCTGACCCAGTTTGAATCTTAGCATATTCATATAAAAAATATTTTTATTATTATGCGAATATGAAGTGAAAAAATCCCGGGTTATTTCCCCTAATCTCCGCTCGAAAAGCTACTTGACCTCGCATTTTCGAAAAACCGTCCGTGGGTATAATATTATGAGCACGCGAAATCTTTTCTATTGAAAATTGTAAAAATAAAACAATGGACATTCTCTTTTTTTTTAATAGCGTGTCGGCTTGCTGGAGTTCGCACAGCGTTTATACATAACCTACATAATGTGTATTTTAATATCACTAGCTGTCCTGTCCTGTTCTGGTTATGTCCTTAATCATTTTCATGAGAAGAAAATAATACATCATACAGGCAGTTTTTAATTGCTCGAAGTGCCTCCAACAACACAAAAACGTTGCTAAATTTTGAGAAAGTTATTCGGTTGTATTTTGATAATATACTGATATTTGTATACAGATAATAATCAAATAAGTACCTATACAAAAGTGTTTAGCATTAAGTAAATCTTCATTATATCCACAATATGCCCCTCAGCTGCTCGTGTGGTACTGGGATTCACTAAAAATACTAAATAGTAAGACAATGTCGAATGACAGTTAATCATTAAATTAAATAACAACAATATCATTTCATTAAAAATGAATTTCTATTAGCGTCTCGTCAATGTACAAAACCAAGAGTATTTAATTTAATTAACTTTATTATGTTGCAGTAATAAAACAGCAAAGTGGCATATTAATTAACCTAATTATTTATTACTAGCTGACCCGTCGAACTTCGTATCGAAATAAATAATATGGGTACTCCAGGTTTTATGCAACAGAGCTCAAATTCGTTTTTTAGTTATTTAACACGAATGACTATTTACTGGCATTAGCAAAACCTGCATACCACGCTGCATTCATTGGGTCTGAGTTTGTTTTTACATCAAAAACTTATAACCTATGTTAATATGATGTGGGAAGAGGTCATCACTGCGCAAGATCGAGTGCAATGTAGGGCTCTTATTGCCTCACTTTGCTCCTGAGTGGAGTTCAAAAGGAGTTTTAATTTTGATGTTAATACCTATGTAAAAAAAAAAGAATTTAGGTATGTCATTATATTCGATATTTTAATAGTTATTTTGCCCAGTTAAAATAATATTGATTGATTAATCAAAGTACGATAAGGAACATCTCCATCACCGATTCAAAATACGCATTGAGGTGTCAATTTTTGCCCATCACGCTGATTCCCGAAGGGGGTAGGCAGAGAGTATGGACTTCCATTCTTTTCAATCCAAACTCATTCGCTTCCTCCAAACGCATAACATTCCGCATATATACATGCTCTTATATTCCTTTTGCTCCTGACTTGGCCCTCCCGTAAGACGGCACCGATATGGTCGGTCTATGTCATTCGTCGGCCTCGTCTGCGTGCACCTATTCTTTCAGATTTATATATCCCTTTAGTCATTCTCTCTTCGTTCATTTTCTTTACATGTCCAAACCTTCTTTCTTTATTCACTTTATTCTAGTCACTACACTAACATCCACTTCACATTCCTTTCTTATATTATCAATTCTCACGTTCTCAATAAGTCTCTTTCCGCATAACCTACGCAGTGATTTAATTTCCACAGCATTTATTCCAACTTCCAAATTTTTCGTCCATGTCCAAGTTTTACTCCCATAAATCATGGATGGTATCAGGATTGGATTGTGCATCAACTGTCGATTTCAGAGATATCTTCTTAGAGGTCTAAGTGCACCGCCAACCCTTCTCCCAGCCAATTTCCTTTTTTCAATCTCTTTTTCACACCTTGCATCTCTTCTAAGTAAATTACCTAAATAGACATACTTCCAAGTTCTTGACATTCACTTTCACACAACATTGCGTTCTTAAATCTTCTCTTTCAAAACAGTGGAAATAATTAAAAATCTCATTTAATGCAGTATCTGTGATTGTTTTGAACTTCTATTACAACATGGTGGAAGTGTAGCAATTTTTATTTTCAATAAAGAAACAAATGCTAGGTCGTTAGCAAATAATATCCAGCTTTTTATACATATTAACGATGCAGATTATATTTACGTTATATGTATGTACTCTTCCTCTCTAAAAATCAGCCCATAAACGAAGAATTAATTTTCAAACAAACAAAAAAAATCTACTTGTTCTTCAATATAATCATGTATTCCTTGTGTTAAAACTTATCAAAACTCCTTATAAAATGAACTTCAATTAAGTAGGTACAACTCCTTAAAAGCAATGTTCTATCTAGGATTCTATTTGCTGGCGGTTTTAAAAATCTCTGTAAATAAAGAAAGTTTTCAAAACTCCTTACACTTCTATACAGTAATGTATTCCTTGTATTAAAACTTACCAAAACTCCTTATAAAAATTAACTGCAATTAATATTATATGACTTATCCAATCAATCTATTTCATACGATATAGTTTACATTCGCATTCTATCAACAAATTTATATTGTAAAAAGTACTATAAAGATTGCCTACTTAGAGTTTTCTTTAATTTTCTAATTATCCACGCAATTTTCATATTTTTTTTTGTTCCCATACAACCTTCTCCTGATAAAATCCTACATGATCATAAAATAATTAGCGAAATCGGTCCAGCCGTTTAAGTGCGATGCGATGACATTGGGAAATAGCTCTCAATTTTTATAGTGTTCTTATATTTTCTAATTTTCCATGCATTTTTATTAATTTTTTTCTTCTAAATCAACCTTCTCCCGATAAAAGCCTACACGACAAAGAAAGAATTAGCGAAATCGGTCCAGCCGTTTAGGCGTGATGCGATGATATCGGGAAATAAATCTCCATTTTTATAGTGTTCTTATATTTTCTAATTTTCCACGCATTTTTTTATTTTTTTCTTCTAAATCAACCTTCTCCCGATAAAAGCCTACACGACAAAAAAAGAATTAGCGAAATCCGTTCAGCCGTTTAGGCGTGATGCGATGATATCGGGAAATAAATCTCCATTTTTATAATTTTCTTAAATTTTCTAATTTCCCATGCATTTTTCTTAATTTTTTTGTTCTAAAAGGACACTCTCCTGATAAAAGCCTACACGACAAAAAAAGAATTAGCGAAATCGGTCCAGCCGTTTAGGCGCCATCCGATGACAACGCGAAATAGCTCTCCATTTTTATATATAAGATTTAAAACAGATAGTTACTTACTTTGCCTACCAGTGGCGGAGTCGAAAAAATATTCGAATGTAAAGCGAAAAAATATTCAAATGTAAAGCTGTGGTATATAGATCACTCTCTCGAGAGTGAATTGCCATATTGTAAAGAAGAAGAAAGCTGTGGTAAAAAATTTTAAATTTAAATTAAATCAGAAGGTACATCGATGACAAATACAAAAAGGCATTATTAATGTAAAAATAGCACCTTTTCTGAATATTTGGTAATGCTATCTGAAATTCGCTCTATGGACGCTTCGCTACTGATTTCTACATAAAAATGAGAAGTACCTAAAGTGGGTACTTTTAAAATGAATCACACATTGATTTACGTACATCATTTTTTTATTCATGTATTGAATCATGAAAACAAACATTATGTTAATCTTGCCATATTCTTTTCTAAACAAAAATTCGCCATTATATTTATTTATTTATTTTATATTCCAAATATGATTAAGAACAACAATTAATTAGTTCAATCGAATCAAATCAAAACTCCTTTTGAACCCCACTCTGGACAACAAAGTTTCTAAATATAAAAAACATTATTTTATTACCTACATTTTTTTTGTACGTATACCTACTTACTTATGTTTGAATATTATAATGTGCAAGTCTTTATTGTCATAAACTTTAACTGAAGAATATTTCATTCTTAAAATTATGCAAATTTTTAAGTATCTTTTAAAATGTACCTTCAACAAAATGTCTGACACACAACAAACAAACGAATGATTTTTAATGATGAAAATATATAGGAGATACACTGTCGGTTAACATTACATTCAGATATTAGATATAACAATGAATTCGAATAAAGCACATTAATCTTCGGCCCGACAGAAGTTGGACCTTAACGCACAACAAATACATTTTTAGCAAATCATCCTGCCACAATCATTTACATTTCTGCCTTTTCCATACTACAATATTATTATCCTCGCTGTTTACAATGGAACCGAATAAAAAATAACATTGTGCAGAGTAATCTACAAAGGAAATATGAAACACCCTGAAGTTATCGCTATATTAAGCCCGCAATTAGCGATGACTTCAAATGGATGTCATCCATTGTGACACTGGAACTTAAGTTTTTTTTTTCAGTCATTATAACGAATTTCACCACGTAAATAGTCGTTTTTTGCTATTATCGAATTTAATATACAAACACGTGTAGGTACATTGGTGGATGGACGATGACAAAATGAGACCAAATTGGACCAAGTTTTTAACACCGACAATCAAGTGACGTAATGACTTGGATTGACGAACTCTTGGATTGATGGACGAAAGGCTTGACGCGATTGAATTTTGTACCTATGAATATCCGAATCATCGTATCACTCCACAACCATGATATTATATGGAGTGACATCGCTCAATGTGATCGAATGGAGTGATCGTAATTGGAGGACTTTCATTTAAAAAATAACGCGTTTTATATATAACAACAAAATTACATTTAAAGCCGACTTTATGGTAAAGTCTCGTTATTGGCACTAAAGTCGACTTTAGTGCAGTTCAATCTCACCGGAGTTCATAGAAAATTTCGTGGCGCTTTAACTGTCACAAAAATTATGAACATTTGTATACGGTGACACTGTGGACAAAAATGACCAAAATAGAGTGCAAAACTTGGCAAAACGTGAAGAATATTATTGTTTACTGATATCATTAACTAATTCATAAACCAAAATAATAAATTAACAACAATAACTACACTGATGCTTTATTGTGAAACGAAATTGACAGATTAACAGAAATTCCGCGAAAATATTAGTAAACAACCTGTTTTCTATAGATTTCCATGGTGACACTATCGACTGCTACCAACATTCAAATATTTTTTTATGAAACGGGTCAACTTAAAGGAGACTTTAAAATTTAAAGGTTCCTTTAGCTAAAGTGTTCGTTAGCCACAATTTTTGAAACCGGCCGTTAAAGAAATTATTGTTCAGACACAATAAAATTTAATTCAAACCTTTTGTCACGTGGCGTTTCCCATTTAGGTTTTATGTCTTACTAGCTTTCCCGACAGACGTTGTCCTGTGGACCCTTTGGTCCTAACCAGAGGCGGTCCGTTCATTGTGCATTTCGCCTCCAGAAACAATAATAATAATAATATAACACTTTATTGGGTAAAAATAATAATTAACCAAAATTGGCTGGTTTATTGCCTAGGGCAGCGCCCTGGTATGCCGTAGAAAGTGAAGAGGGGCGCCGTGAGTCGATCCTCTATCATTATCCAAAGCCACCGATGATTATTCTTCTTCTTAATTTATGCTTTGTGGCTTGTAATTCAAGAGGTGGGATTAGCCTTCTGCGAGGTCGACTCCCAGGTGTCCTTCCACCTCTTTGGTGGTCTGCCTGGGAGCCTTATTTCGTGGGGTTGGCCGTGTAATGCCATGTGAGAGAGTTTGGATGGATCCTCACATGTGCATACCAGAATCTTCTTTGTTGCCTTCCCCATCTCAC
This sequence comes from Mystacides longicornis, assembly GCA_963576905.1. Lineage (NCBI taxonomy): Eukaryota > Metazoa > Arthropoda > Insecta > Trichoptera > Leptoceridae > Mystacides > Mystacides longicornis. The sequence continues at coordinate 17,785,020 of OY756426.1, read as the reverse complement.
TGTATCCTCAACCTCGCATTTTTCCCGTACCATCGTATTCTCTATGAGGGTCTTCCCGGCAACTTCCCGATCACTGTTCGAAACCAAAAATATTCGCGTGTACCTATAAAGCAACAATTAATATTTTGAGATCGAATTACACGAAGAAATTCACACTTTTACCAAATATTTTACTGAACCAGATTTTTCGATAAAACTAGCGTAAGTACTTCTGCGATATACCTATTTGTTAACTGAATAATTTGAAACTTTCTTTACAAGGCAACAACACGCACATTCTGAAACTATCGAAGGGAATTGCGGCGTTTAGGAACAAACTGCAATTTGAAAAAAGAACTGAATCAAAGAAGTGGTCAAGATTGGTTCCTACAATATGTATAAATATGGATTAAGTACCTATATCCTATATCTATTCCAAATAGCTTATTAAAGTAGGGCGCCACCGCACCGTGACAAAATACTAAACTTGCAAGTGCGCCGTGGTCTGAAAAAGATTGGGAACCCCTGGCCTAGGGCAATTTCTTCCAACCAACCTATTATAGATAACATTTAATCTGTTGCATGCTATATAAAAAATAACATACACATATATAAACAAATAAGTACATAATACATACATACATTGATAAACAAAAATACACATATATAAGTATATAAAAAAAAAAAAAAATAAAAAATAAAATGTTATACATAATCAATGCCGTGGGGTTGCCGGCTTAGAATAGCACCTCTGCTCTTTTTGCTGGTTTTTCGAGCATCCTGTAAGAGGCAGGAAATCGAAAAATCAGATCGGGACCGTGGGGTTGACCACCTCACGTTCTTAAAACAATCGGTCAGAAAAGGCAACAGAATTAAGCCTCGGACGCCTGGACCCCATCAGGGGGGGGTTCAGGCAGCTGGTGTCCCCCCTGTATTGACCACGGCTCGATTAAGGAACAAGAGCTTAAAAATTGGGACTCTGAATGTCCGCACTCTGAGGGCGGGCGGGGAGCTTGTTGCTGCCAAGTTGGCGGGAGATTATGGACTAGATATCCTGGGGCTGAGTGAGGCACGCGTCCCAGGCTCGGGGCAGAGTGACGCTGGCAATTATGTCATGCTTCACTCTGGCCACCGGACTGCACGGATGCGTGGCGTCGCTCTACTTTTAAGTAAATATGCCTTCTCTCGCCTTCTTGGTTGGGAACCTGTTTCTGAACGCCTGATGAGTGCGTCCTTTAAGATGAGTGGCGAAACATTGACGGTCCTTCTGTGCTATGCTCCCACTGAGGATGGGGACGCGGCTGCTAAGGACTGTTTCTATGACAGTCTGGATGCAGTTGTGTCCCATGTTCCGAGGCGCCATCGCCTAATAGTTATGGGGGACTTTAATGCCAAGGTTGGCAACGACCCCCAGAATGGACCAGGCGTCATGGGTAGGCATGGCTTAGGAGTGATGAATGATAACGGAAGCCGTCTCATCGGTTTCGCCACGCTCCATGGACTCTTAATAGGGGGAACTCTCTTCCCCCACAAGGATATCCATAAATACACCTGGACCTCGCCCGACAGAAGAACGAAAAACCAGATAGACCATCTCCTGGTAAGGGCCAGCAACCGAACTGACCTGCGGGATGTCCGCACCTGCCGGGGAGCAGACATGGACACGGATCACGAACTCCTTGTGGGTTCGTTCAGATTCAAATTCCACCATTTCCAGCCAAGATCGTCTGCTCCTCGCCCGCTGGACATACGCAGGTTAGAGAGTGCTCAGTGTCGTCACTTGTACGAGACTGAGTTACGCACAAGGTTTGCCCCCTTGCAGGATTCGCCCAGAGCTGCCCCAATTGAGTCAGCCTGGACCAGCTTTCGTGACGCGGTTATGGAATCCGCACGTTCTTCTGTCGGTTATAAGAATAAAAAGAGGCCAATATGGATGTCCGATGGGTCCTGGAGTCTCATAGAAGATCGCCAGAAGGCTAAGACCCTCAGAGACAGCGAAAAAGACCCTCAAAAACTGGCCGCTTTGGTGTCTGAGTACAGGGAGCTGAGCCGCAAGGTGAAGCACTCTGTACGAACAGATAAAAGAAGACACCTGGACTCTCAGATACGGCGAGCACAGTCTGCTGCACTCGGTAATGACTCAAGGACACTCTTCGAAATCACCCGGGAGGTTGGGGGCAGGGGTCAAAAAAGACCCGTGACGGCAATACGAGACTCTCGTGGAGCTACTGTCACTGCCCCCGAACTGATTAAAGGGAGATGGAGGGAGTACTTTGAGTCAATATTGAACCGCCCCTAGCCCTCCTCACCTTACAACTTTGAGGAGGAGTTGGCGGGTCTAAAGGCGACTGGGATATGTGAAGATCCGCCGACCTACAGCGAGATGGTGCTGGCCGTGATGAGATTGAAGAACAACAAAGCGCCAGGAGACGATGGAATCCACGCAGAGCTCCTCAAACAAGGCATAGACACCCTTGGCCAACCACTTCTCGATATATTTAAAATGGCGTGGGAAGAGGAGAGGTGCCCAAAAGATTGGCGGAATGGATCCATCGTCGCAATATTTAAAAAAGGGGACCCCCTTGAATGCGGAAACTACCGTGGAATTACTCTGCTGAGTGTTCCCGGTAAGGTATTATCTCAGATATTACTACACCGCATTCGGGGGCCTGTCATGGCTGTCCTGAGAGAGCAACAATGCGGCTTTGTACCTGGAAGATCCTGCACGGACCCAATTTTCTGTGCTAGGTGCGTCTTTCAGCAGTGCAAAGAGTTTAACTCTCCAGTCGCTTGTTGCTTTATAGATTTTGAAAAGGCCTTCGACAGCCCACATAGACCATCAATATGGGAAATTCTTGCTCTGTATGGTATACCTCCGAAAATAGTTAAAATGGTGCAGTCCCTGTATGAAGACTCCGAGTGTAGCGTGAAAACGCCAGGTGGTCCTACTGAAGCTTTTAGGATCACCACGGGAGTCAGACAGGGCTGCGTACTAGCTCCTTTCATATTCATAATAGTCATGGACTTCCTGTTGAGAAAGTCCATGCAAGGAGCAAGAGGTATACCAATAACACAGAGAGATGGTCTAATGGGCGAACTGTGCGATCTGGAGTACGCGGACGACCTAGCGTTGTTCAGTACGACAGTGGAGGAATTACAGCGCAGTGTTTCAAGACTCTGCAGCGAAACAGCACGCCTCGGCCTTCGAGTCAATGCCAGTAAGACGGAGCTCATGGCGAATAATGCCTGCCCCGATAAACAGCTACCGATAACCATCGATGGTCACCAGGTCTCCCGGGTGGATAAATTTAAGTACCTGGGAGCAACCATTACCACCGCTGGTGACCTCGGGGCTGAGCTCCCGATACGTATCGGTATGGCAAGTGGCGCCTTCAACAACATGACCAAGATATGGAAGGCGTCGGCGTTTAGTGTCGAGACGAAATGTAAACTGTTTGATGCGTGTGTGTTGCCCATTCTCCTTTATGGGTGTGAGTCCTGGCACCTGACCAAGGCCCAGGCACAAAAAGTCTCAGCCTTTGAGATGAAGTGCCTAAGGAGAATTCTGGGCGTAAGATGGTACCACCGCATCACGAACGACGCTATACGCCGGCGCACCCAGCGTGAGCCCATCACCTCTACCATTGTGGGGAGGAGATGGACTTGGCTGGGACATGTGTTAAGGATGCCGAATGACAGTTGGCCGAGGAGAGCGCTGTTCTTCCTCCCATCAGGGTCCCGAAGACGAGGAAGACCCTCTCACACTGTGTTCCGCTCCTTCGAAGCAGAGCTGAGGGACATGGACATGGTGTGGGAGGAGGTCATAAACATTGCGCAAGATCGAGCGCAATGGAGAGCTCTTGTTGCCTCCCTATGCCCCTGAGTGGGGTGGAAAAGGGAGAATTGATTGATTGATTGACATAATCAATAATCAAGCATAGCGAGGAAGGAGAGAATCAGGATACAGGAGCAGGAGAATGAGAGGGTCCAGGTGCAGAAGGCAATAATTTTGTTGTTAGATTTTTTCAAAGATGAGTCGCATGAAATTCGTTCCATACTAAATTTAATATTATATTTTATGTTATTTCTTATCAATTATTTTTTTCAACTTTTTATTAGTTATTCTGTTATCCGGAGCGGAGAAGAATCCAATAAATCAAACATCGGAAGAATCTGTTGAGCCGATCTTGAGTTATAAAAGTTCACACTAACCCGACTTTAATTTATGTTAGATATGTATGAACAATCTTAAAAAATAAGTAGGAAACTACTTGACTTAATGCTCCTTTTTGTCTTATGAATTACCACTATTTCGTTAGTTATATGTAGGCTCCTTTTTATTGCTGAAATTGTTAAATTTAATGTTAATGTTAATTTAGCGTACGTTTACTTACAGGTTGTTTACTTTCTTAATTTCTAATTAATATCCAAAATTTAATTTTAAACAGATTATGAAAATTAGAACAAAAACAAATAGCAAAATAAATCACATTACTAAGTAGTATGTTCATTCAGAATAATACTTCATTATTAATAATATTTATTTGGATGAAACAGCGTAGACCGCCATCTATTGAAAACTTCCTTAAACACTACGTTCCCGCTTAGATCGATTGATCGCTGATGTCGGCAGCGCTATTTTTGCATGATGTGCGGTGTAACAACAGCTATTTTTTATACATAATGTAATTGTGGTAATAATATTATTGTACTTTATAAAACTGTACGTTCGTAGGGCTTACTATTGTACCCACTGTCCTATATTCGTATTTATTCTGAAACTAGCAATAACACAATGTTCACTGAGAAAATATATTATTTAAATACTGTTTATTCGCAAAGTGACCCACAGCATCGGTGGTTCAGTGGTAGAATGCTCGCCTGCCACGCGGGCGGCCCGGGTTCGATTCCCGGCCGATGCAATTGTTTTTTTTTCCTCTTTGGAAGTTTTTTTTTAATGAATCTGTGCTCACTCAAAGTTAGCACAAATACACTCTGCATACACATAAACTACTTATAGCTTGTCTCGTGAAAAGGGAAGATTGTCGTCACCTGGAATCGAACTCCAGAACGAATGTCGGCGTCGTAGCCGCTGACCACTACAAACTGATAATATTTCAATGATATATATTCTTTTAGTTATTAACCCTCCAATTCCCATGCCTTACCTAATCGTGATATTCATATGGAATTGTGTATACGGTTCCTTTATGGAATCCAAAGTGATGGTCCATCGACAAAATTTTCAAATTTTTTGTAGTTTTTTTATGGGGGAGGTGTCACCTGAGGGTGACATTGGGCACTGCACGTACCAAATTAAGCAAAAGCATAATCATACATATTTTTAGTAGGCCAAACTATATTTTTATTGAAAAAAAAGGATTGTTTAAACACAGATGTGATTAGTGTTGTATAAATGAAGTGGTTGGTTCACCAGTAGTATCAGTCGGCGGCTTTTGTACATACAGCGTATTGATCATGGGTTCGAGTTCCGGTTCCAACCATTTCCACTTTCTTGACACAACCCATATTTCATAAAATATACCTAATCATGACAGGTTACTTTGGCAAGCTGCGAACCATTTTGACAAGCACTGTCTATTCCGAAGGCAAACAAGGGCCACTACCATTTCTTGCCCACGAGTCAAATCCTTTGCAAGTGGCTATTCTCGTCAAAACAGTCAACCCTTCCCATTTACTTCTTTTATTACCTATATGATCATAGCAGGCAGTTCACTTGATTTTTTTTTCTTTGCTTCCCCACCACGCCAACCCGACCGAATTTACTCCTGGGAGACGCTCCGTGGCAGTTGGAGGCCAGTCTTACTATACTTTTGTTATGCCATTTACAAACACACAGACTTGAGCTCACTGAAGGAAATCGGACCTTCCTCCCTTTTTTCGTTGTGCGTTCACCTAGTAGTGGATATTTTTCCGTTCGGTTTTCTCTTACAGTGCCAGCTCTTACAAATCCGTTTTTCGTTAAGGTGTTGAGTAATTTAACACTTGTAAAGAAATTTGTCAAAATATTAGTTGTAGGGCCTTTGTTCTTGAGGCGAGTTTTCTGCTATGTATATAGTAAAGCTGATGCTCTGAGGCCAAAAAGTAAATTTTCCAAGTTGAGGAGGAAAGATAACAACAAATTCATCTATATCATTATAACCTACATAGTTCTTTAGCATATTCGCTATTTTTAGATAATTATATTATATAAAGTTAACAAAAAGCAAGAATTAATACAATTCATACAAATAGTTCCTAAATTTGTTCAGTAATGTACCTGTATTGCCCAGTGTCACCTGGAGGTGACATTAAAACTTCAAATAGGTATAAATCGAATATTTTAATGAAATCATGAAAACAAATTTGTGTAAATACTAAATTGATTCTTTATAAATCTGCTTTAGAAAGAATATTTCAAAATACTTACTGTATATACATTTTTTATTAATGTATATTTCGTTACGTACCAATAACACTAAAATTCCTGCCAAGAGCTGACAATAACTGTTAAAATATTCAAGATTAGTATTGCCAATCGTAAAAATTATACACAATCGGATTGCAATACCATTGTACAACAATGTTATATCAAAATAAATATAGTAATAAACCTCCAAATATTTTTAATATTTTTTTGAAAACGCGGCACCTGTAGGTGACGTTGGGAATTGGAGGGTTAAAACAATAAAGACCCCGACACCCAGCGAATAGTCGCTTGTGTGAAATGCTATAATTTTATTTTAACTTCATTGAATACTGTTCCATTCCATCCATTCGTACCTACATATTTCAATATTTTCAAAACCAGTCTTATCCGATTTGCTTTACAGATTCGTACAAACGGTAGATTAATAACTATATGATATGCGCACTATAATGCAAAAAATATCGAGATCTTAATCTTGCTATTCTATTTTTGTTTTCTTAAAAGTGCTTTACCGTTTAATTTTTTTTTTCTATCAGCATTCATTCGTTCAACATTCTCAAAGCACCCCAAACGTTCATCGTTGTTAGAACGCTTATTTCGATGCTACATTATTTTCTTGTATTATAATTATTTTCTTTCCTGCGTTTGTACTATTTTCTTTTTATTTCTCCATGTCCATATTTCATTTTTGTACAGGCAACATAACAACAGGATTGCACTATAGAGTAGTTAGTCGTCATTGTTTCTAGTGATGTCAGAGATAATAATATTTTTCAGGCTAGATTGTATTTTTTTATAATGAAAACCGTACAAGTTGTCCCTGGTAGGACGTAATGCCAATAGTTAAAAAAATGTAAGTATGATGCATGCATATTGCATATCTATGATATCGTCATAATATGCAGCAGATAGGAATGTTATCAACCCGCTCTATCTGTCACCCCGTCTATGGCTAAGAACACGTAGAAAGCGGATTCCGACCCGCGCCGACCGGCTCATAGATTGTTGTCTATGGTTTCAATGCATTTAAATGGACATGCCGGAAAGCGGGTTCCTGCTTTTTCTGTGGGTATCCCCATTCAAATGCATAGTAACATTCTTTGCGCCGGTCGGTGCGTGTCGGAGTCGGCTTTCTACGTGTTCTTACCCTATGGGTGGAAACACGTAGAACGCCGATTCCGACCGAGGCCTCCGTGATTTTGCTTGGTCTTCCTTGACAGCAAAACAAAATCACGCAAGCCTCGTTCCGACCCGCGCCGACCGGCTTAAAGATTGTTCTTTATGTGTAAGAACACGTAGAAAGCCGATTCCGACCCGCGCCGACCGTCTCATAGATTTTTGTCTATGGTTTCAATGCATTTAAATGGGTATGCCGGAAAGAGGGTTCCTGCTTCTTCTGTCGGTATCCCCATTCAAATGCGTAGAAACATTATTTGCGTAGGTCGGCGCGGGTCGGATTCCGCTTTCTACGTGTTCTTACCCTTCGGTTTCAATGCATTTAAATGGGCATGCCGGAAAGCGGGATCTTGCTTTTGCTGTGCGTGTCCCCATTCAAATGCGTAGAAACATTATTTGCGTAGGTCGGCGCGGGTCGGATTCCGCTTTCTACGTGTTCTTACCCTTCGGTTTCAATGCATTTAAATGGGCATGCCGGAAAGCGGGATCTTGCTTTTGCTGTGCGTGTCCCCATTCAAATGCATAGTAACATTGTTTGCGCAAGACGGCGCGGGTCGGAATCGGCTTTTTACGTGTCGTCACCCTATGTCGTCATTAAAAAACTTGACTTCGTATTGTTTGGACTTTTATCTGCGAACCTAATTCATTTTTTTTTCTTCATTCTTTTATGGGTGATTATAAAAAAAAACATAATTAGTAATTTACTGAAACATCCTCAACTGCCGACACTAATACCCTTTTTCTGCGCTCTTTCACAACATAATAGCACGATGAACTTCAGCACACCGATATTTTTTTTATTTATTTACGTGAAAACTTTCAGCCCCTTATATAATAAATTCGCATCATTATTCGCAATAAAACTTAATTATTGCAAAAGTTTACTCGACATTCTTGAACATTTCTTCATTCTATTATTTGTTTGAATGTCTTCTATTATTTTTGCAAAAAACATCTTGCAAGTAATTTAACCGCGATAAAATTTCCAAATGGTTGGCTCCCTCAAAAAAAGGAAATATAAATCTTGAGGGTGTTTTTATTTCACATTGTTGAGCCGTAATGTGAGAATTCAAACGGGGCTATTGCGGCAATAAATAACTGAAATATTACCACAATGCTTACCTTTTATTGGGAAGGTTTGAATTTTTATAAAATATTTATGCCGAAACGATGACAGAATCGTCTTATCAATACTAATGTAATGATTTTTATGTTAACCCATATCAGCACAACCTACTATATATACCTAGTAGGTCGCTTTGAAAACTCGTGTATTTAAGAAGACAATAAAACCTTTAGCACCATTTTTAGAAGCAATTTGAGAAATATATCTTTAAAATAATGTATGTTATTCCTCAGTTTGTCGATTATTGTCGCGAAGTCATAAATTCGTCTTAAGCCATTACGAGTAGGGTTTTTTGAAAATTTTAAATAATTTTTAATTTTTATTATTACCGGTAGTTCAAGTAGACGAACAACACGAAATGAGCTATCTGAGCTTGAAAATGCATATTACACCAGCCCTATTGTATGGAATATATCAACGTGCTATTGTTCGGAAATCATGCTTGATATATAAAAAGTTCTACCAGACATGTGATTTGAACATGTTGGACATTTTCTTCAGAACATTTGAATAAATAAGTGTGGAAGCGTGCATTTAAAGAGAGCAAATCTAAGCCCTCTCAAGTCTGCTCAAAAAGTTATAGTGGTTTATGTATCAAGTGTTCCATTTCATACCGTAAAAAATTATAATATTGTAATACTTGTGTACTCGGATACAGTTGATGTGTTTGGGAAATGCTCTGTGGTTGATGAGTGTGATGTGGGGGGTGATATGTGTGATCACACTCCTGTTGGTTTGAGTTGATGCTAAGGCAAATTGGAGAAATGTGCGGTGAGATACAATTTCTTCTCACTAGTTCACTGCACAAGTATTTATCAAGGAAAAAGGGTTGTAGATACATGAAAGTTTAGTTGTAGATACATAAAATTGTCATAACTATTTTTTTTTATAAAACCATTATAATTGTATTTATTTTGATGTATCTCTATATTTGAATTTCTGCAATACTCTGTACATTTTTGTTGAAAAATAAAATTATTATTATTTCAAATCATTTATTCATTAAATCACAATATATCATATGAAGTATACATCATTGTAAAAAAAAATTAATAAAAATAAATTAAAATTAAATACAATGCTATATACTAAATATAAAAATATTGGTATTATCTCTCATGATACATCACGATGTAATGTAATCATGAGAGATCTTCGAAGTATAGAGAAAGGAACCTTCTTAACATCCTACATGAGGACAACAGAACTGCCTTTTGGATGGCATATCTGAGACCACAACAGATGCCAAGTTTCCCTAGATTGTCTTTAAGAGACTTAGGAATAACTCCATTCGTCGATATCACTATAGGTATTATGTGGGTGGTTGGTGTATGCCACATATCCTTGATTTCGTGAGCAAGATCAAGATATTTAATTATCTTATCCTGCTCGGCTTTTTTCAAATTTTCGTCATACGGTATAGTGATATCCACGAGATACGTTATCCCGTTCCTACGATCAACCAATACAATGTCCGGACGATTTGCGTTAATCGTTCGGTCAGTTTGTATTTGTATATCCCAATACAACTTTGTATTACTGTTTTGCATTACCGAAATTGGGGTGTACCTATAATAAGGTACTTCAAGATCGAGCAAACCATATTTCAAGGCAAGTTTTTGATGAACTATTTTAGCCACATCGTTATGTCTGTGCAGATACTCAGAACCACACAGGAGAGAACACCCAGACAAAATATGTCTGAGTGTTTCTCCTGTTTGGCCACATGCACGACATTTATCAATTATATCAGGTGCTTTAATAATATATTTTTTATAATTATTAGTGACGATGACCTGGTCTTGTATTGCACAGACAAAACCTTCTGTTTCGCTAAATAGTTCACCAAACCTCAACCATCCAGTCGAATCTTCAAGACTTACATGTGATGAATTTAAAGTTTCGAAGAATCGACCGTGGAGAGACTTGCCTTTCCATATATCAACCCGATCTTGTACCCCAATTATCGGTGGTGAAACAGGATTTGATAAATTTAAGGGCGTGTACTTCAAATCACACGCAATGAGGTCTTCATAACCCAATTTATTCCTTGATGAGATAAAGTAAGATTGGAGGAGGTTTATCTCTTTGTTATTCATGTTTTTGATGTTTAACATGCCTCTACCACCAATCTTCCTTGGTAAATATAATCTCATCAAGGAACATCTTGGATGATGCATCCTATATTGTGTGAGCAAACCACGTACCCTTAAATCCATCTTGTCTAGTTCCGTTTGGTTCCACTTAATGATTCCAAAAGAATACAAAATTTTCGGTACAACCCATGAGTTAATGGCCATAATTTTATTTCTCCCGGAGAGAAAACTTTTCAAAACTTTTTTTAATCGTTTAATAAATTCATTTTTAATGTTATTTTTAATAATTTTGTGGTCAAAAACTAGATTTTGTTGAAAGCCAAGATATTTGTAATTTTGATTATCTAAAAGAGGAATGTTTGTAACAGATGAAGAACTATTTTGAAGATTGTTTCGGATTATTCCTTTTTGAACATTAATTTTTGCACATTTTTCTAAGCCAAATTCCATTTTTATATCATCACTAAATTTTTTTGTAATTTTGATTAATTTTTCTAATTCAACTAAATTTTTACCAAATAATTTTAAATCGTCCATATAAAGTAAATGACTAAATTTAATACCAGACCTTTTTAATTCATAGCCACAATTTGAGGATTCCAATAATTTACTCAGTGGATTTAGAGCTAAGCAGAACCAAAGCGGACTTAGACTATCTCCTTGAAAAATACCTCTATTGATATGGATTGAATCGGTAACATATTTTCCAGAAGGTTGAGAAACAGAAATTTTTGTTCTCCATTTTGACATCAAAAATTTTAGAAATTCTACGAGTTCGTTGTTAATTTTATATATTTCCAAAACTTTTATTAGCCAAGAATGTGGGACTGAATCATATGCTTTTTTGTAATCAATCCATGCCATAGAGATATTTTTCTTTTTGTGTTTCACCTGCTCACAAATAATACTGTCTATTAAGAGCAATTCCTTTGTCCCACGAGATCCCATTTTACATCCATTTTGTCTGACAGATAAAATATCATTTTCAATTAAGTATGAATGAATTTTGTTTGAAATTATAGATGTCAAAAGTTTATAAATTGTTGGTAGGCATGTAATTGGTCTATCTTATTATTATTATTATTACTTATTTATTAAAAAATATGTCCATATCTGCATAGAAATAAATAAATCCTTAACAAAACAATTTTCTTTTAGTACTCACATTTACCCAACCTACTTAATATAGTATGTGTTTTGTTTTGTCCTTTCCGAATCCACCGCCACCCTTTTTCTAATATGTGGGGGAGCAATCCCAATAATCGGGTATAGTTCATCCACTCGGGTAGGTTGTAAGCATCCAGAAACTATTCTAGCTGATTCGTTTAGAGCCACGTCTACATGCCTCGCATGAGCAGAGGAGAACCAAACAGGTGATGCATACTTTTTTTTTTTACTTTTTGGCATATCATCCACAAGGGGAATGTTTTGGCCAAGGTGATGCATACTCGGCTGCAGAAAAACACAGTCCCGGTGCAGAAGTCCGCAAAGTAGGTGCCCCTGCTCCCCACGTAAATCCAGCCAACTTTCTGATGATGTTATTTCTGCTACACATGCACCTTTTGTTTTGTGTGCTTTATAGACCGTGTGAAACTACCTTATCTTCCAAAAAAAAAATTAACATGTTATGTAGACATGATTTAAGCAGGAAAAAAGGAAAAAATTACAAAAATAAGAAATTTGGGCAGATATGGGTTAAACTAGCTTCACTAACAAACGTTGTTCTGTCTTTACTATGAATATTGAATTCGAATTTGTATGATGATAAATTATTAGCACCTATGTAGCCAGTATAATTATTCCGACCGATGCTTCTGTGCTAAGAAAGTTTCCTACGTTAACGAGACATTGAAAATTCTGTTTTTTTTTATTTATTTGATCAGATGACATGAAATTCTCCCCGCATTCCGGACAATGAGGTGGTTGATAGACCAGCGGTTACGACGCCGGCTTTCGCACTGTTTCGTGCGGAGGTCGTGGGTTCGAATCCCGGCCGTGTCGACCATTTTCCGCTTTCACGACACAAGCATTTGCTTACTGTGAAAGATGTCAAAAAGTGTATTTGTGTTCACTTCGAGTGAGCACAGATTCATTTTTAAAAAAAAAAAAAAAAAAAAAAAAAAAAAAAAAAAAATGACCTTTTTTGGACTTGTCCCGATAATTTTGCACGTATGTAAATCTTTCTCGAGAAAGAGCCACCATTAATTCAAAGGAGTATTTCGCCACTTCATGGGAGTTATAACCTGAAGTCCATGCCTGTACCACTAGGCTAAAGAACAATACCTATATTATATTTTAACAAAACTAACAGTATATGAATCAAAGTAAAGATGCTTTAAAAATGTCGTTGGAATTCGTGAATTGTTGAAAGTTCTTGTTGTTGAAGATATGTTGTCATCCAGGTATTAGACATTAGATTCTCTTTCTCTGCTATATGAGACCACAATATATTACATGAACTATTGTTTTATTTCTATTGTGTTTAAGTATCTTTTACCCCTGTGTTATTTCAAATATCTTTGCGAAAACATTCCACAACAATATACATAGCTTATGTTGAAAATACTTCTGTATTTTAAATAGTTTAGTTTTGAACAAATATAAAGGCATTTTCTTCATTTTCTGAGGTAAGAAAAATTCTGGGATAACATGTCGATTTTTCAGTAAAAATAGGAACACACAGGATCGTTTTACATCAAAAAAATTATACTTACTTATCTATAAACTATAACATTAATCTCTATATTTATTTATTTATTTATTTTATTTCCCATATCAATAACATGAGTACAAAGTACAATAGAATAGATAAATAGAGTACAAAGTAGCTATATAAATATATTTTTTATTTTGGGATTTATTATCTCACTAGGCAGATGCCTGTGCCGAGATAAATGAATTATTATTCATTAATTATAAAATGTCTACTTATTGTATACTAGAGGTCCGCCCCAGCTTCGCACGGGTAGATAGATACTTAAAAATAATTTAGTTTTCATACAGATCCCTAACTTTTACAAAATATTTTATAGCATTTATGTTAATCTGGAATAATTGCATTGCAATGTATCGTGTCACGTCACTTTACCACCGTGACTACAACTTTGCGCGGTATTTCTACTAAACTTGACACGACTCCCCTCAGCCCTCCCCGGCTCCCATACGCACTCTGCATCGGATAAGTTGAGATGATAAGAGACTATGCTTTTTTTTCCAATACTCACATTTTTAAACTCGTGATAACTTTCGAATGGAATGTCCGAATTGAATAATTCAAAAAGTTTTACAAACATATTGAAGCAGACTTGAATATGAACTAATTTATTTTAATAAGGAGTAATACCAAGATACCAATAAAGAGCCTTTTCTAGAGGTGACATTTTATTGGGTTTTTTTAAATAAAAAAACACTTATTGTGGCATAACTATAATAGTTAGACATAATATGCTGTCGCGATACTTTTTGTAAATAATGATGTCTTCTACAAAATTGTAGAACATTGTTTTATTCTATCATCATTAGTTTTCACAGCGTTCGCGATAAAAAGAATATTTTAGGTAAATTTTTTACACCTTGGGTTACATTATTGAAGTTTTCGTAGGTTACCCACTTTTTTTTGGAAATTAAATATAGCCTATGTTCACCGCCGATATTGTAGCTTCCCAAAAGTGAAAGAATTTTTCAAATCGGTTCAGTAGTTTTGGAGCCTATTCGAAGCAAACAAACAAACAAACAAACAAACAAAAAATCAAATCTTTCCTCTTTATATATTAGTATAGACATGAGATTTTAAGATTTTGTTGAACATGTCGAGAATGCTCATGATTAGGAGTTTCGGAGACTTAAACATTACCACCTAATGCAGTGGCGAGGGGGGGGGGCGGAGGACCGCCCCGGGCGCCTCTATTAGCAGGGCGGCAAAATAAATATGCTCGCGCTATACCGGTTTTCGAAATAGGCGTGTACCAAATTATAGAAATGACCTTTTTTTTTTTTTAGGAAATGTCATGTTTCCAGATACCAAATTTTAGAAATGACCTTTTTTTTAGGAAAAGTTATGTGAGGGCGCCAAAGGGTGTGGTTCCCGCCCCGGGCGCCAATAACCCACGGAACGCCACTGACCTAATGGCAAACGTTGTTAACGTAAAGTGATCAAACTAAGCAAGCCTTCGAAATAACAGTAGAAGACGGTCGTAAGCCCGTAGTAGTTTTTTCCAATTAAAAATCAATAACAGAGTCATTAGTAGTTGTTACGTATTCTTACTTATCTACTTTATGGTTCTCGATTTTGAACAATAAGTAAATGGTCTGGAACCATAGATGAAAGTCTTCTTCTTTTTGCCGAGCCTAGAGTTCAAGAATACCAACACTCATCGCCTCGCATGAATTTCCTTATGTAAGTAATGACCCAGTCTTGATGCAAAGACACGACCTCAATCCAGCCACACTTGAAGACCTTCCCATTATACCTCTCTCCTTATCCTAGGAAGCCTATGGTGTAAGTTACAAGCGGATTTCCGACGAATATTATTATTTTGGACATTATTATTATTATGTTTATGGCATCCCATCCCTTGAGGGACGATTTGTACCAGTTTCAAATATTTGATGTTTTGCAAAACAAAAATATTACGCTTTAATTTATTATTTTTCTATTATTTTATATAAAGACTTACTATTTTTACATTCACACACGGCCTTACATACTTACAATCACGCCCTTACATACATACATTCTCGCATTTATATAAAAATATATACATACACGCACACACACATTCCTACTGTTTATATAATTATGTAATTCTGTTTTACTGATTTTAAAATTTTTTTGTAGACAGAAAGCTTTTCAGAGTGTAACAGACAAGACATATTAATGGGGAACTGAATTTCATCGATTTCGTAATAAAGTTCATATGAATCTCTTATTGGGCAACCGAGGAAGACGTGGTCTAATGTCTCCATATCGAGTTCGCACTCACAGAGTGGAGATGAGGCTAAATTTATTTGATCTAATGAATAAGCACATACTGGTAAACTTTTTGGTGAGAATGGAAGATTAGTGTTTTTGAGTTAAAAGTCTTTAATAAATGCAGTCCAAATAAGGTTTAGTGGTTTAAAACTATGTTAGAATTATTATCTATCCGATAAGACCGTTTTAATGTACTTTACTTTTTTGTGTCAAACTAAAACATACGATAATCGAATTCGAAAGAATGCCATTTCTTGATGGCACGTTCGAATGTAGGTATCTAAAGCGACATTCTGAAACAAACATATCCAAGGTTTATATAAAGAGTCTTTGCACACAAAGGCCATAGAGAAGAATAGTTTGTTGGTAAGAATGTTGATAACTTAGTTTCTAAAGCAATCTTTGAAAGGAATAACACACACGTAACATTGCAGCGAAATCATTCACCATCTGAACTAACAAACGTTGCGAATTGAAAATCTCGTATGTGGTGCACACAACACAAGCTTCATACAAACCTATACACTCAGAGGGCGAATTGTACGACATGAGATATATTTTCTTCTTCCATTTTATATCTATTTATTTAAAAACCTCGGTCTCTTTCAAGGCTAATTCTGCCAACATGACCCCTTCAAAAACGGCTTCTATTTCTGCTTCTTCTAACAACGTCCTTAAGTTGTAGGTTGTACGGATTTCCTCATAGGGAATTCTATCTCTAAAAAAATCTTAGGATGGGTCTGAGCGTTTTTATTTTCGCTGTTTTTGGGATCAAACATCATTTGGGATCTTTAACATCGATCTCATGCTCCAGCATCGGGGTTTTTCTTGATGTTACGGTAAGTACTCCTTAGTGCACATAAAAATTTCAAACATACCACAATAATTCTGTAAATATACCGAAAGACCACCATTAAACTTTTTACTCTGTTGTCTGATCCAAAATTTACGTTATTTGAAAAATATATATGTTTCATAGAATGTATATTTCACCTACATGTATATTTATTACATAAAGAAATTAAGATACAATTTGAGTCAGATTTTATTTCATCGTGAAATGGTCTAAACAAAATAGGTAGGTAGATACATTGAAATATAACTTAGTTCTTATCATACGACCACCGACTGTGTATGCAGATAGTACCTAACATACACATTGATGTCATAGAATTATATATTATAGATTAGAATATGCTCACGTAGAGAATGGCCGTATGCGACTCTGTAGAGTTCACAATGCCACTTACTCTTGTCTTGCGCTATAAAGAGTTTTTACTCTCGCTGTATTCAATACTTGACATCTCTTTTATTTCATATATGGAGCAATGTCACTCTAGCTACTATCTAGAACACAACACTGCACTGGAATTAATCATGTCGCTGGATGAAACCTCCGAGATTAGTTGCATAATAGAAAGAAGAATATATGTACACACATTCTTTACGGTTTATAAATAACTACTTTCTGTCTTTATGTATAAGGCTTGACGTCATTGGATAATATTTTTGTTCTTATTATTCTCGCATAACCACTCACAGATAGGAATTTCACAGAGAAAATAGTACAAAAATAATAACATATCGTCTTGCGTGTGGGAGGAGAAAGAACATTTGTTAATACGCAAGAGTAATTTTGATGGACAAAAATATGTAGGTAGAGGTAGACTACCTAAGCATAAATGTTTATTTTCAAAATTATGTTTTTTACTTTGTCTTTCGTAAGAACCGCGTCCTGTCTCTATGAGTAGGTGATACGCAATTCGTGAGACTTGGATGCTTAAGTCCATCTATTTAGGGAACATTCAGCAAAGAAAAAGTACTTATTGACCCATCAGGAATCAAACCCACATTGCCTGTTTTCTCATGCCGTAACTCTACCCATCAGGCCATCTATTTAGGGAACATTCAGCAAAGAAAAAGTACTTATTGACCCATCAGGAATCAAACCCACATTGCCTGTTTTCTCATGCCGTAACTCTACCCATCAGGCCATCTATTTGATGCCCAAACCTGTATTAATTTAACGCGTGTTTTAAGCAAATAAGTTTCTGATTTTGAACAAGAAAACTGCTAAAATTAGAGAGAAAAATAGAAGAAAAGGTTGCGAAACTACGTCGCTGTCGCTGTGAATTGGTTCATCTTAGTGAAAATAAAGACGCCTGTCATTAAATAATCTTTTAACCACACTCAATTTTATCAAACGTAAAAATTTAATATTCTCGAACTCGAAAATTAGATAAGTTGTTTTTTTTTGTTTTGTATTGTTTTTTTTTTTTTTTTAAATCAACACTTGACAAAATAGACGACAGTGATTCGTTTAACTATTAAATGCTCAAAGTGTTTGGGACATTAATTTAAATCAATCGAATTAGTGTTTGATCTTCGGGAAGGCCGTAAAAGGTACGGCCAATTTACATTAATGCGACGTCACAATATGTATTTTTACCCCTCGTTATCTGGGCCAAGCTCCACCACTTACCGGGTTCATTTCGATACACATAATGGGGGGCGAGGTCTACCTGCTACAGTGTTTACCGTTCATTAATTCACAAAGGTGAACAAAGACCTTTAGATAATCCATCAAGAATCGAAGGTAGAGCTACCGGGAAATAGAATTGAATAATTTCACTAATTTGCTCCCTTGTAATCCGTTAAGGTAGAGGCTGACACGTTTATAGAAACGTGACCCTTGACTACAATATGCTTATCAGTAAGGCCATTCTTATAACGACTTACTCCCCTATCGGTTCACCCGAAATCGCTATAATATATTATTCAATTCAAATTCGAACAAACCTTCGTATTAAAACCTTCGACTGAAGTGTAGCCGTAGCAGTGGCGTCGAAATTATTGAATTAGAGTAGTCGAGTACCTACCTACATTATTTACATATTTTTTTTATTTTATTAATTCGATATAGACCCCGTTTCTAAAGCGAAAAGACGCTTGTGTGAAACGGGGATACTAAGTACATTTTGGACCCTAGGTAGTTATAATTTTTATTCCTCTGGTTTAAAATCTGAAAATATGGTATCATTTACGAACAGCCAAGACTCCAAAGAGTCACTTTTGCAAGATTAAAGAAAATAAGGGTGTGTACACACCCTAAGAGTCAAGGGACACATTTTCGTAGAGTGTTGCGTTGTGGCTCCGTACGAAACTGATTTTTTCTGCGTGCCACAACACAATTCTGAGTTTTTAGAATTATCGTCATTTTTTTCCATAATTAAGATTAAAAAAATAGAACAAATATGACTGATAATAATCAAACGACTATCCGAAAAATGGCGAACGTTGTTTACGTAAAATGATCACACTAAGCCAGCCTTCGAAATAATAGTAGAAGACGGTCGTAAGCCCGTAGTGGTTTGTTCCATTTAAAAATCAGTCATTTGTTGTTACGTCATATTCGTTACTATCCGAAAAGGCTACTTCGATCTTGTAGCACAACTTAAGTCTCGCCTACTATGCAGAAAGACGAATGCCACGCTCTATAAGACTCTGATTAGATCAGTGTTGACATATGCCTCAGAAACATGGACAATGACCAAGCAGGATGAAAATAGACCGGATGCCTTCGAAAGAAAAATCTTTCGGATATAAAGATGGCGAAGTAAAGCGAAAACAATATAACGCCGAACTGTATGGTTAAGAGTCAGCGTAGACAAGTTCATCAAGATTAACAGACTACGCTGGCTAGGATATATTCTGTTCCGTATGGATGACCGGGAGCTCCCAAAAAGAGTGCTGTTTAATGATCCAGTTGGAAGAAGAAGCGTTGGAAGGCCAAAGCTGCGATGGTTGATGTTGTTGCAGACTGCAGGGCTCTGGGGCAAAGGAACTGGAAGGTGGCAGCCGGTGACAGGGAGGTTACCAAGGGTTGTGTCTCTGAGGATGTATGTATCTGTATAATCCGAAAAGGCGACACAAAATAATAGTGAATTAGAATGTTAAGACAATAACGAGTCAGTGTGTCAACTCAGAGCCTCATAAATGTAAATTATATTATACCTACGCCTTCAAAAATATGTTTAACCTTCTTAATAGGATACCATAAAATTTTATGTACCTACTTATCTGGTTGCTTAGTATCCACCCCCTAATAGAAACACCACTGTCTTTCATTTAGTATACTTACACACATTCAGCTTGTAAAGACTGCGGGTGTATAATGTAAGTATTTCGGTTACATAGCACCTTATATACAAGTTAATTGGGGTAAAGCCAACAATTCTTATTCAGAATGTTTTATTCTAAGTAGACAACTTCCTAAAGATCATTACGGATTCCACTTTTTGTATTGGTTGCCAATCCCCCCTCGGGCACCTATCTAATGAGGGTACTCTTCACCCAATTTCACATGATTATCTTCCAACTTTTAGACCGTTTCAGGATATTACTACTACATTTTTATTAAGTTTAACAATTCTTTCATATTTTATAGAGCTCTTTTTACAAATATTTTTTACATTACGCTTTCAAATGCCAAATAAATTTGTTGAAAATAATGGTTAATTTAAGATTGTTTTTATACACTTTATAAAAGTAGCAAAACACACAAATGTTGAAACAGGAAATATTTTCCTTAGAGAAAGCTGTCTATTTTTTTGAACAACATTTTTTTGTAAGCCAGAATCGATTCTATAGTCCTTATTCAATTAATTTCCTCCTTGTATTATCCACTGTTTTTGAAATAGCTTCTGATGGCACATAGAATTCTCGTAATTTTGGCGATTGGTTAAGTAGGTACTTACTGAAAATAATTCGTACTCACGTTTTTTCTTGTGGCAAATAATATTATGGATTCCTATACCTAATCTATAATATTTTTTTAATTAAAGATCTCTTCTCATATTCTTTCGTGTCCTTGTGTATTTGAGTGCCCATCCCGTTAAATTATAACAAACTTATATAAATTCAATACACTTTCTAAATCTCGCAAACTTTTTTAAGTTAATCAAAAAAAAAATATATATATTTTAAAATTTGTGAAAGCCGTGAATAGGGTCGAAATTTTTACCTACTAATTTACCTAATTTTTCTGAAGAGCTTAGTGAGTAGGTAGGTATATAAAAATAATTCACGGAAGTGTTAATAATTTCAAAACCTCAAAATCCTGTAATAAAAAACAAAAAATAACATGTTCCCTTAACACAGCAATACGTAATAAATGTTTATTAAATCAATCTCTTTTTGACAGCAGCATAGAGCTAACATCCTTGTCTTCCTTAGCCGTGATCCATCACCAACAGGATGTATAATAAAAATAAACCTGATGGATTGAACTGAAATAATTATTACAAGACAGGTAGGTATAAAGAACTTTTAATTCACATCTGACGTTATGAAATGTTCTGTTGAACAAAACAAACTTGTCAATAATTGAAAGGTTTGAGTACCTATACCAGAGCGCAAGTTCATTTTAATATATTGAAATATGTTTTTTTTTTAATTTATTTGAAATCATAGTTACAGAGTTATAACATTGTATATTTACATGAAACGTCAATCATAATAATTTATAGGTAGGTAATACAACATTTCCTCTCTCTTAAAGATATTATAGCTTGTGCGAAGATATTATAGTATGATGAAAATAATTAATGATATTCTTTCTGAAATAATGAATTTTTTTTTTTTTTTAAAAGATATGTGAGAAAAAATGTTGACAAAAGAAGATTTGACATTCAAGCGTTAGGTATTCTCTGAAATTTTGGGTGGGTCATTCTAGATGATAAATTGAAATGATTGGTGGGCTGGCGGTTCCGATCGTCTTCCGTACTGATTTGTACTGGAGGTCGTGGGTTCGATCCCAGCTGCCGACCATTTTCTTCGTTCGTGGCACAAGCTTTAAGTAGCTTACTGTGAAAGAGTCAAATAGTGTATTTGTGTTCACTTTGAGTGAGTGCAGATTCATATTAGTAAAAAAAATGTGGAACTGTCAGCTAAAACGTACTTACTCTTTCCGAACAGTTTTTAGAGGATTGTCAGAATGTCATCTATTCAAATAAACTTGATAATTATTTACTTACCTATCAATAAACACTTTTACTCCATCTAGGCATCACCTTGGGATATTTATGGAAACAAAATATACCTACAAGAAATGGGATATTTTTTCCATTTTGTGCCACCAGAAGCGCCCTTGCTAATCCGGTCTATTGTCAAATTCAGTGTTGCCAAAGGGGGCGATTTACTGCCGTTTGGGCTATTTGGAACGAGCATAGGCGACGAAAAAATCTAAAAGACGACAGGTAGCCACTTGGGTCCCTTTTGGCGAATTTTCACCTTTCCGGATACTAAATGACCTTTTTTTTAGTGAACTCCCACCTCTCTTCGGATACTAAAATTTTCGGTATGACCGCATACCAAATTTTCGATTGGGCTGCTTTGCGTTTGAAAAACGGCGTTGGCAACACTGGTCAAATTAACGTTTATAACCTCAACCATATGTGCGTGTGTGTTACTCTTGTAAAATGAAACACAGATGTGTTCTTTGGACCACCTTAATGATTTAAAAGTCCCGTAATAATTCAAAGGGACCACATTGAGAACCATTAAGTGAGGACGTTTTTCGACATAATTTACCCATGCCAAAGGAGTGGCCATGGGGGTCCAAAAGCTAGCCCCTAAGGTTCCCAGCTTAAACCCGATGGATTTTCGCCTTTGGATGTTTTAATTAGAGCTATTTTATAAAAATAAATACCTAATATTATTGAACAATAACAAGAAATATTGGTTTCAGGCTAAACAAATGAACCATCTGTTTATTTTAAAGTACTACCATTTTAATTATAGTTTAAGAGTGTATAACAATATTTTTTATCTTTTTTTCAACAAATAATTTATTTCATTTAAATATCACATCAAATTATGCATTTAGGTACCACAAATAATTTAAAAACTGGCTTTTACCACCCATATAACAAGGCTGTGTGTTAATGAAAAAATGTTGAGTATTGATACTTGCACAAGTTATGAGAGCGTTTTAGCATGATTCCATTATTTCAGCCAAATGAAATTAACAGGGATGATTTTCCATGAATAGTAGAAGTTTTTAAGATAGTTTGTAGAAAAAAATGTTTCGTGAAATTTTTTGTCTAGAGCCTTTGATAGATTTTAGAAAAATTTTGCTTGGAAAAAATTTTTTGAACAAAAGCTATCGGGTGCTGACTCATAACAATAATACCTTGCGTAAGGGTCACTATCGGACTATTTCCAGAAAAAAAATCATGATCGTAATCTAAATAGTTTAGCCACAGTTACGTAGTTTAGTCAGAAATCCGGTTTTTATTCAAATTTCGCAAAAAGGTTAATAACTTTTGAACCACCCAATATCGCTGAACATACATGGGGATCAAATCGATAGGCATTGAGGTCCTCTACCTCCCTGCTTCGGATTATCCACTACCAACTTAACACCGTGTATATTCAAACAGGATATAATAATAATTTGTTACTAGTGAGGGCGCCACAATCGACTAAGGAAATCACTGGATTAGGGAAGTCAGAGACAAGAATATTATTTTATTATTATGTTTATGGCATCCCATCCCTTGAAAGAGACAAGAATATTATTAACAGTTACTGTGTTATGGTCGGTTTTGTCTTTCGTAAATAAATACTTTAAACTTTTTGTTTATATTTTGTGTTACAGTAAAAATGAAAAAAACAATTTATAATCTTCTTCTTCTTTCCTTTATTTAGACGGCAAAGCACCCGGTATCGAGTGAATCATGCCCATATTTATACATGTGTCTGTTAAGCCGCGTACAAGTACAACTCAACAAAAAAGGGAAAGCAAACCAAAAGAACACAAACAAAAAATCAACCGAAAACAGGCGGGAGACAGAGAAAAAATACCTAGCCTAAAAATGCCATTCAAGCTACCCACCTACAAACATAATTATTATAATATTGAAATCACAAAATAATATTGTAGTCACCACTAAATACATTCCATCACCATCATTATAGTTGCAAGTATAAACAAATTACTAATACAGTTACACGGGAAAAGGAGCAGGGCCGCAATTTATCTACTATAAAATACTTCGACCTTTATATAAATATAAGATATTTTGTTAATAAATTCAATACAGTTTATTGTTTCTTTCTCTGAAAAGAGAATAAATATTTATTGATATAATTAATTGTTCTACTAATATAATGTTTACAAATAATAAAATAACAAAACAAACCTGAAAAGAAACGACATTAAAAGTAATGAATTTAATAAATTGAAATAAAATAACTATTGATAAACAACAATTGTACGAATATGACAGCCGATGTCATATTTGTCATTTGTTTGTAAAATTTTGAATATGTTCCAAATCAATGAAAATTATAATTTTCTTTACATCTCCCCCCCTCGGAAAGAATATAGTACAATTATTACACAGTTACAGTTTCAATTTCAGGGGATGGAGTTAATTTGGATTTATGGAAATAATTTGATTCTGATTTCCTATGTCCGGTGTTTATTTTGTAAATAGAGTTTGATATTTTTTCCACGATTTTGAAAGGTCCTATTCTTAATTCATCCAGCTTTTTCCTATTTAGTTTATTTCCATTCTCCACAAAAACAGTATCACCAACTTCAAAGTCGACATCTTTCCGATTTTTATCGTAAATTGTCTTGTTGTAATTATGTGATTTGATTGTGTTTTCAAATGCTTTTTGCCTGTTTTTAACTATATTGGGCTTAGTATTCTTAAGTTTCAGCTCATTCGGCAAAATCGTAACATCTGTTCCATCTAGTAAATACTTTGGTGCAAATCCAGTGACAGTGTGCTCAGTTTCATTATAACTTTTTACACAGTTTTGTGCTATAGTTGTCCATGCAATTTTTTTATTATTTTCGTTTATTTTACATCTGATCTTATTCACCAATGTTTGGTTTAGTCTTTCGTTTAACCCATTTGAGAAGGGCGAGTTCACTGCTGTAAAAACTATTGGTATATTTCTTTCATCCAAAAATCGTTTAAATTCTATAGAATTGATTCCTGGGTATTGATCTGAGAGAATCATGCCAATGTCCTCATGCTCATCACATTTTTTTATCAATTTTATAAAATCGTTTGCATTTTGAGTACTTGATGTTAAAATATATGCATATCTAGTAAAATGATCTGATAACAGATGCAGGTATCTTTTTGTTGACCTCGAGCCTCCAAATCCTCCAATGGTATCAATAGAACATATCTCAAAAGGCTTTGTTGCGGGACCCAAGTGGGACATCAATCCATATTTATTTTGACCTCTTGATTTGTTCTTTATACATACTATGCAATTCTCACAGATTCTTTTAATATTTTTCGTCAAATTTTCTGCAGTATATATTGAGCTGATCATTTTTTGCATTTGTGTGACTCCTATATGACATAGTTCTGTATGCACATTTTTGATTAGTCCTACACTGCATTTCTCTGATAGTATAATTTTATCTTTTTTATTTACTTTCTTGTAGTAAATATTGTCTTTTTTTATAAACTTTTCTTTTCTGCATTGTATTACTTTATTTCCATCTTGATCTCTCACAATGTCTTCTAACTTTATTATGTTTACTATTTTCAACTGTTCTTCATGATTTTCATTTTGTTCTAAGACTGGATTCCTGCTAAGGCAATCAGCTTCGATATTGTATTTTCCCGGAGAGTATTTAATTTGGAAATCATATTGTGACAAATAATATGTTAAATCTCCCAATTCCTCATCCGTTCTCGACTTGATATTCATATTCTCCAACGGTTTATGATCTGAGAAGACTGTAAATTTTCTACCAATCAAAAGATGCTGCCAATATTTTACACACTCTTTAATTGCGAGGCATTCCAGGTAAATAGCTTTCTTCCTTTTTTGGACTTCATTCAATTTTTTTGAAAAGTATGCAACCGGTTTTTCTTCATTATTTTCTTGCGGTTGTTTTAACCTTTCCTTCCCTGTGTTGTGTAGGCACTACGCATTGCTCCTTTTAACCTTCAATATCTTTATAAATATAATTTATACGGGGCTGAGGCTTTGGGTATTCCTCCATCATACATTTACCTATCGAATCAGAAAATAATACTGAGAATAATCATACTTATGGGGTGCATCCATAGGATTTTGTAAGCATCGGTAGCGAATTTACTAATACCATCAAAGGTGTACTCCACTACAGTCAATGTTGGGTAGGTACTTACCTACATCCACGGGAACTATGTTAGTAGCTACATGCGCGAACATTTAGAAATCACGTGATCAATAGCATGACGTCTCACTCGCGCGCACTCACTTCTCCTAGAGTGACGATGAAAAAACACTTCTACCTTCAGTGGTTCAAAACTGATTATTTACGATCTATAATAAAATTATTATTTTAGTATTTTTATCTCTTTTTATAATATAAATATATTATTTGTATGTTATTGTGTATTTATTTATAGAAGTGCTTTATTCATATGTAATTACGTTGTGAATCTTTTACACCTACCGTATTTCACAATACTATTAATAATAATAATAATAATAATAATAATATAACACTTTATTGGGTAAAAATATACATAATTAACCAAAATTGGCGGGCTTATTGCCTAGGGCAATTTCTTCCAACCAACCTATATTAATTACTGTGTTATAAAAAAAAATCAACTTAGAAATATATATTTTTATATAATTAATTGTTACTAAGATTTTGTAGAAAGCTCTGTGTATGTCTTTGGGGAAAATGGCTGACAGATGAAGAGAAAGCGAGTAATAATAATACTGCAGACTATTTCCACTACATTCATACGGTCAAAAATTAATACACAAGATTTTATCGACAAAATGTGTGGGGTACAAACCGCCAATAAAACAAGAAAACAAATTTGCAGCATTAAATTTTTAACCTTTTATCCCTACTCCTAAAATATGTATTTATTGAAGTTGGTTTATTTTTAACAATTTTGTTTTACTTTTTGGTAATTAATACACTGTAAATAACAAATTGTATTTGTTAATATTTTGTTTGTTTTCAATTCAATGACAAAATATAGGTAAAAAAAATAAATAAATAAATAAATTTAGGTAAAAAAATAATATAATAGTTTTAAACCACTGTCATTCTCTGTGTTCGCCAACTGCACTCACACAAACACAACCCAGTCGCTCCTGGACTTCCGTACGTGTGTGCTGTGTAACTTGTATAGACAAGCCGCCAAATGTATGGGAGAATACCTATGTTTGTTTTTTTCAGATTTTTAATATTTAAAGCAATTATGGATAAAATGTTTTTATTTTGAGGCTTCATTAAAAGATGTAAGAATATAATTATCATGGTTTGAAAATGATTGCCTTGTTTTTTGGGACTAAAATAGCTAATTTAAAAATGTGTAGTGACTACACAGCACCGTAACGCGCGGAAGTTTTTTAGCACAGTAAGGGAAAGGTTAATACTGCTCCTATTCCTAGTATGCTGGCATCTGTATATATGTGAATGGGCAATTTGTGATCAAAAATTGTTAATATTGGTTGAGAGCATAATATCTCTTTCATTTCATCAAAAGATTTTTGACATCCTTCAGTCCAGTTGAAGATTTGCCCTTTTCTTAAAAGCTTATGCAATGGTTCCAATTTTACTGCTATATTTGGTACATATTTGTGATAAAAGTTTATTTTCCCTAAAAATTGTCTCACGTTTTTTTGTGTTTTTGGAGTAGGGAAGTTTCTGATTGATATCAAGTTGTCTTTCAATGGTCTAACTGAATTGTGCTGTATTATATGGCCTAGATATTTAACAGAATCTGCTGCGAATATGCATTTTGAAAATTTCAGTCTTAGGCCTTCACTTTTGATTGCTTTGAAAAGCTGCTTGAGATGTGTGACATGTTCTGAGAACGTTCTTGAAAATAATAAGATATCGTCAATGTAACATACTGTGAATTCTGAAAGATTGTGTTTTCGTATTATGTTACACATTATTCGTTGAAATATTGCTGGTGAGGTTTTTAAGCCGAATGGTAAACAAGTCCATTGGTAGTGACCCTCCTGTGTGACAAACGCTGTTTTATATCTGTCTGTGACACGCATCGGAATTGACCAAAATGCAGAATTTAAGTCTAGAGTTGAATAAAACTTGCAATCTCTTGTTTTGACTATAAGGTCCTCTATGAGAGGGAATGGCTGTGATTGGGGAATAACAATTTTGTTAAGGTCTCGAAAATCTATGCATAATCTTGATTTTTTATTTTCATCTCTTTTATAAGCTAATGTAACCGGAGCTGCAAATGGACTATATGATTCTTCTATTAATTTTTTTTCCAATAATTTTGCAATTTGATTTTCAATTTCTTTTTTATCATCAATTGTGCAACGATATGGCCTTTTACTGCAATATTTATCTACTAATAGATCAATGTGTGCTTCATAATCACTTACCATTCCAATGTCAAATTTGTCCTTTGCAAATACAGATTTATTCTGAAATATCAACTCATCAATTACTTGTTGATTCTGATGTTCCAAATGGTTTATTTTGATTTCAAAATATTCACTTGTAACATTTTCGTTGAAATTTACAAAATTGACAGGATTTATTTCCTTAGAAATATCGTTATCTGATTCAATTCTTTGAGTATAAACTTTTTTTTGTTCGATTTCTAATTTTTCATTTTGGATTAGGTAAAAGTTTTTAATACAATCCAGCCCAATTAAGAAATCGTAATTGAAGTTTTCATTGTCTACTACAAAGACATTCATTTCTTTTTCAACATTAAAAATGGTAATATTTAATGTTATAATACCTTGTGCCTGTTTAACGCCATTAATTGTTTTTAAATTGGTATTTTTAGAATAGCTCAATTCTTTATTGTTTATTTTTAACAATTTTGAATTTATCAATGAAACATTAGACCCTGAGTCATAAATTCCATCAACTTCTACCTTTCTATTCAATACTAGTTTTATTTTAATCAATGGCGGCACTATCAGTTTTTTTGAACCTCGGATTGCAATTCACATTCCAACTCTGCACTGTTGATGATCTTTACTTGTTTCATATCTTTTTCATTAAATTTTTTCTTAAACCAACATGAATCTTCTGAATGATATCGTATACCTTTATTTAATTTTTCACAAATATTACATTTTCCTTTAATCGGTGTCGTATCGTCATTTTTCCTCATAAATTTCTTCCTTGTTACTATGTGTTCTAACTTTCCAAGTTCATTAAATAGATCCCTTGTTTGTATAATTTCTTCTTTATTGATTCTGTCTGTTATGAGATCTGGTAAACCAGCAGCTATAATGTCTATCAACGTCCCTTGATCTATTGTATCCCTTAATTCAAGTAATAGTTTTTCTTTTCTAATAGCGTAATCTAATAAAGAACCTGTTTGATATTTGTACGATAATGCATACTTAGTATTGCCCCATCCTTTATTATTGTATGTACGTAAAAAATTTGCTTTTCACTCCGACCACTTAGACTGTAGACCATGCTTTATATTCATTGAAGAGTACCACTCACTTGCTGACTTCTCTAAAAATAATCTGAATATTTCTATTTTTTCTTCATCATTTACTACCTCAAATCTTTCACATTCGTTTTCAAATATTTTCATCCACTGACATGGACTTGTATTTTTTCCATTAAATTTTTCAATCACAAACCTCTCAGCTAGCTTTTTAATATTTATTTTTTTATTATTTTGTTTACTTTCAACAAATTTTTCCAAAATTTTCAAAATATTTTCATCTGAATTTATTATATCGTAAAACTCAGATTTTTCCTCCGTATGTTCTTCAAGGAATTGGTCCTGAAAAATTGCGTTATCATCCTCATCAAAGTATGTATGTAGCATATCCTCGGTCGTTGGTACCCATATATTCCTATTTTCATGTCTTTTTTTCAATGTTTTTTTTACAGTCTCATAAGCTTTAGATTTTTCAACATGCTTGTGAAGCGATACTGCTTGATACTCTTCAGGAATAAGAAACACTTTGTTATCTTGCGTGGTTATTGTCGTTATTGCAATGAAGTTCGACTTTGCACATTCTAAAGATTCTTTAACTTGAAATCTAAATCTTAGTTTCTCCATTTTATGACAGTTAATGTCGTTTTATAAGATATTTTGTTAATAAATTCAATACAGTTTATTGTTTCTTTCTCTGAAAAGAGAATAAATATTTATTGATATAATTAATTGTTCTACTAATATAATGTTTACAAATAATAAAATAACAAAACAAACCTGAAAAGAAACGACATTAAAAGTAATGAATTTAATAAATTGAAATAAAATAACTATTGATAAACAACAATTGTACGAATATGACAGCCGATGTCATATTTGTCATTTGTTTGTAAAATTTTGAATATGTTCCAAATCAATGAAAATTATAATTTTCTTTACATAAATATATTTTTTTTATTTTTTTATTAAGTTTTTGTGCTTTTTTTTTCCTTTTTAATTATTTTATTGTTTTTTTTTTTAATTTTATTATTTTTTTATTTAACGTATATATCTATATATATACATACTCCCACTCGCATCATAGTTTTTTATCATACTTTTTAAGATGGTTAACTAAAATCACATTAATTTTTAAATCGTTTAGGGCTAAAAGGGATATTATTTTAATGGGGAAAGTGAAACAGAACTTTGAGATGTCCTTTATAAAATCCTGGTTAGGTAAAAGCGGACAGTTAAAGAATACATGGTCGATAGTTTCCTCCTCCTTCCCACATTCACAAATAGCATCGTTCACTATGCCAATTCTGGCCAAATGAGAAGCTAAAACGACATGTCCTAATCGGAGACGGCATATAAGAGAAACGTTAAGCTTAGGCATTTTACAATTTTGAAACCATGGACTATGCGGAATATCACCCTGCACTGTCCTGTAATGGCCACCAGCCGAGGCATTCCTATAAACTTCATTCCATTCCTTCCTAATAAAACGATCCACAGCGCTCATGCAATCCGTAATAGGCAAAACGAAGGAGTGGGGCAACACTCCGCAAGTGCAAGCTTCTTTGGCAAGCGAGTCCACTCTTTCATTGCCACTTATTCCGATGTGGGAGGGAATCCAAACGATTGTTACGATAAGACCTCTCACGGACGCCAAGTACAAAGAATTTTTTATGTCACCCAGAACATGGCAACTCAAAGCAGACCTTGAATTGGAGTTCAAACACTTTACAAGACTCAGAGAGTCAGTGAATATTACAGTACGAGGCAAAGCAAGCTGCAAAATATTTAACAGGGCCTCTCTCAAAGCCACACATTCAGCCGTGAAGACGGACGCAATTCGAGGGAGTTGAAACATACAGTTTATGTCAAGAGAAGGGATGCAGAAGGCTGCACCACACTCTCCATCAGAAGCCTTCGATCCATCAGTGAATATTCTGACAAAGGAGCTCCATTTCTCCTCTACCTTTTGGCTGAATAAAGAGTTGACTACGTGAGGAGGCAAAGATGAAAATGACTTATTTATATCAATAGATTCAACAATGTCAGGATGGTATGCGGTTGCTTCAAATGGAATGCAGAATATAGGAAGTGAGGGAGCCAACAAGTCTGGGAATTCTTTTGAGATTTCTTCAAAAATTGAACAAAGCAAAGGTGGAACTCTTGAGTGCCAGAAGGAATCATTCTGACAACTATCTAAGAGGTCACTTAATTTTGGTATGATAGGATGATCAGATAGAACTCTCTTGAGAAGGAACCCAAAACCAAGGAATTTTCTGCGTAGGTAAAGAGGTCTTTCCACGCATTCTGCCTGGAGAGCGATCAAAGGAGATGACTTCATGGCTCCTAAAATGAGTCGGAGGCACTTGGACTGAACTCTTTCCAATTTGGTTGATAGATATTTCGGAAGGGGATCCATGAGAAAACTACCGTAGTCCAAGTGACTACGAACAAGAGCGCAGTACATTGTTCTCATAGAAGCGGGATGTGCTCCCCACCAGACCCTAGATACCGCTCTCATGACGTTAATATTTTTTTCACACTTAACTATTGTTTGTTCTATATGCATATTCCAATTTAACTTTCGGTGAATGGTCATGCCGAGGAATTTAATAGAATCCCTGATGGGGATTGGCACGCTGTTACATTTGATGGAAATATCTGGAATCTTGTGTTTGTTGGAGAAAATTACCATTTGACTTTTAGAAGGGGACAGGGACAGCCCGGCCTCCGAAAACCAAGGCTGTATAAGGTCTAGCGCGTCCTCCATTCTATTCACAGCTCGTGTCATAAGTTTATCCCTACAGTAAACTACAAAATCGTCCGCATATTGCAGTACGCTGCAGTAGGTTGGAATGCGGTGTTGAAGATCCTGAGTGTATATGTTAAATAAAATGGGACTGAGAGAAGAACCTTGAGGCAAGCCTTTACACACCGTTCTTTCAATAGTCTCTCCGGGAGTCTCGATTATAAGCCGACGTTCGCACAGTATGTTAGAGATCAATAGGCAGATGGAGTCTGGCATCCCCAGGGTAGTCATTTTTTTATTAAGAATTGGTAACAGCACATTGTCATAGGCACTAGAAACGTCCATGAAACAAGCCACCATAACTTCCTTTTTGGATTTGGCTACATGAGCGTCTGTAATTAAAATACTCAGGTTATCCAAACATGATTTACCCTTTCGGAAACCGAGCTGCCACTGGGGAAGTAAGTTTTTAGTCTCCAAATACCATTCAAGTCTTGACTTTATCATTTTTTCCAATATTTTTAGAAAGCAACAAGACAAAGCAATTGGTCTGTAAGACTTTCCTAAGGATGGATCCTTACCAGGTTTAATTATGGGTATAATAATTTGTCGCTTCCATGATGTGGGAACAGCGCCAGATTCTAAAATGTGATTGAATAAATTCAAAAGTTTCTGAAGGAAGGGAGTTGGGAAGTGTCTGAAGAAAGAGTATGGTATCATATCTGGGCCAGGAGATGAGTCACCCGACGATTCGATTGCGTGTGTCAGTTCCTCTAGAGAAAAGTGAGACGAGGGTAAGCAGTTTTCTTGTTGGGGAGCCGAGTCTACTTGAACTGTTTCAGACTCATTTGGCACATAAGGCGGCGCCAGTCTCTCCACGAAGCTATCTATCCAATCCGAACATTTGTATGGGTTGGGCTTGGGAGACAATGAACCTCTGAACTTCTGAATAGAAGACCAGACTTCCGAAATCGGTGTGTCAGGAGAGAGAGATGAACAATAATCCTGCCATCCCCGTCGTTTCTTTTTCCTTAGGAGTTTTTTGGTTTGGGCCTGAATGTTTCGGAAAGATAAGAAGTTTTGCTGCGAGGCACATCTTTTGTACCTCTTAATGGAATCAGATCTCAACTTCACCATGACTGTGCACTCCTCGTCCCACCAGGGAGGAGATGACTTTTTCCTTTTATGGGTTTTTTGTTTTGGAATTGAGGCATCTGCTGCTTCAATTACACTCTTAGATAATTCATTCGCGTAGGTATCCACCAAAAATTCATCACCGTCTATACATCGTTTGGAGAAGTTACAATTAGTGAGAAGCTCAGAAAACTGTGACCAATCTGCTTTTTTTGTTTTATAACCCTGTCTTAGTTGGGTTTTTTGACACTGAGTTCTGTTATTTTGGATAGCCAAATGAATCGGAAAGTGATCACTTGAGTAGGGATCACTTGAAATTTCCCAAGACAGCGAAGGGGCTAGATCGGCAGAGCAAAGAGATACATCTACCGCACTCGGATTTTGGTTAGGTAGGGAGAGTCTGGTAGGTTGACCATCATTAAGGATTACCAAGTTCTGATCATCAGCAAATTCCAATAGTGCCCTTCCTGCGGGATCCGTGTTGTGACTACCCCAAGCAGGGGAATGTGCGTTGAAATCGGCTAGTAAGATATATGAGGATGAGAGGTTAGAAACAACTCTCCTCCAAAAATCAGAATCAAAGTGGGTTCTTGGGGAAGAGTAGGCTGAAAAAATAGCAATACCAAGGATCTCTGCAGCTACTATTTGAGATCCCAGGCAGGGGGGAATTTGTAAAGGTGAAAATTGGAGATTGTTTTTGATAAGAAGGGCGGCCCCGCCTCTACCATCGGAGCGATCGTCCCTTAGGCATACATAGCCAGGAAAAGATACAACGGAATCAGTGGAAAACCACGATTCAGAAATAGCAGCTACGTCTACTTGATGCTTTTTCAAAAGGTAAATTATGTCATCTCTGTTGCTTACTGCACTGCGACTATTCCACTGAAGGATAGACAGGCTGTTTATTTTCTGGATCTTTGGAGTCATTTTCGGAAACAAATTTATTAAGAGTTTGAATTAGAGCAGCGTATGAAATGTCTGAATTTTTTGATGAAAGTACTTCCAAAACTATAGAGATTAATGTTTTCAGGAAGTTTTTGTTGTCATAGTTAAAATCATTGGTTAGTCTTTCGATATTTTGTAAAGATGGATCTTTGTTTTGAAGGGCACATCCATTTGGTGCGGATGATAAAATGTCCCCATTTGGGGAAATCAAGAGGGCGTTAAGCTCTGCTCGGTCATACGACAAGGGAGTAGACTTTCTTGGTGTCTTATATACAAATTTGCCTCTTGCAGGAATCGTTCTATCTGTACTGCGAGGGTTATTTTGTTGAGAATTATCAAAGGTTATATTGCGCTGGGGGATGGGAGGGGATTTCGTTTTTTCATTCCTAACTATATTTGCATAAGATAGTTTGCGTTGAGGATGGAGTTTGGAGGCTTGCAAGTATGAAATGTTATGAAAGGCCATAGACTGTTTTATTTCTCTTTGTCTCTCAAACTCTGGACATGTTAAACTAGTAGCATTGTGGGGTCCCCCACAATGAAAACATTTTGATTCTAATGTGCAATCTTGTGCAGGATGGTTATCTCCACATTTGAAACACTTCTCCACCGATCTGCACACTGATTTGGTGTGGCCGAAGCGAAGGCACCGGAAACACTGAACAGTGGGGTAAAAGTACGTTTCCACTGTGAAACTGTTGTAAAAAATATATATGTTGCTTGGCAGGCTTTGACCTTCAAAGGTCACTACAATTGAGCCAGAAGGCTTCCAAACAACACTACCGGATGTTCTGTCTTTGTAGTTAAGACGGCGAATTTTTAATACCTCCCCAACATCAGGATTACATTCAGAGATTGCGGCTTTGATTTCTTCGTCGGTGATATTTGTAGAAATCCCCCTTATGAGACCCATACGAGTCACATTGTGGGTGGGAATGTATGCTTTGTACGCAGCATTGGATTGAATATAAATGTTTTTAATAAACGAGTTAGCAGAGTTCGCAGTGAAAAACTCAATGGATAGTCGAAATTTTCCCTCCGACTTGATAGATCCATTAATAACGTTGCCTAACCTTTTTGAAAAAAGGAATCTTCCGAAGTCCATCGGATGAATCCTCTTGCCAGACTCGGTACTTTGTACAAAGACTACAAACGGTCCTAACGATTTGGAGGAATAAAAATGTTCCCGTAAGGGAGTCTCTTTTGGGTTCGAAGTTATGACAGGGGGTGAGGAAGAAGATGACTGATTCAATGGAGAGGCAGAGTTAACTGATTGAATAAGATGACACTCTGACTCTTTCATTATTGTTTCGTTATTTCTTCTTTTCCTCTTATTCATGTCCGGAGGATCCGGAGGGATGGGAGGTACCGGAGGAGCCTCCATCTTTTTTAAGATAGAAGTACGAACCGCAGTTTTTATACCAACAACAAAAGAAAAGTAAATTGAAAAAAATAATAGAAAAAAAAAAATAGAAAGTAAGAATAAAACTTAATACGGACCTGAGTCTTGGTGCATAGAACTTAATAAATAACAAAAATAAAATTTATACTTAAATAATAGATCAGCCTTGCAACAACACTTAACCACGTAAACAAAATAATAATTCCTCGGACCCAGCGCGAAGCGGCGTACACGTCCGTCTGGCACAGTAGCGGGGAATCGAAAGAAACAATTTATAATCATTCTAGTTTATTTCAAATTAAACAACTTATATATTATTATAATAAGATAACTTACAATATGTTTAGAATAATCATTGTACATTTCTTTTTACATACTAGGTATTACAAATAAAATTGTTTATCTTATTTTATTTTTTATATACATACACACTATGGTTTACCTCCTAGAAAAAGCCACTTTTGCAATCATCAATAATCGAAACGTTAAATTGTTTAATTGAGAAAATAAAAAAGAGAGGAGATATATTAGCATAATATTCATCAGTCAATGCTAGATGGTATGTTTGACAGCTGTCATAATTTGACATTAGACCTGATTAGAAGCACTGCCACCTAGTGTGTCTTGTCGGAAGCTCCCCAGAAAACCCCCATTAGTTTGTTAAGTGACAAAATACGTCCTTACCCTGTTGTCAAAATTGTTATTCTATTATTACTGTTACACTGTACTTATTTTTTTGTTTCAATATAATATGTACTGTAAAAGCAGCTTAGTTGCGTAGAATAAATAATAAATAAATATTTTGATTCCAGTATTGATTGCTAATATCACTGATATTTTGAAGCATTCACACTGAATATTTCACTCTTTCGAAGGTTTTTCCATAGTCTATGACTTAATATTATCTCTTCGTTGGTCTTTATATTTACATTTATTTCCAGAGGTTTCTATCAAGATGTATTTTTGGATATTCCTTATTATTGAAATAGAAAGCATGCCTAAGCTCGGGAAAATAAGTCAAAATTTATTCCGAAAAACAAATAAAAATGGAAAATTTGTCAAAATTTATACCGAAAAACAAATAAAAAATACGAGTAGAAAATAATTATATTAATTTAGACGAATAATAATAAAAGAAATACACACAAATGTTTCCAATTAGATTCGAGGTTGGTAAATAAAATCTAAATTAATAAGGCAGTTCTTCACGCCTTTACGGCACACAAACAAAACATTTATTAAAAGATATTCCGGTTAGTAGAGATGTGATACGAAATAAAAGGGGGTTTAAATCTTGTCGAATAAATTCCTAAAAGCTTAATTAAGGTAAGGCACCCGATACGGTGGAGGTAAATGTTTTTAATTAATTTAAATTCATTGTTTTTTCTTCTTTTTCCTGTTGGCTTATCTAATAAGGTCTTAAATGTGAATCTCATTTTGTTTTTATCTTTGGTCATTAAGTTTTTTATAATTCTTTGAATTGTTCGTTCTTCTTGGTCTTGTTGGTGCTTCTCACTGAATACGCAACAATCTGAGAAAGATTTTAAGTGTGATTTGTTTCTCGCGTCTTTTCGTTCTTTCGGTTATTTTTCCAAGATAAGGTGGATGAAAAACATCAATTAATTTTTCGCCAAAACTAGAATAAGAAGATTATTTATTGGAGACAAATTGATTCTTAAAACTTTGATATTTTACATAAAAACACATTATAATTTTATGCTGTCGCAAATTTATGCATCGAATTCGAAAAACTTATGTATATGAATATCTTAAAAATATCAGTGAGACAGAAACTTAATGTATCGGGACGCTTCAGAAATTCAGTTTTATTCCAAAAGAATACAATTTCATTTTGCATCCGCATTCTGTCATCGCACCAAATATCAAACAACTTCTGACAATTTCTATCAAACGCCAATTTAATTTCAAAATAATTATAATATAAGCTTAGATGATTAAATGTTTTTCCCAATTTCAAAGCATATTTCTTTTGTTTCAGATAAACCTCAAACGTACGTGAAGTGTTGTGAGTTTTCTGTGATCAGTTTTATTATTTTCAAAATGTCGTGTAACTAGTAAGTGGTGGTGTGTTCTGTTTGAGTGGTTCCTAGTGCGGTGAAGTGATGTTCCGGGAGCCGACGAGATAGGATGGACTCTACTGGTAATGAGCCATGATGTGGCGAGGCCTGTCGCTGCTTCTCATCTGCTGGTTGGCCGCTCGGAGTGGCGCGCAGATCGCTTGGACGCCGATCTATGTCGATGGAAGCAGTAAGTATCCCAATTACTTAATACGACTATAAGATTTTTTTCTAGCCAGCCAGTCTCTTTTAATCTGTATGTACCGGACGGCGTCATTAAATCGGATCAGCGAAGTAAAAACCAAATAATATGGAAATAAGATTGATTTGTATAAATTCGATTGTAAAGGACATTGATTGAATTGTATAGATAATATTGCATAAAATGATTGATTTATTGATAATATGGATATGATTATGACTCGATCATGGAAGCTAAGCGCCTCGGCCACAGAAATAAAGGGTTCTTAGTTCCCACCGAACGGACCGAGGCGCGAGGCCCGCGAAATAATTATGTAATAGATAATAAAAATGCATTGGCATATTGAGGCAGCCCTGGCTGCGGGAGCTCCTGACAACCCTATCTCCCCGTGTCCAACAATAGAATGACGGCGGCTGCGCGCGACGCGCGCTTAAAAACCCCTTAAACGTGGTATCCCCTCCCCTACTGTTTGAGGGAGGGCCAAGAGGCCTGCGAGCCAGGACACGCGGAGGTAGGGTGCAGCCTCCCAATAATGGTCTACTCCGATGTAAAATCATGTGGCGATCACAATGATACCAAATACATCGGGGTAGGCCAATTAATTAAGATTTTAATCGACCTTTCGCGGATTGATCGGAAAATACCGAAAACCGATATATCAAGGTTAGCGCGATCTGGTGAGCATGTCCCGATTGGAAATCGCGCGGCGATTCCAACGAGACCAAACACATCGGGATATGCCCCAGATCCGCGGAGATAATCCGCGAAAGGTCGATAATTAGAATAATTGAATTTCGGCCGCGACGGCCGCTGGTCCGTCGCACGTCCAGGCCGATTCGGGGCGAGGCTCTGAGCCCGTTCCCGGCGTCCGCTCCGTTCGCCACGGACGGGGGACACTGGGTTTTCCCCAGATACCGTTATGTCGTGAATATAAGCAGACATTTTTGTATGAAATATATCATTCTTCGTTTACTCTTGGCTTTGACTACACCTACCTACCTGCTCTCTCTCTGGACTACTCAACTGGCTGACTTCTACCTTGGACTTCTCTCTGGACTGTTTGGACCCTTCTCTGGCTGGCACATTGGACCGTGGACTCGACCCTTGCAATAGGACCTGGACTCTGGCTGATACCACTGGACCGAGACTTCTCTCGAACGCGCGCTAAGACCCGAATTGAGTACGGTCTTACGTGTCTATTAGGAGATTTCGCGTCGAGGGCGCAGGGCGCAGAAGAAGACGTCGGATCTCACGAACGCATCGCAGGCCCGAACTAAGTACGGCTTGCGTTGTTACTAGGAGTTCCTCCATCCAAGGACGCGGCCGGGCGAACAGAGAGAGCTCTCGAACGCATTGCGGACCCGAAGCTAGTAGGGTCTTGCGTGTTATTAGGAGATCGATCTGAGGCGGGAAGCATTTCTCGAACATACGGGGCCTGAACTGAGTAGGGCCCGCAGTATTATTAGAGAGTTCCCGTCTTCTGCGCAAGCGACGAGCGACATAGTGCATTCCCCTGGTAGCTGGCTAATTCTTTAGAGCCTGCACCTGCAGTCCCTTGTACCGCGCGCGAGTCGTGTGGTACACTGTATGTATCCAAAAAACTGACCGAACGAAAATGTAAACCGAAACCTCTTGTTCAGATTTTGGCTACTGAAGTCAGACAAAAATATTCTTCTCTTACAGTGATATGGAGTTTATTTTATTTTATAATTTTATTTTATTTATCAATGTAAACATACAGTCATTCACAAAACTACAAAAACAATAATTTGTGATAAGTGGACCAACAAAGAAAATATCTGCATTTATCGTAATTCAGTGAAAATAAGATAAATTGTATGATATTTTTTTTTTTTTTGAATTTGCTCACAAGTACACACATTCAGTTCGCTCCTTCGTAAGATATAACTTTAAAATATACCGAAGAATTAAGAGGTTGCCTTTATATAAACAATTTTGGTAGGTAGAATAGCGGTTCATCATTCGACTTTCGTTCCGAAGCTCGTAAGTTGGATCCTCTTCCTCCTCCACGAAACGAGCCTTTGGTCATTGTAAAAGGCATCAAAAATGTATTTGTGTTCACTCTGATTGGACCCGGATACATATAAAAAAAATAAATAAAATTAAGTTATTTGCTAGTCTCACTTCGATAATAATCATGATGGGGAAGAAATTTTGTTTAGAATTATTTTTAAAAACAAATTATGATGGCGAAAGTACTCACTCTTAATTTTATCAAAGAGTCTTTGTGAAGGCGATGTGACCCAAATTACAAAAAAATATTATTTTTATTAAAGAGGAATCCGCGCATAGCCGATATAACAATGTACGACTGTAGGTACTTATACCCACCCACATAGTACAATAGGATACATAATAATAATTGGTAACACGAACTGAATAATCCAAAGAAATCCCAACTTTGGTACCTATAAGATATTATGTGCCAATAAAGTTCCCAGGTAAATAAAATGCAGATCACGATCCAACCCAACTCTTTCTTACATTCGAAACGAATAAAAATCAGTTTACGGCTGAAATAAAACAAATCTTCCATCTAAATCTCGATCTTAATATTAAAAATATGGAATAAGCTCCATTGAACAATGCTGTAAAAAAATTATTGCTAATTTCAAGAATGTAATAATATTTTAACTAAATAGTACAATAATGTTGGAAACAAACAACGATTTGGTTATTCATCAATGGCATATTGAATCCGGTGAACCTAAAAGTATATTTGACAAAATATTAAAGTTACGGTGGTCTCTTATTGCATCGGAACCGATATACAATAAATTGATTGTATTAAATAAACTTTATTCATATTATGTTTGTGTTTACAGGCCAGGTAGACCTATGGACGCAGTCGACAACAGGATGTGCCTGTCCGTGGGACAACAAACAACGAACTTGCGCCTGTTGCGTGAAGGAAGGAGCCTGTCCCTGTGGGAAAGATGTGCCAACGAGATGCGCCCAATGTGGCCTGGAGTCCTATTGCTCGAACAGTAAGTAACAATCAAGCTGGTCCTTTTCAATTATCTCACAGACATAAACTCAAAGCAACAGCAATTGTTTTTACTAATATTTTGGTGGATTATACTCAACTTTTCCAAAATCAAGTAACCTGTATATCACATCGTCTTCAGGACCCCAGGAGTGTAATAATGATCTATTGAATGAGCGTGTTAGTGATGTTAGTTCAGGGTGTGATTTCACATTCAAACTATTTCAGAGTACTTTTAGTATAAAATACTTTAAGCAAAAATGTAACCTCTTTCGGATGAATTTGTGAAATCTTTCGGTTTTAACTACTCCTAAAACAGCCAATAATAACAATAATCTTTCAATGACATTAAAAATCCTCATTGTGACAACCTCAACCTTAAATTGAGATAACGGATAGTTTATATTACGCGTGCTCAGGCATAATGTACGGTGTAGAGTCAATATCATAAATCACCTTGAAGCATTTGAGATGTTTCCATCGCAAAATGCTTAAAATATCCTGAACCGACATGATCACTAACACAGAAGTCTTCCGAACAGCAAACACAACCAGACAATGTATTATTTACCTCAATTTAGATCGTAAGACTGAGTACTTTGGTCATGTAATGAGAGGTGGAAAATACAATGTACTACAGCAAGTCATAAAGGGGAAATTACAGGGCCACAAAGACGTCGATAGAAAGCAACTTTCCTGGCTCCAAAACATTCGTGAGTGAGAACTGTGGGAGATTTTTTCAGGGCAGCTGAAGACAGGGAGGCGTTCTTTAATGTGGTCGTCGACCAGAAGAAGAAAATCGAATTATAAATAAAATAAATATAAATAAATAAAACTTTATTGCTTATAAGTATAATGTGGCGACAAAAAAAAACATTTGGACAGTCGAAAAGGCGGGCTTACCCGAAGAATCTCTGCCAGCCAACCCAGTCGAACTCACTAACGACCTAATATTTTTATCTAATCATGGGTATGAGCCACATAATGACAAAAATAATTATTTGATGGAATTCACTGAGCGAGTAAGGAAATCATAATTTCTAGATTATTTTCATTCTCCATGCAATTTTACCCTGATTATCTGTTATTAAAAAAATCTTTTAAACCAAGATGAAGTATAAATTTTTCCGTTGTCTTAACTAAATAATTTCACATTGACTAGAAGTGGCGGATTTGAAGTCTCGGCCGCCCTAGGCCCCAGGTCATACGTAACCGCCAATTTTTCACCACTTTTTATTTGACTATACATCATGAAATTACACTTTACTGCCAACTGTTATCGAAATCAATTCATAAATTTAGTTTAGTAAACTATAAAAGCGGTTTCAGGGCTAATTGCACATAAAGTATGCAAGTAAGAGTTTTTGATTACGATTGGCTGCCCCTGAAATCTGGCCGCCCTAGGCCCGGGCATACTGGGCCTTAGGGCAAATCCGCCACTGTTGACTACCTTGTATGATTACTTAGTTACCTCAAAGTATTGCAACGATTTTTATGCCTTAATTAGGAATTAAAAAACTGTATAATAGTAACAACTACTTGTCCTAATAGTTTGTTTATTATCTTGACTATTTTAAAAAGTTAAAATTGAAACCAAATCGTCTGCAAAAACTTTTTTTTTTACAAAAAATTAAAACGCAAATTTAATTGTCAATTAACATCAAATAAAATAGAGTGTTTGCCTAGAGAACCCCTCTTACATAATTCTCTACGGAGCGAGTGGAGATATTTTATTTGGAGAGAGATAATGATTCAATCTTTCATCTCTTTGTGTGCTGCCTTCCCAATTATATCGACACAGCTTTACATCTAAACGGGCTATAAAGTGATGACAGATAGCTGATAATCCTTTCACAGTATCCCACGCTGTCCACTCCATGTTTGAGAGGATCGTTTTTTTTTTGTTGTGTTTTTTTTTTATCAGCTTTGACAATGATATATTCAATTATTCCATCAAAAGCTAATTGAATTTATTCGAAATGCTCCGCTTTTAATGTTTTATTACGTCATTATTTCGTTTGAATGTGAATCGATTTCAAAATGCTTAATACTCTCCATCTCCCTGCCCTAGATGGCGTTACAGCCCAAATCGGGTCATTGCCTCTGTCCTCTAATGCCGTTTACCTGAAGCAGTTTTTCCGCATCCTCCCATCCAATTTCTGGTCTTTTCACCCTTTTTCTTCTCCTTGGATCTCCCGCAAGTATTTATTTGGAACCAAAGATTTTGGCATCCTTTGTACACATCCAGCCCATCTCTACGTTTTTGCAGTCATATGCTCGTTCAAATTTCTCACAGGATTTCTATACTAGATCCCGAGTAAGTGAATAAATCAACCATTTCAAAGGTGGAAGCGCTTCTGAGCCTCATATTGTCCCCTGTTCTGCGTAGCGGGAACACTTTCATGCACAAGTCCAGACCTAAAGTAAGGAAGTGATACTCTTATAAAAGTAGTCCATCACACTGAACAAAGCTTTCCTATTGAAAATTTATTTTCGAATGTGGATTTTTATCAAGAAATCGCAACGTCAGCTATCCTTCTGCTGTATGCTTCTCTAATGTGAGCATTTGATCCACGATTGTTAAACAAGACCAGTATCTGGTATTGTGCTTAGCAAAAACATCTGTTTTCTTCAAGCCCGTCTGCGACCATCTATCTTGTATTTAAGTTTAAAAAAGTATTCTACAACGCGATTTCAATACAAGCATTATCTATTAATTTTAACTGATAATGAACTAAGCATTCTATGTAGTACTTCCCTTTGTTATCAAAAGAATAAAATAATTTTATGCTTAGACTTAACGCCTGTCATGTATGAAGAATGGCAACTTAAGTACCTACCTACGCTTGAATCACCTTACATTTTGTCACTAGCTGACTTTTTACAAAACCAGGGAAACTCTTAAACCCCATTTCTCGAAACAAAGACCCAAATAGTATACGAATTTGAAACTTTTTGAGCAAATATAAAGGTGATTCACACTTATTAATCACACACCCATCATTGACATTTGACTGAAAAGCATTTTTAATGGACGAAATATAAACTGTTAAATTGTGTAAAAATGTTTCAATACGTATATTTTTTGGTCTTTTTCTCCAGAAATAGATGTATTTGTGTATTTCATATTTTTTAAATGTCAAAAAAAGTTATTCTGTTATGTTTGTTATGTAAAAAAAACATGAACGAAAAAAGCACGTAGGTTTTGCGTGCATGTTTTTTTTATTAATTCATTGTGAATGATTGATTTCTGTTAATGTAGCTGATTTCGAAAATTTAAGCAAATTTTGATTTCATCCAAATATTAAAATCACAACACCGTGAACATAAATTTCCATTATTAACATTTATGACTATCGTTAAATTCATGGCAACATTCGTTACCAATGTGAATTTCTAATAATAAATCTGTTGATTTTTAATTTTGCAGCAAAGTGGCTCGTTTATTAGTTGTTTCGACTGTTGTGGTTTGTTAAAATGTAATAAAACAAGCAATAATTTAAATTGAAAGCGTATTTTGTTTAGTTTATTGTATTATATTACCCATAGGTTTAATAACATGAATCTAGGATTAACGATATAATCATGAATGGCAAAAATAATAAGCAGAGTTTCAATGGTTATCTGTTTTCATAATAATTTTATAGAATTTCTCTCAACAATGTAATAATGTTGTCAAATTTAAATACTTACATTTTGTCCCCTAGCTTGGTAATAGTAGACATCATACAAATCAAACAGCGATGTTTGAGAATTGATTCTTGTAGCATTCTAATTCAAACCAGCATCATAAAAATCCGCGAATAACCTTTTGAAGGACAGCCTATGCAAATTAGAAGAGACTCTCTGATTTCAAGTTTTTCTTTCTCAAGTATTAAAGCCGAAACTGAAAGCTGTC
Source organism: Mystacides longicornis (assembly GCA_963576905.1). Classification (NCBI taxonomy): domain Eukaryota; kingdom Metazoa; phylum Arthropoda; class Insecta; order Trichoptera; family Leptoceridae; genus Mystacides; species Mystacides longicornis. The sequence goes on along the minus strand of OY756426.1, from coordinate 17,740,384 downwards.
TACCTTTGATAGTTCTTGCTGTTAAATTCGTAGGTAGGTGGGTAGGGATTGCAATCCCGCACCATTTTAAATCCCGCGGGAATTTTGAGGGATTGACAACAATCCCGCGGGATCCCGCACGGTTATACAGAATTTAAAAAAAACTTTTTCTATGGTATTTAACAATCAAATAGATATTTATCAAAAATGGAATAATTATAAAACACCTCACTGTACATAATTGAATAATTTTTCTAAAACTTGACTACCCGTTTACTTATTTAATAATGAAATGTCCAAAAAACAGTAGCAATTTGAATATATTTGGTAGTAAGTTCTTTGATAAATATTTGATGGGGATTTCTTTGAAATAAATTGTAGGTACATATATACAAAGGTGTCAGTATTATAGCCGGTGAAGTAGGTATATTGCCTGAGGCAATTTTTTTAGTCAACTGTCTGATGAACAATAATCTGAAACAGGCCAACCTGTTTTTTTAATGTGAAAAACGATACTCACAAAGATTTTAAAGATTTGATAGAACAAACACCCAGCCAGAAATTAAACCCAGGACCTCTTGGTAAGAAGTCAGTGCATATAACACCAATTTTCGTCACCTAGTAAATTAATTAAAAATATAATTGTAATCTTTATTTAATGTAATTATAACCAGATCAGTCTTCTTTATCATATTACCTACTATGCTTATAATTTTTTTTCTTACTAATTAATTAAACAAGTAGGTATACGTAACAAATTTTAAAATAAAAAATAAAAGTCACTTCTCCTACTGAAAATATGATCTTACCAAACAAATAGCATCATCGATGTTATTTCCCAACCTACTTCTTATGGAACTAATATTATGTAGCCAGCGGCCGAAAAGGCACTTTCTGACTCCACACTACTTGTTGATTTGATAGTTAATAAATTGTTTTCTGCATTAATATCGTCTGCAACTACAAGTTGTACATTTTGAGAGTCTCCTTTATGACTCAATGTATTTTTTTTTAATTTCTTTTAATGAATTTACGCAATTCAATGCTTGCGGATCCGCACTTTGCTTTGTTGCGGGATCCCGCAGGCTTTAAATTTACGCGGATCCCGCGGTGGATGCATGCTCAATTGGATAAAAATGTCATTGTATTTAATTATTATCAGATGTTATTGTTCTATGTTTGAATATGCTTTTCATTGAAACTTCTTATTGTTTGTTCTAGAATATTGTATATGTTCTTCATGGTGATGTATTTATTTAAAAAATAAAACATTTTATAATCCGATACGATTAGTTCTCGTTAATTATTTTACACTTCCAACAATACAAATTAAAGCTTCTTTCCTTAAAAAAAGTAGAATTTCTCTCAATATTGGTCTGGGATTATGAAGTATTTTTTCAAACACTTTATAAAGTTACAACTAATCTAAACTTTGTGGACTATTTGCATATTTTTCCTCAACGATAACTTTAATTAAACATGGTATAAAAAAACATATTTTATCCATGAATATTTCTCTTTTTTCCGCCCTCTCCCCCCCCCCCCATCCTCACTCTTTGTCCCATTATTATTGGTCCTGGGGTCGCGGTCCTGTGGTCCGGGGATCTGACTAGTGACTAGGCGTTTTCAGAAAGAGACTTCTACATTCCCAAGCTCTGTGAGCATCTTCATATCTGCAATGTGAATGCGATTAATTAATTTTTGTTTTAATGCTTTATATCCCTTGCTACTAGAATAAAATAAATAATATGAAACTTTATGGTTTTTCTTGGTATACTGTGTCCGTCAGAGACGTCATAAAACATTTTACCAAGTCCAATTTGCTTAAAAGTCAAAGAGTTTCTTCGTGTTTTCCGACATTCATGTACTGAAAACACATTCGTACGCTTTATGGAGTGAACTTTGGACCTTTATATTCAAGAATTGTGTTCATAATTGATGTGTGGTTAGAACTTTACTATGAAGTTGGAAGTCAGTTAGTTACTCACTGCTAACTCAAACATCGCATTCGTAGAAATGTGTTGGAACACGTCAACTTTCCAGTTAACACACATTTGAGGTACATACTTGCTGGATTACTTTGTACACTATAACTCCTTTCCATTCCGACGTCTTCGAGACTTTTCCTGGAGCTACGACGATCTAATAAAATCAAATACAAGTTCGCTTTGTGATGCAGACTTTTTCACATTTAGTTGTTAGTAATAAACTTTGCTTTATAATATTCCTAGCTATCACGAAATTGTAGGTCTTTGTTGAACGTGGCAAAGAATCGAGCAATTTTTTTGCTGCTTTAATAAGTGCGCACCGCTAGCTTACCCACCTGCCACAGAAACTTTGCGGTGTAGATCATTTGGAAAGAATTCTATTGGGAATATCATCTTCAAACAAATGTTTGGATTTTAAACTGATGGCCAGAATAAATAATATATTTTTAGATAGAAAGGTATTATGATTTATAGGAGAGACAATAATACGAATAGAGACAATAATAATATAATAATATTTTGATGCGTCTTTAGAAAGCTGATCAAGTTTCATACAAAATTTAGTCATCATCTTGTAAATAGAAAATGGAGACACTTTCAGAACGTTTCTTCACAAAGAGTGACTTTTAAAAATAAATATAAAAGATATATTCAATCAATATACTGGAAAAAAAATGTTGCATTTCATATAAAATGTATTTATAAAGTTAAAGTGCATAGTGTGCATATGACTGTGTGCAGCTGACGAACAATCATCATAAATCGTTTAGTCAGCCAACTGGAGAAATTTATTTCTTTTTAAACGTCTGCTACAAAATAACTATCAGAACATGTGCCTGGAAAACCCCTTTAACAATCCAGCAAAAAGAACCACGTGAACACAGAGAACAGTAGTGTCAGGGAAGGTACTAAACATCAGCATCCCCTCTTTCTTGCCTTCACTCAACGAACTTTTCTATTCCCCGTGTTCTACCACATTCTATAATATTATTATTCGTGGCACCAACAATATAGTGTAATTCGTTCCATACTGCTTGACAGACAAACGGTCACACGGACCGCACGCAGACCACGAAACAAAATAAACTTCCCAGAATGTTTTAACGCGTAGCTATCAAGTTCATATATTTGGGCTGTTAGACAAAATTTACGAATGATTTACCATTAGGACTTTTATAGATAAAACGTTTACGCAAAAATGTATTTATTCAACATCAATGTTATAATATATTATGTACATCCCTATTTTAATTTAAAATATAGAATAGGTCGAAAAAACCGAAACCAACTTTTTTATAAAAAAAAAAGGTTTATTTTATCACTATCGAAATTCATACAAGAAAAAATTAAGTAAATGCAGGCAGAGAATGTTGAAACAAGAGAATCAGGGAATGCAGTATCCGAAATTCTGCGAAACTCAATCAGCCCCAAAGGCGCTCTCAATTGTTGTTCCAATTTAAGGAAATGAGTTATTATGACTTTTTTGGTTTGTTAAATTGCTCTCATAATCGTAGGTGTTTGAAAAATAAAGAAAAGGTTAGGGATAAAAAATAAGCCCTGTATATAACACCTCATCCATAAAAGACTAAAGGTAAAGCATATAGTATATAGTTTATTTCGAGATCTACCTTGTTTTGCAAAATCAATAAACGAAAGTTTTAAAAAACCCTTTTTCTCTATGACGAGGGTTTGATTGAAATCAATCACATCAAAACTTCTTCATATTCAATCAAAACATTTGAAAGACTTCTTTAAGAGATTAATATCTCATAGAAAAACAATATTTTCCGAATATTGTATTGTTGATTTTGTATTTGATGTTTTTTTATCGTATGAAAAATATCAAAAGAGTTTGTTTTTGAGTGCAGTATCGAATCACCCCCGACATTTATTCGACCCCGACCCCATATTCTTAGCCATGATCATTTTTAGAGAAAAAGACAACTTTAAATTTAAAACAACACTATGAATAAAATCCTATGCGTTAGCTAGCAAATAGAGACTGGAATCTTTTGAGTCGTGTTCTAGATTGGTAATCTACAATATTATAAGAGTTTTGGGTATATTCTGGAGAGACCACATAACGAATGAAGAGATTCTCCAAAGAATGGATGGACAAAGGCACTTGCTAAAAACTCTGTCTCAAAGATGTGCAAGATTGAAAAAGACGCGTGATACGAAATTAAGGTCTTCTACATACCATAATTGAGGAAAATAACAAAATACAGTGTACGCTGTTCATTTGCAGTTCCTCCTATGTGGAACTTACAAGAATTCCATGGAAGAATTCCATGGATAGGAGATAAATGTTGGCAAACAAAGCTGCCAACAAATATTAGGACTGTGACCGGAGACAAAATGCCAACAAAATATAGGGAGCCTCACGCATTTTCGTAACACGACCAATTTCACCAAAGCAAATACCTTGTATGTTAAATTAAGCAGCTTAGCAATTTTCTTGGTAAACGTCGAAAAGTTCCATGTACAATGTACATATTATCTAGAATTTATAAGGGGTAGTTCAAAAATCGGTTCCTACTTAGGAGGAGAGAAATTGATAAATTGTTTAAAAAGACTTGAACCGTTTGAACTAAAAATAAATATTCCCACGAACACATGCAATTCCTTTAAATAGACCGACCGTTTTCTTTCTGTTCAGGATTAATTCCAGAAAGGAAGTCTTGGAACATAAAAGAGATTCATAGGAGCCTTTCTTGTAATACCTTCATACATATTAATGGCGGCTACATGCGTACGCTCTATGTGAGAGTCTCGACATATAAGATACATGAAACCAAACTTGTGTGTACAGGAGAGAGGCTACCTCCTAACTCCGGGCTTCATCAAAATTGTATAATACAATTTATATCCGGCCGGACTTTGACGGAGAATATACCAAGACAAACATTACAGGAATATATTTTTACCACCTTCGACCCCATGTTTACTTATCGCAAGATAAACATGGAATGTTCCCTCATTGATTTCGGAATATTTCATGTTTACCTCGGAATTGGAGAAGTTGGGTGAATTTCGATGATTAGTCCGACTATCAAACACTAAAATTGAGTATTTCTAGAGTACTCTAATTACCAACTAGGTTATAATACAATATAATTTTCCGAGTAGATCAATGTGATCTTTTTTTAAGGTATCAATCTCAATCTTTTGGATCCCCTGTACACAATGATTGTTTTTTTTTTAATATCTCTACCAAGCCCACACATTTTGCTAATGCCAATCATGTTCCATTCCCTCTTATACACAATTTTGATGGCATTTTATGGGTCAGTTTCAACAAGCATGAATAGGAGGTTTCAATAGAGTTCTGAAAGCTGGTATCGAAAATCTTAAGCTCTCATCTCTACTGAATGAGATATTTTTATATGAAAAACTGAAAAAAGATAGAACATTTCGGGTTTGTTTCCCCATTTCAAATTAAACATAGAACCTTGAGTTTAAATAACATATTGAAGTTCTCAATACTGCCAAGGATTGTCAGTTATACATCTGTAAGAGTTACATTAACATCTGAATATTTTCCATTTACCCCACCTTTTTCGACAAATCAACTGCACAGTTATAAAAAATTACGCAAACTATTGTTGCATCAATATTGAAAAACTTTCAATGTGTATATTATTTTCTGTTTCATTTTATTTTTTTTTTATTTTTTTATATAAAATGAATCTGTGCTCACTCAAAGTGAACACAAATACACTCTTTGACTCTTTCACAGTAAGCTACTGAAAGCTTGTGTCGTGAAAGAGGAAGATGGTCGGCACCAGGGATCGAACCACGACGTCCGCAGTACGAAAGCCGGCGTTGTAACCGCTGGGTCACCAACCACTTCAAATTTATATTTGAAGTGGTTGGTGACCCAGCCCCAGACCCATTTATATCAGCAAAGTTCGTTATTTTTCAAACTGTAATCCATAGTACAATATTGGGTATTGTTTGTATTCGAACAAAAGCAATAATGGAGTATGTGGTTATTAATACTGGTCACTGTTTATTTTTCCAGTGTGCAACATGAGTATAGACGCCAGAGTGTTGCGGAGCAAATCAAGCCGAACGTTCGGACAAATAAAATCGCCAGCTCTCGAGGGTCCCACGACTTGTACATATAAGTTCCAGCCTGCTGCAGGACAACGAGTGGAGATTCAGCTGTATAGGCTGGTGGCTGTGGGACATCACAACGGCACGAGGTATTTTTTTTTATATTTCATTCAACATCACAAGGAATTTTTAGGCCTAGCTTTCTCTCACCGAAATATATGCATGATTTGTATTTCACTGAAATCTAGTTAATTCTTTGAAAAATCAGTATATTTATGGTTGTTACTTTTCAACACAAAAATTATCAAAATTAACAATCAATTCCTCACATGATTTGTTTAAACCTGTCTAGTTATCGTGTATATAAAGCATCCACCCAAGAAAAAAAATCCTTTCTTCCATTTAAATTACGTATCAGCTAAGAATAAAAAACTTTAACCCAATATTTCATGAAAGTGTTTCAAGAGACAATGAATATCGAATTACACAATAATTTTTGGTGCAAACAAAATTATTCTGAAGTGAAAATTTTAACAAAATTAAGGGTGATTCAACTAAAAGTTTCAAAATGTCATTTTCGAAGAAGTTTTTTTATCATTCTGATGTCAAGTTTAATACATTTAAGTATCAATCAATACTCTTATTCACACCCCACTCAGAGGCATAGGGATGCAACAAGAGATCTCCATTGCGCTCGATCTTACGCAATGCTTATGACGTATAGAGAATGATAAATACAAGATGATTTTATCTTTCAGTTGTATCGACGGCGCTTTGAGACTGGACTCCACCGAGTTGTGCGGAGCTAACGAAAGATATTCACCCCCTGTTGTGCTGTTTTCTGACCACGGAGAAACATCTTTAGTTTTTGAGTAAGTTGTTTTTTTTTTTCATATCAACACACAAGGTAATTTTTATTCAACTTTCTATGTTCAATACAGATTTTTTCACCCGTAGAGATCTCATTTTGAGTGCTCTTTAAAAGAAGCTATATGTATAATTTTTCTTTTTTCTTTTCTTTTATAATTTCTTCAGTGATAAATACCTTCTGAGTACCACAGAAAAAACTCAACGAATATAGGGTCGTTATGAAAGAAATAAAATACACAACAATAACATTAAACCGATTTATTAAGTTAGACACATTGTTCGGTGTGTTTTCTTACCATTTAATTTCTTATATTCCTCTATCCTTAAACACACAAACCTATAGGTATTCTTCTTTCCTCTTTACGCTCCAACGAACACTAAAGGAATTGTTAAATAACCATAGATTTCAACCTAAATTCCGTCTCAAATGTCTTCGTATTTTTACTCAAAAGATAACGACCATTGGTTTTAGAGATATTAAAAGCTTGGACCAATTTTATTGAAAAAAAACAGGCTATAATAATTTAACTAACTTTTTCGTAGTATTCCGCCTAAGGAGTAGAGCGTATGACTCTCGTTTTGACGAAAAAAAGGAATTGGCCTAGGGAGCACTATTTCTTGAATTTTTTTTAACCGCGTACGCAGCGAAATGTTTTTTTATGAGTTTAATTTGAATGCTCAGACGTTGATTGTACCCACCCAACTATGCACAGTTGCTATGCGGGAGATACCTGTCATTGGAGCACTCGAGATTCTATGTGTTTGTTTCATGATTTTTTGTTTGTTTGTGATTTTCAGTGTTCTGTTGGTGTCTATATTAAATAAATAATATTGCAATTTGAGACTGATATACATTTCTTTAAAAAGAAGCTAATCGATGCGGTCTTAAACCTAAATTAAACCAACAATTTGATGTGCCCACAAAATTCAACTTTAAAAAGTCATTTTTGACAATTTTGAACCATTACGGGTATGCGATCGTCCTCTACTGCTGTTTCGAAGGCTAGTTTATTATGATCAACTTAACGTTGTTAGTTCGCTATTTAAATTGTCAAATTCATGAAATCCAAAATATGTTCAACACGCCATGAGAAAATAAGTTATCTGTTCCAAAACAGATTTTTAATCGAAGCATGGTACAGTAAATTCAATATTAATTGTGGCTAATATTTTTTCTGTTTTTTTTTTTATGAATGAACACAAATGTACTCTTTCACACTGAAGCTTGTGTCTTGAGAGAGGAAGATACGACCACGAACACCGCACGAAACAATACAAAAGTCGACAACGTTAATACCGCTAAACCACCGTTCACTTGTCCACCAAATGATTCCTGGAAATTAAATCAAGCCGTATACCGCACAATAGAGGGCAATATAAGAAGGGCTTCTTCTTCTTCTTTCTAGCCCACTTTATGCTGAACTGCTGAACAAGGGCCTCTCCCTTATCTAATTTTAAGGGGGTAGTTGGATAGTGACATGATTCGTTGGTATGGATTTGCTGTAGATTTTCCTTATTGTTACTTTTATGGGAATTTAGTCCCATAAAGGTTATACTGGTTAATATGCCTACTCAGAGCTCAGACTCGGAAGCCAAGGCCTCGTTAATTTTCTAGCGGGAGGTGCCACGTGCACATGAGGTTGTCATTTGCGATCACTCTCCTAAAAGGATGGATTATGCCTGCCTTATTATTTATAGGTAGCGTTGAAAGAAGCACGATTCAATAAGGATAAGAAAATTAATATTTATGTTGTATGTACTTTGTTTTAAGATTTACGGCCCGTCACTGAATTTGTTAAAATACAAAAAAAATACACGTCAACCCCAGTTTTTGGAATTAATTTTTTGTTTGTGAATACGGAATGTGAGCTGTTTGTTAGGATCGGACTGTAGGCACCTACTCTCCAACTTCTTCCTAAATGAATAAAACCTCGTGATAATATTGTCAGAAGGAAAAATAATAACGTCGCCTCAAGTCACGTGAAAAGAAATATTTGCGGGAATTCATTCCAGTCGGGGGATTCAAAAATATCTAAATTATGGAAAGGCTCTTTGACGTAACAACATGGCGGGTATAACATTATCGTTGGTAATAGAAGTCTTTATTCCAAATAATGATTGAAAAATAAAACGCTCCGGTGGTTTTGTGAGAACATTACATTGGTTTTTCAGGAATAATTGTGTTTTATCATGTTATTATTTTCGCCCTAGTGGCGGAAATAAAAACGTTTTTTTTCCGTTGAATTCGTTTTATCGTTCGCTGAAGTCAAATAATAATCGTTGGTGTGATGTGACGCTGAATAATCGTGCTGCAGTCAATAATATGGTGATTATTCATCCTGTTGATTATGGGACTGCTCCCAACAACAATTAATTGTAGGTTCATTTTTTATTTGTTTTATAAAACTTCAAATTATTTTTCTGTGGAATACTGTATAGGTACTATACATACATAAATACACACATACAATCTCCCTTTGAACCCCACTCAGGCGCATAGAGAGGCAACAAGAGCTCTCCATTTCGCTTGTCCCAAATCCCTCAGCTCTGCTTCGGAGGAACGGAACACGGTATGAGCGGGTCTTTGAAACCCTGGTGGGAGGAAGAAATGCGGTCTTCTTGTCCAACCTTCATTCGGCATCCTTAACACATGTCCCAGCCATGTCCATTTCCTCTCCATAATGGTGGAAGTGATGGGCCTGCGCTGAATGCGCCGGCGTATAGCGTCATTCGTGATGCGCCGGTACCATCTTATATCCAAGATTCTCCTAAGGCAATTCGTTTCAAATGCGGATACTTTTTGTGCCTGGGCTTTGGTCAGGTGCCATGCGTAGCATACTTAACTTTTTATAATTTAGTTAATACCTACTGTCCCAGAGACTTTTCGGCTAAAGGGGTTATTCTCATTTACAAAATGTGACTTTCATAGCAATTGGGTACAAAAGGCTTTGCCTCTTTGGTTACTGTACATCCTTTCTTGTTAATATGAATTCCAGTCTTTCGGAATCCCATCTTTCTCCCAAATGGACAATATCAGTTCATCTTGCTTCCTTACTGTCCCTGAAACTCATTGTTGAATGAATAATCATTTTTACTTAACAGCTTCGTGGCATTGTAATGGCAAAAAAACTTTTTGTCAGAATTTCAGGCAGTTTATGAGAAAAAGAACAATGTTAAATTACTACAAAACGTATAGGTAAGTATTATAATTTATCGACATGACCCATCTACGTGTAAACCTGAGAAAACCTAACGAAATACCAGTAGGTACTCGTATAACGGCGCACACGTGCTTTCGGGTGAATGGAGATAATTATACCTTTTTCTAAGAAGATCCCTAGTCTGAGGTAGAAAGGTTAGGGCAAAAGAGCAGAATAAAGGTAATTACTGGGAAGAAGTACGCCTGCACGCACACACTCAGCCCTGCGAAGATTTTAATAGGGATATTGTGAATTCACCCAGAACTATCAATTTAAAACTCAATCCACATGGTGATTGGTTGGAACCCGTCTCCGGTAATTGAGTTTCTGCTCCATTACTTGAGAAAACTATTAGCTGCCTCTCTAAGCTAAATCTTAATATTGACACTCGATAAAGGCAACACACGTTCAATAGCGTATAAGCAAATACTCTCTTATCTGTCCTTGACTTTATTTTTTATAAGCTGGATATTTTCTTTTACAATCTGCTTGTATATTATATAACTAGAGTATGTTCGAGGAAATCTGACGACTGACTAAAAGTAGGTACTCAATCTGTAATACAATAGAAAAGGGTAAGAATATTTTTATGACGGAATAGATACCCATAAATTATTGTTATTGGCGAAGAATTAATTGAAAATTCAAATCGTGAACCTGTCTAGATAAATATATGTATGTACCTATATGACGAATAGATTCTCGCCCATTTTTTAATACAAAAATATAATAATAATATGTAGGTGTGCGACAACTATCTTCGGACATTTCCACTTCCACACAGTATCCTTGCTTTCTGTGGAGGATGTTGGAAGGGTTTTGTGTTCACTTTGAGTGGTCCCTGAATTATTACCATAAAAAATATGTGGCTTTTCATTCATGTGTGTGGTTTAGGTAGGTACTTATAAAGTTTTGGGTTTTGGAAATTGTATTCGTCAAGTATGAAGATTACAGATTTATAAAAAATATTTTTTAATAATTTCTTAGGTAGTAATTTTAACGAATATGTACCTACTATTTATATACATACCTATGTGTATTCTTTTTAGGTCTACAAAGAAATTGATTGAACAAATATATTTTTAGATTTCGTATATTGCGCTTAGAAGTAAGGAAAACTACTTGTGAAAATTCGGTTGAATTTACCCGGTACGTGATTGTCTATTAACACGGTCGTGTCACCGTAAGACAATACCACTACCTGCTATTGTCTTTCAATTGCTATTATTTTGAAGGTTTATGGCTTGTTCGACAGAATTTAGGAAACGGAGTTATAGCGGTTACCAGTCACCATATGAAGGACTTCTTCGCCCGTTTCCACGTTGATTTTCGATTCGAATGCCTGTTAAGTTAAAGTTACTCAAAGTTCTTGTCTGCACAGATATAGTAGGTATTCAACTTAAAGATTTGTTAATTTAAATTTCCTGTATAAGTTCACTTTTCTTCCACTGGGGCGTTAATTTTATAGCATTCATTGTCAAACAAATGCTCTCGTTACCAAAGCGGTTGCTTGCCACTAATTTGACAACACAACTCAAGCACTACTTCATAAATGTCTGTATATGTGGCCCACAGGAAATCGGTGTGTAGGCTGTGTTAGTCAGTCAGTGTGACTGGGATAATATAATAAGAATCTAAGGTTAGCCACTATAAAGTGATTATTTCAAAAAGAGAGATGTTCAAAGGAAATAAATTTCAACGCAAGTACAAAATCAAAATTGTAAAAGATCTTTAATTATGTAAAATTGAAAGCGTTTGTAATTGAAATTCCTTTAAGTGCATCATTTTATTGTGTGTGTGTTTTTTTTTTGTTAATGGTAGAATAAATACGTAGATAAATTCATTGAAAAAACTCTCGTATTCCAATAGATAATTAATAAATTGGTCTTACTCTGTAAAATTTATATATATTAGGTATTCCAATTTCTTTTGCTATTTGTTTTGTTTTTCTCGCCTACTAACACTTTTTCCATTTGTTCAAATTTTTTAAGTCAAATCTTGATCATGTTCTGCAGCACTAAAAAAATAAATCATAAATTTTAAAAACGCTTGAATTCCATATAAAAATAATTATAAAACATTCAAGTTTCATTACAAAATGTACGTTAAATAAATTGAATTCATTCAATGTAACATAATGCCGGTAAAACTATTTGTAGGTTTAGTTAATTGAAATTTTCGAATTGAATTTTAAGTAATAAAATTGTTGGAACAAAACGATGCGAGTGCAATTAGTTCTTTGTTCATTGGATCATATGAAAATGCATAAGTGCATAAAGAACAACGGCATGTTGTGTAGTGTTGGCGCTAACTGCAAACAACCCCTTATGAATCTAGAAGCTCCGATATAATTGTATCGAACTAATTATAGGATAACGACTAACCTTTTGCTATTGTGACTGCGCTATTATGCATCGCTCTAACGCTGACACACTTGTGTATGTTATTACTATGTATGTACTATGCATTAGTCAACACGAATCATGCTGTCTATCAAACATAGACTCCCAACTTAGGTCACTTTTATACAACGAATATGTAACAACTTAAAACTCTTAAGGTACGTACTCACTTGCGCCGCGAACGTGTGACATTGCATCAATTTAATCGAAATGTTATGTGTATATGTAATTCGAAAAAGCGAACGCGAGCGGAGCACATGCATCCTTTTGATAAAATTGATGTAACGATACACGTTCATGGCGCAAGTGAGTACCAAGCCTAAGAATTCATTACTGATGTTCGATTTTTAAATGAAACCAAGAATTTAAATTTAAATTTATTTAAATTTTAAATGAATGTAAGTGGTCAAACACCAAATGGCAAATAGGACACTACAGCTTGACCCTTATACCAGAAAAAATTCTGATTGGGACATGCTTTGTGTTACTTATATGATTTTCTTTTTAAATGTAATGTACTAATATCTGTGTGTAAATATTGTATTTGTATTCAATAAACTTATTATTAATATACAGTTACATTATATAAAAAAAAAACCACTACGGAATTTCGACCGTTTTCTACTATTATTTCGAATTCGAAGGCTGTCTTAGTGTGATCAAGTTACGTTAACAACGTTCGCCATTAGGTGGTAATGTTTAAGCCTCCGAAACTCCTAATCATGAGAATTCTCGACATGTTCAACATGTCGAAAAATCCCATGTATACAACATGTAGATATTTAATGATTAATGAGATATAGAGGTAAAAGTTGGAAATTATTGAGATCAAGAGAGCAACCAAATTTAAAGACTACGACTGCTGTCAATACCTTCTGTCATGTATTTTGCGCCAGGATATGAATATATTCATTTTTGTTAATGTCTCATATTTTTTCCTATTGTCTTTGTTAGTGCACAACGTTCTAATTATGTCTAGATTCTTGTGACCATTTTTCAGGACTAGATCTTAACGAATATAACAACTAATGACTCTAACAATAATTCATTACTGGTGTTCGATTTTAAAATGGAACAAACCACTACGAGTTTACGACCGTCTTCTACTAACCCATATGAGCAAGGGATTTGTACATGGTATTGAAGAATGTGAAAGAATATTCCTAATATAAGAGGTACACGCACGAAAATCTAATTAATAATTGAACAATTGAGTCATTAAATATTTTACATTAGCGGAAACCTGGAATTGCTACCTTTGTTTGATATAATCGCCGCAATAACTCAAATGACATACCTAACTTTTTAAGAAGAATGACAGACACCTATGTGTTAAAGTTCTTAAAAAAATGCGGTCGAAATAAGTTTTAGTGATTTAAAACCATGTTTGCACTATTACAATCCTAATGAGACCGGTTAAGGGTACTTCGTTTGGTCAAAGTTAGAAACATTTGTTTATGTTTTTAAATAAGGATAGTGGTCTTAAACCAAGATGGTTTAAGACCACTTAATAACATTTCTATTGAAACCTTTTTAGAGCACATTTTGTAGGATGATTTCCTACATAGGTATATATTTTGTTTTGTCTTTTCTAGATGTTATAGCGAGCCTCATACATAGACTTGGCTCTATGACTTTTGAGCAGAGTATTCCTAGGGACAAACATTGAACTGTTTAGAAAATAACAGACACTTCTCTAAAGTTCTAAGATCTGCGAAAGATTACTTTGAATTAAACTTTCTGAATCCTAAAATGTGTACTAAAAGTACAAGATCTGATGATGAAGAAAACACAGTAGCACTTTCTTCTAACTTTAAGTAGACTTCAAGAGACCCCATAACTTTTGTGATAGTGCAACTGTATGTTTTTTCTTATCATTTGTGATAAGAAAAAACACGCATATTATTATACATTTAAAAAAAATGTGTATACATAAGATCTGATAAATTTATTGTGGTTTGAAAATCAGCATAAACATTTGGTTGGACGAGTAAAAATGATTATGCAGTCAAGAGACACAGGTTTCAAAAAATTTAATAAAGGTTTCTTAAAATGTTTACAAGTACATATTTTCATCCAGACTTTATTCATCATTTCCAAATCCTATTAACGAAAGAAAGATGCAATTAAAATGACTAATAATATGAATAAAGTGTTGCGATAAATTACAATAAATAAACTTTCAAATGAATTAAATTAAGACTTTCAAGTTCACGAAAAAAATTGCGGTATTTTGTTTCCACAAGAGAAACAAAATATTCGTTTTATTTTGCGCAAAATTTTTATGAATGTTCGTTGTAATTATTATTTACTTAAGAAGAGTTGTCTTCTTTAGGAACGCTGCGGCGGACAGACAATATTTATGGCTTCCTTCTGAAACGAAGACAAAACATTCCTCGCCACAAAAATAATTACGAATGTTGTTGTTATTTTTGTGGATTAATATTTAATCCGATGATCTCGCACGACATGCAACCTACTTCAGGAAGTTCTCCACTTCTTGCAGGTTATAAATTTTGGAGACGTTGCCAGGTACCTACCGTACACCAAACACACAAAAATCACTAAAAAAATTATATACCAACTCTAATTTAAAAAAAAATCATTGTTTTTAGTATGCACCTACAGTAATAGAGTTTTCTCAGTACAAGTTCCTACAAATTGGAATATGGAATCTTCAACATAAAAAAGGAAGTAAAAAGGATCAGTTTAATGCATAGAAGATAATGAATCAAGATACCTTCTCGGAAAAACACGCGAAATATTCTTCATACCTACTTCTGACGAAACCACTCCAACTACGGGTAGTATTTTTCTACAAATATTATTGGTCTGTTAGTCGAAACTCGTCTCTGATATTATGTCCGCGGTGTAAAATGTATCGACCTTTTTGATCTAAGGTTCCTTATAGCGACTCCAGTCGCACGGCTAAGCAGCACAATGAGATCATACTCGCACGGCTCGAGCCGTGCCGCTGGTGCCGCAACAGTCGCCGCTTAGGAATTATTCCACGTAAAGCCTTCATCTTCGTTGTTTAATTTAATGTTGAAATAAATAAGAGGTATTTTTTTTCTCAACTATAATAGACTTCATAAACAATGTATACATAGGTTTAGAAGATTTAAAAAAGCCTTATTGTATATGCCTTCCTCAACTAGAATATTAAAAAAATAATTGCAATTTCATTGATAATATAATACATAGATCGTCGTAGCTACATTTATGAAAATAATTGAGAGTCCCGCCAACCTCACAATATGCACTAAGGCTCGCCATTCACGACCACTCCATCCGTCAAATTCAATGACCGTGAGTGGGGAAAACCAAATGAAATGAGTAATAGGGTGAGTCGTATATCCGTCAGTCCAAAATTCAATCGCGTCAAGCCATTCGTCCATCACTCCAATTGAATCGTCGGCGTCGATAGGGAAACTCGAATGTCCGTGATCGAGTCACTTGATTGTCGGTGTCAAAAAACGTGGTCCAATTTCATATCTTTTTGTCATCATCCTTCCACCAGGGTGCACGTGTTGCTTCTTTAAACTTAATAAAAGCAAAATACGTGTATTAACGTAGTGAAATGTCGTTATAATGAAATAAAAACTCTAGTTTCACATCTGTCAGTCACAACTCACAATGGATGACATTTGGATTAGGAGTGATCGTGAATGGCGAGATAAAGAGTATGTAAGTTTTGTTCCATCCGTGTATAGCTATACACTGTCGTGAATTTATTCCCACGCAGGAGGAAATTTATTTTGCTTTTTAAAATAGGTAATATTATTATAAGCTTTGTGTTGCATTTCTACTGCAGAAACCATTTCACTAAAAACCTCTTAGCTTCGCTACATACGTTATTTAATAATATTATTTATCGTGGAGTAGATACGTATGAAAAAATATTGCTCTCACTCTGTGGTTTTAAACGCAGTAAGTTTATTTTTCAATAAAGATAACTTTTTTTAATGTTTTAAGATATTAAGTCAGCTGCAGCAAAAATATATAGCTACATCTACTAGATGTCCTCGCGATTTCATCCGCCGTCTAATTTTAAAACAACCTAATTAGATCTACATAAAAAAGTATATTTTCGTGGGTTGTCAGTTTCCAATTTGGCGTGGGGTTAGGTGAGAATAATTGAATTGGTTCCCATAATATTAAGTCATTTGGGGACAACTCTTGTCGGAACGACAAAAAATCGTTGCCGGTTAGATGTGAGCATGCACTCTGACATGACATTTTGTCGTATCCGACACACGACAAGTGCAGTTATTTGTCGTTGACAGTCCAATATTGTCATGAACGCTTATCTTCCTTTTTATTGTGTAGCAAAACTTTAAACGATTTGCTTTTGCAGGTTTCCAAAAAAAACTTGGATTGACAAGACAAAAAAACACGAGGCTATATTATTACACTTACTTTAAAATTAATTCTTTGCAATTCTTACAAAAGTTTGAATGCGCTGTCGGTCAAAATCAGGGTTGCCAGGTCTTTTCCAAAAAAATATCGATCCAGTGTTGCCACTCGGTATCCGGAAAGATGAACGTTCACCAAAAAAAAGTCATTCTCAAAATTTGGTATCCGAAAATTGTCCCTCCAAATTAATTATTATGCTACCTAAACCCAACCCGTACATTAATAAGTCAGCTAGCGAGGACACGCGACAATATACCTCATCAGCAAAGTAAATTATGTCATGTATTATTAAAATGCCTTTCCTAAACTGTTGGACCAAGTGAAAGGTTGTATAGACCGCCTGTGTGTGTATTGTACATGATGTTATTACGATTACTTGGATGGTCGAACATGAATTTCACCTTTTAGTTCCATACACCCACAAACCCTACTAACGAATGTGACTTCATATGAGAGGGGGCTAGAGTCAATATCGAGAATCGGTCGTCAGCACTATCAACAATATTGTCATATTATTTCAATGAACTATTTTTTTATTGTGCCTAAGAAATACTTATGCATATCTTTCATGGTTTTTTAATCAAAGGCTGACCTTCAATCTCAGAATGGTTAATTATTATAAATTTCCAAATACAATTATTAGTTTCGTCGGTTTCGAGACACAATAAGTGTAGGTATAAATTCACAGTATACGTTTAAATATTTTTTAGAATTTCGAATGGAACATTTTGAATATAACACCAAATTAAATTTTCAGATACAAGTGGAAAACAATCAATACTACTTATTGGAGGTGCAAATTTAACTATTGATTAGGGGACGTCCATTAATCACGTGATGTTTTTTGCAACTTTTTAAGCCCCCCTCCCCCTTGGTGATATTTGGTGATGTTTCAGGATCCCCCCTCCCCCCCCCCGAAAATCACGTGTTCTTTTTTTAGTATCTATCTACAAAGAATTACGAAACTTATGATTTTAATTTTCGTCAATTTTTTAAATTTCTGAAAATGCAACCGTTTTTCTTCAAATTCATCAGAAAAATAAATGCACGTGATTTTCTCAGTAGACCCTCCCACCCCCCTACGTGATCTTACGTGATTTTTTTCCAGACCCCCCCCCCCTCCTCTTTTTGGGCTCACATGATTAATGGACGCCCCCTTATGGAAAGCACTGTTTTGCAATAAAATTTTTTACCAGAAACTAACTTCAATTAAATACATTATTCTCAGTTAAAAAAATAAAAGTAGATGTTTGTAGCTAAAAGTACCTAGGTACATATGTATTTATAGGTATGTTGATTTTCATCAAACCCATCATATTATATTGAATTATACTAGGTACCTACATGTTTGAATTTCTTGTCATTTCTAACAAGATTCTAGCTAGTAGATGTAAAAAAAATATAAAATTTAAAATGTTAATATATACCTACACTCTCTTAAATATAGCGAGTTCTAAGAATTGCCATGTTCTAGGGATCAATTAATGAGGTGACAGTTATGTAGATACACCTAATCATAAGCCATTTGAAAAAGACAGAGAAGAAAAATTATTAGCTTGAGCAGGAAAATCTAAAATATCCATTCCTTTAAATTAAATGTTTATCTATTCATACTTACATATTCTGACAACACATTAACAAAATATAATCTATTTTAAGGTCCATAACATACGGTATCATATTCAAACATCCAACCTCCTTTTTATCTTCAACCCTTTTTGAAAGGGCATTAATTTCCACAGCCACTTAAACTATCCCCATTAGGTAGAAAATTAACCTAGTATTTTTACACATATTATAACGATTATCGCGTTAAGTCCACATAATATTTTACGCTCAGCACTTAATACACTTTCCAACTATCCCTAATGAAAGTCCAATGGAAAATCGCCCCGCAACTTAATATGAAATAACGCCGGTAGGTACTTACTAGTCCACACACATACACTCGATTTATGAGACCATTTACAGCAGATTTATTATCTGCGTTCGTGCTGTATAAAATTATTTTCTGCTCCCATATAAATTACATAATTATTTATATCCTCTCATCTTTATATTATTAAGTATGTGAACTAAGGAAAAATTAATTTCAAAACTGGTGTTAGTTACATGATGACTAATTCTTTTCTATGATACAAGAATAAAAAGTGTCTACCTATACGAAGTTTTTCCCATAAGTTTTGTGTAAAATATGACAGGGTGCAGATTTTGATAGGAGAAGAAACATGTCCCTCTAAATCGCATTCTTTCAACTACATGTACTGCGTATCCACCGCACATAATATTTCTCTTAGCTAAGGTGCATCCAAGAATTACTGAAGAGTTTTTCTCTCGGATCTAATATTGTTCAACTGCAGAGAAACCGAGTTCAACTTCTTGTTTATTTTTCAATAAACTTCTTATTTTAATTTTTTTTGTTAAAAATGAATCCGGGCTCATACAGAGTTAAAACAAACACGCTTTTAGCACGTATCGTTAAAATAGTAAAGGCATCGGGGTGCTGAAGGTTTTGGTTTCAAAATTCGAAATAATAGTTTACTATTATAAAAATATACATTTATTTTTATATTATAATAGCTATCTGACTGAAGAAGCGTTCCTAGTGGGTCACACTTTCAGGTATGTTTGTAGTGGTATGAGAGTTCTGTTGTTTGAAACAGCTGGATACACACATATCCCATACACGTAGGTACTGCTTAGTCCTGTTGAAAATTTTGTGTAGGCAAGACCTTTAACAATTAAGTAACAATTGAAATAATGTTTAATAATTAATTCAATTGCAAACAAAAATATAGTTGAAGAATTTTTTCAGACCATTCTCGTTGTACCACACGACTCGCGCGCGGTACAAGGGACTGCAGGTGCAGGCTCTAAAGAATTAGCCAGCTACCAGGGGAATGCACTATGTCGCTCGTCGCTTGCGCAGAAGACGGGAACTCTCTAATAATACTGCGGGCCCTACTCAGTTCAGGCCCCGTATGTTCGAGAAATGCTTCCCGCCTCAGATCGATCTCCTAATAACACGCAAGACCCTACTAGCTTCGGGTCCGCAATGCGTTCGAGAGCTCTCTCTGTTCGCCCGGCCGCGTCCTTGGATGGAGGAACTCCTAGTAACAACGCAAGCCGTACTTAGTTCGGGCCTGCGATGCGTTCGTGAGATCCGACGTCTTCTTCTGCGCCCTGCGCCCTCGACGAGAAATCTCCTAATAGACACGTAAGACCGTACTCAATTCGGGTCTTAGCGCGCGTTCGAGAGAAGTCTCGGTCCAGTGGTATCAGCCAGAGTCCAGGTCCTATTGCAAGGGTCGAGTCCACGGTCCAATGTGCCAGCCAGAGAAGGGTCCAAACAGTCCAGAGAGAAGTCCAAGGTAGAAGTCAGCCAGTTGAGTAGTCCAGAGAGAGAGCAGGTAGGTAGGTGTAGTCAAAGCCAAGAGTAAACGAAGAATGATATATTTCATACAAAAATGTCTGCTTATATTCACGACATAACGGTATCTGGGGAAAACCCAGTGTCCCCCGTCCGTGGCGAACGGAGCGGACGCCGGGAACGGGCTCAGAGCCTCGCCCCGAATCGGCCTGGACGTGCGACGGACCAGCGGCCGTCGCGGCCGAAATTCAATTATTCTAATTATCGACCTTTCGCGGATTATCTCCGCGGATCTGGGGCATATCCCGATGTGTTTGGTCTCGTTGGAATCGCCGCGCGATTTCCAATCGGGACATGCTCACCAGATCGCGCTAACCTTGAAATATCGGTTTTCGGTATTTTCCGATCAATCCGCGAAAGGTCGATTAAAATCTTAATTAATTGGCCTACCCCGATGTATTTGGTATCATTGTGATCGCCACATGATTTTACATCGGAGTAGACCATTATTGGGAGGCTGCACCCTACCTCCGCGTGTCCTGGCTCGCAGGCCTCTTGGCCCTCCCTCAAACAGTAGGGGAGGGGATACCACGTTTAAGGGGTTTTTAAGCGCGCGTCGCGCGCAGCCGCCGTCATTCTATTGTTGGACACGGGGAGATAGGGTTGTCAGGAGCTCCCGCAGCCAGGGCTGCCTCAATATGCCAATGCATTTTTATTATCTATTACATAATTATTTCGCGGGCCTCGCGCCTCGGTCCGTTCGGTGGGAACTAAGAACCCTTTATTTCTGTGGCCGAGGCGCTTAGCTTACATGATCGAGTCATAATCATATCCATATTATCAATAAATCAATCATTTTATGCAATATTATCTATACAATTCAATCAATGTCCTTTACAATCGAATTTATACAAATCAATCTTATTTCAATATTATTTGGTTTTTACTTCGCTGATCCGATTTAATGACGCCGTCCGGTACACTCCCCCCGTGAGAGCTTCGCTTCACCACCTTCAGCTTCCGGCGGCGTATCTCCCAGGGGGATGCTGATCAGCTTGCAGGCCGGTCTGGTGTAGGTCCCTGTGGTGGTCCGGATCTCGGCCGACCGCACCTGTCCATCAGCAGCGGTGTTGACTTTTGTGATCACCCCCTTTGGCCACACGTTTCTGGGTTGCGTGGGGTCCATTATCCAAACCATGTCACCGGTCTGGAGGGGGGTGGCTGTGGTACGCCAGCGGCTGCGCTCCTGCATCGTCGGCACGTACTCCCTCAGCCAGCGGCGCCAGAATTTGTCCGCTAGCTGTTGGGCCAGTCTCCATTGTTTGCGGAGACAGACCTCGTCCTCTTCGGGACCGTAGAAGGCCAAGCATGGCCTGCCGCTGGGCGAACCGATGAGGAAGTGGTTCGGCGTCAGCGGCTCTTCTTCTTCTGGGTCAGCCGACACGTGAGTGAGCGGTCGGCTGTTCAGGGTGTGTTCTGCCTCAGCTAGGGCAGTCAGCAAGGTTTCTTGCTTCAGTGCTTGGCTCCCCAATGTCAGCCGGAGAGCCTCTTTCACGGAGCGCACAAGGCGCTCCCATGCTCCCCCCATGTGGGGGGATGACGGGGGAATGAATCGCCATTCAATGCGATCCCCCGCCAGTTTGTTCTTCCATCTTTCGTCGGCCAGGACTTCTTCCACGGCGCCCTTTATTTCTTTGTAGGCACCGTGGAAATTGGTACCGTTGTCGGAGTACATTATGCTTGGACTCCCTCGCCTGGCCGACATCCGGCGGAGCGCCATGATCATGGCGTCCGCTTCTAGGCTGTGCACCAGTTCTAGGTGCACAGCCCTCGTTGTCATGCATGTGAATAGGGCGCCGTATCTTTTTTCATGTCGACGCCCTATCACTACCGTCATCGGCCCGAAGAAGTCCACCCCACAGTGGGTGAACGGCCGCTGACGGTAGGCCAGCCGCCCTTCTGGCAGTGGCCCCATTAGTGGTTGGTTGGGTGCCGCCTTTTTCTGGCGGCACTGTAGGCATTCTGCCACTATCTTCCTGGCCGCCGGTCGTAGTCTGAGGACGGCCAGGTCTCTCCTCACTTCCGCCACCGTCTTCTCGCTGCTCACATGTCCGGCGCTCTCGTGACGGTGGCGGATCAGCAGTCTGGTGAAGGGCCCGTCACCATCCAGGATGACGGGCGTCTTCAGGCCCTCATCTAGATCGAGGGCCTGCACGCGGCTCCCCATTCTGAGGAGGCCGTTCTCGTCGAGGAAGGGAGTCAACCCGGCTAGTCTGCTGGCCGGGTCTATCTCCTTCGAACGGGCAAGCGCCGCAATTTCTTTGGCGAACGCTCGCCCTTGCTCGCCCCTCATCCACCGGAACTCCGCCTCCCTCAGCTCCTGGGTCGTCAATGGCCCCTGGCCGGCTTGGCCGCGGCACCTGTTGCAGAACCTCAGCACCCACGCAGTAGTTCGGATGAGTCGCGTCCAGCTGGAGAACTTGGCCGCGTCCAGGATGGCTGGGGGGGATCTCCGGGTCCTCCCGACGAACTGCTTGGCCGCATCCTCTTCAGGTGCCGCCGC
The DNA here is from genome assembly GCA_963576905.1 of Mystacides longicornis. Classification (NCBI taxonomy): domain Eukaryota; kingdom Metazoa; phylum Arthropoda; class Insecta; order Trichoptera; family Leptoceridae; genus Mystacides; species Mystacides longicornis. Next base: position 17,717,537 of record OY756426.1, on the reverse strand, counting down.
CTTGTCTGCCGGCCAGGAACTCTGCTCCCCTCTGATGAACTCTGGCCCCCGGAACCACAGGCTCTCTTGGCTGGTGTCCGGCAGCTCTCCATCTCGGGTGCCCACGTCTGCAGGATTCTCCTTTGTGGGCACCCACCTCCAGTCCCGGAGGCAGGTCAGCTCGTCAATCTCCCCCAGACGGTTGGCCACAAAGGCCGTGTGGGTCCGGGGGTCCGTCCTGATCCACTGCAGGACGGTTGTGGAGTCTGACCAGTACCATGTCTTCTGCACGGCCAGACTCAGCTCTTGGCGGATGGACACCGCGAACCTAGCCGCCATCAAGGCGGCTTGCAGCTCCATCCTCGGTACCGACACGGGCCTCAAGGGAGCGACTTTTGTCTTCGCTCCCAAGAAGGAGACCCGCACCGGCCCACCTTCTGTGGGCTTCTCGGCGAGGTAGGCCACCGTGCAACACGCCTTTTCTGACGCGTCGGCAAACAGGTGGAGAGTGACCTCGGCTTTTGGGTGGAGTCGGCAGCACCGGGGAATTCTGGTCCGGGCTGCCTCTACGGCGGTCAGCCAGTCTTGCCAACGCGCCGCGTGTTCTTCGGTGACCTGCTCGTCCCAGTCCACCTTGCTCCTCCATACATCCTGGAGGAGGATCTTTGCTCTGATTGTTAGACAGGCTATGAAGCCCAGCGGGTCGAAGACCCGCATTACTGACGCCAGCAGGCTTCTCTTGGTGGGCCAGGCCGTGTTTCTTGGCTGGCTCCACTCACATACTAGCATATCGTCGGTGGGGTCCCATTTCACGCCCAGGATCCGTTCCTGGGCTTGGTCGGGACCGCCTATATCTATGAGGGACTTCGCCCTCTCCTCTCTAGGTACGGCCTGAAGCACGGCCGGGTGGTTCGAGGCCCAATTTACAAGGCGGAACCCCCCGGCGGCTAATGCTTGCCGTACCTCTATTACCCGACGCGACGCCTCTTGACTCGAGTGCGCCGCGTCTAAGTAGTCGTCCATGTAGAAGCGGCTTTGGATGACGTCGGCTGCTGCGGGGTGCTCCCCCCGTTGACTCTCCGCCACCTCGTTCCGAATGTACTGCGCGCTGGCAGGGGAGCACCTCGCTCCAAACAAGACACTTGTGAACACACACGTCCGTGGAGGCTCTTCTGGATTGTCCCTCCACAGGAATAGCTGCGCCATCTGGTCCTCTTCTTTCATTCTGATGCGCAGGAACATCTCCTCGATGTCTGCTGCGATCCCGATTTTCCCCTCCCTGAATCTCAGAATATTGCCGACCAGGGAGGAGAGTAGATCGGGACCTGTCAGGAGCCTCTTGTTCAGCGAGGCTCCTCGGCACTCTGCTGCGGCGTCGAATACGACTCGGATCTTGCCGGGCTTGCTGGTCACGGCGAAGTGTGGCAGGAACCATCTGCGTCCCGCCGCCCTCTCGTACTCGCCTTCTCTGATGGGCCTAGCGTAGCCCTTGGCGAAGTAGTCTTGCATCTTCGCCTTGTAGGCGGCGGCCAGCTGCGGGTCGCCCCTCAACTTCTTTTCGAGGGATGTCAGCCTCTTCATGGCGGCCTCCCGGTTCTCGGGAAGCCAGCTGTCGTCCCTCTCCCAGAGGAGTCCTGTCTCCCAGCGCCCATCTTCGGTGCGCCGGGACGTCGTCCTCATCAATCTGACGGCCCGCTCTTCGGCGGCCGTGGTGCGGTGGGCCGCTGTTACCCCCAGCGAGTCCACCGCGAAGTGGCCCCTCACTAGTGCGTCGAGATCGGCGTCCCGACGCACACACAAGGCCACGGCTAGGCCGGGCGCTTCACAGGCCCCGCCGTGTGCTGTCCATCCCAGCGCCGTCCTGGACAGGATGGTGGGGTCGCCAGCGGTCTCCCGTAGCTCGCGGGAGACGATCAGGTGGGCATTGTCCTGCCCTATCAGCATCAGGGGAACCACCGGGTTCCCCGGGCTCCTCAATTCTTCTCGGGTCGCGGCGACGATCTGTGCTGGGAGGCCCAGCCCGTGCACTGTGTTAGCGTGCACGGTGTATGTAGCGCCGTCGCCGCGCACCCTTGCCTTGATGCGCATGGAGCCCGCCTCTGGTGTTGTCATCGACTGCACCCCGCTGAGTCTGAGCGGGGAGCTGCGGCCCTTGGCTCCGATTTCTCGGGCCACAGCTTCTTCCAGCAGCGTCACTGTGGACCCCTCGTCCAGGAGCGCGTAGATATCGCGCTCCCCGCGGGGCCCCATCACCTTTACAGGCAGCACTTTCAGGAGGACCGGTAGTTCGGCCCTCCAGGTATTTGTAACAACCGCTTCGGCACTCACGTGCAGGGTCGGGTGGTGTGACTTAATGCACCCTTCCACTGCGCACTTCGATTTACACTTTGTACTGTTATGATCTGTGCCTAAACAGGCGAAGCACAATTTCTTCAGTCTCACCATGTTCCACCGATCACTTGTGTTCTTAGCTAAGTACTCGCGGCACTTCGGGGTTCTGTGATTCGGTAACCCGCACAAATTACACTTCACTGTCACTGGTCGCTTAGTCTCGGCGCGGGTCGTCGGTATTGCAGGGCGGAGAGGCTGTTGCCCCCCCTCATCGACGCCCTCACCGGACTCGGCATAGGCGGCCAGCACTGGGCGGGCTCGTGTTTTCGGGAGCTTCAGCTCCCGCACAAAGCCCGCGTTTTTCAACATCTCTCTCCAGCCGTGGTAAAATTCACTAAGCTCCAACAAGGAGCGATCACCGCGGCTGTTTCGATGGGTCTTCGCCCAGTCCACACATTCCCACGACGGCATCTTGGCGAGGAACTGCCCCAGCAGCCTCTGGTCCGTCAGCAAGGCACCGTTCTTTACTGGCGCTAATGTAGACACTGCGTTGTCCACGAGCAAACAAAACTCGTGGACCTCGTCCAGACACACTGTGTCCGTGGACCGCGGCTTGAATTTGGACAACAAGTCCTTCACGACGGCCTCGGCGTTGTTCGTACCGCCGTAGTGCTCGTCAAGGGCCGCCATTACACGGGCGGCGGCCCCAGAGCCCGACCAGTACAAGGTCGGGCCCACGACGCGTCGGGCTTCTCCACGCAGCGCGTGGTTGAGACGGGCGCGGTTCTCCGCGTCCGTCCACCCGAACGTTTTCGTCGTTTCTTCAAATATTAATTTGAAGCCTTGCCAGTCAGCGGCATTCCCGTCAAAGGGAGGCAAGTCCTTGACTCCCGTCTGGCGGGCCAGGACGTTATCTCGCCACTCGCGGTCCCTGTCGCCGTATGTGAGGCGCGGGACATCCTCGTACTGGGGGCGACGTCCCCCAGCCTCCATCCAATCTTGGATGGCACTCACCCTCGCGGGGTGCGCGGTTCGGTGGTCAGACGGCCACGATGGATCACTCGCGGGCGCCGTGACGCGGTACGCGTCATTGTTCAGTACAGCCGAGCTCCCCGGCAGGGGGGCCCGACCAAGTTCATGATGCACTGCACTATTGGCGGGGGCGCTCGCGGGCACCCTTACGCCATCACTGTTCACGGCAGCACTCGCGGGTGCTGTTACGCGATTCACTTCTGCAGCGCTCGCGGGCGCTGGTTCGGTGCTTGCGGGGGCACTCGCCGGTGCCTGGCCGCGATCGGTGGAGCGGAAGGCTGCTAGCTCGGCTTGACTGGCAGCCAGCGCCTTCCGCAGCTCGTTCATCTGCCGCAGCATCTGCTGGACAGTGTCATCCGTTCTCGTTCTCGTGGTTGATGCCGTCGAAGAAGCGTCAGAGTCGTGGTGGCTCTCGGCGTCCTGCTCCGCACTTCTCCCGGCGCCGGCATCGGAACGCAACGACATAGGCATCCTGGTAGCAGCTGATCCCGGCTCTGAAGGACCAATTTGTACCACACGACTCGCGCGCGGTACAAGGGACTGCAGGTGCAGGCTCTAAAGAATTAGCCAGCTACCAGGGGAATGCACTATGTCGCTCGTCGCTTGCGCAGAAGACGGGAACTCTCTAATAATACTGCGGGCCCTACTCAGTTCAGGCCCCGTATGTTCGAGAAATGCTTCCCGCCTCAGATCGATCTCCTAATAACACGCAAGACCCTACTAGCTTCGGGTCCGCAATGCGTTCGAGAGCTCTCTCTGTTCGCCCGGCCGCGTCCTTGGATGGAGGAACTCCTAGTAACAACGCAAGCCGTACTTAGTTCGGGCCTGCGATGCGTTCGTGAGATCCGACGTCTTCTTCTGCGCCCTGCGCCCTCGACGAGAAATCTCCTAATAGACACGTAAGACCGTACTCAATTCGGGTCTTAGCGCGCGTTCGAGAGAAGTCTCGGTCCAGTGGTATCAGCCAGAGTCCAGGTCCTATTGCAAGGGTCGAGTCCACGGTCCAATGTGCCAGCCAGAGAAGGGTCCAAACAGTCCAGAGAGAAGTCCAAGGTAGAAGTCAGCCAGTTGAGTAGTCCAGAGAGAGAGCAGGTAGGTAGGTGTAGTCAAAGCCAAGAGTAAACGAAGAATGATATATTTCATACAAAAATGTCTGCTTATATTCACGACATAACGGTATCTGGGGAAAACCCAGTGTCCCCCGTCCGTGGCGAACGGAGCGGACGCCGGGAACGGGCTCAGAGCCTCGCCCCGAATCGGCCTGGACGTGCGACGGACCAGCGGCCGTCGCGGCCGAAATTCAATTATTCTAATTATCGACCTTTCGCGGATTATCTCCGCGGATCTGGGGCATATCCCGATGTGTTTGGTCTCGTTGGAATCGCCGCGCGATTTCCAATCGGGACATGCTCACCAGATCGCGCTAACCTTGAAATATCGGTTTTCGGTATTTTCCGATCAATCCGCGAAAGGTCGATTAAAATCTTAATTAATTGGCCTACCCCGATGTATTTGGTATCATTGTGATCGCCACATGATTTTACATCGGAGTAGACCATTATTGGGAGGCTGCACCCTACCTCCGCGTGTCCTGGCTCGCAGGCCTCTTGGCCCTCCCTCAAACAGTAGGGGAGGGGATACCACGTTTAAGGGGTTTTTAAGCGCGCGTCGCGCGCAGCCGCCGTCATTCTATTGTTGGACACGGGGAGATAGGGTTGTCAGGAGCTCCCGCAGCCAGGGCTGCCTCAATATGCCAATGCATTTTTATTATCTATTACATAATTATTTCGCGGGCCTCGCGCCTCGGTCCGTTCGGTGGGAACTAAGAACCCTTTATTTCTGTGGCCGAGGCGCTTAGCTTACATGATCGAGTCATAATCATATCCATATTATCAATAAATCAATCATTTTATGCAATATTATCTATACAATTCAATCAATGTCCTTTACAATCGAATTTATACAAATCAATCTTATTTCAATATTATTTGGTTTTTACTTCGCTGATCCGATTTAATGACGCCGTCCGGTACACTCGTCCTTTTGACTCTAAATTATCCTTCCATCTTTTTGGTGGTCATCCTGGAAATCTGCCACATTGAAAAGTCATCTTAAACCGCTCTTACATCCGCCATCCTGGACCAGAATCTTATTTTCTAGTACTTTCATTTCTGGAGGAGACTTTTGGTTTTGATGATGTCGACTGTGGACTTAATTCCACGAGATTAAATGTCACGATTTGGCGGACAAAAGTCTTATACCAGCACTACACTACTCGCGAAGTTGATCGAAGATAGGCAAATACGATAGTGTGGAGAGGCACTTCGCCTTACTTCGTCCAACCTCGGCGCGCCTCGGGCGACCTCCGTTTGTTGTCGGTTTTTGCTTCCACTTGAACATTATCCATGACGCGTTGCGTACGAGCGCTGGCGGACAACTGAGTTCCTCGCGAAGTAGAACGAGTGTGTGGCGACGTACTTCGGACTTCGTTCAACTTTCCCAAATACTTCGTCGAGGAACTTCGCGAGTAGTGTAGTGCAGGTATTAAAGCATAATATTCTCGAATGTTCGTTGTCAGATAGTGCTATATTTTAAGCATCTTGAAAAACCCTTTTTTGTACAGTTACAAAAGTAGGTATATTCCCATAATGGTATACTAAAGTAACATTCCACATATGAAGTCAGGTTTGTAAGATGATACCACGCAGGATCGTAGGATACAGGAGGTAAGTTGTAACGAACCCATTTAGAGCAATATCTAAAGTTTATGTTTAATTGATGTCGGTTGGGGCGAGAGGCTGGGAGTGCTCCCTGTATCCAACTATCCCCTCTACCCCTATCTACACAACACCGCAAAGCAATTAAGAAAAGACCAGAACATATTGCCGAGGCTCCTTCTACTGACACTCAAATTCTATTGAACATTTTCTTAGACAATCCAAAGGAGATTGTACATAAACTATTCTTAGACGAACCATTAGCTGTTAGAGACAAGACCATCTTTTACGAAATGAGAAGCTGCTTAAATTCCAAGCATATTACTTATTAAGGTAAGAAAATATTTACCTTATTAGTTCTTTGCGTTAAAAACTCACTGCTAACAGTGCTTTCTTTAATTTAATTTTCTTCTAATGATTCAAACTTAGATAAAGTAAGGAGTGGGGACGAAAAAATCCACGTAGTTCAACTGTAATACCCTCCGCTAGAAAACTAACGATGGCTCGAGCGAACGAGCATCGGCTCTAAATTTCTTCTTCTTTTACGAGTTCTACAGTCCTCTTATATCAAAGATACACTTGTGAGGTAGAATCCCAGCTGTCTCATCATCTTTTCAGTGGTCTTCCTCGTGGTCGGTAAATTTATGTCACCTTTATGGGACTATATCCCCATAGAAGTTACAGGTATGAAAACCTGTAGCAAACCCATGCCTAGACAGCGTGGTTTGATGCCAGTGATCTCCAACTACCCCCCTTATTTAGGGGTAGCTTTTTTCAACAGTGGACGAAGTTGGTTTGAAAGAAGAAGATTCAATCTTCTTTAAGTTTATCAGCTTTCTTCAAAGTCACGGTCTCTAAAGTGTCAGGGGTGAATCATCAAACATCTGTGTGCCTCATAGGTACAGTTGTCTCATAATTTCACTTATCAAAGATTTATGTCTAACTGCTTACTTAGTACTTTCGTACACATTGCTGATGGCATGTAGGTTTGCACCTCGGTATGGTAAATCAAGGATCTTAGGTTCAAACTCTACCTGATGCATGGGACATTTCGATATATAACACGTGATAGGGAGGTGATTCTAAAATTGATGTAAACGATGTCTATACAGACCCCAAAGTGACCAGACTTGTGATATGTTTTCCTAGAAAAATGGTACAGCTATAAACACCGATGAATGTGTCAGTGTAGGAAATTTTTGTCTATGATGTTACCGTAGCAACAAAAACTATTTCACAATTTTCAAAGACAGCCGTCTTGTCAGACGACGAACCGTTCTCAATGAATCCATTTCACATGCCAGCCTTTAAAACAACTGTGTAGAAGGTGGTGCGGTAGTGGTTTAATGAAACCATTAAAAATAAAACACGATTTATGTGGTGTTAAAAAGTGTCTAACTTATAATTTCTTAGTGTTAACCACATGACAGTAAATCGCCTATGATATGTTTTCCTAGGAATAAGGAAGTACTTTATTCCTATGAAAACAGACTAAACAGCGGTGAATGTGTTAGTGTAGGTAGAACATTGTCTATGTAGTTACTGTAGTGACAAAAAAACATTTTCAGACAGCCGTCTTGTCAGACGACGCACCGATCCCTAGTAACCCATTGCATTGGAAATATGTGCCTACTCATCTAGTGACATCAAGAGAGGTTTAACAATCACAGTTTCATGATAAACATGAATTAAAAAAGATGGATGATGTCAAACCGTTTTGATTGCCACTGTATCGAACCTATGAACAATATTATTTTAGTTATTTGTAATTAAAATGTTGTCTTTGATGCAAAGGTAGTTGGTCTACTTGTTAAAATATATTAATAGTTGCTAATAATAGGTCTTATGGATGTTATGATGAAAGGCAGGGAGGCATTGATACGTGGCACACGGTGGATTGTTAAACAGGGGTGGACTGCATTGTTGGCTTAATGAATATTTCAGTGGAGAGAGCCTACGTCGTAGGTACATGAAGCCTCCACTATCTTCCCGTCTTTTGTGATAATATTATCATTACAATATGTGTGTTATTCTGCTATTAAATATCTTCTTGTTACAACTACCTGCTCTAGTAACCATATAATTAAATAAATGAATAGTGCATGTGTTTGTAAAGGCATCAATACACAGATTTTTTAGCTAGAGTTGAAGTGTAGCAATAGTCTGAAATAGTGTGTAACAATATGAAGTGAAGAAACTGCTCAAGCATTAGGTAAAAAGGTCTACCTTCAGAAATATTGGACAGTGTACAATGTACATAATGTTTCTTTCACTGTCGCTAGAGTGCTCTATTGGAAATTATTCAGTACGCGTATTGTGTACCTTGGTTAGAAAAACACTTTAGGCAGATCTCTAGGTTATCTGCTTAGAGAAAAACCGCTCTTCAGAGCTAGACAGATCTATAATATTTTTGGCATATCTACATTGTTTCGGTTCTTTTATTACGTACTAGCTTTCCCGACAGGCGTTGTCCTGTGTTCCTAAATATGAATATTGAATTCGAATTTGTATGGTAATGAATTACCTAATTATGATTTGACCAATGTGGTTGCGAACGATCCGTCTGTTTCAAACCATGTATATTCCATCCGCATTCTGTCAATCGCACCAATTGACAATTTCTGTCAAAATTTCAAAATTGGAATAAAAATTATAAGGTAAAAAGTACTAATAAGGTTGTCTACGTAGAGTTTAATTCAATTTTGTAATTTTCCATGCATTTTCTTAACTTTTTTCTTCTAAAAGGACATTCTCCTGATAAAAGCCTACACGACAAAAAAAGAATTAGCGAAATCGGTCCAGCCGTTTAGGCGTGATGCGATGACATCGGGATATAGCTCTCCATTTTTATACATAAGTAGGAAAATTATCTCACAGAAGGTTTGATAGTCATAGATATATAATGAGTAATAAAGTCGATGCAAATAACAAAGGCAACCTTCAAAGATTTTTGTAAAGGTTGTATCAATAAATCTTTTTTTTTACATCCTCTAAGATGCAAACTCATTTTTTTACTCTTTAATAAGAAAGTTGCTAGTAAAAATATGGTTAATAAGTTATTATTTTTAATCTCTGAGACTCGTTTTTTGAGAGCAATCTTCAGATCCATCTAACTTGATCCTTTGAACTTGTATGTTTCATTTCCGTGAATTTGTAATAACAAGGTATTTACTATATGCATTAAAAAAACCGTGACATGGAACAGTCTTTAAAGATGATTTCGGAGGTACAACGTATAAAGGATAAACTCAAGAAAACTACGTAATTGTTTCATTAGGTTTGATATCGAATTTCTCTACACACCTTTTCTAGATTGGTTTCTTGATGAGATATCGAGTTACCAACCTTGATAAATATGTAATATTGAGCCAAGGACCGACCTAAAAGGACGTTCATGCCAACCCGTTCGTTAGACGTAGCGTCGCTATGCCAACCACCCTTGAAAGTGTTGGAGAGATATGGGGGGAAGTTTATTTCTACATATAAAAATGGAGCCATATTTCTCTTGATCGCGGCATCAAGCAAAAACGGCTTGACCGATTTCGCCAATATTTTTTTTTTGTTTTTGGTATTCTCAGGACAAGGATTTTATAACATAAAATATTAAGAGAAGAAAATTTTAGAAAACTAAACGTAGGGAACGTTCTTAGTCTTTTTGACACTATAAACTTATCTTAGTTTTTTTTATTTTAATTAGCGTTTGACAACTGTCAATAGTTTAGTAGCTGGTGCGATTGTCAGAATGACTACCTGTTAACGTGCTAAACGTATGCATCGGTCCAAATAATTTGGTTTGTAGCAGCCATGTTTCGCATGACGACATCATCCACCAATAGCGTTTCTCCATGATGTCGATAACCTCGTGACTCCGTCGTGTGAAATATAGTTGTTAAATTGGAACCACTCTATTAATACCGTCTACTTTACCTGCAAGAAGAATCGAGGATTCCTGAGCAGCTGATCCCGTCTTTCTCTCAAGACGGGGTTCAACATATTACATCCACCAATAGACTTTCTCCATGATGTCGACAACCTCGTGACTCCGTCACTGGAAAGGGGGTCCTGTAGCCGCCATGTTTCGCAAGACGACATCATCCACCAATAGCGTTTCTCTATGATGTCGACACTCGGTAGCGGCCTGCTACATCGTACAAATCGCACAACTATCAGACCACCAACAAGTCCACATAGAGTCGACACCGAACACGCATCATCCGTCTCGCAGGGCGCCACTCGGCGCACGTTCATATATATTTTCTGTATCCTTTATAAAATGTTATTTCTTCAAATAAACTGATCATCCATCCAACCTTCTATCTCTATCTACGCAAACCACACCTCCTAAAGGTTAAATAGGTGTAATTTATGTTATAGAAATTCGAACTCAATATTCATTCAAAGTGAAGACAGGAGTACGTTTGGCGGGGGAAACTAGTACCTAGGTAATAGATGGTAGGATAGAAGGTAAAAATTTTAGCATAGAGAAGGTGGTACATAACATAACAAATTCTAGTAAGACATTGTTAAGGTTAATAACTTAGATATTGACTCACGCAGCCTATTATTCTGACATAGACAATTCAATTATGTATCCTGGATGGCTAACGTCTCCCAACATCTTGATTATCTTCAACAAACAAACCGGACAACGGTCTCTGCCAATTTCTTCTTCTTCACCTAATCCTAAATCAACAACTGAACCCAACATCTATATCAATATCACCTAAAGATGTTTACCCGAGACTAACAGTTCCCGGTTGGTCCCACATCTCTCCCGCCACCCCATCCTGTCTATTTATTATTACCATTTCGTGCGAAGATTCTATTCTATTAATAATTGTCACATAACACATTTTATCCTACCAATTCCATGGAAGATTTTCCATAACATAATGTAAACAGTAAGTAGAGACTTGTTTTGTATTATTCCTTTTTTTAGTAGGTAGATAATATGGCAATAACAGTGGAAGACGGTCGTAAGCCCGCAGTGGTTTGTTCCATTTAAAAATCGAACATTAGTAATGAAGTGTTAGAGTCATTAGTTGTTACACATTCTTTTAGATAATATGGCGTTTATTATTTTCAGTTACACCCGAAAAAAAGAAACATGTTTCATATTTTTTATTCAATATGAGTAGTTTCCAGATGTTTGACGTTCTAGTACCTACCTCTATTCCGAATTTTACTGTCTAACTTCACTGAGAAACGGAAGCTTAGAATAGGGGAATGTGATCATCCCTCTTGTATTGTTTCATGTTTATTGTTAACCTTCAAGCTATTATTGTGTGGTAAAAAAATACCAAATAAAATAAAAATTCTATAAAAAATTCAACAGTTAAAGAATATTGTTCAGATTACGCCTAAAATAAATAAATTTAAGACAAGTGTCCCTACATATATGTATATTAATGCGTGAAGCGAAAACTTTAATCACCTGCGCGGACGGAGGAGTATGAAATTTCGCACACTAGTTTATATGGAAAAGTAATGCTATTTTTTTTAAATGTACATTAAAATACATTAATGTTATATTTTATAACCACACATACTTCAATGTATTTGACATTAACACAGACGCATATATTCTTTTGTTTATCTGTGGTCAAATTAATAATAGAAAAAACTTTGTACATATTATCAATATTTCAAATTTGACGTATCCATATAAAGTCTCAATTTCACTTAGTTGGTCGAATTTCGACCTCTGGGCGACCACTAGCGTAATTCTATCTATCCACACTCACTATGTAACACATTGCATACGGATGAATCGAGGGCTCTACACCATTTGATATTGCGCAGTTCCAATGACCTCTCTAAATATCCATATCTCTCAATTCTGCGGCGAAGGATTGTAACACAATAGTAGAGGATATTCATCGTCTCCGAGATCTTAATAGGAGGAAGAATATGGGTGTCTTCAGCCAGCTATTACGTGCTATCGATTTTGGAAATCTGAAAACTTATAAGTACATAGATGTAGAATGAAAAAAGCAAACAAATGTATGATTTTATTTAACTCAATTTTTTCTGTTAGCACATTCTTCCTAAAACAAATGAGTGAGACTCAAAATATGCGCAGAAATCATATTGTGACAAAGCAAGAATATATTTTTATTTCAAAATCCAATTGTTCAAAGGGTCAAAGAGAAATCTAGAAGGGGGAAGGTTGTAGGTACAAAAGTGTGATCGGTCGATTGTCTCCAATAGTACGTTCTCAGATATTCCTATGTATATTTCAGCTCATCCGTGCTCAGTTAAGCGTCGCTAGAGCCTCCTATTGTAAGCGCTGATCCGCGAAACGCGATTGCCTCGACAGATTAACCTCCGACTCTGGCTCGCTTGATAAATCGACCACCATAGACTAACATGTCAACGCTCACAAACTTTCCAATTCAATTTTTAAAAGAGAATTATGTCTTCAAAGAGATTCTTTTAACCGCATTATTTTTGGATTATGATCGTATTTTATAACCATCACTTTTTATCCCGTAAGCAGATAGTTCATCTAGGTTGGCTGGCAGAAATCTTTTAAGATAAGTCCACACTTTGAATTATTGTAAAAATATTTTCATTTTATATTGTAATAGGTAGGTACATGCAGCAATAAAGTTGTATTTATTTATCACTAGCTTTCCCGACAGATGTTATTCTTTAGTGTATGAATATTGATTTCCAATTTGTAATTTATACAAAAATACGTTTAAAATATTATGTTTAAATGTTAAAAAATTATTTCTAAAACCTCAAAATAAATTTTATCAATAATCTCCGTTTTTAAACTAAATGGTTGTCAGGTAAACAATAATTATTTTGTTATGAAATATTTCATAGATGGCGCCGGCGTCGCACGAAATCCGTTCCATACTAACTTTATAATTATATTTTATATTATTTTCTATCCATTTTCGAATTTTTAATAATTATCCTGCCATCCGGAGCGGAAAAGAATCCAATAAATCAAACATCGGAAGAATCTGTTCAGCCGATCTTGAGTTATAAGTGTTCGCACTCACCCGACTATCTTTTATATTATTGATATATTCATACTTTTTTGTTTCTTTTAGTGGCATACCATTGCATATGCTGCTTTCTCTATTTCTTTTACTTCCAACCTGTCTGTTCTTAAAGGTTTTGTTGATCTACGTCATTCGCGCTCGACAACGCTTTCTTCCTCTTCTTTTATTATGAATTGTATCTTTCATTTTGAAAGTGTCCCAAACCAATATACCTTCTTAACTCTCTTTTTGGTAACTAGGCTTACCATATTATTCGTTTCTATGCAAGATTCTCATTCGTTGAGTCTACGCAATTTCTAGACAGCACTGTTATCTCCATTTAACTCCTATTTTGACTCCATACTCAGTGACACAAAACATCTCCTTGCACCTAAAGGATGAGATATTTTCCACTTTCACCTACTCTATATTTCGAATTTCGAGCATTCTAGAGCAGGTTCGTTTTCTATATTTTAACTCAGAAATGATCTTATTGATCCATTGCCTTGTGTTTTATGGTAAAACATATGAGCGCAGCTCTTAATAACACCAGGAAGATTTTTTATAACGGCAATACTAAGATATTTGACGATCTCATCCTTTTAAAACTTACTCGTATATAGATGTCCCAGAAACTACGACTAATCAAAAGTCCAGAAATAGAAAACTTTAAGGGCTATCCAAATAACTCAATTTATAATTTTACAGCGATTTTTTTATAATTTTCGATTTGTAGTTATTTTTGTACTTTTTTGTAAAACCCTGACTTGCAGGATATAAATGGTTACGGAGACACCAAATTTTAAGGTATATCAATTTTTTTTTTTCTGAAATTACTGAATAGTATACCTAGTAGTTAGAAAAATAACAATGGGTGTATCTGAGACCATCTTGCCAACAAAAAAATATGAATCTCAAAATAAGGTACAATTGGAAATTTTACAAAAACAAGCAAACAACGAGTCAGTTTTTGATAAAAAAAAATAACTAAAATAACTATAACTCGAGAACTATAAAAAATCGCTGAACATAATATATCGAGTTATTTGGATAGCCCTCAAAGCGTTCTATCTCTAGACTTTCGCTTAGTCGTACTTTCTTGGACATCCTGTATGTTGTCTACATTCTAGTACATATTTTATAACCCATTTAAGAGCGATTTCACGTTTTTCTTAATGCTTCTCAATAAAAATGAGAGAACACCATACATAATATGAAATATCAAAACTAATTGCATGAGTTCGTGATATGATTATAATACTCATATCGGGAGATTTTTTCTATTCTATTCCGCTTTCTTTAGAGACACATTCAATTGAACAAAACCTAACTCCACTCACAGAGGCTTGTAGTTGTAAGTTCTCTGGATACTTATGATTCATAAGTTGTTTCCTGTTTTTGTTCATTTCACAGTTCCATTGTTGTTCGGCTTCTTACAAGCAATATACCTTTATTTTTATTCTATTAATGTTTTCCCCTAGAGAAAGATATTCACCGTAGTATATTCACCGTTGTATGTGCTACATCCTCTGTAAACTCCTTTTTTACTTCCATAAAAAATACTCGTTTTTTTTTCAATTATTGTCAATTTTTATTTATTTCATATCCGCTAATAATCATGATTTATGACACGGTTAAATATCTACAAAGAGCAAATGGCTTAAAAGTCGATCGTCAGGAACATAATCAATCGCGATGCGAACTTTTGAAAAACCGTAAATATTTTTTCAATGTAAATAAAAAATACTTGTATAATACACAGATGTAAGTATAGCGGGCGGAAATGAATGTTTTAAGCATATTCTACCAGCCAACCGGGCCCGTCCAATCTGAAACAGGATTTCATCCCCGTATTTACCCGAGTTTATCTTCAATAAGTCTGATCGAAATGTTTGATTCTTAAATGTACCTACAAAGAAAGCTGTCAAAATTACGTCCAGCGACTCGATAGTACCTTCTACGAGATCGAGTACGATAAAACTTCTATCGTTTATCGTTAGGATATTTAGCAAACTACTATACATATTTACGAATATTTATACTTTTCTCTGATTGATTATTGAAATCTTCTTCTTGAAATATTAAAAAAGAAGTCTTGAAAAGGCAAAAACTACTCATCAAAGTGTGATCGACACTATCAAATAACATCCTCGGGCTTCGGTTGTCATCCTTTACCGTCCTTCATCAACATTCAGGTTGATTTACTTCTCGGGCTTTTCAATTTGAAAATAACTATAATTTCCACATATTTATAGTGACGGCTATTTTTGACCAAGAATCACAGATTGAATTATTATTATCAATTGATTTAACTTACTTATAATTATATATTTGACTATTGTGAGAAGGCTAGAATTTATATAAGATTTTTTTCTACTCGGGCTGCCTCACGTGTGAACCCGAAATCCGCAAAAGAATCCAATAGCTAGGAGTGATATGAAGAATCTTAAATTGTATTAGAAGATCAGTAGGGCTATTCTCGTAATCAATCGCTTTTAAAAATCACTTAACGATAAGATTAAGACACGATCGCAAGCAGTCGTATTCACTAAACTATCGGAATCTAATCTTAAATCCTATCTTGAACTGGATCATTTTCATACTGATATTTCAAACATAACGAATTTTTAAGATATCTACTAGATATCTTGTTTTGTGAATACCAATCCGCCATTTTATGATTGTCAATCAAGATAAGAGAGTATTAAGACCGCTACGAGAATAAGGGCACAGAATGGAGTGAAATCCATGATTATCTTCATATTTTTATACGGCTCTGAAACCTTAAAAGTGATCTAGCCTATTTCGATAATTCTTTGGGTAGGTTTGACTGTCTGACTGAAAGACTGTCGTCTTCACACACATGCATAATGTTCTTCACACACATAACTTGGAGAGGTTCTTTACTTCTGGGCAGATCGACGGTACCAGCAATCGGGTAGGACTGACGATTTGGAGCGATCCGATGGTCACGATACTCAGTATTGAGATATCTATAAAGAATTTGAATATGGCTTACTTATGAACTATCCAAATCAAACCAAATTCATATAAAATACTAGAAATCACTCTTGCTAAAAAATATTAAATTAATTCTAGATGAGATTTTGTTCACAAATCTCGTTTATCAACTTAAAACAAAATAATGCCATCAGCAGATTAAAAAATGTTCAGATGAAGGTAGGTATATCATGTTTTTTTTAATTCCCGAAAGGATGTTTTTCGTGAGAAATATAAAAATAAACATTTTAGAAAATATCAAAGACATAAATCGCAAGAAACGTTTTGTAATAAAACATTTCTGCGAATCAAGTCAGAACATTTGAAGAGATGATATTACAGATATTAGGCGCACAAACAATATTGCAAAGATAATGAAGTTCTATCGGCGAGTTACTATCTGTAGGTAAATAATACAATAAATATTTATTTTTCAAATACATAGAACTCTTCTTCCACCCCTCCGCCTCAATCGGCAGGAAAAACAAAATTACCATCTCGGGAATTTCTCCGGATTTATAATAATAAGAAGAATAATAATTATTTGAACCAAAGGATAATTAAATAAGCCGTCAAGAATGCGGCCCCATCTTACCGTACCGATTCACTAATCAGTATTGAATTCGGGATTTGTTTATTCTAGTATGAACATTTTTTAAGCGGCTAAAATAAGATGGGGAAGAAAAAGGTAGAAGGTATCTAACAGTTGGTAGGTAGGAAGGTTCCGCAAATGAATGCGTAGACATGTCGTGCAATTAACATCGTCTCTCCCCAGCACGCAGCCAGCTCTCTCCACTACATTAAACTTGACCTCCATCCAACGGAAAACACATTTTTTTGCTACAAGTTTATTCATTAAAAACGTTTATTACACCATTTTCTCTCGTTAATTTCGCAAAAACGTACAATGTTCGTAAATAATTGATGTGTCGGAAAATTTCAGATTTCACAGGCCGACTTCTTGTTTTCTCTCGAAACAACCTTTTTATTTCCTACCTACGACCGTTAAAAGAAATTGAATTTCGTCCGTACGATTTTATATCATCAAAATCATCGTCTACTTCGATTATTTGATCTGCGCCGTCTTCCCTTCGTATCCGTCGAGATAGGCGGGCCCCTGCTCCCCATTATGCCGATTGCTTAACAACAAAGATTTACTGCTATAAAAATACGTACCCACTGTTTGAATAAACATATTACAGCTCTCTCTCTCCCCGATCTAAAGCTCTAATTTCCTAGAAAAGCGGTACCATCGTATAACGGCCATAATATAATAATATGTTTTCTTAGAAATGTTGTTCATCCATTTATGCGCTGAGAGTGATAGAGAGTTCCTAGAGATTGGTCTGTCGATCTTTGATGAAAATGTCAATTTTTATTGTCACATACAAATGTTATGCTAAAAAAACATAGAAAATATTCTATCTACACTGATACATTACCGCTGTTTATAGCAATACCTTATTCCCAGGAAAACACACCATCAGCGACCAAAAACAGACGTAAATGATGTCAGTAGAATGTTGACGTAAATGATGTCAGATGATTATTTTGCAAGGTATCGGCTGTCTATGTTTTTTATAATCCGCCTTAGTTTAGCCTAGTGAGGCGTGAAGTTCTGAGTTTGCACATTTTTCCATGTTGTTATCGTAGCGACAAAAAATATCGTCGCAATTCTTAAAGATGTCTTTTCAGACGATGGACCGCTCCCTAAGCAATCATTTATTTTTATAGGGGAAGCAGAGCAAATAATAATCAATAACTGTGTCAGTCACCGCTCTGTAGGAAACGACACCATTTTTTTGATGAATCGAAGTGAACAGAAATACACTTTTTACATCTTTTGGATGTGTCATGAAAGTGGAAATGGTCGGCACCGCCGGGATTCGAACCAACGACCACGTACGAAAGCCGCTGATTGATACCACTGGACTACCAACCACCTCACCATTTAATTTACAAACACATTGTCAAAATGTGACATTATGCCCAGCTGTGTGACAGTCGCTTTATCCCGGCACCGCTTTTCTATGAAACAAGAGCTTTAGGGAAGATTCAGATTCTCTCAACAACCGACAGATCTCCATATAAAAACACATCAATCCCAACTCTCCATACTTAGTCGCTCCTTAAATTTTATTATTATTTTGTTCATTCTCCTCTCATGACGAATTATCCTGCTACGTTCTAACTTAACTAAGTGAATTAAATCGGGTTGGAAAATATAAAAAAGCACGCTATCCCGACTATAACCTTAAACGAGAAAGCGCTGAGATCTTACGTAGAATTTTATTCAACTTATAAAATCTATTTATAAGACACTCTGTTGATTATTAAATAGAAAAACAACTTTATTTCTATTAGTTTTTGAGTTTTATTATTTTACTATACCTATAATAAATACCTACTCAACTCGTAATTTTAAAGGTGTGTTAATGCGAGTAGTTTTTGAGATAAAAGAGTTCAATTTTTTAGACATTAAAATTAACAAGTTCTAGGTAGGTACATAACCAAATGCAAAATCATGTGTTTTATTTTTATGAACTAGAACACGACAATTCTCTTTTGAAAACATAGAACCATGATATACCCAAATTATTCAAAATATCTATATTTGAAAAAAGTACCCACTTATAAGAAAAAAATGGATACGATTGTATAGTTATCGTAGAGTCAATAGACTCTTGGGAGATAACTGTTTTCGTAAAAGGCTTACTAAATTGCAGGTTCATTGTAATTGTAATATCGGTATGCCTACCTCTTACCGTACCTTGCGTAATCTATATTACATCTCTAGATCTAGACCTTTTTATGGAAAGTTAAAAAAAAAACAAGTCACGTACAAAAAATAATAAAATTCAGTGAACAGTTTTTATCCAAGCATCGAGTATGTGTAATTCAAAATATGCATGCTTGTATCTTTTAAAATATCTGTGTTAGAGTATGTAGGTACCTGCGTTAAATTTAAGGAACCTTTTCTCATTATGAATAAACATGGGTGTACATTGGAAGGGTGGTGAGGAAACAATTGAAATTATCCCTAATTATATTCAATTTGTAGAAATAATCCCTTAGTCGCTCGGGATGTGGAGTACATACACATACGCCTCTTATCCCCATACATTAATATTGTCTCACGCGCCCACTACGCCACGTCTGCCGGCGTAATTGAATTATACGACTTTCCTCATAAAATACATACGGAAGTTGGGACATACGTACTTTGGCTTATTGACGAAAAGTGGGAGTGTGTGCGCGACTCTTCCGCGTCGGGTAACTCGACTGTCTGTAATCGTAACGAATAGGTAGGTGCCTACCTCTTTACATCAACTCTCACGTGTCTTATTATGGAGACTAATCAAAAGTTGCCATTGCTTGAAGTTGTGTATGATGTTTTTTTTTTATGCCATTTTGTATGATATATTTTTGTATTTTGATTATAAATTAATTTCTTGCATCGAAATTTGAAATATTATGCAAAGTATCATGTCTAGCTGTAAGTTGATTTTTGTATCTTAAAATTGTTATAGGTCTTATTAAGACCGTAAACTTAATAAATAAATAAATAAATAAATAAAAAAAAATACTTCGATTGCGTTTAGGGATTGCAATCTGGAAAACCGGATCCAGTATTCCGGCGGATCCGGCATCAAAATGATCATATCGGATCCGGCGCAAATTGACGGATCCGGAGATCGGATCCGGTTTATCATATCAAAGGATTTTTCAACAAACTCAACATGGACAGAACTCGAACCCGTATCCCTAGCAATTTCACAGGGTCATTGTAGGTAAAATTGTGGGTACCCATAAAGATAAAAAGAGAAAAGAAGGCAAATACGTTACAGTAAGCGCAGTGGAATGCTGCTATTGCTCCTTGTCCCTTGTACCCAATGTAGGATTTTAAAGCTAGTGTTTACTGATCGTATTGAAAGTATTGACTATCGAACGAAAAGACACCTGTTAGAAAAATGGTGAGAATATTAAACAATTAATTAGCCAATAAAATATATATTAACCTTTTTAAAAGCAAAATAATTGTGATAATTGTCTGCTTTTTATTAGATTAGTTCGGTAATCTGCCACAATGTGTGTGCAGTTATATTCAAGGATAAAACTGAAATAATTTCTCAAAGAGTTATTCTTGATAATATATAGGAGTGTATCTGATTATTCCCGGTTATAGGTATTACTCCTGGGACGCGCATGTCCAACTGCTCATCCATTTCTTTGGCACTCGTACAAGGGTCTGCTGGTGGATGTGATTTCATCCTCTTATAATTACCAGAATCACCGGATCAGTTCTGTTGACGTGGTCTTTCCAATAAGGCCTTCTATTTCTACCCCATTACCTGACGTTCTCGATATTGCAGAAGCTCCGAATCTGGAGTTTCTAACTCTGCCTCGAATGGTTTATTTCACTATGGGTTGGTGATTTTTTGAGAATCTTTCTTTTTCGTGGTGTCGGTTTTAGTTTGCACATCGTTAATCATGATCAATAAAGCAGGTTATATAAATATGTAACTTATTTTCGATAAATTTCAATTTGAATTTTATAAAACGTTATCTAATTTGTAATTTTATTTAAAAAAAAACTATATTTTATATAGTTTTTAATCCAACTGTCGATTTGTTGAAGAGAAATTATTTCTCGAGACAGATCGGCAGTATCAAGCCAAGATACGTGAGATTTGTATGGCCAGGTCTACATTTTAAACGGTTTTTCAAACTTTGACGACAAAAAACACCAACTTAGAGGCTTCGCAGCATATATGTTCTGTATATGGATTTACTCAGAATTCGGAGGAGAACATTTAGTGTGTCTGTGTGTGTGTCTGTGTGTGTGTCTGTGTGTGTGTCCGTCCGTCCCTTATAACTATTGATTCGCTTGATGCACAGATCTTAAAATTTCAGAAAATATTATATACCTTAAGTCTACAAAACTTGTATACTCAGAATTTTTAAATTTCTTCTCAGTCAGGGGTAATCAACCTTTGAATTTTTACTTAATTTTTGCATATATCTCGAAAACTATAAAAGCTAGAACCCTAAAAATGTGTATGTATATTAGGCTGGGCCGTTCTTGTATGGAAGTTAAAAAAGTGCTTCTAATCTTAATGTAATAGTGATAATTTGTTGCCTTATGATGTATTATAACTATCTACAAAATTTCAGGACAAAAAAATAAGATCTTCTGTCTCCGAATCGACTTTGAAGTTTTGTATGGGACGAAAATATCCCATACTAACTGACATTTTTATAATAATCTTGTAAAATGATTACGGCCTTGTTTTTTTATTCATTTTTTTTATTATACCACAGATAATTTAAGTACATACTTCTATTTATTTAATTACACAAAAATAACAAATTAAACTTTTAATTTTTTTATGTAATGTAAGTATATGAAATTATGTTATTTTGCAGTGATTGTTTTTGATAAATTGGCTTTGATATATTTTTTACTCGTTGCTTTCTAAGCTTTTATATAATCTTCTCTTGAAGAATTTCTTCGAATAGTTGGCGAGGCTTTTTTGACAATTTCACAGATTTTCAAACTCCTTGGATATGTCAAGAAAAATTCAGGAAACTGTATTTATTCATCTTCGCCATTGTATGTAATGAATGCCGTAAGATCTTCGTTGGATACTTGTCGATTGGTGTTTCTGTTACATTTTGCTGTCTGTCTATTACGTAGTTCTTGTAAAAGATGCTTCAAATTTTACTTTCGGTACTCCAAGGATCAAAGGTGCGTGTTTTCGGGTAATTCGAGCTTTCACTATCCGGCGAGCGGTTCATTCTCTTACTACATACTGTATTTTGAGCGAAATAGCTTTTTATTTTAGTAATTACAGTTTATATAACAGTTTTGATCATCTGATAAATATATGGATAAGAAATTAAACTTCCATAGGTAACAGGATCAGTCACAAGGTAAGTTGGTGCACAAACATTAAAAATAAAGATAAGTTAAGGTCATCAAAATTTCTGAAAGAAACGCAGTCGCAGAATCCTATTAGCTTAGTTTAGCGATCTAACATGGAACATTTTTCCTGGAGCTCAGTTGCCTAAATCATTAAAAAATGTTCCTGTTGGTATGACTGTGCCAATTTATAATAAATATAATTGATCTTTTCGTGGATTATGAAATGATAAAATAGTAGATTTTGTTGTAATCACCTGGAACACAATATCAATTATTTTTTTCCAGTTGTTTTCCAATTTGGTCAGAATGCGTATGATGATTTGAGAAAGCATTATCAACATAATATGTTGATAATGCTTTTATAATATTATATAATATTATTTTACAAAAACTTTAATAATTATTGTTACTAGTCGTTTTTTTTTTTCTAGATTACCGGCGACTCATTCAATAGGATTACTTGTGGTTTGCAATAAGCAAACAATTCATTCTAATGGTGTTATTAGTCTTTTCTCCTGCAAACTAATTATTCATCATGTTTTCCGATATTTACCTACACTTATTTTTCATCACATCAGACGACAAGTAAAAGATCAAATGAAATATTGCTTTTTGGAAAGAAATCTGTAATCGATCTCTCTATCGGTTTCGGTTTTCAAATTTTCCATCAATTTAGAATCAGTTTCCTTTAACACTCTCTTATTTATTGTTCATCTGTATTTTTTGACTACTTTTTCTAATCACTTGCCTATAACTTTTGATTTAGGGCCATCAAAATACAATACTGGTTGTTTTAACCCTTTTCTCATTTCATGAGATTTTCTCTGGTTTTTCGCGGCGCTCTATATACATTGTTTCTATCTTAAATTGCATTTGTATGCTTTATATCATACAGGACTGATTATTCCGTCATTTTTACGAGATACAATCTTAAAAAATATTAAGTTAAAGATATTTTTAATTTATTTATACCTGCTTCAAAATACGATAAATTTTACATATTTTTGAAATTTTAGCTCAATTCGGAGACAGAAGATATCTTTCAAATCGAAAAATATTTTGCATACCTATTATGAACAGCATTTAGCACTAAAGTATAACTATTACGTTAGCAATAATGGAAGAAACGCAAATCGGCCCGGCCTAATGTATATAGAAAAATACAATATCTCAAATTCAATTCAATGAAAAGTTCCAGGGTTTCTCAAACTTTTTTTTATAAAGAAAAATATTTTTTTATGACAAATTTTCGAGTTTCAATGCCTATATTTGAGAATTTAAAAAAATATCGAAAAACGCCGAAACATATCAACTAGATAATTTAATTTTCTATAAAAAATATATAAATTATACAGTACATCTCAAACAATTTTTGTAAAAATTTAATTTATTGACGACATCGTTTCATACAAAGAACATACCGACTCAGGCCATCGACAGTTGGATCTCATGTATACATGCAACTAGTATTTGAAAAAAAGTCATACCCTAATTAAATTAATTTCGTATACGTACCGTTTTTTTAAGCCTTTATTATTGTTAAAAATGTTAATTCATCAAGGTTAGCTCAATCCGGTCGGATCCAATCGGATCCTGCCGGATTACCGAAAATCCGGTTGGATCCGGCCGGATTCAAAATGAGACCGGATTGCAATCCTTTCGTTATCTTTATACCAACTTTAATATTGATCTTATTAATTTATCATGCCTGGATGAGAATTTTTTCCCTAGACTTAACACCTCCCTCAATAGAACTTATAACATCTCCCTCTCTCTAATGGTACTAAAGGCCAAACCGAGCCTGGACCTCCCGTAACATCAGCCTCCATCAATTCCTGTACTCCGTCGCCCTACCCGAACTGGCTACCCGGATAATCCGCACGGATTCATGTTCCCATGGTGCACACATTCAACCTGGCACTTTCCTTTCAAAGTTATTTAGCACATCCACCATACTCAGTGACATCCATTTGGAGTGATTGTGAATGGCGTGCTTAAGAAAGAATGCATCGCACTGTTTTATCGTAATTTGTTTACTTTAAACTATAAACCATTCCAAAAAAAAAAATTATAAAAATTAAGACTTCAAATTACACAAAGTGACATTGATAAAAATCGGACGTAAAAACGAACGATTTTTAAATTCACGTACACGATGGTCTTCGGAAAATAAATAAAATGTTCAATCTGCCCCATACACAAGTTTCTAACTTCAAATGGGGAATATAAAACTGACTTTTTCATTTGATATATTTGTTAATGTAGATACCTATATATTTTGTACTTGTAAATATTTTTTCATTAAAAAAAAATCACTGTAGGGGTTATTTGTATTCTATTTAGCCTTTCTGTAATAATTTCGGACATCACTGTGTTTTATTACCTACCTAGTTTTTCGATTTAAAATTTTAAAAAAGTTAAGATTTATGTTTCAACCCACGTATATAACTTACTAAACAAAAATACGAAGTCACAAGAAAAAATGTTAAAAGTGTTTTAGTATGAAAATTAAACCGAAGGTTGAAAATACATAAATACTAGTCTATCTGGTTCCATCTTCAAAACAGACTCAAAGTTTCACACTTAGATTTTCGTCCTTATCTTAATGGGAATTTATATAAAAGGGTCCAAATATCCGAGAATTTTCCGAATATAATTCATGTAATTTCAGTTACCCTTGCTAATTTCCAATGTACCAGGGCTTAGTAAACGTTGCTATTTTACACAAATTAATTAAGACATGGTTAAAGAATAAAAGTACTTATGATAGGCAATAAGCCCGCCAATTTTGGTTATTTACCCAATAAAGTGTTATATTATTATTATTTCAAATCATTTATTCATTAAATCACAATATATCATATGAAGTATTGTAAAAAAAATCATTGTAAAAAAAAATTAATAAAAATAAATTAAAATTAAATACAATGCTAAATATAAAAATATCGGTATTATCTCTCATGATACATCACGATGTAATGTAATCATGAGAGATCTTCGAACTGCAGAGAAAGGAACCTTCTTAACATCCTACATGAGGACAACAGAACTGCCTTTTGGATGGCATATCTGAGACCACAACAGATGCCAAGTTTCCCTAGATTGTCTTTAAGAGACTTAGGAATAACTCCATTCGTCGATATCACTATAGGTATTATGTGGGTGGTTGGTGTATGCCACATATCCTTGATTTCGTGAGCAAGATCAAGATATTTAATTATCTTGTCTTGCTCGGCTTTTTTCAAATTTTCGTCATACGGTACAGTGATATCCACGAGATAGGTTATCCCGTTCCTACGATCAACCAATACAATGTCCGGACGATTTGCGTTAATCGTTCGGTCAGTCTGTATTGGTATATCCCAATATAATTTTGTATTATTGTTTTGCATTACCGAAATCGGGGTGTACCTGTAATAAGGTACTTCAAAATCGAGTAAACTATATTTCAAGGCAAGTTTTTGATGAACTATTTTAGCCACATCGTTATGTCTGTGCAGATACTCAGAACCACACAGGAGAGAACACCCAGACAAAATATGTCTGAGTGTTTCTCCCGTTTGGCCACATGCACGACATTTATCAATTATATCAGGTGTTTTAATAATATATTTTTTATAATTGTTAGTTACGATGACCTGGTCTTGTATTGCACAGACAAAACCTTCTGTTTCGCTAAATAGTTCACCAAACCTCAACCATCCAGTCGAATCTTCAAGACTTACATGAGATGAATTTAAAGTTTCGAAGAATCGACCGTGGAGAGACTTGCCTTTCCATATATCAACCCGATCTTTTACCTCAATTATCGGTGGCGAAACAGGATTTGATAAATTTAAGGGTGTGTACTTCAAATCACACGCAATGAGGTCTTCATAACCCAATTTATTCCTTGATGAGATAAAGTAAGACTGGAGGAGGTTTATTTCTTTGTTATTCATGTTTTTGATGTTTAACATGCCTCTACCACCTATCTTCCTTGGTAAATATAGTCTCATCAAGGAACATCTTGGGTGATGCATCCTGTATTGTGTGAGCAAACCACGCACCTTTAAATCTATCCTGTCCAATTCCGTTTGGTTCCACTTAATGATTCCAAAAGAATACAATATTTTCGGTATAACCCATGAATTAATGGCCATAATTTTATTTCTCCCGGAGAGAAAACTTTTCAATACTTTTTTTAATCGTTTAATTAATTCATTTTTAATGTTATTTTTAATAATTTTGTGATCTAAAACTAGATTTTGTTGAAAGCCAAGATATTTGTAATTTTGATTATCTAAAAGAGGAATGTTTGTAACAGATGAAGAATTATTTTGATGATTGTTTCGGATTATTCCTTTTTGAACATTAATTTTTGCACATTTTTCTAAGCCAAATTCCATTTTTATATCATCACTAAATTTTTTTGTAATTTTGATTAATTTTTCTAATTCAACTAAATTTTTACCAAATAATTTTAAATCGTCCATATAAAGTAAATGACTAAATTTAATACCAGACCTTTTTAATTCATAGCCACAATTTGAGGATTCCAATAATTTACTCAGTGGATTTAGAGCTAAGCAGAACCAAAGCGGACTTAGACTATCTCCTTGAAAAATACCTCTATTGATATGGATTGAATCGGTAATATATTTTCCAGAAGGTTGAGAAACAGATATTTTTGTTCTCCATTTTGACATCAAAAATTTTAGAAATTCTACGAGTTCGTTGTTAATTTTATATATTTCCAAAACTTTTATTAGCCAAGAATGTGGGACTGAATCATATGCTTTTTTGTAATCAATCCATGCCATAGAGATATTTTTCTTTTTGTGTTTCACCTGCTCACAAATAATACTGTCTATTAAGAGCAATTCCTTTGTCCCACGAGATCCCATTTTACATCCATTTTGTCTGACAGATAAAATATCATTTTCAATTAAGTATGAATGAATTTTGTTTGAAATTATAGATGTCAAAAGTTTATAAATTGTTGGTAGGCATGTAATTGGTCTAAAGTTATTTGGAGTTGAAGCATTATTGATTTTTGGGATCACGTGGGTTAATCCTTCTGTTGAGAATTCTGGAAAGTTCAAATGTTCAATTGCAGATTGAAACTGTCTTGCCAATATTATATGTGAATTTGTAAATTTTTTAATCCAAAAGTTTTGTAGCCCATCTTTTCCCGGAGATTTCCAATTTTGTATTTTTTTTAATGCAGTTTTAACGTCAATCAAATTTATACTAAAATTTTGCATTTCTTGATGTTCAGAATTAATTTCTTCTAACCAATCACTATTAGTATTATGGGATATAGAATTCGACCAAAGATTTTTACAAAAAGTTTCCATATCATCTTTATTAGGTAAATTATCTGTTTTGAAATTTGAATCTTCCAGATTGGTAAAACATTTTTTTTGATTAAAGGAGAAGAGATGGTAATATCTCATTGGCTATCAATGAGATTTATACTAGAGATGCAATCGAGTCTAAAAAATGGCATGTAAAAAAGTGTGCCACCACCGAAAATGTGCCACGCTCATGTTTTAGTCGTTGACAACAGCTCGAGCTTGACAGTTGTGTCCGCGGTAATACGGCGTTCTTGAAAATGGTGGATTTTGTGGTAAAAAAAGTCGTTCCTCAACAGAAATCAATAGAGTAATATCCTTTTATCAAAAAGGACGTATTTTATATATTTTAAGTGCATATTATTGTGATAAAATGTTTAAAATATAAAAATATATTTGACAATTATTTTTGTTTTATTAGTTAGGCCCACATCACACTACTGGTGCATACCGAGCGGGGTAAAAAAAAACGCGTCTGTATGAAACGCGTAGATACATTTTTATTTGAATTTGTAACCCAGCTGTTCAGTCGACGGCTTTCTTACTACAGCATACGTCTTGGGCTCGAATCTCTGTGCCGACTATTTCCACTTTCACAACACAACTCTTCCATAGTGTGTGCAAGTTTCCAAATGTATTTGTGTTCACTTTTAATTAGCCCAAATTCATTTAAAAAGATACACCCGTACGCGGCGTATGCAACAGTGAATAGGTATATATTTCTAGATTTTTTTTTTTTTTATCAAGGTTTTTTTTATCAATTTATTTAGAAAAAAGAATACAACTTATATTTAAACAGAGTGCTCCCTAATTAAAATTATATATGGAATTTAAGGATGTTCTGCAAACAGAGGTTTTCCACTATCAATGAAATTTTTTACGAAATCCATCATACAACTGAGAAAACGCCAGCGGTTTTTCCCACAGTGCCGTATTTCTGACGGTTCTCGTTTAAGCTGTGTGTATGAGCCCTTACCTAGCCGGACGAAATTTAGAAGCAAGTACACTATAACTAGTGTTTTTATAAAAAGGGTCATTTGTGATTCAAATAAATAAATCATTTTTTCCATTTTCGAAAAATATTTTTTATGAATGTGCTTTTAAACTGTTCGTTGTCTGCCTCGCATTAATAAAGACGAGAGATCTTTTTCAAAAGGTTCTTAGACAATTCTGACAAATACATTCAAATCTCACGCACAAAAAGAAATTTCTATTAATGTGTACCGGTAGAAGGTGACAGCACTTAGCCGTTTGGCGTATTATTTTTTTTTTTTTTAAATGAATCTGTGCTCACTCAAAGTGAACACAAATACACTCTTTGGCTCTTTCACAGTAAGCTACTGAAAGCTTGTGTCGTGAAAGAGGAAGATGGTCGGCACCTGGGATCGAACCACGACGTCCGCAGTACGAAAGCCGGCGTTGTAACCGCTGGGCCACCAAACACTTCTCTGAATTATGTGTGACAAAGACAAAAATATTCGTCAGTATTGCTTGATTGCATATTTTTATTTAAGTTCAACTTCAAATTTACTCGTGATGCTAGTTTCAAACTAAAAATTGTATGGAATTGCATCTCCAGTATAATATCTCATTGTTGGCTATTATGAAAAATTTCTTGTTGTCAGCAATGTTGTCAGCCGGTTGTCATGTTTTCAATATACTGTACTTAAAAATTCATTTTATGCTCTTCCAATAAAAGATATTCACCAAATTTATAGTACAAACGTTAATAAATAATTAAAAATATATTTTTGATATAACTTTATATAAAACGAATATGAATTACTATTAAAATTGATTTTTTATTTCAGAGATATTTTTATGTATAGACAATGTCAAACTGTTGCTAGGTGTTATTATTATTATTATTATAAATTACATATGATTTTTTACTACTTACAAAGCATCATGGTCAATTAAGAAATTCTAGGTTTACAGAAGACAGCGCAGAGGTAACGAATAGTTAGATAAAATAATCATAAAAATTACAATTTCTAAATATTTATGAACATACAATTGGTAAAATCAAACATAATAATTTATTTTTCTGAAAATCAATAATAGTTCATCTATGACACAAAAAAATGACTGACTTTACATAATCTTCTTTTCCTTCTTCTTCAATGGCGCTACACCCATAACAGGCCATTGCCTCCTCCAACTTTCGCCTGCAACATGTTCTGTCCTCTAATGTTGTCTTCCAGCTGGATACATGACATGAAGTAGTTCTTCAGCATCTTTACTGCTTAATAAATTAACACTTTTCTAAACAAAGGTGTCAGTATAGCCGGCGGAACATATTGCCTCAGGCAATTTCATCCAGTCAACCGGTCTCGTCCAATCTGAGTCAGGCCAACCCCGGGTAGAAATTTCAAGTGAAAAAACACTTAGAAAATCCTCCAACTAAAAAAACAATTCAATAACAAAGTACCCAGTATAGTTTGTCTTTAACAAGAAAACCTCCAAATAAAAAAACAATTCAATCACAAAGTATCCAGTATAGTTTGTCTTTAACAAGAAAATCCTCCAACTAAAAAAAAACAATTCAATCGCAATGTACCCAGTATAGTTTGTCTTTAACAAGAAAATCCTCCAACTAAAAAAACAATTCAATCACAAAGTACCCAGTATAGTTTGTCTTTAACAACAAAACCCTTCAAATAAAAAAAACAATTCAATCACAAAGCATCCAGTATAGTTTGTCTTTAACAATAAAATCCTCCAAATTAAAAAAACAATTCAATTACAAAGTACCCAGTATAGTTTGTCGTTAACAACAAAACCCTTAAACTAAAAAAACAATTCAATCACAAAGTACCCAGTATAGTTTGTCTTTAACAACAAAACCCTTCAACTAAAAAAAAATTCAATCACAAAGTACCCAGTCTTTAACAAAAGCACGCAGAGTATGGAGAGTAATTTTATTATTTTCTTATGTTTCAGTGTGAGGGAAAAGACATCGCGATCCCAGTTCTTGGCGTACTACAGCTTCACCGCTCTGAGTAACACGCAGGGGGTCGGCTTCCAACCCCGTGGGGGCACCAGAATCCTACACACAGGTAAAATAAATAAATAAATAATCCCCTATAGATTCATTCTGTTCCATGTACCCCTTATACATTTATTTGATTATCCATCCACCTTTTCGTATGAACGTATTCCGTTTGCAAAATACCCCGATGTTTGTGTATTATTTTTATTTTACTGTACGTGCACATAAACGAACACAGTTTGTTTCTTCTCCAGTTTTCTAAATATTTATATAAGGTAGATTTGCAAGCCAGTAAATGCTGCTCTATTAAATTTCTACAACGAAGTCTAAACGTTTGAGAATTATTATTGCTTTTAGTACGATGAAAATATTAGATTCTAAATAAATCTTTGGAATAAAAAAAGCGAAAGCATAATCATTGATTGATATCTTTTTTAATGGTAGTGCTCACTCAAAGTGAACACAAAAATACACCCTTTGATTCTTTCACAGTTAGCTACTTAAAGATTGTTTCGTGAAAAGGGGAGATCGTTGGAATCTGGGATCGAACATCGAACCCAAGACATCCAGTACGAAACAATACGAAAGCCGGCATGGTAACCACCAGGCGATCAACCAGTTCAACATGCATGTATGTAGGACGTACCTATCTGCTAAAGTTTCAAAAATTTATGTCACATTTACGCTAGGTAATAATAATAATATAACGCTTTTTTTATACAAAGGTATCAGCATACCCGGCGGAACTTATTGCCTGAGGCAAATTTTTCCAGTCAACCGGTCCCGTCCAATCTGAGACAGGCCAACCCCGGGTAGAAATTTCAAGTGTAATAACTCTGACCCGACCGGGAATCGAACCCGGGACCTCGTGATCTGAAGTCCACGCCAGTACAACTAGGCTACCGAGGTCGGAACAGGGGGTGGTACGGTGGTGAAGGGAAGGAGAAGTAGTGACTGAGTAAAAAATCATCACAGATAGTGTAAATTATGGACATGTGCCTAGGAATGTGCCTTTTCAAAGCGAATATAGGTAAATAATAATATATAGGCGGGGCCACATTCATTCGACGAATTCCTTTCTCTTTATCTTGTTCTTTTATTATAAAGGATTGTTAGAAAGGAAATGGAAAATACAACGGTTGTTTCTACAGTAATGAAATAGATTTTATCCTAACAAAAATATATCAGCAAGAGTAGGTAGGTACATTTGAAATTTCAATGACCTTTTATCAAACACAGGCCGTTGCAAGAGTAACCACAATTCCTCCTATTAAAAGCCACATTTTAAGAGGAGATGCCTTTTCTAGTACATACGTAGTACGTAATATAATGCAATGGACGATATTTCCGTTGAATGATAATTATTTGTTTATTTCACAGTTTGTTTTTTTCTTAACATATTAAATATGCAGCAGGTAAAAATATAACATAACATTCACAATACACAGACACAATAATATTTGTATAAATAAAGTATGTGATAATACATACTATATGTAAAATATTCTAAAACTCCACTGGGAATATGTTTCGCTAATATCCTAATGGATAATCATTTTGTGAATAAAATTTTGGGATTTTTTTCAAGACATGGAAGTACCTATACTTAATAATAATTATATTTGAAACAACATTGTATTCATCCCGGGTTTTGCTTTTTGCAACTAAGTACTCCAGTAAAGTAAAGTGAAAGGAGTCCACAGAACAATACACAAGTCGCACTTCCTTACCTCACAACAATGTCATAATGAAATATTGTGACACATTATGAACTACGACACGAAAGTTACTCTGAGGACCCATTCTTCTCCTCTCCCTGCCTCTTCCTTTCCTCCCGAATCAGCTAGCCCAAGGCAGGTGCAGGCACTTGCTCTATCGGAATTACCCGAGGGAGTCTTCCATTTTGTCAGAGCAAATGCTGGTGCCAACCTCTTGTTTCACTCTTTATATTATTATTATTAGTATGAGCCATTTCTTTCGCTCAAAATCTTCTCTTTATTGCGTGCCTCTGTCATACAGTTTATTGTTATACTAGCTCATACCCGTCTTGCTTTCCATCGCTTCAGGCTTTTCCTGTCATTTGTAAATTCATTAGAAACAAGCTTAACAGTCAAACTTCGACCCGCCTCTAAAACAAAATTTTCAAATACTTTTTAGATTGTTTTTCAGGAAAGGAAAAATTTGTATCCAACGTTACCATAATCATATCCGCAAAGAACTGCGAAAGATTAAATCGAACATCCAACGGTTTTTGCTTGGTGTGCCAACATACGAAAGTACACACTTAACTGAATAATTACGTATAAGATTTAATCAATACACTGCTACATAGATAAAACACTCTCCCAAAAATACTATAATGACGAACAGTTCGATCAGAAGGAAAATAACAAACATCGGACGATGCCTTTCTTAAGATTGCTCGTAAAATTTTACGATATTTAGTGTAATTCGAAATATCTCCTAGGTAGGTATATTTTTTTCTCTCCCTCAGATTATTTGATATCTTCTTATCGTCATAAACAATTTATTTGTTTTCATTTTTCTAACGACTCGTTATAAAAAGATTTCAACTTAATTTTTCTTAGATATTATTTTTTTTTCTTTCGACACAAAATAAAACTAACGGTTTATTGTTGTCAAAAAAAAAAAAGAAAAAAATAAACTTCATAATGAAAAATAATATCTTTTATTAATGTACAAACTGAATATTTTCTCTTAAGAGAAGCAATTAATTAATGTTTCATGATATTATGAATTCTTGAAATTCTTAAATTTATTAAATGAAAGAGTACCTAGATCAAGAAAAAACTTAACTTACTTAAATATAAAAGAAAGTCGGGTTAACTTAATAACTCGAGATAACTCGAGATCGGCTGAACAGATTTTTATAATTTTTGGTTAATTGGATTCTTCTCCGCTCCAGATAACAGTATAACTAATAAAATATCGAAGAATGGATAGAAAATAAAATATAATATTAAAGACAGTAGGTATGTAACGAATTTCCTTACAGCATGGCCATCTGTGAAAATTCTATTTGAACACAATTTTTATTTTCCTGACAGCCGTTGACATTAAAAATGGGTCGTTTGATACAAACTGTCAGTTATTTAATAGTTGGTGCGATTGACAGAATTCTGATGGAAAATATATAATATTATATGGTTTCAAACAGATGTATCGATCGGAATGACATTGGTTAAAAGTCATTTTTATCATTATTTTTTAATTCTTATTCAATATTCATAGTTAGACCACAGGACAACCGCGTCTGTCGGGAAAGCTAGTATATTATAAAAGTAGGTGGAATTCTAGCCTTACAGGGGTACATGTTGGGGTACATCAGGGTTCGGTTCTTAGCCCACTCCTATTTAATCTTGTAATGAATGATCTGACTGAGGATATACACAGGCCAACACCATGGAATATATTATATGCCGACGATACTGTGCTGATGGGTGAGAATGTTGCAGATGTGCAGAATATGATGAATGATTGGCAAAGAGCTTTAGAGGACAACGGGTTGAGAATAAGTCGAACGAAAACAGAACATATGCCATGCTATTTCTCCAATAACTTAACAGACACAGGACAACGTATTTACCTCCAAAACACACCATTACCCCAAACAACATCCTTTAAATACCTGGGCAGCGTGATAACACCTCAATGTGATGCGGATGAAGATGTCACCCACCGCATTAACACAGGATGGCTAAACTGGAGGTCCCTCTCTGGAGTACTGTGTGATACAAAAATGGCAGTGAGAGTAAAGGGTCAAGTACACAAGACCGCAGTAAGACCCGCAATGACATATGGCTCTGAATGTTGGGCATTAAAACAGAAACACCAACAAAGCATGCACACTGCAGAGATGAAGATGCTCAGATGGGCTGGAGGAGTAACCAGACTCGATAGAGTTAGAAATGTCCATGTCCGAGGAAGTTTCAAGGTCGCACCCATAACCGAAAAAATAACGGAAAACAAGCTTAGGTGGTATGGGCATGTTATGAGACGACCACAAGACAACATGATCCAGAGAGCCATGGACATTGAAACTCCAGCCAGGAGACCAGGCAGACCACCCGCCACATGGTTGTCGAGCATCAATAGGGACCTAAAAGAATGCGAAGTGGAGCCAGAGATGGCGATGGACAGAAAATCTTGGCGCAACAGGATACGGAGAGCCGACCCCAAATAATGGGACAAAGGCGAGGGAGAAGAAGAAGGTGGAATTCTAGCCTTCACAGCATATTATAGCACCTACTACTACAAGTAAAACCTGATTCATTCTAGTAGTATAGTAGAATGTCACTACGTATTTGGTAAAAAGAACAAGATGAGATGTCCCAACATAAATCCAACATTCACTAAAGCTGGCCATTCACAATCAAGACTACCGTCAAATCTGCAGCGAACTTGAAGCGGCATCCGGTACACTTGACAGTGTATTGTTATCAATAATTGGCATGACAAGTGAACTCAAACTATGCAGGCTTGACACTTACGATAGTAACAGTTGCGTTAATATTGACGTAACTGTGTTATAAGTTATAAGGAAGGTTAAACTTAACGAACGAAACCCCACAGCTAGAAAAGAGCAGGAAGAGTTCATCTGTCAGTGTAAACAAAGGCTCGTTTTTCAGCAATTTCATCAAGTAAAAGTCAACGAGCAAAAACTGGAATTCTTGGGCACATGCTCTAGAGATGTTCATTGTTCATCACGAGTGCCAAATATTGACAAGTAGTGTCTGTGTCCATAGAGTTATATCAGGAATGTAGACATCCATGTCATTCGCTTCCTTGAACCTGCTGTAGCATAAGCAAGAGTACCCCGGTTCTCGAAGCATTGGAACCGAGTGCTTCCAACAAGCTTCCGACATTCCCACAGTGGCAATGAATAAAAAACATTCATTCGAGCATTCATATAAATTCCACAGAATCTTGCAACGAACAAAAAATCGAGCAACGAAAGAATGATCTTTTTCTATTGACACATGAAGAATTTGGTGGAATATATGAGATTGATCCAATGATATAATATCTCATTGGATTGAGCATTCATTATCTTGATCGAATGGATGTATAAATTGTATACATCCATAATTAATTTAATCAATACTTACTTAATTTTAATAAACTCCATTTTAATTAATATTATTCAATGTTCAATATCCCAATTATTATAATGATTCTAGGCTAAACTGAAACTAAATAAACGAAAGAGATATTATCATAACCATAACATTTCTACTCCATGAATAATTCATAGATTTGGAGAATCCTTTTCGGGCTGTTTGTTGGCCCGGCTCTCGATCATTCTTATTAACAGAATATTATTGTTATCCCCTCAACACAACATTAATAAGCCTTCCCGAAAGCTTCACAGTTGAATGAATACACACGTCTATTATATTGCGAACAAGATAATTTAGGTTCACATTATTCTGTTTGTTTTTTTTCTTTATATTTTTTTACTTCTTCTACCGTTTCAATCCGATAGATTGGTTGGCAGCAAGCGCAAACTTTCCTCCTTCACTTCTTTTGGTTCTCCACTGTTCTCTTTAGTTTTACAAATGAGCCGCATTCCATATCCTAGCATACATGTGGCAGATATCCTTGGGGCGGGCATCCTTTCGCAATCAAAACCTCCAGTAACGTTCCTAGTAAATTTTCATTACATGCCCCAGCAACTTCGCGCGATTTTCCAATTTTGTGGCTAACATTTGCCTTTCCTCCCAGATTCTTGCAAGAACCTCTTCATACGTGATATGTTCCCTCCAAGATTCTTCCGCATTTACGTCGACTTTCGAAGGCCTCCAGTTATTTTCCAAACCTGTGAGCAACATTATTTTGTACCTTTGCGAAAAGCTTGTAAATTGGGTGAGTTTTCTCTGAGGTTTTTGCACCAAGGTTTTACCATTTTTGGTGTTTGGAGATTCCTTCGATAAATTATGTATAATGTGATTCTTAAATCACAAGTCACGTTTTATTTCAAAAGTTTTAGAAATTTTCACTTGAATGTATATTCAAAACATTCCTCCATTCATCAACTATTAGAAAAAAATAATTTTTAGTTACTAAAATGAAGTAGGTAGTTCTTCTGTTATAATTTTCATTTTGAGTTCAAAAGGTTAATAACTCGGAAACCACTGGCATTTGACCCCTGGTTAACGAGAACAAAATTATTGCGAAATAGCTCCAAAACCTTTCAAGGAATTGGTAGAATTACCAGTCACTCTGTATAGAGATAAGCACAGAAAAATGACCGACTGAATGACCGGCTAACGCTATCTCATCATCCAAAACAAAGCGAAACCACGAGTCACGCAAACATACATATCTTGCTCTATTAATGTATTGGTGCGTGAGTTATGTTGTTTGATACGGGCGGATACAAACCACTAATTCTCGGGTGGGAGAAAAGCAAACTAATGTAGAATATTTTTATTATGATTCCTTTACAATAAACTCTCATGGTGATCATTACTTATGTCCTACCGCCATCATTTACGCCTTAAATCGAAAATCAGAAAACGCAGAGCATAGATTTTTCTCAATTTGCTTATCAATAAAGTTATACATATTCATGAACGCATTATTGTTTACTATCATTGTGCAACCGTAAAAACGGGCGACAAGTCACGTCACATAGTGATGGGTAACTCCTATTTATAAATATTGTAAGATGAGGCTGTAAAGGAAAAATTCTCCCGTAAAGTAGGAATGAAGTTTCTTCTGGTCTGGAAGTAAGTTGGAGAAACTTTTGTTTTAATCAATCAACAATAACTTTGATGAAGCGATGAGCACGTTTTTCGCACAACACAATATTATGAGATCGAAATGTGAACATTATTAGCCAACCTTCAACCCGACTTTCTTTCTAAGTATTCTCAACCTCAACAAGGCAAAGATTATTTTAGAAAGTTTAAGTGCTTTCACATAAAAGATTTCATTTCATTAAAATCAAATATCAGAGGTATTATAATCTTCTGCGAAGAGGGAACATCTCCACTCCTCTCGGTTCTTCGTTGTTCTCTGCAGTTCGATGCATGAACTGCACTCCATGTCCTGGCACATCTGTTGCAAATATTCCTGACGCGGATGTCCTCTTCCAATCGAACCCTCGACCTTTCTCTCTAATATTTTACCCAGTAAATTTTCTTGCCTCATTCCATGCACAGCCATCTATAGTTCTCACTATTTGCCTTTCCTCCCGAACTAATAATATAATAAAAATAGGTAATAAAAATTATTTATTTCACAGAAAGAAAGTTTACAAATTAAGGCAAATTACAATTTTACAAATAAATAAGGCAATATAAATCATTGAATGATTGCCCCCCAATGTGAGTAAAAACTCGTGTTTTGGAGAGGTAACTAAAGAATGAGAAAATATCAATATGTGTACAATATCCCATACCAGAGTCAAATCTTTCCATTCCACTGTTATATTATTATCTAACCAATTTCTAGCATCCGTTCCATTCCATTATTTTTGAGCGATTGATTAAGACTATGATTAAGACCAAACATATTAAACCAACCATAAAGACACATTCAAGTAGGATTGTTTTGCCGAATTACACAGGAGAAATAAAATTCTATAAACTTATCTGTTAAGTTCGTCAAATACATCAACATTCGTTAGCCATTTGAAATAAATAATAGATCGTCAAATTCGAATAATGGATCATTCAAATATATATTTTATGATCTCCCTCAACTCGAAATCAATAGTTATTTAAAATCATTTCACATCAAAAACCAATTGTTATTTTGAAACTTTTTAAAATAAGGTACAAAAAAATGTGTTACCATCACAGAACTGTTAAAAAATATGTATCTTTTCTGTGTATTTTTAAAGGTACTTTCTGCTCTTTTTTTGACATGTTGGTACTAGTATAACCGCAAAAAAGTATATAGAAGAGTATTACGTTCAATATATATCTACCTACAAATACCAGGTGTGTACAAACTACGGTGTCGAGTCAAACCTCTTGTTTTAAAATGTTTAACTTTAGGTCACAATTTAATCATAAAAAAATGTGATTTTATTCTGATATTAAACATTTGTGTGATTTGAATATTAAAGATTTTGCTTATTATATTTAGAGTATCTAACTGAGAAAAGAAATTATGTGACTCGTAGTACTTTGAAAAAAAAAATGTGGTCAAAAGTTGTGTACCCCTGTCGTCAAACAACAATACAAGCGTGCTGTGTTCCAGCCCACACGAAAACAATGCAGTTTTGGAAATAATAAAACCTACCTACTGCTCATGTGACCACCAATCCAATATTATTAAATGCTGTGTTCTACATAGAGCTCAGCGGTCAAATTAAAAAAAGCTACGTTTGGCAATTTCGAGTTGGTAGGTTTTCGATTAGTTGCTATTCCAATATTTTCATTTTCGCAGTTTTACTCATTCAAACTATGTACGAGTAGGTATGTAGAAACTGCAGCCCGATTCACGGAAAAGTTTAAGTCTAAGTTTAGTTCGAAGTTCGAATGAAGTTCGATTCAAACCCTCCGTGAATAGGTACATAGACTGTAGATAGTCGCCGCCTACAATTATTATTACCAGCAGCCCTATTCACGGAAAAGTTTGAATCGAACTTCGTTCGAACTTCGAACTAAACTTAGACTTAAACTTTTCCGTGAATCGGGCTGCTGTTCCTTGTAATAACAAACCAGCACGCATCATGTTTATTTCAGTATTAGTTAAAATACTACCCTTAGGTAAAAATAACTTTTTTAAGGTTAGTTATTGAAAATTTAGTTCAATCTATTTTATCTTCCTCTAAGATGCTTCTCCGTTCTAATCCATCGTTCCATAGCCCTTCAGTCTGAGGCAACGCAGTCAAATTATCTTCCCAACACTTCTTCTTCTACCCATTGAGTCATCATACGTACATAGTAGTTCCAGATGCTCCATAGAGCTTATGTGACCCATCCAGTACAGTGTATTTATCTTTATAACCCGTCTATGCTGATTTTCTATTAGAAATCATTGAGCACGATGTTGTACCTACATATTTGACCACTATGATGTGAGGTATCTATTTATTACTTACTTTTTTTAATCTATTTATAGTATGTTGTTATTCAAAATATTGTTAAGTCATTTACTCACTTTTCACTTCACTTTTTTTAATCTATTTATAGTATGTTGTTATTCAAAATATTGTTAAGTCATTATTTGAAAGTTTAGAAACGCGATGGTAAAGAGTTTGAAAAACAGTTGCTTGTTTGTTTATGGCGGATCAGATAGTTTGGTATTTTTACGCACTGTATGTATGTCCAGAAAACCATTAAAATTTTTATTGTTTACAGCGATTAGTATAGAAGGCAAATTCTCCTGTTTTGAGATGAATGCTTTGATTTTTTTTGACTTCAGTTCAATATCAGGTCTCGTTCAGAAAACGTCTCTCCATAGTTTATCGCAATTTTGTTTCCTTGTTAATCAATTTATAATTTTCGTCACGTTTTATAGTTTCTGTAGTAATTTGCAAGTGCTTGACGACGAGCTATGGTTTGTCACATATCTAGAGTTTTTGTTTAGAGTCCCGCGATTGTTTATTAAACCTTCCGTTTAATTGTTATCATTATTCTGGAAGATTCCC
This sequence comes from Mystacides longicornis, assembly GCA_963576905.1. Classification (NCBI taxonomy): domain Eukaryota; kingdom Metazoa; phylum Arthropoda; class Insecta; order Trichoptera; family Leptoceridae; genus Mystacides; species Mystacides longicornis. The sequence goes on along the minus strand of OY756426.1, from coordinate 17,677,598 downwards.
AATTCGGGGGGGTGGCGAGGTTTGAGGTGGAGAGGGAACAAGTGATACACCATACCTCATTTGTGTGAATGTAACGTGTTTATTTTCTTTTTGTGCTTTGTGCTAAATATTTGAAGGTATGCTGAATTTCGGGTGAGTTAACATATTTTTATTTGAGTGTATTTTGTTCCGTCGCTGACAGCTACCCAGGATGATTATCGGGCACAGAGATATTAGGTATCGACGTAGTATTTTGTACGTTGCTTGGTTGCCCCGCCAAACATGCTTATGAGCAAGTTGCTCGAAGTTGTTTTAGATGAGAGATGTATGGCCGACGCGCTACGGCATATTTATGAATGTTTGTGATCTCTGTGTGCCAATGGATTTATTGTACGAGTATTGCAGCCTGTACCTACCTGTATTGTTTTCACACGTCACCTGTCAAACACACGTCGCGAATTGTTATCTGTAATTCGCGGATTACTCCATTTTCCGATACCAGTGGTGTGACCTATCTTTAATATTTAGTTTTGAATCCGGTTAGGAATTTCATATTTAGAACCTTCTAGTAAGCTTAGTGTAGAATTTTCATTTGTAAAAGTAGGTACATTGGTGTATTTGTTCCCCGTGAAAGTAATTTTATTCAGTCGAGCTATGAATGAGTTTACTAAAAGTTCGCGTCTGTCCGCGCACAGATAGAGTTTGTATTTTAGTTTTCGTCGCCGTGATAAACGTAAAGTTATAAAACCGGTATGTGTAGGAGGGTTGTTGGCGCAAGCTGAAGACCTTCCCCACATGACTGTCTATGAGAATGGGCTGTTGCTGATTTGGACGCTTTTCAGCTCAGTTCATGAGGTTCACTGGCGAAAAGGTCGCGCGCAAAGACCGAAGCAGTTGAGCGATTTGGAATTCCAATGAGGAAGGACTTGCGGTTTGATGACAGCCCGTACGTAATTTGACTAGAAGGTTGATTTGTTCGTCTATAAAGTAATTGAACGTTTATTTTGATATTGAGATAGATAATCATTAAATACACGCGAGGTAGACAGTAAAATAGTTAATAGGCAGGATTTACTGTAGCTGGCCGTGGCATAATTTTCGCGTAGTAAAATCCTGTCCTATTTTGAGTCTGCTGGAAGTACGTTTAGGTATTTAGAGTCAAGAGTTAGATAGTTAAAAGATAGCTTCCAGCCCCTGTAGTCTGTACACCATCAGGAACCTTTTTCATTTGTCTATACACACTATATCTGATTTGGTACCTGCTCGAGGCGTGAGGTCGCATCGAATTGGGCCAGTCTCGGACCTTCAGAGTTTTATTTTTGCCTGAATTTTGGCAAGAGGGTTCGTTTGACATGGAAGGCCCTCTTTCGGTGGCTAATTCCTCCCATAGGTCTCGATCATGCTTATCAACCATTATCACTAGGCACGTATATTCTGCGTGACATTATTCTTTCAAACGCGTCCAGCTTATTTCATCCAAGCACACACCTATATAAGAAGGCCTAAGCGCTGGCGGCCATTTTGCCTCTAACGTAACACTCGAGGTCCAGGCAGCCAGCGCTATATGACAGATATCGTAGAGTACAGGTAAGTACATATAGATATAGGCAAGTGCATACTGGGCCTTACAAATTGACTTCAGTCCCAGCGCTTAGGCCTTCTTATATAGGCGGTGTTGGTTTTCATAATGCTTTGTGAGTATCCAGGTGATCTTATTAATGTCTTACACCGAGTGGCAAAAGTATTTATATTTTATTTTAGCCTTATAAAAATATAAATTATATTTATTAAGATTGCTCGTCATTATGTAGAATGGACTGTTGTTTTATATACTTTTCTTCTACAATACAGTTCATTGTTTCTTACTTTATTATTTGTTTTCAAAATAATTATTACATACCGACCTCGGTAGCTTAGTGGTATAGGCGTGGACTTCAGATCATGAGTTCAATTCCCAGTCGAGTGAGAGTTTTTCTAAATGTTTTTTCACATGAAATTTCTATCCGGGGTTGGCATGTTTCAGATTGGACGGCACCGATTGACTTGAAAAAATTGCCTCAGCAATAAGTTCCGCCGACAATACTGATAACTTTTTATAAAGTGTAAATTTATTTATTTATTTTTCCAATAGCTTTGAGAATTGGTAAGAGAATTTATTTATAGAGTTCATAATAATCGGTTGCACAAGCCACCTAAACAAAACAGTTATTTTAACAAATTTAAAATACTTAAGTGTATTAGAATCTAATCAAAACCTAAGTCATTATTAGAATAAATTACAAAAGAGATCTTCTACCGAATTCATCTAATTTCATCAAGAAGAAAAAATGTGGAAAATGTCCAAAATCAATAAAGTATCTGCGAACAGTGACTTGCGGGTATATGGGATATATTATATGAGATGTGTAGGTACACAAAATAAACAAAACTTCGGTAATCACACAGAGGTGGGGTCTGCCTGGGCTTATTTTTATTTTTCTCCGGCTTTAATGGTTATTTTATTCTATCCCTAATAATATTTTCCTACGGAGACCCCGCATGACCCATGTCAGCTTAATATTTTATTGAACCGAATCCATACTATGTGCCCTTTGAATAATTTGCTATTTTATTGATCAAAGGATAAAAAATAATCAATTCGACCTTATATTGGTAAATTCATACTTATCGGGAATTAAAAATGAATTTCCATTTTTTTTTCTTTTCTATAAAAAATTGATAAAACGATCCAACTTTGATCTAAATCAAATCTAAGCCCATTCTAGCAGCGTGTAATTTTTTTTTACCCATCACGCCGTGTCCCGAGGGGGGTAGGCATCTGCCTACGGACTTCCATTCTTTCCTATCCAAACAAATCTCTTTCGCTTCTTCCAAACGCATAACATTCCGCATACATGCTCTACTATTCATTTTGCTCCTGACTTGGCCCTCCACTAAGACGGCACCGATATGGTCGGACCATGTCATTCGAGGTCGGCCTCGTCTGCGTGCACCCATTCTTTCGGATTTATATATCCTCTTAGTCGTTCTCTCTACATGCCCAAACCACCTTCATTTATTCACTTTCATTCTAGTCACTACGCAAACATCCACTCCACATTCCTTTCTAATATTATCATTCCTCACCCATCAGTCCCTTTCCGCATATCCTACGCAGTGATCTCATTTCCACAGCATTTATTCCAACTTCCAGATTTTTCGTCCACGTCCATGTTTCACTCCCATACATCATGGATGGTATCGGGATTGAATTGTGCATCAGCTGTTTGGATTTAAGAGATACGTTATTATTTCTCATTAGAGGTCTTAGTGTACCGCTTACCCTTCTACCAGCCAGTTTCCATCTTTCAATCTCCTTTTCGCACCTTCCACCTCTGCTAAATAGAATACCTAAATAAGCATACTCTTCACACTACATTGCGTTCTTAAATCGTGTAATTTATCGTTTAATTGTAGGGAAGACGAATTGTGGAATAAATTTGCAAAAACACTCAAAAGATACATGGCATATCCGATGAAATTGTTAGTTAGAAATCGTAGCCTTGCCTTACCACATAAGCGTCATTCTCTAACTTACCGAAGGTCGTGGAAATTACAATATATGGCGCACATCATTTTTGGTGGAATGCTACCTGAAGTTCTTCTTGCGGTCATGAAGTATATTCTCACTTTACCTCAGCCTTGTAGTCCTCCACTTTACAATGAATCAACACCAAGTTTATTACCGAAAATTGACAGTAGTTCATGCTGAATTCTCTGATTCTTCTCTTAGCCGCTTGAAGATATAATATGAAAGAAGAACAGAAAAAGATTATAGAGAACCATTTTAAAAATAGTATTAACATAAAAAAAAAACTAGAATCTCCATACTGTACTCACATTGATGAAGAATGTTCTTTCATCTGTTTTTAGTCAAATATTTTATTTCAATTTTATCCTTCAAATTAGAAAAAAAATACTTATCTATCTATCATGATGTATCCTTTCTATAAACTCATGATGAATTTGTTCGTAGATACGTCCTATAGGTTAATGTAGTTCGTTCAAGACAAAATGAATTTTCCCAAAAAAATGGAGAAATAGAATATCCCTTGAGTGCTGCTTCTTCCAGTGTACGACATATTATTTATATCCGTCTATCTACTCAAGAAGAACCCTTATATAGTTGTACGATGTCATCCACCCTTCTTAATAAACCTTTGGAATTAGAGGGAAGGGCAGGTTACTACGCTGAATACGGGAAAAAACATTTTATAAGAAAAACAGTATCGTCTTTTTGAATCTTGGAGGACATTGGATATATTACAAGAAACCCCGCTTCAGAAAATAGCATTACAGCATGATGAGAAAAGGATACTATAATTTCACACAGGATAAATTTAATGATAGGGTGTTGTTCGAACGAATCAAATTATTTATCTCTACAAAGCTCTCTACATTAAATGCTTTAATACATGAAAAAAATATTCTTTGCTTTGATTTACCTATTCCCGTGTTGCGTGCTTCTTGTTTATCGTGTTCTTTTTACAAGACAAAGGCATTTGACGTAAGATGGCTATAAATAGTCCCATCAAATTGTTTTCCAAATATTACACGTGTAGGTGTATGTTTACAAAATATTATCATAATGAAAAAACATGAACATTAATAAATAATTATTTATTCGTATTTCGTTTTCCTTTTTTGATCTTTCAATAATACCTAATTAAAAAAAAACAAATATAAAAATACTTTTTACTAATTTCTTGTAAGTTTTTCGTGTTAAAGTTCTTAGATAAAATTAGGCGAAAATTATTGTTTATTTGTTAATTGTATTTTATCATCCTTAGGTCCATCATAATTAAGCATGTAAAAAAGCTTGAACTAAGTATTCCATAGACTACACATAGGTCGTATGCATTACTAGGGATATAATGCCAGTTGCCACCTTGCTGTCATTGAGCTGCTAGTATGTATATTATGACACTTTGCCGTCATTGAACGTAATCTAATGCCAACGCGGTTTCCATACCAACCATATTGCACTGATGCTTTACTTGCGATACTTTAGATAAAGTTTGAAATGTCACAAAAATATTTGAAAGTTGGTAGCAGTTGGTAGTTTTACCATGGAAATCTATGGAAAACATAGGTTGTTTACTAATATTTGCGCGGAATTTCTGTTAATCTGTCAATTTCATTTCTCAATAGAGCATCAATGTGCTGTTATTGTTGTTTATTATTATGGTTTATGAATTAGTAAACGAAATCCATAAACAATAATATTCTTCTCGTTTTGACATGTTTTCCACCCTATTTTAGTCATTATTGTCCAGTGTCACCGTACACAAATGTTCATCATTTGTGACAGAGAAGGCCCCACGAAATTTTCTATGAACTCCGCTGGCAAAATATTGAACTACACTAAAGTCGACTTTAACTCCCAATAACGCGACTCTAACATAAAGCGTCATATTGTTGTTATGAAGCGCGTTTTTTTTAAAGGAAACTTAAAGTATCCTGTATTTTTATGAAACCGGCTGTAAGTTAAAAAACGTATTTAAATCTCCATAGAATTCATTCTTTGTTTTCCTGCGATTATGTACCTGCGAAATTAATTAGTAGGTATAATTTGTAAGTGTTAAATCATTTTTTTTTAATTAGTCACTGTTATTCAAGAGTTGTGGCTAGCCTGCTGCGATTTCGACATCCAACTATCGGTCCACCTCTTTGATAGTATGTCTGCGAGCCATCTTCAATGGGGTTGATCATGTAAAAAAAGTCTTGAAAGGTAGATTGTCTTAACATCAGAACTTTGTTATTACGTTAAAAACATGTTTGCATTAAACGTACCCTTCAATAAAAAAAATTTTTATAAGAAAATTATTTGTGAACTTGTTCACGGTGGTTTTGTATACCTACTTTATATAATTTCTCCAGTATTTATTTCAAGAGTAAAGTTTTCGTTTATTCCTTATTGACGCTTCTTCAAAGAGAAACTAGTATTTGCTAAGATCAAGGTCAACATTTTAGTATCGCAAATAGTTTAGCAAACTTACTTCGGCAATCGGAGAACTTATGAAAATATTTACTAAATACGTAATAAGTAGGTACCTAATGCATTTTTTTATACAGAACGGAATGGAAATATTTAACGACTAGCTTATACCCGTTTTGCTTTACGTTTTTGATTCCGATTGTCAGGCTTGATCGGTAGGTAACTAAACAGGTTCTAGTCTAGCTTCCCATTGCTTAACAGACCTCTATAACTGACGTAAGCACAGAACAATAATACCAAAAATTCAAGTCACCACCGCCATCTGTGGAACCAACGCCAAAACACTCAATATCAATAATTCAAGTCACCACCACCATCTGTGGAACCAACGCCAAAACACTCAATATCAATAATTCAAGTCACCACCGCCATCTGTGGAACCAACGCCAAAACACTCAATATCAATAATTCATAACACATTTATGTATCTTTTCAACAGATGGCGATGCTAATATGTGTTTATTCAATTTGTACCTGTCAAACTTCAAAATCAAACTGCAAATTTTTTCATTAAATCTTTATTTATTGAGAATAATAAGATTTGAATAACATTTATATGTATAACAAATCAATCTACGATTATTTTATTACATTTTCATACCGTAATACCAAGATTCCATTCAACGTTTACATGAGTAATTTTGTTTCCAAAAGTCTTTTTGAGAAATTTGTATGAAGATCCTAAAAAAATTGATTTTTTTAAATAGCTCTAAATATATTAAAGTTAATGCAGCAAATTGTATTTAAGAACCTTCTCCAGCATTTCGTACGGCTCTGGGCATATTAATATCTGACGTAGCATTTGTATTTTGAGCGTGATGCTCGGACATAACGGTAAAGTATTGTCAAATGCAAATAAAAAACAAACATTTCTAAAATATTATGTAGATTATTCCATACTTTATTGCATTCTCGACTTCATTTTGAATAAATGAGTTAACCTCTGGAAACTGTTTGGATTCTAAACATTGATAAAGTTTTAAACGGATGTTTGATTTTGAATCAGATTAATACAATAAACGCTTACCGATAATGCTTTGTTTTCCTAGAAATGAAAAACGGCCGTAGCACTATGAACGCCATATTCTTTGAGACAAGTACAAAGCATTATATTTATCTCTTTCGAAAACTTCCACCATTTGCAATATATCGATTAATAATAGACCAAAAAAATTTTTTCACAACTGAATTAAAAGTTGTATAGAATTATCGCATAAATAAACAAGTTTTAAAGAATTTTAAAGCCACCCAGTATGAACCAAATTATTCAATGGATTTTAATCATTAAAAAAATTACTTCATGGCAGACCTGTAAAAAATCTCTTGAGAAACACACTTGAGTCAAACGAAAGCCCTCAATATTCAATAAAATATGACAAAGGGAAAAACTGTGTTTTCTTCAATTTTATCATAATGAACTTACACTACAAAAATACACAAGCTTTATATAAAACTAAAAATATGGTTTTTACGCTCCGTTTGGCATGTTATGACATAGTTGTGGCTCAACTGGGAGTAAAAATATAGATTTTGTGATAAGAATGTAATATCGCGGCCATAAATTTGTCGTGAGGCGTAAGGTGGTGCGCCTAATAGTGGGGCACACCTGGATCTCATGATGCTCCATAAAGTAAACTTTTACTGTCGCTTCTGACGACGTGCGGCCCAAGTACAAGCGACAGGCCTTCCAAACTTGGAGCCCCTGAAATATTCGTAATGGATATTTAATTTATATTTTAACTAGCTTCCTCGACAGACATTGTCCTGTTTTTACAATGAATATTGAATAAGAATTAGCATGATAAATTAATTAAGTATTTAACCAATTTTGTTTCGACCGATAGCCGAAACCATAACCGTTACCTTAATCAGTTTTTAACGATGTTAACAGGGCACATTGTAACAATTCCACCAATTATGTCAAACGATGATTAAAATTCAAAAAATAAAAAAGTTAATATTGTCAAAAGCATTCAGAAGGCAACCTACGTTAAGTTTTCATTAATTTTGTAATGTTCTGCGGAATATTCTTGTTTTTTTTTTGTAAACATTACAAAAGCAAACACAACAAAAAAGGAATTAGCGAAAAAGGTCCTACCGTTCTCACGCGAGATTCCTTAAAGAGGGAAATAGGGCTCAAATTTTATATATAGAGATTGAAAAAAATGTTTTGTATAGAACGAATCTGGTTTCAAATTTAGAATTATGATGACGAAAAGTCTTTTATGAGCTTAAAAATACCTCGTAATATAAATCTGTTTTTTTTTTTTATTTTCAATTATTTTCTTTGAAAGTTAAGAAAATATTCGACAGCAAAATTATGAAACAAATTTCTTCGTGGGTTTTTATTTTTGGAAAGAAAATTTGAAGGTAAGCTTATACAAAAACCTGAGTATTATGAATGATTGAATATGGAATAAAATGGCAATCTACAATGAATTTCCAAGAAACATGAATGAGTGATATGGTACAAGCTTATACTCGCGTGAGAAATTTTTCGTCTTACCTCCCACATCCTGCTCGAATGATGAAAAAATATACTCCTTAAAAGGGAAAAACTGAAAGATGAAAGAAAGATTATTTTGAGATTCACTGCTGGTGTAGAGAAACCAAAACATTTGGAGAAACCTGGCGATCTTCATTTTTGAATTACTTAATTTTGATATCTTGATCCACAGTACGCAATCGCAAACCGTCTCATTTATAAAAAAAATCGTTAATCGTAAGATTACGTATAAATCACTGATAAGTTTTTACTTAATTTATAAAAAAATATTTAATCAGCGTCTTTCATGTATGGAATACAAAACAAAATTTTGTAAACAAACGAATAGTAGCCGGGCAACGAGAGTGTTTACAGCGAAGATGCGCTATGTCAGATTTGTAGTTATTGGTGCAGAATAGGTACCTTATTTTTTTAATTATTATTTTATATCAACATATAGTTGTCTTTATTAAATCATACGAAACCTTTATGTTTCAGCCAAAATAAACTAGTTCATGTTTGATCACTTCAATTTTAATATTTGTAACTAAAAAAAGTATTCTTTAAACATTTTCTTCAAAACGTCATTATATTTCTTTTAAATTTAGTTGGTGCATCATTGTTGTAAGCCCTGGAATGATTAAGAGAATGCATATTTGCTTTATATGTTTCAATTTCCTATTATAAAAATGATAAATCAAAATACAATGGACCAAATATATCCTTAGGCTTTCACGGCCGGCGTTTGAATATGGAGAAATTGGTTCTTCCGGGCTATTAGGCCGTGGTCCAGGTGGGTTTGTGTTGCCCAACAACACAAACCCACCTGGACCACGGCCTAATAGCCCGGAAGAACCAATTTCTCCATATTCAAACGCCGGCCGTGAAAGCCTAAGGATATATTTGGTCCATTGTATTTTGATTTGCCCAACAACACAAACCCACCTGGACCACGGCCTAATAGCCCGGAAGAACCAATTTCTCCATATACAATGGACCAAATTATGAAAGTAGCACATATTTGGACGGGGAAAAAACTTAAATACAGTGTCTTTATTACAAAAAGCGTTCTTGTATATTCGAAACAACTGTCATTTGACGTTAAATTCAATATGGCGAGTCAAAATCTACAGATCAAGCGATATGCGTTAAACTATCTCGACGACAGCTTGATCGTAATATTTTCTATTGCTGAGCTAGGTATTTTTTCCACTAATCGTAGTCTTACCATAGTAATTCGATAAAATTTGGTTTAAATTTGGTCTATTCTTTCAACAATATGTACCTACAATAATGAAACATGTATCACATGTGACTTTATTTTCTACTACACCGCCATCTCTTGATTTTTTCAAAAAGTTACGCAATCATAGAGGATTTGTTTTTATTACACACTTATGGCCCGTCGAACTTCATCCCGCATCCGAATCAACAATAAGTATTAGCGTAATACATAAAATGATTTGCTTAATTTAACTCAGTTATGTCGTAAACTGTATTTAATTAATGTGATAAGTCAATTTATTTATTCCGGGTTACTTCGAAGTTCGACGGGCGGGTCAGCTAGTTTTTAAATAAAGCAGAAAGGGTTTTTGGAGCTGTAAAATCTATTTCACGATTCTTTCACAAAATTGCAATATTGATCAGGCATATTTATAATAGGTGTTTTTTTTTTAAATTCATATTTCCTATCCGTACCTCGTTTTATTCAATACTAGCTTTCCCGACAGATGTTTGCCTGTAGTTTCCTAAGAATATTGATTTCAAATTTGTAATTTATACAAAACTACATTTAAAATAATGTATGAATGTTAAAAAAATTATCTCTGAAAGCTTGAAATAAAATCCATCAATAATCTGCGTACCAATATTTATAATGTCAATGGTTGTAAGGTAGGTAAACAATAATTTTGTTGTTGTAGAATTTTTCATAGATGGCATTGGCGTCGCATGAAATCCGTTCCATACTAACTTAAATATTATATTTTATATTATTTCTTATACATTTTTCAACTTTTTATTAATTTTTCTTTTATCCGAAGCGGATAAAAATCCAATAAACCAAAAATGATAAAAATCTGTTCAGCCGATCTCGAGTTATAAGTGTTCGCACTAACGATTCGGAACTATACCAAAATAATAATTACATACCATAAAATAATTATTTAATAAGTATATTGTGTCACATTAATTCTTCTTACCCAGAATTAGTCGTCTTAGGAGGATCGCTAAAGAGGCCTTCTGATAGTCCATCCTTTATTAATGCATGCACTCGAGTCTACATTTTTTTTAACCAATAGCCGTTCCTACTTGCCTGTCCTACTTACTTGCTCTTTGTGCTTGAAACCTTAATCACTGGTGTTATTTGAATCAATTATTTTTTTGTATAATTATTGCGGTAATCAGAGTCTTTATCTCTTCACTAAAACCACTTTTATTTGTTTTTTGTATTTACATATTTTGACCAATTCAATGTTAACTATATTTTATATGTTCTTTTTTTTGTATTTCCAACCAAAATGTTTCATTCGACTGTATATTAATTGTAAAAGGCCTTCGTCTTATATTTATTGAAAATTAAATTAAATAAAATTTGTCTGGAAAATGGTAATAACCTAGGTTCGAGCTTTCAAGACTTAAAGCGTTCAAAAGACGGTGAAAATAATAAGACAGTAAAAGACGGCGAAAATGATAAGACAGTCATTTTATTAATAGAAATAAACCATCCAATGTATGGTTAACCGCCTGTTTAGATTTAGAACCCTTACGATTATTTTAAAAGGTCTCATTTTCTTGAACATGTCCTGCAAGATCCGCGATTTGTGTTAATAATAATATTTATTTATTTCAATCAATTTTCTCAAAAGTGTACAATAAGTGAGAGGCATGATTATAAGGCTCCCCTGTCAGGACAATATCACGTTCAGCTGCCATCCCTTCTTTACGATTGAAATAAAACCCGGTAATGACACCTTTTGTGACTTCTCCTCCTCTCACTATTGAGCAGCATCTCGTTAAACCTTTTTCGAATCGCGTCTTAAATTTTCCCCGTCACATCATCAGGAATCACATCCCTTCCTCCCATCATTGTCTTTAGCATCCCTCCAGATTTCCCTGTCTGCAGTGGATCGGGTTCTGTAGAGCCTACGCCACCCCTCTCCATTATTATTACCGACAATATCCCTACTGGGAGACTCGGCAACCCCCGCTGTCATCTTGAAATCTGTCGGCGAGAACATTATTGTTTGTTATTAAAAAGTTTCTTCATAAAGAGTAATCAAATTATTGCACTCTTCAATTTTTTTATAAACTCTTTTTCAAAACAAACTTCATACAAAAGTTTGCTTAATTTAACATTTATTGAATACTTACAATCTGGGACACGGAACATTGTTGCTACAGAAGAAATTATTATACAAGTATGAATAAATCCGTATTATTTTGTAATGAATGATGGAAATATCGATAGGTTGCTAATCTTTATTTTAGATAATAAAAACAATGATTATTTTAAGTAATTGGAAGATATAAAAAAAGCAAATAACAATAGACTGCAAATGTCACTGAGCCGTTTTATTTTTTGCTATTTTCCTTTGCATATTTTGTCACTCGGTATAATAGGCTTGTTCTTCAGATCAAGAGTTCCCGGGCTTAATTCCAGTAAATTCCATATATTACGAAACTTTTATGAAATTTGTACTAAAAAAATTTAGGTAGGTACCTACCTAAACATTACTGAAACTCTTTTCAAAAAGCATTAAAATTTCCATAATTCCTTTGAATATAATAATAATATTTAAGCGTTAACGATACATAAAACAGTATTTTTACTAAAATAAATTGTCATTCGTTTAGCTTTGGTCGTATTTCAAAATGTTAAATGTTAAGATATTAGTGGGACTGTACATATCTTCTCACCTGCATCAAGAGCTGTACATAAACATTCCCAACTTTCTCACTCTGCTCTCTATAAATCATTCCAACACGACTTGGTGTACCTACAACCGTGTATGGGGCAAAATCTACTCACGTACGATATTTCAAAGCTGTATACAGACACTAGATATGCAATCTACTTTATTTCAAACGGAACAAATTTTCTCACAAACTTTTCCTAATGTTCCGGGCAATGATTTATGACAATTTATTTTTTTCCACTCCCCGGAAAAAACGATTCCCCGTAAAGAGCGATAATCGCTGGGAGATGTCGATTTATAAGGCACAGTCATTTTATACAGATGACATCTGTCAGAATCAGACTTTTCGGTGCGTATTTTTATAAAAGGTAACCTACCTAGTATTTATTTATAGTTAGGGAAAAAGTACCAGAGTTCCGTCTACCAGGATTTTCACTGTGCAAAGCAATATCTTGACATTTACATGGGTTACACGGACCTACCAAGCTATGACATGAAATTATGTTATTATTATTATTATTATTCCTTCTTCATTTTTATTTGATTTAATTTGACAAATAAAATCAAGCTTCGAGACATAACAAGGGTTTTCTTGTTTGAGACTCGATGAAAGTCCGCGTCAGAGAACAAACAATCATCATACCTTTTCAGGTAATCAAAGAATTCAATTTCACTACAATTAAAATGAAATCATACCTTCTAATGAAAGGTTTTCACGCTTAGCAAACCCTTAATAAAATCTTTTAATTTTTTAACATCTTGATAAACCTACTTCAAAATTCAAAACATCTTCCTTAAAAAACTTTTAAGACGACATCACTCACTTCTTTTGCTTCCATATTATAATCTTATAATATAAATTAAAGTCGGGTTAGAGCGAACACTTATAGCTCGAGATCGGCTGAACAGATTCTTCAGATGCTTGGTTTATTGGATTCTTCTCCGCTCCGGATCACAGAATAACCAATAAAACATCGAAAAAGGGATATAAAATAATATAATATACAATGTTAAAATTAGTATAGAACGGATTTACTGACAACAACGTCATCTGTGAAAAATTCCATAACAACACAATTCCATAATAACCATTGAGTTTCAAAACTTTGGTACGCAGATTTTTGATAGAATTTCTTTCAAGCATTTAGAAATAATCTTTTAAACATTCAAACATATTTTTATCGTATTTTTATATAAATTACAAATTCGAAATCAATATTCATAGTAAGAACTACAGGACAACGTCTGTCGGGAAAGTTAGTCTTATATATAAAATGGAGAGCTATTTCCCGATGTCATCGCATCACGCCTAAACGGCTGGACCGATTTCGCTAATTCTTTTTTTGTCGTGTAGGCTTTTATCAGGAGAATGTCTTTTTGGAAGAAAAAAAGTAAGAAAAATGCATGGAAAATTAGAAAATTAAAGAAAACTCTACGTAGACAACCATATTAGTACTTTTTACCTTATAATTTTTATTCCAATTTTGATATGTTGACATAAATTGTCAATTGGTGCGATTGACAGAATGCGGATGCAATATACATGGTTTAAAACAGACGCATCGGATAGGATTAATAAAAAGATATCCATAAGGTAACAGCTTTTTTAATGAATAAATTTTTGTACAACTGCTTTGGCATTGTGTTACTCTGCTGCAGAATATGCAAGTCCCGTGTGGACCCGCTCCCTTTATTCAAAACAAGTGGACGTATCACTGAATCAAACGTACCGACTGATAACTGGCTGCCTGAAACCAAGCCCAGTTGCTTATATATTGCTTAGCACCCACCCCGTCCAATCTGAGACATCATCATCGTTCGAAAACTCCGTTTTTTTTTTCAATTTCTTAGGCAACTAATGGATAAACATTCAACGACATAAAAAATAATGGAGTGTACCCAAAACTGTAAAAGTAAATAACGACATGGGATCTCAAAAAAAATTAACTGTTTTTGTAAAAGTTCAAAATGACATTACGAGGGCTCCTTCAAACTTTCTCTTACGGTTTAATTGACAAGGAAGGAGACGAGAGAGTCCCTTACATATTCCAAACGATCCTTAACAAGTATGTACGCCCTTATTATGATATTATATGAGGGTAAATAAAAAGTTGTAAGCCAGTTCCATACTCTTAACTCTATTTTATGCCCTCATTTCTTCTTTAATGATCTTCTCATCTATTCAGGTTCCATAAAATATTTATTTTAACTAAAATCTTGGTATAAAAACGAAAGAAGGGTTAATATGTAGTTACATAATATATTAGAAACTATAAGAGGAATGTCTCCACCTACTGGTGAAACATCCTCCAGCAATGTTCAATTTTATAGTGAAAGTACACAGTTAGCTTGATAAATACTTCATCTTAAGCAAAACACTTTGAAAGTCATAATAATATCCACGTATACTGAAAATTAAGCATTAGGTACTGTACCCCTATTCCGATTTTCACTTACTAACGAGAAACTCACGGGACTTTTGTATGAGCTTTCTGAAGTATTCTGTACTGGCGCAATACACGCCTCGATACAAAATTTTGTGACTTAACGCCAGCGCAAATGTCACCTAAACTTAGAAGAGGGGTACTGATGGTGTTTCAGGATCAACAACCTGGGGTTATATAGTACTAGCTTTCCCGACAGGCGTTGTCCTGTGGTTCTTACCCGAGGCGGCCCGTTCATATGTGCATAATGTGCACTTCCTTTCTCCTTCTCAGCCTGTTTCATTCCACTCCTGGACATAGGTCTCCACCAGACTCTTCCGAGTCCCCCGATCTTGTGCGACCCGCATCCACTGCGAGCCAATGGTTCTAACCATTATTTCTGCATGTGTGAGTTTGTTATTCACCACTTAAATATGTAAGTACCTTTAAGATTCGAAGATTTATTTAGCGTATGACATTTCATCACAAAAAGTAATAACAGATTATAATACACTTAATGATATCCGTAGATTTGTATCTAATAAAGGATCGCAGCGCTGGGGAAGTTTTATTGTCGAATCTAGGCTCTCGAATGCAGTTTGTTGCTCTGTCTTTCAGTGTGGCGAAGTCCGAAAGACAACCCTCGTATGCTGTGTGGCTGTATTCCGATACTCTGTGGCTGATGGTCTGTCTATCAGCTCAGCAGTCGCACTGGCAGACTCCCGCCATCCATATTTTTGGGATTTGAGGTAACAATATTAGGATTTCTTCTGGAAGATCCATAACTTTTTGTTAAAAGCTTAACATCGAAGTTAGTACTGAAAATTAGGACACTTAGGAGACTATTTTTTTATATATAAAGACTCCGAATAAAAAATGTAGTAGGTACATTTGACTTATGAATACAAGCTCAAGATCTCTCTTAAAATTTGATTTCATCTCAATTTCATTAGAATTTTGATGAATTTATCGCTTAACGCAAAACTCAATTATAAGTATTTAATATATAAAACTTCTAACATATCAGCAGGGGTGTTAAGCTGTACTTAAAAAGAGTTGATCATTTTGTATCTCAACATTAATAAATTATAATATTAACACACGGCAGAAGCTTTTAAAATATTTCTCTTACGAGGTGTATACTTTTAATGAGCGTTTTAAGACAACAATTTAATTAAGTTACCATATTCATGTTATATCGCACTCATAATATTCTTCGCTCAGTCGAATAAAAATATTTTAATTTCACAAATCCCCGTCTCAAAAAAGCTACTTGTCCCAATTTTACGGCTCTGCAATAAAAAAGTTACTGTCCCAACTATGCGGCTTGATAAAAAAAGTTACTTGTCCCAGTTATGCGGCCATAAATTAGGTTGCATACAATATTATAGTGTAACCTGTCCTAGTCGTCCGCACACAGACATGTCGCTTCTTCAACCTGCAATTTTAGTGAGTAGCTTAACTTTCATTGCAAATAAGTAGTTGGTTACCCAAGTTACATAGTTGAAACACGTGATATGTTTTAAGAGCACAATATAATGTTAAAACACATAATTTATTAATTTACGATTTGAAGAGCATTGTTGTTGGAATCGTTTAAATTAAACGATTTATTTATTTTTCGAATTCTTTTGTCGTAATTAAAATTTGACATTCATTTTATCCTCGATGTTTTATTCAAAATTAAAACAATTGGGATTTTAATAGTGCAACGTCTCACAGTTTTTTTTTGTTCGTCACTTATTAAGGGCAACGCTTTTATTAAGTACCAAACATTTAAATAAAAATATTATTATTATTTATTTATTTATTTTCTGTCAAAATTAAGCATTGCTCACCATTACAGAGTTAATTACATATGTTAGAAATAACTTTTAATTTCGGAAAAATGTTATTTTTATTGACTTTAAATCGTTTTGCAGAGAGATTTTTGCAATTTCTACTCGGGGTTGGCCTGTCTCATATTGGACGGGACGGGTTGACTGGAAAAATTACCTCAGGCAATAAGTTTCGCCGGCAAATCTGACACCTTTGTATAGAAAAGTGTTGATTATTTTTTAAGCTAATAGACCTTTGTCAACCAAAAAACTATTTCAGATTCATGTAGATGAACAACATAAAATTTAATATTTTTGATTTTAATGATCATAAAATCCAAAGTATTAAAGATGTGCGTGCATTGTGTCTCGTTTCTCAAATCCTCAACTTTGGGAAAATCATTGATTGAGGATTTGAGCAAAAAAATCATTCACGCCTTTTACATTCACTGAGCGCACCTATTCGTTGAATGAAGAAAATAATAGTTTGTTGTCACTTTGTTTTCCGGGTTCTTTGGCCGTGGCCTTCTAGGCGATATTTTGCCCAAGTTTCGCTTTCTAGTCATCCTGTGATAGGCATTATAGCATAGCACAACCCATAGCATAACTACTAACTACAACGCCGGCCGTGAAAGCCTCGGAGATTACTAAACAAAACTTTTTTTCATCACCAAGTAATATAAAAACTCACTAAAATATGATTTGAATAATTTTCCTTAAGCCTTAACATAAGGAACATTTGAAGATTTCTCTAGACTTCAATTTCATAATAAATATTCATACTAAGGGTCCGGAATTGTGAAGCTGTCCAGTTGTTAAGTTGAAATAAATTTCATATTCGTTGTAATGAAAAGTGGCAGTGACAGCACTGTAAATATTTGAGATCCAATATAAAACAAAGTCTCGGCGGATGGGAAGGTTCTCGGGAATGCTTGCTTGTGTCGTGAACTGAGAAATAAATAAGTGCCTACTAATATAGAAGACAAACAAAACAGTAAACATCAATGTCAATATTATACGTAATAATAATTTTAATTGAGAACATCAGGGATGAGTAGAGAGGGATGTTTTCAGCGACAATGGCAACCCTCCCGTTGAAAGGATTTATATTTATTTATCTCGTACGTTGTGATGTTCCGTGTAATTTATTTTCATCAAAAACATAGATGGTTTTTGGTTTAAAAAATGCGATATAGATTACAATCAACCTACTACCAATTATTTACAGTTACAAGATTCATCTTGTTCATAAGGTTTCTCAAAATTTATTCTTTCTGTTATTATAGGCCTTGAGGTCTGTTAATTAATTTTTTTGTCCTTGAAAAAAAAATATAATTACAAACGTAGGAGAAACCTTGACTTTTTCAGCAAACTATCAACCAACTACAACTATCACAGAAAGCTATTGAAAGCGCAATCAAATGCTTACTTGGCTAGATCATAATATCTCTAATGTCTAAATACAAAGACAGCCAGGAATGATTATCAAAACTACGTTAAAATAGATGTGAGTGGGATACGTATGTAGTAGAGAGGATGGTAGCAGGAAGATATTAGAAAAGCAGCCCAGAATGGAATGAAAGGGAGTAAACAGACCACTAGCCAGATGAAGGGATGAGGACTGCCGGGCGTAGTTGGATGAGGAGTGTGTAATACAGAGAGGGATGGAGAAGAAGTGAAGTCACTCTGGTCCAGCAATGGAGTACAACGGGCTGATAATTATTATGATGATTGGATATATTAAACATCAGTATAGCCGCTTATGAGTTTTCAATTTCTATGTACCTATGCCAGATCTACGGTTGATTCTTAAGAAATCGTGTTCGCCACGAGTAGGGAAACTAGTCGTACCTATAGATAGTATAGAAGATGGAAACATAATGGTTCATCCGACATTATATCGTAGAAGGATGAAAAGAACAATAGATGATGATTGTGCGTTTTGTTGATTTAACATTAAATTATAGGAAGTACCCTACCTGCTCAAAGGTTGATTACCCTTCTCATTACATCTTAATAACATCGTTGGATTACTACAAGCATTCCTTTATAGGAATTTATACAGAGTGATTACTTTCTTGTAACTCTAAACTATATTTACACGTACTTGTTCTTCGTGTCAAATTATTTGTGTGTGTGTGTGTGTGTGTGTGTGAGGGTGTGTGTGTGTGTGTGTGTGTGTGTGTGTGTGATAAATGGATGATGAACAGTATTTGTAAGGCTTTATTAGAATGCTGCGATCACTTTTTTTAATATTTATTGATAACTTCTTATTTTTTCGATTTTATGCTAGGTTTCCCAAGCGTCGGCGACCATTGTGAATACTTCTATTTCTAACGGGCTGAAAAGCTTTCCTCCAGTAACCGTATAATCTCGATGCTTGCTTTCTACCAACAACCCTTCTTCTTTGAATTTTTTTTTATTGACTATGATGGTCTTATTCTGTGACTGCCATTACTATATAATATGCAGTTCAGATGAAGCTAGTTAAAGTTAAAACTAGCTAAAAATCAATAGAAAATGTTTTATTGCAGAGAAATATGTCAATCCGATAACTCTTATTTAGAATCCAAGTTTATGCCTCTAGGTTAGAGGTTCTTAAACGCTTTTCTCTCGTAGACTTCTTGTCACGTTTTTCGGTTTTTCACATACTACTCATTTGTGAATTAAGATTCGTTAGAATATGATATATATTATATTTTGATATGTTAATATCAACATCATAGCATAAATAAGCTTAAAAAACATGTTATATTTAAAACCATTTTATCCTATTTTAATTTCATGAAGCCTTAATAATTTGCATAACATAAGCCCCGTGCAAATTGTCCTAGACTCACGCGGGTCAATAGACTTTTTTGAAAACCACTGGTCATGGTTATCAAAATTGGAAACTGATTTATGGATAATGTACGTACAAAAGTCTGATATGAATAAACTACAATGATTTAAAAAGCCAGCTAGCTCCGCTAGAAGTTTAAACTATAATGCAGGGTAAGTTGCGCAGAAATTATAATAATATTATATATGGATACCTTAATAATTATTTGTGCGAATGAATGAACCCCTATGATTGTGATTAGTTATAGGTACGTTTAAAGAGAAATATTGTTGGCTAATTTGTGCTCGTTGTACTAATGTCAGATGAAATTTTAATTAAACCCATAACCCCAACAAAATATTAACGTTACAACGCTAGGAACAAACGACATTGAATATAAAACAGAAACAACAATAATTTTACACGTCTACTCGGAGGCAGCAATATGGACGAGGCTAATAAACACTTCCATATTTAAATCCTTAATTAAATGGAGGGTCCATGGTCGGAGGCTCGACGGCACGTATGTCCGGCAGGTGCTGCTGATTGTTTAACAAACTTCATGTCTATCTCGAAGTGGAATTATACATTGGAAACTTAACGTATGGGGGATGTGAGTTCCCAGCACTACCAGAGAGACGGACCACCTCTACTGTTCTGTTGTAGGCTTTTCTGCCATGTGTTATTCCAAACTAACAGTTCGTCTTTCTTGTGATTCTTAAGGTTAATATCTCTCAGTCGGGACCTTTCGAGAACGTAAATTTCTTCGTCCACATTTTAAGATATGACTCGAATGCATTAAGATCTTAAACAAATGCATGAAGATCTAAACTTATATTCTAGCACCTAGGTTATCGAAGAAAAAGCATATCATCTTAAAAGATGGTTGATCAGTTAGGAATAAAGAGATAATATATTCAGAAAAAGATTTTTATATCGATTCCTATATTTTTTTCTCAGTCTTACTCATCTAAACATGATACTTGAACCAATCTTCAAGTATACCTAATAAAGTCACACACTGCATACATAATTAATGTAGTTTTATCTTGTCCCTCACACAAAAAGTCAAGTGTTACAACATAACTGCTTTAAAATTTGAAAAATAATTGATTTTTCTATAAATATCCCAGTGTATTCATTTTTATTCTGTAAAATACTTCCACATTTCTCTTGATCGAATTTATTTCAAATACACTCACCATCATTCTAGCTCTTTTTCGACTCCCGTTCTAAGAACCTTCTACAAAAATAACAAGATGACAGCTGGATCACGCACTTCAACTCCTAGCCTGTGATTAGCGGTACCTATCAAATCTTTCAAGCAAAAAAATATATTATGCTATCATTCCCGACAGACGTCCTGTACCCCAATTCCGAATCTCCGTGACATTTACGCTGTCGTGAATTTACAAAATTTTGTATGGAAATGTGTATAGCGCCACTACAGAATGCTTCGGAAAGCTCCGCAGCCCATACAAAATTTTGTTAATTCACGCCAGCGTAAATGTCACGGAGATTCGGAATAGGGGTACTGTAGTCCTTGTATGAATATTGATTTCAAATTTGTAATTTATACAAAAATACGTTTAAAATATATTAGAATGTTAAAAAAAATCTGTTCCGTAATAACTTTAATAATATCACATTTTATATTTTTATTAGTTATTCTGTTATCCGGAGCAGATAAGAATCCATTAAACAAAAAATGATAAAAATATGTTCAGCCGATCTGGAGTTATAAGTGTTCGCACTAACCCAACTTTTTTATATATTATAGATTATAAGATTACCTACTACGCATCTGTTTTAATTATTCGTATAACATTGATCGATTATTTTATCATCTTTTGAAAAACGTGGAATTTTTGAAAGGGTTGTGTAATGGACGAAAATACCCAGCGTTTTATATTATTTCTTTATGGCATCTTCCCCTTTCTACAACAAGTCTCGATCAACAGAAGCTTACACTTATCCACGCTCTATTTCTCCTTAAAAAAAACTTGAGTATCTTCCGCTCTGTCACCGGTCAACAATAGAAGCCGTCACCTCAAAACTTGAGATCAACCGTAGCATAAATTTTCGTAGGTATGTACTTGAAATATTAAGCAAGAAGTCTTTCAAGGTTTTTTTTTTAATTTGTGTTTTAAATTTGACTTACCAAACGTGGTAAAAGTATTGCAAAAAATATCAGCAGGTAAACGCAAGTCGACAAATCCCTTTAAGTCTGAAAAGAAAAATCTTCGAATAATGCTAATTCTCCCAGTCATAACATATTATGGTTTAGAGACAATAACTAATAGCAAAGAGCTTCTATGTATTAAAATGCACACAGCGATTCATGAAGAGACTGATGTTGGGAATACGTATTAAAGATTGATAAAGACATAAGACACCTAATTACAGTCACCGATATTATGGATTGTATTGTAAAAGAAGAGTGGCAATGGATAGGTTATGTCGCGAAACCAAACGTTAAACCCGAAAATTATGAAGAGGCGACCATGGGATAAGAAGAGGAGAATCGGCAGACCCATGGAAAGATGGACAGACTTCATTTTATGGATGACGGTGGAAAAGTGGCAATGTTTCAAAAAGGTCCATATCCAGAAGTAAAAAGATGGCTGAAAAGAAGAAGAAAAAAGGAAAGCTCGTCCATTAATTAGGTTATGTCGAAAGGAGGGAAAGGGGGGAGGGGTTGTAGCAAAAATACGTGCTTTTATCGTGCATATTCCAAGTAGAAAATTATAAGTATGTACATGGCAATGAGGACAATTTCTTGGGTTATTCTTGTATCCTCCTTTAACTTAACATTTATGTACCTACATACAAACGTATTATTGCTTTCACTTTTCTTGCTGAGAAATCTCTAAGTTGGTTTGCTCGAGAGAACTCATTCAAATTTTGATTGTTTTTTATAGTAGAACAATGTTTTATTTTAGGAATTTTCTGACCCTTGTTCTGATTAAATTTGGATTTTTTTTAAACATCCCTGAACTTAATAATGACGACTGAGATGGTTTCTTGTACCAAACGACCGGATATGTACTATATAAACAGCTAGTATACGTTATACAGTTTTCCGAATATGAACATAATATTATATGAAAAACAATTTCCTTAATCCCAATCTAAGATAAGCTTTACATCCGTTCTGTAATGAGTTCTTGGACAAGTAACAAATAAAAACCTTAAAAATTAGAACTGAATATTCGTTAGCTTCATAACATTCCGCATGCATGCTCCTGACTTAGCCCTAAGACTGATTTATTACCTAATTTATTCACTTTCATTCTAGTCACTACGTTAACATCCACTCCACATTCCTTTCTAATATTATCATTCCTCACCTTATCAATCAGTCGCTTTCCGCATATCCTACGCAGTGATCTCATTTCCACAGCATTTATTCCAACTTCCA
This sequence comes from Mystacides longicornis, assembly GCA_963576905.1. Lineage (NCBI taxonomy): Eukaryota > Metazoa > Arthropoda > Insecta > Trichoptera > Leptoceridae > Mystacides > Mystacides longicornis. The sequence continues at coordinate 17,654,698 of OY756426.1, read as the reverse complement.
GATTTTTCGTCCATGTCCAAGTTTCACTACCATACATCATGGATGGAATGAGGATTGCGTTGTGCATCAACTGTTCGGATTTAAGAGATACGTTATTATTTCTCATTAGAAGTCTAAGTGCACCGCCAACCCTTCTACCAGCCAGTTTCCTTCTTTCAATCTCCTTTTCACACCTTCCATCTCTATTAAACAGACTACCTAAATAGACATACTCATCCACTTGTTCCAAGTTCACATCATTCACTTTCACACAACATTGCGTTCTTAAATCTTCTCTTTCAAAAACAAGCACATTTGTCTTATTGTCATTCATCTTAAGACCATTCGTTTCACAATTTTGATAAACATGCGTCACAAGTTCTTGCAAATCACGCTCGCTTTCAGCCATCAATACTAGATCATCTGCATACATCAGAGCGCACACATTCATTCCATTCAGATCTACACCCACTGTACTTCTTTTTATATCACGCACGCAAAAATCAAAGAATAGATTGAACAGCCAAAGTGACATCATGCATCCTTGCTTCACCCCTCTCGTAAGACGGAACTCTCGTGACAGATGAGAATTCACCCTGATACAAGCAGAACTATCAGAGTAAAGGGAAGCAACAGCGCGTATCAGTTGTCTATTCACTCCATAAACTGACAAAACCTCCCACAATTTCTTTCGGTTGACTCTATCATACGCTTTCTCCAGGTCTACGAAAGCACAGAAAAGCTTTTGATGTTTGTTCAATAACTTCTCCGTTACCATTCGCAGAGAGAAAATTTGGTCCGGACATCCACTTCCATTCATACAAGCACCTTGCGCATCCCAGACCTTACATTGAGTCACATTCGTCACTCTATCTATTAAGATCCTGCCATATATTTTGCCTATAGCGCTCAGCAAGCTAATGGCTCGATAACTGCCGCAGTCCAGCTTTGACCCCTTCCCCTTATATAAAGGACGTATAACGGCCTTTCCTCCAACATTGGTTGAAAAGATCCAAGCACCACCGCAGTGTCACCTCACCGCCTAACCTAATGAACTTTGTAGCCACTCTGTCACACCCGGTCGCTTTCCCATTCTTTGCCTTCTTTAGTGCATTCTTCAGCTCAGTCATACTTATTTCCTGGCTCTCTTCATTGCCATCGCTCTCCATTTGCACGTCGCTACTACATCCAATCCCTGTCTCAAACAACTCTTCAAAATACTCTCTCCATCTTTCAGCTATCTCTTCATCATTCATCAACATACACCCATCCTTACTTTTTATGCAGCATACCGCATCATCACCACCAGATCGCATTCTTTTGACTTCCTTCCAGAACAGTTTTAGATTACTGTTCGCATTCTCACTTAGTTTCTTACATTCATTCTCTTTCAGCAAGTTTTTCTTCATCCGTACTACCTCTTTTACAACTTTTTTTGTTCCTTGTATACATTTTCCTTGCATTGTCTTTCATACTCACTCTTTGCATTCATTAAATCTCTCCATGTTTTCTTCTTTTTGTTTACTTCTTCTTTTACTTCATCATCCCACCATGCATCACCTTTTACTGTACCAGTCTTACTTTCTCCACATACTTTCACTGCATTGTTAACTAATACATCTCTCAACATTCTTCATCGTTCTTCCACATTCGATTCATTCATCTCCAACTTACTCAAAGTAACGTCATCCATTCTTTCATAATTTTTCCTTATTACATCTTCATTCAGTCTTTCAACTCTTATCCTTTTAGAAGGTACCACAACTCTTTTCCTCGACCGCCAACCACGAAACAGATCAATTTTTGTAATTACAAGAAAATGATCCGTCCCAAGTTCGGCACCTCGAAAAACACGAGTGTCTGTGGTGAGGTTCCTCAGACTAGATTCCACACCTACCAAGTCAATCATTGATTGCTCATTCTTTCTTCTCCAAGTATACATATGGATCTTCTTATGTGCAAAGAAGGTGTTTGCCACAAAAAGATCCATCTCAGCGCAGTGCCCTTATTCTCGTAGCGGTCTTAATACGCTCTTATCTTGATTGACAATCATAAAATGGCGGATTGGTATTCACAAAACAAGATATCTAGTAGATATCTTAAAAATTCGTTATGTTTGAAATATCAGTATGAAAATTATCCAGTTCAAGATAGGATTAACATTAGATTCCGATAGTTTTGTGAATATGACTGCTTGCGATCATGTCTTAATCTTATCGTTAAGTGATTTTAAAAGCGATTGATTCGAGAATAGCCCTACAGATCTCTAGCACCCTGTTGCCGATCATCATTCACTCTCTCATCGCCATACGGTCCTAATTCTCTTTCATACCCATCTCTTCTTTTCCCTACCCAGCTATTCAAGTCACCAGCTATTATCAATTTCTCATTCTCTCCTCTTTTCTCAGCTGTATCTCTAACACACTCCCAAAAATCATCCTTCTCTGTATCAGACACACTATCGCATGGGGCATATCCTCCAATAATTAATACTCTTGTGATCCCTATCTTAAATCGCACCCACATAACTCTTGGACTTACGCACCCAAAGTCCTTCATACACTCACGCATTCTTTCAGACAAAATCGCAGCAACACCTTGTTTCGCATGCTCTTCATCTGCCACACATAGATATAAAATAATGTTTATAAATAAATCTTCTCTTTATATTGATTTAGAAATTTCATAAATTTAGTTAAACAGAAAAATTTTCCTTTCCTTTTACTCACCACTAATTATAATCCATCCACATACCATATGACCCTGGGCTTTTAAACTAGAAATCCCGGGATGCTTTCAAATTCGAGTATTTTTTAATTATATTTTCATGAAATTCATCTTGATTAATTAATATCCTTCTCAAAAATTTGACTTATCCGTCGGTTATACTCGTATACTCATATTTGCTTTAAAAACTCTCTAAATATTTATGTTTTGTTTAATTAATTTAACATTTAAAAAAATATATATTTCTTATTTAAAAAAAAAACCTGAATGTTAGTATTTTATTCCTACCCGTCATTCCCTATGCACGTTTTACAAAATAAAAAGAAAATTTTGTAAATCTTACTTTTACATTAAAAGAAGTTTAATATTTTTCCACAGATTACTTGTGAAAATAGAAACACACAATAATCAGCATTATACATTAAGTAAAGTAAGTATTATTTGCCTCAAAGTGGAGTTTGAAAAATTCAATTTCTTAAAATGGTTCCCATGGAAGGAATATTAATGAGAGATGCTATCTCCATAGCGATATTGTTTCAAATTTTTATTGTTTCAATTCGGTACCTACCTATCTTCTTGTTTGTTTAATCCGGAAAGTTAATTCGCAAAAATACTTTTGCGAATATTTTATAATAAAAGTTTTAAATATGTACCTACCCCCAGACCTTCCAACTCATGCTTTCTTAAAACGACCCTGGCATATTTTTTATTTTGAAATTGCCCATTGTCGTTGGGTTTTTTTTATGTTAACACGTACTTGCGATGAAGAATGGTTTACGGTCAAAAACACGCACTCTTTATTAATAAAGAAATAATAAAATATGGTTTAGTATAATCCGTGAGTGTGAAGCCATATTAACTGAGACTATACTGCGATAATATATATTTTATCAAAAGCGCCCCATTCACGATTACTGCAAAGGAATACCATCCAATGGATGTCATCCATTGTTTCAGATGTGAAACTTGAGAATTTTGCTTTAATCTCTAATATAATTGGACTGCGACAGTAACTCTCATCACACTACATGGGGCAGCACAGACACAAATCATAGAGGAGAAATACTTTATGATTACCTCTTGACGCACAAATTACACACACTCAATCGTGGCACCACTCCAACATTTGTCACCAGGGTGCGGGAAGAGGTACTAGACATTACTATCTGTGCGGAGTCTTTGATGGACCGCGCACGTCACTGGAATGTCTGTGACGACATTACCATGTCAGATCACAGATACATCAGATTCGACATTCTAATCAATAAAATTAGAGAAATCGAATCGTACCGAAATCCAAGGGCCACTAATTGGGACGGCTTTAGGCACCAACTAGAGGAAAACATAAAAAATATTACCAAAACCGTCAGATCAATTGAACAAATTGAATCAGCGGTAGGGGATCTAAACTCTCATATGCTGAATGCATACAAAGACAACTGTCCCCTTAAAACCACCAAGACAAACCGAAAGGTCCCCTGGTGGAGTGAAAAATGAAACTCACTCAGGAAAGAATCCAGAAGACTCTTCAACAGAGCAAAAGCTAGTGGAGACTGGGATTCTTATAAACAATCTCTTACGAAATATAATAGAGAATTAAGGAAAGCCAAACGACTGTCTTGGAGGAAGTTCTGCGAAGAGATAAATGGTCCCTCGCATGTGGCTAAGATCCACAAGATATTGTCCAAAGGACCTCCTTCCTATCTGGGCTCACTAAGGAAAACCGATGGGACATTCACCGAGAACGATGAGAAGACCCTGGAGCTTCTGGCACAGGTGCACTTCCCAGGCTCAAATATTATATCTGAATCTGACGCTCTTAGGGCACAGGTCACAAAAAAACCCAAACCCGATATTGAGGATTGGAGAAGAGCGTCGGAGATTTTCAGACCCAATCAGATTCTATGGGCTATAGACAGCTTCCAACCATATAAATCTGAAGGGGAAGATGGCATTTTCCACGCCCTACTGCAGCAAGGATGAAAAATCATCCTACCTACAGTAATCAAAATCTTCAGAGCAAGCTATGCATGGGGATACATACCGTTAGATTGGACCAGGGTTAGGGTAACATACATACCCAAAGCTGGCGACAAAGACAAGTCACAGCCTAAATCCTACAGACCAATTAGCCTTACCTCATTTTTGCTCAAAGCAATGGAGAAAGTGCTAAATCAATACATAAGGGAAAAATATCTTAAGATAAAACCCCTACATATTAGACAACATGCCTATCAAACTGGCAAGTCTACGGAATCTGCTCTGATCGAATTAACCGACAGACTGGAAAAGGCCATAGAGGACAAAGAAATTGCCCTATGCGCCTTTCTCGACATTGAGGGCGCCTTTGACAATACATCAACGGACGTCATACTCAAAAGCATGAATGAAAGAAGCATCGACCAAACAACACTAAATTGGATTGAAGCGATGCTGTCGAATAGGGTGGCCAAAACCACACTACTCGACAAAACGTTAGCTGTACGGGTAGCGAGAGGATGTCCTCAAGGAGGTGTTTTATCACCCCTAGAATGGTCCATCGTAGTCGACAGCCTTTTATGGAGGCTAAACAATGCATACTTTAATACACAGGGCTATGCAGACGACTTGGTTATCACGGTTGTAGGAAAGTTCCAAGGCACCGTATCCAGTCAAATGCAAAAGGCTCTGAAATTGGTGGAAACATGGTGCAAAGACTATGGTCTCTCAGTTCTCACTTGGAATACATTGCCAAGAAAGCTAAAATAGCTTTAGGTACCAGCTGCAGAATAGCTGGACTGAAATGGGGCCTTCAGCCGAGGCAAACCCTTTGGCTATATACAGCCATGGTAAGACCGATTGTCACCTATGGCTGTGTAGCCTGGCAGAAAAAAACCCAACAGAAAACGTGTACTGACACGCTAAACAAAGTTCAGAGACTTGCATGTCTCCTCATAACGGGCGCCATGTGCTCAACGCCCACGGCCGCGCTGGAGGCGGTGCTGTGCCTGGGCCCACTGCATATACATGTGCAGTTGGAAGCTCGGATGGCGCTGCTTCGGGCGGCGGCGGGGGGCGGGGACAGGTGGCGCTCCAATGTATTCAGAGGACTATATGGGGACCTCTACAAAGCCCCCATCATGGGCATGCCTTCGGACACCATGAATGTGGTATACAGCTTTGTTAAACATTACAAAATAGAAATACTTGAAAGAGAGACATGGCGAGAAAATGATCCCTACTCCTTTCGAGATGGAGACATTGTATGGTACACAGATGGCTCCAAAAAAGATGACCGAGCAGGGTCTGGAGTATATGGCGTGCGCCCTAGGATGGAAATATCAACCAGCCTGGGAGAATATGCCACTGTCTTCCAGGCAGAAATGAGTGCTATCATTGACTGCGCTCACATAAACCTGCAACGATCATATTATAATAAAAAAATCTACATCCTCTCAGACAGTCAAGCGGCTCTTAAGGCCCTTGAGTCAGTAGAGGTGAGATCCAAACTAACGATGGAATGTATACAGGCCCTGAATCACCTTGGTGCAAAAAACACGGTGAGACTAGTCTGGGTGCCCGGGCACTGTGGAGTCATGGGCAATGAAAAGGCCGATGAACTTGCCAGAGCTGGCGCAGAAAAACCCGCATTTGGTCCAGAGCCCATCTGCGGACTACCACGTAACGCTCTCAGAACCAGCCTAAAGAACTGGGTCAAAGACAAAAGTTACGAAATTTGGGCAAACAACCCAGGGATGAAACATGCGAAGGAACTAATCACAGGGTACTCGCAGAAGTTCACCTTTGAAGCACTCAAGCTTTCCAAAAAACAAATAAGGATCCTGACGAGGACCTTAACAGGACACTGCAGACTGCGCAAGCATATGTCCATAATAGGACTCTCAGACACTCCAATCTGCAGATTCTGCTCAGAGGACTACGAAACACCAATTCACATCCTCTGCAGCTGTGAAGCACTCGCTCACAAAAGAAGTCACACCCTCGGTGGGCCACTACTGAACGCTGAGAAGGTAAGACTGCTCGCACCTAGGCAAATTGTGAGCTACATGACTCACATAGGCCTGGACAACGAGCTGTAACATTGAGGGAAGTCACAATATTCCTATCCTGGTCGCAGTGACATAAAGGGTAACCTGGTCCCTTAACCCTCTTTCAAAAAAAAAAAAAAATATAATTGGAAGTCGGGTTAGTGCGAACACTTATAAAAAGAGATCGGCTCAACAGATTCTTCCGATGTTTCATTTATTGGATTATTCTCCACTCCGGATAACAGAATTACTAATAAAAAGTTGAAAAAAAAATGGAACAGAAATGATATAAAATATAACACTAATGTTAGTATGAAACGGATTACCTGCCACGCGCCAACGCCATCGCATTCTCGCAAAAGTAATTGCCGCTCTTACAGTAGCCCATCCCACTTACTCCAATTTTCATATAAAGTCAACAAAATTATCGGGCACATTCTTTCGGTACTATTCGTAAAAATGCATTTTTAATTTGCTAATTTTAAATATGAATACCTACTGTAACTTTTTTATGCAAATAAATACAAACTAATGAACACTTATTATTTGCCCATGCAAGGGCGTGATAAAGTTCGTAAGCGAATGAGTAACGAGAGCATATAGCAACAAAAAACATCGTTTTTTTGTGATCAAATATTCTTTGATATCAATTCAATTGCCGTGGGGTTGCCGGCTTAGAATAGCACCTCTGCTCTTTTTGCTGGTTTTTCGAGCATCCTGTAAGAGGCAGGAAATCGAAAAATCAGATCGGGACCGTGGGGTTGACCACCTCACGTTCTTAAAACAATCGGTCAGAAAAGGCAACAGAATTAAGCCTCGGACGCCTGGACCCCATCAGGGGGGGGTTCAGGCAGCTGGTGTCCCCCCTGTATTGACCACGGCTCGATTAAGGAACAAGAGCTTAAAAATTGGGACTCTGAATGTCCGCACTCTGAGGGCGGGCGGGGAGCTTGTTGCTGCCAAGTTGGCGGGAGATTATGGACTAGATATCCTGGGGCTGAGTGAGGCACGCGTCCCAGGCTCGGGGCAGAGTGACGCTGGCAATTATGTCATGCTTCACTCTGGCCACCGGACTGCACGGATGCGTGGCGTCGCTCTACTTTTAAGTAAATATGCCTTCTCTCGCCTTCTTGGTTGGGAACCTGTTTCTGACCGCCTGATGAGTGCGTCCTTTAAGATGAGTGGCGAAACATTGACGGTCCTTCTGTGCTATGCTCCCACTGAGGATGGGGACGCGGCTGCTAAGGACTGTTTCTATGACAGTCTGGATGCAGTTGTGTCCCATGTTCCGAGGCGCCATCGCCTAATAGTTCTGGGGGACTTTAATGCCAAGGTTGGCAACGACCCCCAGAATGGACCAGGCGTCATGGGTAGGCATGGCTTCGGAGTGATGAATGATAACGGAAGCCGTCTCATCGGTTTCGCCACGCTCCATGGACTCTTAATAGGGGGAACTCTCTTCCCCCACAAGGATATCCATAAATACACCTGGACCTCGCCCGACAGAAGAACGAAAAACCAGATAGACCATCTCCTGGTAAGGGCTAGCAACCGAACTGACCTGCGGGATGTCCGCACCTGCCGGGGAGCAGACATGGACACGGATCACGAACTCCTTGTGGGTTCGTTCAGATTCAAATTCCACCATTTCCAGCCAAGATCGTCTGCTCCTCGCCCGCTGGACATACGCAGGGTAGAGAGTGCTCAGTGTCGTCACTTGTACGAGACTGAGTTACGCACAAGGTTTGCCCCCTTGCAGGATTCGCCCAGAGCTGCCCCAATTGAGTCAGCCTGGACCAGCTTTCGTGACGCGGTTATGGAATCCGCACGTTCTTCTGTCGGTTATAAGAATAAAAAGAGGCCAATATGGATGTCCGATGGGTCCTGGAGTCTCATCGAAGATCGCCAGAAGGCTAAGACCCTCAGAGACAGCGAAAAAGACCCTCAAAAACTGGCCGCTTTGGTGTCTGAGTACAGGGAGCTGAGCCGCAAGGTGAAGCACTCTGTACGAACAGATAAAAGAAGACACCTGGACTCTCAGATACGGCGAGCACAGTCTGCTGCACTCGGTAATGACTCAAGGACACTCTTCGAAATCACCCGGGAGGTCGGGGGCAGGGGTCAAAAAAGACCCGTGACGGCAATACGAGACTCTCGTGGAGCTACTGTCACTGCCCCCGAACTGATTAAAGGGAGATGGAGGGAGTACTTTGAGTCAATATTGAACCGCCCCGAGCCCTCCTCACCTTACAACTTTGAGGAGGAGTTGGCGGGTCTAAATATACCTCAGGCGACTGGGATATGTGAAGATCCGCCGACCTACAGCGAGATGGTGCTGGCCGTGATGAGATTGAAGAACAACAAAGCGCCAGGAGACGATGGAATCCACGCAGAGCTCCTCAAACAAGGCATAGACACCCTTGGCCAACCACTTCTCGATATATTTAAAATGGCGTGGGAAGAGGAGAGGTGCCCAAAAGATTGGCGGAATGGATCCATCGTCGCAATATTTAAAAAGGGGGACCCCCTTGAATGCGGAAACTACCGTGGAATTACTCTGCTGAGTGTTCCCGGTAAGGTATTATCTCAGATATTACTACACCGCATTCGGGGGCCTGTCATGGCTGTCCTGAGAGAGCAACAATGCGGCTTTGTACCTGGAAGATCCTGCACGGACCCAATTTTCTGTGCTAGGTGCGTCTTTCAGCAGTGCAAAGAGTTTAACTCTCCAGTCGCTTGTTGCTTTATAGATTTTGAAAAGGCCTTCGACAGCCCACATAGACCATCGATATGGAAAATTCTTGCTCTGTATGGTATACCTCCGAAAATAGTTAAAATGGTGCAGTCCCTGTATGAAGACTCCGAGTGTAGCGTGAAAACGCCAGGTGGTCCTACTGAAGCTTTTAGGATCACCACGGGAGTCAGACAGGGCTGCGTACTAGCTCCTTTCATATTCATAATAGTCATGGACTTCCTGTTGAGAAAGTCCATGCAAGGAGCAAGAGGTATACCAATAACACAGAGAGATGGTCTAATGGGCGAACTGTGCGATCTGGAGTACGCGGACGACCTAGCGTTGTTCAGTACGACAGTGGAGGAATTACAGCGCAGTGTTTCAAGACTCTGCAGCGAAACAGCACGCCTCGGCCTTCGAGTCAATGCCAGTAAGACGGAGCTCATGGCGAATAATGCCTGCCCCGATAAACAGCTACCGATAACCATCGATGGTCACCAGGTCTCCCGGGTGGATAAATTTAAGTACCTGGGAGCAACCATTACCACCGCTGGTGACCTCGGGGCTGAGCTCCCGATACGTATCGGTATGGCAAGTGGCGCCTTCAACAACATGACCAAGATATGGAAGGCGTCGGCGTTTAGTGTCGAGACGAAATGTAAACTGTTTGATGCGTGTGTGTTGCCCATTCTCCTTTATGGGTGTGAGTCCTGGCACCTGACCAAGGCCCAGGCACAAAAAGTCTCAGCCTTTGAGATGAAGTGCCTAAGGAGAATTCTGGGCGTAAGATGGTACCACCGCATCACGAACGACGCTATACGCCGGCGCACCCAGCGTGAGCCCATCACCTCTACCATTGTGGGGAGGAGATGGACTTAGCTGGGACATGTGTTAAGGATGCCGAATGACAGTTGGCCGAGGAGAGCGCTGTTCTTCCTCCCATCAGGGTCCCGAAGACGAGGAAGACCCTCTCACACTGTGTTCCGCTCCTTCGAAGCAGAGCTGAGGGACATGGACATGGTGTGGGAGGAGGTCATAAACATTGCGCAAGATCGAGCGCAATGGAGAGCTCTTGTTGCCTCCCTATGCCCCTGAGTGGGGTGGAAAAGGGAGAATTGATTGATTGATTGATCTATTCAATACAATGTAAATGATCAAAAATTAGTTTATAAACTCAAGTAAGTTTATTTGGTTCAAAAAAATACATAGGAGATAAATTATATGATAAACTAAAATGGTCCGCTTTCGTACAAACTTTCATCATTTTGTATAATGTTTAATGATATTACCAACTAGTTATATACGAGTTTCCTTTATATTGTAAAAATTACATTTTATCATTTTAACCCGTATTTAGGCGACGTACTCAGCTATTTAAAATCCGGGAAAATTGTGAATTTTCTGAAGTCGCCAGTTTTAATATTTCCCCATGAAGAAACTTTCTGAGTTCGCCCAAAGCTAGACGGAAGTTTGAGGACTTTTTATAATCAAGTTAGTTGTTATTTTATCAACAAAAACAAAACGAAAATGAATTTTAACAAAAGTGTGAAATTCGCAAACTTTTTATAAACAATCTGTAATTTGTTGCGGCTATAAGTTATTTATACTTATTGATAATCAAAAAAAATGTTACTAAATAAAATCCACGGTAATAAATGGAATTTTCTTCCAAAATACTTCGAAAAAAAAATTGTTAAGCTATTGCAGGACACTAAACAAATTAAAGTCATATGTGACCATTTTTTTTTTCTGTGCTCTCTCTCTCAATCACAAATCTGTGCTCTTCTCAATCACAAATCTGTGCTCCCTCTCAATCACAAATCTGTCCTCTCTTTCAATCACATATCTGTGCTCCCTCTCAATCGCAATTGGATTGTACTTAGACCGTTTCCTGGTGCCATATTAAAAACAAATACCAATTCCCAAAAGCTGGATTCGAGAAAAACTCATTGATGGTCATATTTTTGCTACATCCAAAATTAGATGTAGCAAAAATAAGAAAGAATATATTGTATTACAAAATAACTGCCATAAAAAGGGGGAATTTTAGTAATTTGCTATTTAAAAGTACCTACTCTTAAAGCTTTGTAGCTAAGTTATTATGTAAAGAGATATATTGTTCGATTCTTCGATACATATATATACAAAATAATTTAGAAAAGGTTGAATTCATCACGGCGGAAGCACAAATAAAATTCAAATAACTCTCTAACATATTATTATTGGAAGCTTTTCATGTGATCTTTTCCCTTTTAAAAGCCCACATGAGAGGTATAAATTGCCTATCGAATTCAATAGTGGAGTTTCTACCTACAACACATAAAAGGCTAAACAAGTACCAACCTTTATGTACTTACCTACTTGTAATTTAATAAAATCTTTTCGAAACAAAACAGTTTGTTTGAATATTTGACGTTCGAAAAACATAGCTTAAATTAAGGAAAATATTGAAAGAACAGATTTTGAAGACAAAACTATGTAGATTCTTCATTGGTATTATTCATCCAAAAACACGTGTCTTTATTTTTTTAGCTTCTTTTAAAGAAACTTCAATCGCCATCCTTACCAATCCCTACCTAAAAACGAGACTTGTCTCTTTTTTCATCACTATATTCTAAAACAACAAACAACAATTAAGTGAAAATTATTGTTGATAAAAAATAAAATATTAAGTATTATTATATCCTGTATAATAATCTGTCGAGTTCGTCCGTAACTCCTTACTTTCGTTCAATCACTATTTTCCCACGTTAAAAATTTGTAGGTACGTTTTATATTGTTTAAACCTGTCATCCGACACCCATCCAAACTTCGAAAAAATGAAGTAAATCCGGTCATGAAAACCACTTAGAAGAAGAATGGTTTTTAGTAAGTATAGATATTGTTTCTTTTTTTTATTAAAATACCCACGACCATCCCACCCTTTCGTAGCGAATATGTTCATTATTGTTCAATCGGAAAGACAAATTTTAATAAGGACGCTATTAAATATAATATTAAGCCCGCCATTTACAAACACTCCACCCATCCAAATGTCACTCCAAAATATTACCGAGAGTGGGGAAAGGCAATGAATGATATGGAGTGATAGGGTGAGTTGGATATCCAATCTGTCCAACATCCAATCGCATCAAGCCCGGCCCGTCAATAGGTAAACTGGAGATTACATGGTTCAAGTCGTAGCCTTACTTGATTTTCGTGTTTAAAAACTTGGTCCAAATGTTTCTCATTTTATCAACATCCTTCGACCAGGGTTCTTGTGTTATTTTTAATTTAACAATTACAAAATTCGTGTAATAATGATTGAAAAAAAAACTATTGTTTCGCTTCTGTCACAATAGATGACATCCATTTTTGGAGTGATCATGATTTGTGAAAGGCGGACTTTACAGGTTTATCATCAACGTTTCAGATTCCGGAATATCTCTTAATTATTTTAATAAATACAAACAAAGCTGAGATGCTTCGATTAAAACTATGGCACATTCTAACTCAGTTCAATAATTTCAAATTAAGAGTTAAATTATTTGTCAGATTCGGGTGGGCCGAGCTATAATACAGCTCCCCTGCCATTCTCCCTAATTAGCTACATAAATTCTAATATAATTTTAAATTAAAATTTCGGGCACGACACCAAACTTTGTGTTTATCTTAGCTTAATTATTTTATCTCTTCTTTAGAATTTTTTACACAATCTAAATTCATATTTAATCATTTTGATTGATTTTGAAGAGTAAGATTAACTAAGAAATCAACGAGACGGTGAATTTGAAATAAATAAAATTTCAAAATAAATCGCATTTCCATCGACAAATTTCGTCTTGTATTCGCATATTTTGTTTGATGAAATGTCGATTTGAATAATCTAAACAATTAATATTTTTAACAATAAAAATTTCCGATCTTGATGGTAGCCGATCCGATCTTCGTAAGTGAATAGAAAACATTTTGATTAAACCAACAGGTAGACTTATTGTGATAAGCTTTTTTGTTTTCCTTTCGATTTATTTTTGTCATTGTTTTTGTCAAAACTTGTTTAGGTACAACTCTGTGTAAAAAATTTTCCTTCATAATAATATGTAGTGCGTAGTTCATAATACATCAATTGGACAAAAATAATATTTCTTAGATATGTCGACCTCATTTCCAGAACAACTCTACATCATAAAACGAGATGAAATATTAAAAAAACTCAATCTATGGGACATCTGAAGTACATAAACAAAATACGACATATTGTACATAATTTGCCTCCGTAAAAATATTTTTGTCGTAATTCTGTGAGGCATTAAATGGAAATAAATGTGTTTTATGGGCGGCACTGCGGAGATTTAAACAATAATCCTCAATAATAACCAACCGATTGTCGTTGAAATAATGTCCTATTATTCCTTATAAGTGATATAAATGTACCGCATGTGCCAAATTCTCCTCATTATAATACCATCACATATACAGACAGACATGCTATCCCGATTACATACATTTATTTCAAAGAACTGAAGTAGGAACTGCAATATGTTAAATAAAGGCTGTGTTTATCTATAAACTTCAACTTGTCACAGCTCAGGAAGATATATTTGCACAATCAACGATGCCTCATGTTTCAGGAATATTGAATGAATTTAAGCACTGATAACTCTAAATTCATTACTTATTAATATCGTAAGAGTTGTTTCATTCATACACTGTAAAAAATTTCAAATACTTAAATTCCATTGTTATCTTAATTCAATTTTATATACATAAAGAACTGTCAAACGCTTGTCAAAGTGATGGCCGGCAATTTCAATCGGTTATAATCGTAGGTACAAATATTATTAAAATATTCCTTTTATGTTTTTTTTTTTGTAGAAAAAGTGGTGTACTTTCCATTGATTTTTTGTTATTTTTGTATAACTGATTTTTACAACAAAACTAACTTGTTAAAATTAACTGTCTTTAAAAAGAGTGTTGTTGTTTTGTAATCCGTGTATTTTTTGTAAGTAGGTAAGTATGATAATTGTCTACAAAAATCTAAAATAGATATATAGAATATTTTTCTAGATAATTAGTGAGGAAATTGCGCATCACTTCTTTTGAGAAGCGTCTCTCGTAGAATTTGATGTTTTTTATAATTCTTTCGAAATCTCATATTTGGATTTATGGATTTCACCCGTCTTATTGGAACAATTGAGTGCAACACAAACAAATCAATCGTTTCAAATTTAGAAAACACAATTCAAAATACAGAACAAGATTTTCAATACAAACAACAACAGACCCCACTGATAGTAGGACTGAAAATGGCGGAGATTAGCGACCATGTGGTCTATGAGACAGCCTGCGTTATAATATCTAGGTTCCCTAGATCAAAGCTAATAAAGACATTTCATTCAATTTCTGGTTGCATTATACATGGCTGGAATCCAATTATTAATTGCTGCAATACCAGGTTAACTAAAGCTATTAATCATGACAATAATATTATTATTTCTATAATACGACTACGTGTAGTTTAGTTTAGTTTAGACTATATCTTGATTGTTATTCGCATTGGATAATTAAGCAAATATTCATATTAGTACCTACACTCAGAATAATAATATGTATATACCTACCCATCGTCACTAATTTACGTCTGTACTCACGTATATGCAGCATATAGTGCGTAAATAATATAAATTACATATTCGGAAGTTCAAGGATGTACGTATCTAGTAACAACTTAGTTAACTAAATTATTAACTGGTTCTACACCTGATATTAATATTTATTCCTATTATGAATACACCGTGTTGTTTTAATGTAACCATGATGTTTAAATGTAACCACGATATTAAAATGTAACGTGTTTCACTACCGAACTACAACCTTCATTTGTTGGTACATGATGCTGCTTTAATGCAAATATAACCAGAAGAAAATGTAAGGGAGCTGAATGTTATATTCATAAAACTTTATTTGAAAATCGTTTGAATTTTTTTTTCTTAATACAATAAACAGGACCCAGAAAGTACAATTATTTTTAAGCATGCAATCAAATTCTTCCTAATCTAACCACCAACTAACTATTTGATGAAAAATTACATTAATCGAGTTGTATTCTATTGTCTGATTTTAAATTCAACACAATAAATCAGATCAAATCTCGCTTTACACCTCATTCACGCGCATGGCGAGGCAAGAAGAGCTCTCCATTGCGCTCGATCTTGCGCAATGTTTATGACCCCCTTCCACACCATCTCCATATCGTTCAGCTCTTCTTTGAAGGAGCGCAACACGGTATTAGAAGGTCTTTTTCTTCCTATTATTCCAATACAAAAGCCATACTTTTTTATCGGTACAATTGTTATATTTAGATTTTCAAAATCCTGGCCAAAAAAATCAACAATTATCACGTACTTTAACTTACTAGTGGTCGACCAGTGCTCGAAGTCGACCATAATTAATTTAAATTACAAGTTTGAACATTATTGAGGTTCCATTGTCAAAGACTGAGCGAGCGCTAATAAATATCACAATTTTCTTTCCAAAACAATGAAATGAATACGTAAAATTTGAAATGTTGATAGGCATGTAGAGCCAATATGTAACAACTAATTACTCTAACAATTCATTTCTGATATGTATGTAGAAAGCTTTTTCTATTTATAATTAAGAATAAACAATATTAATATATTCTCAATTTGACCACAGAATATATGCTTATGTGTCTATGTCAAATAGTAACATCGGATAGTATGTGAGTATCAAATACAAAACATTATAGTGGTGTTTGTAATGTTTTTTTTTATTAATTTAATAGATTTTTTATGCCTAATTCAAAAAAAATTATTAGCATTTGCCAATCCTTTTCTATATAAACTATACGTGTGCGCAATTTCATACTCATCCGTCCGCGCAATTTTCGTAAAAATAACATTGTACATAGTGTCACCACATAATCTTTTCCAAAAAACGTGAATAAAAATTATAAATTACTTTGCATTTTTTTTTAACATAAATTTTTCGATGGAGAACTCAGAGATGTTAAAAAACTACACACATACCTTTTATTATCTAACAACGTATCTTGGTCCCAACACCGACGAACATTACAATATTACACTCGGGTGTTTCTTGGTCAAAAATACCTTAATATTAACTTCCAGAGTCCAGACTACTTTCTGTTTCTACGGTGATGACATTCTAAGAACAACTCCATATACCCACCCTATACAGTTTCTACTTTCTATATACCTAACTAGCTTTCCCGACAGACGTTGTCCTGTGTTTCTAACCCGAGGTGGCCCGTTCATATGTACATAATGTGCACTGCGCCCCCCATAAAAAATACATAATTAATTCGATTGAGTTAAGCTAATAAAATATTAACATTAAAATATTTCCAAAACATCCATATTTCATTCGTTTTCAAAACTCATGCGGGAACAACGCGAGAATATAATATGCGCGCGCAGACATTCTACCTCTATGTGCCCGATGTTGACTTTGTATGATAATTGGAGAAAGTGGGATGGGCTACTGTAAGAGCGGAAATTACGTTTGCAAGAATGAGAGGAAACTACCCGCGATGGCGTTGGCGCGTCACAGGTGATCCGTTCCGTACTTAAATATTACATTTTGTATCATTTCTTACCCATTTTTTTTTCAACTTTTTATTAGTTATTCTGTTATCCGGAGCGGAGAAGAATTCAATAAATCAAACATTGAAAGAATCTGTTCAGCCGATCTTGAGTTATAAGTGTTCGCACTAACCCGACTTACATTTATATAGACCTAATGTAGGTTCAGCCACTAAAGAAAACAAGATAAAACATCCTTAATTAATGTCAGCTTCGTGGAATATCTTCAGAGAGCACTAAGACTATCATAGCTTTACACGCCCGAAAGAAAAATCAACATTTGCTCTAGGATAAAACTTACAGGGTTGTGTTGTAAGCTTACATACAAAATTTCATCAATACAAGTTTCTTAATGAAGGGAAGTAAACGAGAATAAAGACAAGGGTGTCTCACATATTTTCTTGGTACCTAATTAGAAATCTAAGCTGATCGATGTGTTGCTTTGCACTATTATTTTCAAAGAATATACCTATTATTGCCGGAAGAAAATTTGGACAAAATTTAATTTAATCAATATTTTTATTCTTTTTTTAAATACCTAACATATTTTTCAAAATTAGAACATCAACATAATATTCTTCTTATTTTCTAAAACTATCTAATGACAAAATTTATTGGATATTTTTTTTCGACAATGTTTAATTTTGATTCTGTTATTTAATGTTTACCACACATCCAGAGAAATTAAAACAGATAAAACGAATTCTTACATTTCCGACCCAATTCATTGACAGTGGGTTTTTTATGTTTTACGTTTGGATGAATCAAAAAATAAAATAAATACAGGGTGTTTGATAGAATTTTAGACAAACTGGTATAGTTCATACAGGGTTCAAAGTTCATTTGGAGCATATTGTGATTAATCAAAATTCATATAGGATTATGGAATTTCAAAAAAAATTTGGATGAATCCAATGAATCAGTTCCAACAATTTTTTTTATCTCAAATTTATAGATACCTACATATTTAGAAAAAAAAATTCTGTTGCAGAAAGTGGGATAGAATGAAGTTATATATTTTCAAGCCCAAAGAACTATTAAAAAAAAAAAGTTAATTCAAAGTCAGATTTAAAAATATTCATTATTTTTAAAAAAGATTGAGTAGGCAGGCACCTACTTCAATTCTGTAAAAAAAATCTAAGATATCCTCTTCCAAACGGTATACATCATGTACCTAAACCAAACGAGAGTCGCTATTTCAAGATAACTGAACTATTTTCATACTTCAGTTTTCTTGAAATAGCGATAATTGAAATGACATATATAACATGAAAACATGTTAACAATTGAAAACACAATAACTTCTTACAAAATAAAATTAAAATGTCTTATAAAATTCGAACAAAAATCTAAGTATATTTAGTTTCTATTGGATAAAGTATGTAATTATTTTAGGTCTGACTTATGCCGCTTAAGTTCTTCATCTAAACAGTAGAAACCACAGCTTTACCAAACATTAATAATTGTTTATTTCATTATGTTGAAATCTTAATCGTCACCATTCACACAGATGCAGACACTGAATCAAATGTTCGTAAGTCTTAATGAAACCAGATTCCCTCCTACTTTCTATTGCAAGAATCCATTTACTTACTTGAAATGTTAATAAAGACATTATTATGTTTTGAAATGAAGTGGGTGAACCTTCTGTGGGAATGTTATGAACTACGGTACTATTGAGTACTTTTAATTGGACTTTTCAATATAACTTCGTTTGCTTCAAATTATTTATTCTATTTTGTTATGAAAATCTTGTTATTGGATTTTTTCAACGACCCTAATTTTCTGGTAAGTAATATTTTTAGAGAGAAAATTTTTTAAACCATGATAAGTTTATTTAAGTATTTTATTTTTTGCCTTATTAATTCAAATTTCTTCCGAAATGGTAGTCATTCTTCTTAACTGTAGTTATTAACATAAAAAAGTAATATTTATACCTAAAAACTGCTATAAATGGATACGATTTCTCATATTCAGCGGCTATTTTAGTATGATTTGAAACCCTGTCTAGATACTAACCATCTTCCTCTCGCAAACATAAGCATACCTCTTCATCTTTATCCAGGTATCTGCGATACTTGGAACAATGACATATGGACTCCACAAGTCCTCGCTATTTAGCCATTTCTTCCGCAGTCCTTACCGATATACATACTAGTCAACACCACGCTCCGAAGATCAGCTTTGTATTTGCGTGTTTCATCTGCAAGCTTCCTCAGTTAGTGACCGAGCCAGGTCAGTCATACAGTAAGATTCGAGTGCCAATTGCTGTGTAATCATACTGCAAGATTATTTTGAGCAGATGTTGGGTGCAAAATAACACAAAAATAAAGCAAAACAAATCGGACATAAACATACATACGTTGGGCGCCAATTTGTTACCTACATATGCCTATAGGACTCGGGAGACAAAAAATATGAAAATATCATGAAATTCCTATAAGCAGAACAAACAGAAAAATTTCAAACTACTTCGGTTAATATACTAAAACCCGTTGGTGGTATTATGAGAGGGGTTCCCTCCCTGACCCCTTTGACAATATTGCATTCAAGGGCTCTTCTAGTGAAGTTAATTTAATTGTTACACGACTGTGTAACCAGCAAAACAAAACACAGTTTACTAAAGCTACTTTAAAATTCCTCAACCATATGTTTTTCTTCCTTCACATTTCAATATACGAGATCTAGGTGATATCCATTTTTCTGTTAATAAACCAATACATTTTCGACAGTACAAAGTACAACTCCCTATTACAACACCTATCTAGTATTCCTATGAGATTAAGCAGCTTTCTCCACAATGTCGTCAAATTCTCTTCGTTTGTTGCACTTTACATAAACTATTTACTTTTGTTCCAGAATGCGATTGGCTGTACCAAGATGTCAGCTGCAGAGTCCGAGGAGCCTGCGTGGCAGCCAGTCCTGGCTACCCCGGCCTCTATCCTCCGAGAGCGCGGTGTCTCCATCTCATCGCCACCAGTTCCGTTCACACTAGAGTTCGACTCAATTTCACAGCAGTTCTTTTTCCTAAAGGGTTCGTATATTATCATCACATACATTTTTTATAAAAAAATAATCTGGGTTCACTCAAAGTAAACACGAGTACACTGTTATTTTTTACTCTTTCATAACAAATTTTGTGTCGGCACCTGGGATCGAGATCACGACCTCCAGTACGAAACAGTCGGCGATGGAACTGCTAGGCTTGTAGCTGGAACCACTTCAAGATCATCGATCTTGTATATATGTATATCGATACATACATACGAAGTGACTGGTAGTTTAACAGTTCAGTAGCAGTCGTTCTGAAGGTCGTATCCATGTCCAGCTTTGTTGAAACCGAGGTTTGAATCCCCAGCGGTAGGTACACTACAGTTGGTGAAAATGTTTCGAATCAAAGTAGGTACCCAACGGTGAACGCTGTACCGTAGTGTTCTTTAGCCGCATTTTTTAAACCGGCTGTAAAGGCGGCGATACACATGCCTGTAAAATGGGACAGTAGCTAGCATGCCTGTTAATGGCATGTAAAAGTTACTGGCGCGATGTGGATACATTTGCAAGTTAAACTTGCATGCAATTTGCGTCCTTGCATGCCTGTATACACAAGCTAGCCACGAGACAGTACATGTCCCAAATCACATGCAAATCACTCGAGATTCGAACATTAGAAGTGAATTAAATTTCATCGTATTGCAATTAGCAGTACAATATGTGGCTAATTTAACGAAAGAAAAAAAGAAGGATGAAAAATTGGATTAGCAGAAGGGAAGATTTTGGAGCAAGTAGTTGTCTGCTTACAGAAATGCGACAAGAAGATATAGATGGTTACAGAAACCATTTAAGAATGCTGCCAAAAGAAATTGATGAATTGTTAGGAAAAATTGCGGATAAAATAAAAAAAGAAAGATTCTCATATACGAAATGCTTTTTCGCCCAAAACTACTGGCATGCACGTATCTGCCGTGAAGTTCACACGTGCAGGTTTCGTAGCCTCCCGCATACCCGCCGGGTCCTCTCCCTCATGTGGCATGCCAGTAAATCAAATGTTGTGCGATCTCCTGGCATTCCAGGTACAGGGCATGCCAGTTAGCATATACACATGATAGTAGGTGGCATATGCAAGGAGCTGGCATGCAAGTCTGCCTGCTGCAGGCATGTGTATTCCCAGCTTAGAGAACACTTAGCTAATAAAAACATACATACATTCTCCCTTAAAGGCTCCCCGCACACCGCAAGCCAGGCCGGAGGAGACCAATTCGCAGCAAACCCGACCCGCACGAAACCGACCTAGCTCGATCGAAGCAATCAAACCAGAAAGCCTGCCCCGGACAAATCAAGCCCGCCGCGAATCACCCCCAAACCAATCAGCAATGCGGGGGTCTTAAGCCCCACTCGGGAGCATAGGGAGGCATCAAGAGCTCTCCATTGCGCTCGAAGGCGTCCGAGGCTCAGTGCCTTTTCTGACCAGTTGAGGTTTAAGGACGTGAGGTGGTCAACCTCTCGGTCCCGATCTGATTTTTCGATATCCTTCCTCTTACAGGATGCTCGAAAAAACAGCGAAAAGAGCAGAAGTGCTATTCTTAGCCGGCAACCCCACGGCAACTTTAGCTAAAGGTACTTTTAAATTTTAAAGTCTCCTTTAAGTTGACGCGTTTCATACAAAATATTCCCGCTTAATTTAAAAGTTTGAAATGTCAAATAAATATTTGAAAGTTGGTAGCAGTTGGTAGTGTTACCATGGAAATCCTTGGAAAACATAGATTGTTTACTAATATTTTCGCGGAATTTCTGTTAATCTGTCAATTTCATTTCTCAATAGAGCATCAAAGTGCCGTTATTTGTGTTAATTTATTATTATGGTTTATGAATTAGTAAACGAAATCTCTAAACAATAATATTCTTCCCATTTTGCTATGTATGTTTTCCACCCTATTTTAGTCATTTTTGTCCACAGTGTCACCGTAAACAAAATGTTCATCTTTTGTGAAAGAGAGAGCGCCACGAAATTTTCTATGAACTCCAGTGGCAAAGGATTGAATTATACAATAAAGTCAACTTTAAGTCCCAATAACGGGACTATAAAGTCTCATTTTGTTGCTATGAAACGCGTTATTTTTTAAAGGAAACTTAAAGTCTCCTTTATTTTTTTATGAAACCGGCTAAACCAGCCATCGAGTCTATTGGTCTTCTCCGAATTGTGAATGAATTCACCTTGGATATGAAGGAAATCCTGAATAGGTATTGTAATGTTAAGATAAAAATTATGAAATTCATTAATTTTTCAGCTATAGGTTACATTCAATATAATATGTGTATGAAATGTAAAATTAAAATGGATGCATATCAATTTATAATCAAGAGTATCAGTTAATAAGCTGAATAGATAATCTCTATTTCCATTCTATGCGCGTATTAACATAATATCCACCCTTTGAAGTTTAAATTTGTATTTCGTGTCACAAGATAACGGGTGAATTTAATAATTGGAGACAAAAAAGAGGGTATGTTTCACCCTGCTGAACTTTCTAGGGCACTTCTACAGACTTTTTTGGGAATACTTAAAGGCGAAATAATGATAAACTGAAGTCGTCAAATACTTAGTATGTAGGTACCCATTCTCTATGAGTGCAACACACTGCTGGCTTTTTACCCCTTTTTCTTTGTTTGGCTTATGAACTTGGGTTAATAATAACGTACAATGTCTTCTTCTGCTGTTGCCAAATACGGCTTATGCAATGGTCTTTTTTAGAAAAAAGGGACTTCCAATTTAACGGCCATCGTACTACGAAAAACCTATGTAATTCAATATTACCAATTAATATTGAAAAGTTTTTAAATGCCTTTTGACTAACTGCGGTATCCAAGCTACGCTAATTGACACTAAACATCAAGACACATTTTCTTTCCCACTTTCATTATTTTACTGCCGGCAGTGAACGAGATGAATGTAGAATAGAATAGAAAAATTCGTCGAAATCCCTGATATTTTCAAATCATGAGAATCTTTGACGTTTTCAACATCTGCCTACAAAACGGCTGTAGCAGTTTGCTAGGATATCTATGTTTTTAGACCGGTAATAAATTTCTTATACCTAATTCAACGAATAATCAGACCGTATCACATGCAATTTGCATTCCCGACACAACTGCGAAAAAGCATTGAAAATCTAATAGAGCTTTCGATGTTATCACAAAGCTGTCGACAGAACAAAGGCACACAATTATTAGAGTGTTGCATTTCTCCCATAACTTCCGTGATTAACCTTGACGCGACGTTGGAGTGCTGCACGTCATCCAAATACATCAGACATCACAACAACAGCAGTGATTGCGAACTGCTGCGAATAGTGCTCTCCTGATTATGCTTTACAATGGGCACATCCTTGCTTCTACCCGTTGCAAGCGTGAAACTCGCAGACTATTAACAGACGTCACGGATTGCGGTTTGAACTCGAATCATTGTGAAATTTCTATGTAAACGTTTCACTTTGCATATGTTTTAATCGAAATTTTCTTCAAAGAATTTTACATTTCCAAAACAGTCCGCACTCATAGCATGTGTCCTAATTGGAAAGCGTCGGATGTTCAAACGCGGACGGACCGTTCAAACTTAAAACATTCTGTATCAACATGTTCTGATTTGTTTAGAACGGACAAACGCAAATTCAAACAGTAAATTTGTTAACGCGTCCACGTGATCATCGCTCGATGCTCAGACGCGCCATCATTTTTCAATTGGAACAGGGCCCTCGTATAAGATATGGCAAAAGGGACGCTGCTTTTCATATAGAATAGATTTTTTAAAATTTCCCCCTTTGTCTCGTTAAAACTCGAGAACAGCTGACCAGACCGAATTGGCTTATTTGGTATTTTGAATGGTGACATAACAAAGTCTTCCTGCTCGTCAGACGTATATTGGAAATAATGTATACTTAGATTGTAGTTGAGACGAGTCATTCAGTTCTTACACAATTTTAAATGTGGCCATATTTACATTTCATTATTTTTTTAAATCAGAGTTATAGAGTTATAACAATATATGAAAGAAGCTGAAAATAATCAATTCGAGGACTTCTAAAAAATATGGAATTATCTGAATAATTTCATAAACAATTTCAAACAGACGTATGCCACATTATGTGATTACCTTTCTTCGCATATTAGTTCGAGATATACAGCTTAGTTAGCAAGACCTACTGTGCTCTTCTCTACTGTACATATTATTATAACGCATATATTGTAGAGAACATACCCGGGGGAAATATACGTATTGAGGTGATCTCAGCTAGAACTATGATAGACATCAAATTTACATATAGATTATAAATTACATCTTGTTATACTTAGCGAACACAACTCCATGACATAGGAACGAAAATTAGTCCAGAAATTGGAAGCACATAGAGCGATTGCCTTTAAGACGAATCTGAAAATTTGGTATAAAATAGAGTTCCTTAAAATTATTGAGATTTGTCGTTAATTAAATTAGAGCTAGAGAATCGAAAATTCAGTACCAAATTATCGACTTTTGTATTTTTTTTTATTGAAATTAAAGTTACAGAGTTATAATAATATTTGAATTTAACATGAATATTGGAACCTATTTTTACACATTTTCACTATCTTCAATCTGAAAACTTGTAGAACTGCTTGAGATCATTCGTATAAATAAGAATTATTGAAAAAATAATGTTGTTTTAATTCTGCACCACCATCAACAAGGAATGGATTTTTTTTACTGAAAATGAAGTATATTTAGGGCCGATCTTATAAACGAGAGACCAAATATCCGTAAGTTTGTCAATGTTTTACTAACAAATTGTCGTACTGAAATTTGAATAACGAATTTTTTTACGACGGAAAAACGAGCAAATGGATCATATTTCGGTTTATTTGGTTTGACTTTTAACTAACGGATGTTTATAACACCGGCCCTTAGAGTGTAGTTGAGACGAGTTATTTAGTTCTTACACTAATTTATGGCCTGCCCCCGTAGACAAATTCAAATTGGCGTTCGACTACAAACGAAGATTTCGCCCATGTATAGTGCGAATAAATTGACTGTCCACTGGAACATATAAACAATTATTTAAACCAAACAAAGACACAATATATATAAATATATAAAAAGTGGACAGTTATTTTTTTCCCACTCTACATTGTCGAAAAATTCGTTTGTAGTCGATCGCCAAATGTAGGGGGTCGGGTCGGTTTCGTGCGGGTTGGGTTTGCTGCGGATTGGTCTTTTCCGGGCTGGCTTACGTTGTGGGGGGGCCATAAAGGGAGTATGTATGTGTGTATGTGTATTCTTTAACAAGACACTGCAGTAACGACGTGAAAACTTGACAATTATTACATTAGAAAACAAACACATCACAAGGAGATACACACCAACATCATAGTTTAACATCGGATTTCATTGTGGGTTTCCATACAACTATTTTTGAAGAATGTTTTAATTTTTTTTGTACCTATTACCGTGTTTCCTAATTGAGAACATTGTATGATCGCCCATCGCATGGTCACGCGATCACTTTTCAGTTAGGGCAAGGCCTTAGGAATTTTCCTAATTTCTTTTAGCGATTCGTTGAAATATTTTTCACGTTTGCCTTTTAATCTGCACATATCTTGACTTCTTTACGTTTATGTATATTGTGTTGTGTAGCATAATCAAAATATTCCAAGGTTGAGAAATATTTTCTTCCTCTTTGCTGGGCCTCAAGTTCGAGGATCCTTACTGCCTTCAGTATTTTCTTTAATGCCAGTAAATACCCAGCCTAAGTAATAAGAGTGTCCCATAGTAATAAGAGTGTCCACCTTGGGATCAAGGACCTAGCTGTGGAACTTACGGAGCTAGCGGCAATAGCACTAAATCAAAAAGATCATAACGAAAAACTACACACAGACTATCAGGAGGATTATAAAAATCAAATTAAATATAGAGATGAAATGATCAAAAGCTTGGAGTGTGAAATAAACGGACTGAAAACTGAACTTAAGAATGTACACGGTGAATGCTGCCCCAAATGTAAAACGAATAAATATGACCTGCAAATGGAAGAATCTAAATCATTAGGCAGACTTATAATTTCTATGGAAAAAGAGTGGACCAAAGAGAGTTACGAAAAAATAAAAATGGAAACTACCGATCCTCTTAAGATAGATGTGGAAGATATATATTACGTCACAATAGTAGAAAACGAATCCCAACGTAACTTGGTACATAGAGCAATGAAAAGATATCCAGAACTTGCAATAGGTGAGAAAATCCCGTGCGGAAAAGGATCTAGAACTACCATGGAGATGACAATAAAACTGGGAAGCCTAATAAAGAACAGAAATGTATCCATTATAAATTGCATAGGCCCTGAAGAAACGGTAATAGAAAATACATTTGAGGTGTTAAATGATATAGAAGAACTATTACGTAAAAGGGAACTAAAACAAATAGCTGTAATTATTTGTGGTTTAGACCCAAATAAAGCTAGAAAGATAGCAGCTTTTGTGTTTTGCGACTCAAACATAGAAACCATCAGGCTTATATGTCCTGATAAAATCGATAGTTCGAGGACAACAAGGCAAGGAGAGGCCATCATAATTGAAGGAAACGAAGAGACGTATGCGGACACTCTACGAAAGCTGAAGACTGGCTTAGGAAAAGGAGAAAAGGACATGATAAAAAATGTCCGTAAGACTAGAGGAGGAGGAGTAATACTAAGGACAAAAGGTGACGCCGAAGAGGTTTCTACGGCAGTAAAGGGCCTGATGATGGGCAGAGGTGTCAAAACGATAAGCAGTAGACAGGAAACTATTCATGTGACGGGCATGGATGCAGTGACTGATGCTGAGGATGTCAAAGAGGCCGTTCTCAGAGAATGTGCCCTAAAACATCCAGAACAGTTAACAATCGGCCCTCTAAGGCCTACTAGAGAGGGAAGCCAAGCGGCATCCATAAAAATCGCTACGCAAGATACAAACAAGCTTCCAGCAAATGGAAAAATTAGGATAGGCCTATGTCTCTGTAACATAAGGAAAAGAGTCGAAGTTCAACGGTGTTATCGTTGCTGGTCTTACGACCACAAAGCTGCTTCTTGTAAAAACGAAGACAGAAGTGATAAATGTCGTAAATGTGCCGAAACGGGGCACGTTTCAAAGAACTGTAATGGGAACGAATTTTGTCCATTATGTAAAAAGGACGGACATGTGGCGGGATCAGGCAGATGCACCATTTTTAAAGATGCCTTGCGAAAAGCGCGCAATTCATTATTTTAATAATGGTTTTCAAAATATTACAAGTAAATTCTGGAAGGAGTGTTCCCTCACATGACATGGCTTACTGTTTCGCGTTAAAAGAGGAATATGATATGATTGCTTTTAGCGAACCTAACCTTTCAAAGTGTAAAGGAAGAAACTGCTACACTAGTCTAGACGGCGGAGCTATGATTATGAACGTGAGTAATAAATTTAGAATAACACAATACCGATGCCTAGATAGTGCGATATGTGTTGAAACCATAGACTACAAAATCTACATCATGTACCTTAGCCCAAACAAATGTCCACCGCACGAATTTGAAAAACATCTTGAAAATATAGAGTATGACATGAGAAATAATATAAACAAAAAAGGAATCATAGTAGCGGGAGACTTAAATGCAAAGCATCCTTGCTGGGGAGGGCAATCCAAAAATAAAAAAGGCGACATCCTGCTTGAATGGACCAATTCACTCAACCTGAACATACTAAATGATGGTTTAACTCCAACGTGCATAAGAACAAATGGTGTATCTTTTATAGATATTACAATAGTGTGTGAGAACGGAAGGCTCACAAAAAGTGGAAATGCTCGGGATTGTCCCATGACCAGTGGCGTAACTAGGGGGGGGCGGGGGGGCGGTCCGCCCCGGGCGGCACTTTTCAGGGGGCGGCAAAATGAGCCAACAAATAAAAAAAAACTTGGTAAAAAACACAAAACTGAAATAGTATAGGTACGAGAATTTGTGAAGGAAAAATAAATGAGAAAAAAATCACTAAAATTCTTAAAATTGATAAAATATTTTTTTTCCTTTTAACCTGTCTCAGCGTAAGCTAGTACAAAAAGTGTACACCGGAGTGAGTTAATTCAAGTTACTTTTTTTCTTCTTTAAGTAATTTCGGGTTAAGGTCTTTTGCGGTGATTCCGCAGGTAGAAAAATCTGTGTCAGAAGTAAGCTCTATCCCATTATCCAAAAATTGAATTTTTGTACTATATTGTAGTGTTGTAAGTATCTATATATTAATAGGTGAAGGGACAACTCCCCGTGCGGAGTTGCTAGACCTCCCATCGGGCGCGTCCCCAGGTGGTGGATCGGGGAAGGCCTTCAGATATGAATGGCACCAGAAAAATAAAATATCTGGCGTGAACCAAATACTAGCAGGTAAGAACGTACCTATAGTCCCGTAAGACGCGTTCTAAGGGACCTTACCCCTACAGAAAAGGCAAAGCTGTGGATCAGCCCAAAATACATGATGGCGAAATCAAACGTTGATATACCCCAGGAGGGTACCGCCAGCGGCGGAGAATCCCTCCTCGAATTATATTCGAGCAGCCCCACGGATTCTGGGGGGGGCAAATTTCGCGCAATTGAAGAAGGATCGGATAGAAATTTGAAGAGCTGCGATACTATTGCAGCAACAAGAACTAAGGATGGAAGATGCGTCAGTCAAGACTCAAAGGCCACAGGTGATGGAATAAATCCTTTTGAAAGGCGCGAATCGCTTAGAAGAACACCTCCAGACACCCGCCATCAAATAGAAAATCGGGAGATGACCACTACGAAAACCCAACTGCCCAAAAGGATCAACCCAAGTAAACAGATGAGAAATCTGAAGACAAAAACAGAGGAACTCTTTGTGCTTATCAAAGACAACAAAAACATCAACAGAGATATTAAAGAATATGTTGCAGAAATTAATAATCTGACAACACAGATAATAGACGAGCACGTGAAAGACGCACGTAAACTGAGTGACTTACAAAACGAATTCAGAACCTACAAAAAGGTCCAAGAAGAAAGAGTCTCCATGTTAGAAAATGACATAAAAGAACTGAAAGAAATGAAAAACAAAAAAGCAGACGAGAAAGAGAACAAGAATGAACTAAACACCCTAAAAGAAAAAATCATGAAGACGCAGAATTACGAAGATTTAGAAAAGATTATAGATGCCGAATGGCCAGATAATGTATTCAAGGTCGTAAGCATAGAACAGGGAAACCCTCTAGACGGGAACAATAAATCTGACTTCGGAATCATCGCGGACCCGGACAAAATAAACAATGAAAAGGGAATCATGAAAACTCTTCAAAGAAGTTATCCTGAAGTTGTAGAATTACTGAATGACTCTCAGGAAGGGGAAGTGGGCTACGTAATTAGAAGCCACACAAGCTCAAAAAAAGGTCTAGTGGAGGGGAAAAAGCACATATTCACACTTACCTGTAACAAAAAACTAGGAGCACACACCTTTAATCAAATGAGAGAGTTCCGAAGAACCTGCGAGAATCTTGATAGTGATAAAAACATAACCATAATAACAGAGAAAGAATTTGACAGAACGAGAATCAGAAAGATCTTAGAAGCAGTATTTGTTGATAGCGCAACACAGCTGAAGATAATGACTGAACAGATTCAAACAAATAACGAAACTAAAGAGAGACCATCTACCGAAATAATTAATTTAAAGGGTGAAGGAACATATGCAGAAATCCTAAAAAAAATGAAAGTCAAGATTAAATCCTCGGAAATCAAAGAACTGGGACTGAAGATAAAGTCAATAAAAAAATCAGGCATAAATAGCATGGCCCTTAAGGTCACAGGAGAAAAAGATCAAGCAGAAACACTTAAAAGTAGACTTAAGAGCGCATTAGACGTGGAAGTCGAAACAGCGGAGGCAAAAGCTGTCTATCACATATCTGGCATAAGAGAGGAAATTTCTGCGGAAGAACTCAAACGTGACCTAGAAACAGAGCTACAAGTGCCCATAACAATAACCTCTATAAGACCGGGAACAACTGGTAGAAAATTGCAACAGCGACAACTAGCAAAGTACATTCATCAAAAATAATAACACCAGCATGGGTATGGATAGGATGGTCTAAGTGCAATATTAGGAAAAGAATTAACGTCACACAATGCTATAGATGCTGGGAAGCAGGACACACTGTAGCACAGTGCACAGGGAAGGACCGGCAGAATGACTGCCGTAAGTGTGGACAAACAGGCCATAAAGCAAATGAGTGCGAAAAAAACCCTTACTGCCCAATATGCGAAGTACCGGAACACAGAGCAGGTACAACTGGATGCCCAGTATTCAGAAGGGTGCTCAAGGAAGAAGAAACAAGAACTAAGGAGAAAAGAGACAAAGAATACAAAAACAGCCAAATTGGAAAAAGGATAATAGCGCAGACGAAAAATCAAAGAAATTCAACAGCAGAAAACTGTAGAAATAAACCAGATAATCTCGAAGAGATAATATCTTCAAAAGATTGCGAGGACTATGCCACGAATGGAACCTACAGCAATAATGAGCACCAACATTCTGCAAATTAATGTAGGAAGGAGCCGAGGGGCTCATGCCCTGATGGATATAACAGCGGAATCTCACAAAATCGACATTATCCTGATCAGTGAACCAAACAAAAAATTAATACAAGAGCAGGGACCGTGGTTAGCAGATAAAAGGAACGATGCAGCCATTCAAATAGTGAATCCAAAAGTTATAACAGACGAAAGCAAGAGCGGAAACGGGTTTGTCTGGGTAGAAGTTGACACGTTTAGAATCGTGTCATGTTATATAAGCCCAAATTGTGACATTAACGAATTCGACGGATTCCTATCCGACCTGGCAGAGGAAATAAAAAATACTAAAAAAGAAATAGTCATCGGAGGAGACTTCAATTCTAAGTCTCCGGAATGGGGCTCAACAAAAGAAGACACAAGAGGGAAAAAAGTAACAGAATGGGCTGCGGAAAATAATCTGATTGTCTTAAACAAGGGTGATGCCCCTACTTTTATCAGAAACGAACAGACTTCCATAATAGACATAACATTTAGCACTGAAAAAATAAGTCAATGTATAAAAAGATGGAAAGTACTAAATGAAGAATCGCTTAGCCTACACCAATATATAATGTTTTCGATTGACTCAAAACAACAGAATAAGAAGAACTGGACAAGCAAGAGAGCAGGATGGAATCTCAAAAAGTGGAACAAATCAGCATTCAGAGAATCCATAACAAAAGAGTTTAGGGAGAAGACAAACCCAAGCGCTAAAGAATTCATCAACTCTATAGTAATCGCGTGCAATAAAAGCATGCCAAAGAAAGTACTCAACAGCAGACATAGGCCACAATATTGGTGGAATAGTGACATAGCCCAAGAAAGATCAACATGTATTCAACTAAGACGAACGGCAACAAGAATAAACAGAATGAACTCTCCTCAGAGTGAAAAAGACGAAGCAAGAATGAAATACAAAAAGGCCAAAAAACACTTGAGAATTCTTATTAAGAAATCTAAGGAAGATGCGTGGAAACAACTCTGTGAGGAAGTAGATAAAGACGTTTGGGGACAAGGATACAAAATAGTAACGAATAAAATAAAGCCCAGGCAGCTTAATATCCCATCAGACCTACGTGAAAAGGCCATTCAGACATTATTTCCTAGGGTGCCATTAATAAAATGGCCACCGCCCGCTAGAAACAATCTAGAGGGATTCACCGAAGTAACGATTGAAGAAATTAAAAAGGCCTGTAAGAAAATGAAAAACGGCAAATCACCCGGCCCAGATAATATACCTGCTGAAGTCGTCAAAGAAGTAGTGGAAATATGCCCGAATGTCGTAGTGGAAGTGGTAAACAAGATACTGAAAGATGGAATGTTCCATAAACCGTGGAAGAAAGCCAGACTTGTCTTACTACCAAAGCCAGGTAAACCAGCAGGTGACCCCGGATCTTTCAGACCAATCTGTCTGCTTGACACTGCAGGTAAACTAGTGGAGCAGATCGTCAACAATAGATTATCCCAAGAGCTGAAAGCTCGAATGAACCTCTCCGATAGTCAATATGGCTTCAGGGAAGGCAGATCTACAGTCCAAGCTATAGAAAAAGTGGTTAGAACGGCTGTGGAAGAACGGAAAAAAACCATTCAGAAAAAGACGATTCTGCGCCATAGTAACTATAGATATCAAGAACGCTTTTAACACCGCCTCCTGGAAGCATATAGTATAGGAACTTAAATCACGAAAAATATCTGCATATATCGAGTGCATAGTAAAAAGTTATTTTGCCGACAGGTATCTCCAGGAAGAAGATGGGAAAACCACAACCATAACCTGCGGCGTCCCCCAAGGCTCCGTACTGGGCCCGCTACTGTGGAACCTGCTCTACGATGGAGTTTTAAATTTGATGACACCTGAAGGGGTTGAGCTCACAGCATACGCGGATGATCTAGCCGTCACCGCCTTAGGTGCCACAGAAGACGACCTCATGGACAAAGTTAATAAGACCCTGGAAATGATATCAAGCTGGCTGAAACATAAAGACCTACAACTGGCACCACAAAAGACAGAAGCCGCACTTTTAATTGGGAAGAAGAAAGTGAGAAAAGACGTTACATTTGAAATCGAAGGCGTGGAAGTGATACCAAAGAAGAGTATTAAATACCTAGGAGTCCTCATCGACAAGGGTTTGACTTTCGGAGACCACATTAGACATATCGCTGACAAAGTGGCAAGATTAACAACTTCACTCACAATACTAATGCCAAGGGTGGGAGGACCAAGTGAGAACAAAAGAAGGGTCTTATCCTCAGTGGCAAACAGCATTATATTGTATGCGGCCCCAGTATGGTCAATTGGACTGACACACAAAAAGTACACAAAGATTCTAGAGTCTGCACAAAGAAAATTAGCGATAAGAATATGCAGAGCGTACCGTACTGTATCGTTCGAGGATAGCGTTCTGCTTGCGAGGGTGACCCCAGTAAGGTTGCTCGTGGAAGAAAGAATCCACATGATAGGCGAAAGTATGGAAAATAAGAGACGAATAGAACAAGAGACCCTAATTAAATGGCAGACCTTAAGACGCAAGAAGATTGAATCCGATGATAACAACAAGTGGCTGAACAAACTGATCCCAGATGTGAGACCATGGTTGAAACGTGAATTCGGAGATACAAGCTACCACCTAACGCAAGTAGTTACAGAACACGGATGCTTCCAAGCCTACCTACACCGAATTGGAAAGGTAGACAACGACCAGTGTGTCTACTGCGGCGATAGAGATACATCCAGACATACGATCTTCGAATGTAAAAAGTGGGAAGAAATAAGAAATACAACGTGGGAGGCAATGGGAATAAATACCATACTGTTGAAGACAGGATTATGTTTTGCAAAAAAAAACTTGGAGTTCAGATACACAGCAACCTTTCTTTATTCAACTTTACCAGAGAGAGTATTTTTACAAGTGAAAAAATAACAAGTGACAAAACTATTTTTTAACTAAGAGTTGCCACACTAAAATATCTGTAATAACTTTTTTTTTTGTACTTTAATACATACAACCCGATAAACTGGTGGAAACTATGTTGGAGAGCAGTGAAACATGGGCTGCGCTACATCGTATGATCGGCACGATAATGAGGACAAAGGAGGCTGACGAAAGGAAGAGAGAGTATAATAAAGTACTTATAATATAGACAACTTACTGCAGTGAAGTAATACCCTAGAGGTGGTTCCACTGTAGTGAAGCAGTGAAAAAAAAAAAAAAAAAAATAGGTGAAGGGAAAAATTTGTGCCCCTTGTTACGAAAATTGAGCGGACGGAGGAGTATGAAATTTGAAATTTCGCACACTTACAGTTTTTATAGAGAAGGGGTGGCAAATGCTAATATTTTTTTTAAAATCGTACATAAAAATAGATTAAATCAATAAAAAAAAACTCTACGCACACTATTGTAATAGGTATATTATATTTTAAATTAATTATGGTCGAATTTCGACCAATGAACTGAACCACTAGTTATAAAAAATATGCGAACTTTTTTATTTTGATTTTTTTCCATTTATATAGGGGGGTGGGGCGCCAAACTTTATTAGGTAGGTGGGGGGGGGCGCCAAATGTTAATCCCGCCCCGGGCGGCGAAAACCCACGTTACGCCACTGCCCATGACTATGATGTCTACTCACTACTCCGTTCAAGACAAAAACGTTTGCAAAAAGAATGTCTTAAAAGACACATTGAACAGACAGAAAAATCTATAAGAGCAGATCCTGGACGAGTTCATCATTATATTTCATCTAAGAAACCACATACCGGATATCCGCCAAACATGTTTTATAAGAGTATTTCAGCCAATGACACAAGTGCGATGTGTGAGCTCTTCAATGACTTTTTTTATTCTGCTTTTGAGAGAGGTGGAGCTGCGCGGGATCATCGTGTAATAAATTCAGGTGAGCTTGATCTCAACATAATCAATTTTGATATGGATGATATTCATTCTAAATTAAAGGCACTAGACTTAAATAAGGGTCCAGGCCCTGATGGTATACCTCCATTGTTGATAGTCAAATGTTCTAGAGAGCTCTCAGTGGCTTTGACACTTCTTTACAAGAAGTCGTTTAATGAGGGATTTTTTCCTACTAAATGGAAAATGTCTTATATTACACCAGTTTTTAAGTCTGACGATAAACATAACATAGAAAATTACCGCCCCATCTCAAAACTTTCGCTTTTCAGTAAAATAATGGAAAGGATCGTCGTCGAGCAGATAACACCTGTAATTAAATCCTTTATTATGGCAAATCAACATGGTTTTTTTCCAGGAAGGTCTGTCGATTCCAATCTTGTTCAGTTCACAGACTATATTTTGAAAGCAATGGGCGATGGTTCGCGGGTGGATGCGGTGTACACAGATTTTTCGAAGGCGTTCGATAAGATAAGTCACACAATATTAATAAAAAAACTCAGTATCTATGGTGTACACGGTAGTCTATTGAGATGGCTTGCATCTTATATAGACAGCAGATTGCAGGCTGTAGCAATTAATGACTGTATTTCTAAATTCCGACCATGTACTTCAGGTGTGCCTCAGGGATCTCATTTGGGCCCTATATTATTTATCATGTATATTAATGATATTCAAAACTGTTTTGAATTTTGTGATTTTCTTGTTTATGCCGATGACATTAAGATTTTCAGTAGAGTAAAAAGTTTGCAGGACGCCGTGAACATGCAGGCGGATTTGGATCGTTTGTATTTATATTGCAAAACAAACAATCTTTACTTGAATGTTTCCAAGTGTTCTTGTATTTCATTTACCCGTTCAAATATCCAAACACTGTTTGATTATATGATAGATCATGTACCATTAAAAAGACAGAATGAAGTTAAAGATTTGGGAGTAACGCTTGACAGTAAGATGCTATTTAGAACTCATACAAATAATATGGTAGAAAGGGCCTTAAAACAGCTGGGATTCATCCTGAGAGTCTCTAAGCCATTCCAATCTGTTGATACACTTAAACTACTTTATTACACGTATGTTCGAACTTTGCTTGAGTATGCATCGATTGTGTGGAATCCCCAATATGTAACATACATAGAAAGGTATGAAAGGGTTCAGACAAATTTTTAAAAAACTTGGATTACAGGTGTCGTTTGGCTTTTGACACTAGGAAACAATCGGCCGAATACCATAAAATCACTACCTTAGAAAATAGGCGGACTATTAAGGACTTGACTTATTTGCATAAAATAATACATGGCGCTGTTGATTCCGAATACCTTGTAGGGCTGATTTCTCTAGATTGTCCCATTCGAACAACAAGAACACATTCAACCTTTAGACTCCCACGGTGTAGAACAAATTATGCACAGAATTCCTTCATACAAAGAACATGCAGTAATTATAATACTTTTTTCAGGTGCGTCGACATATTCCAATCTTCGGCAACAAAATTTAAAAGTCTCGCGGTGGCTGCCCTGTTCAACTCACGGTAGCTGGTCTAACTGCACTGTCTGGTTTGTGACTGCGATTTCCCCAATTCCCTTCTTCCCTCATTCTCCCTTTTTAAAGCGTTTTTCTAGTTAGTAATAGAGTTATATATATAGTTATAGAAAACTGTTTCACAACTTATTATAACTTCATGTATTGTAAGCATATGACATAATTATTGTAATTGTAATATTAGCATACTAGTTGGTCGAATCGATGTACCAAATTTTAAATTTATAATATATGTTACATGACTGTAAGTTTGCTTGAATAAAAAAAAAAAAAAAAATAAATAAATAAAAAAAAAAAAAAAATATCATGACTAAAAAGCCAGTATGGACGGTACTAGATCGAGAAGAGACTATGAGCGATCATGTTTTTATCTCCATTGAGATTCCAACTACACAGATGAGAGTTTGCTCCGGATATGTTTTTGGAAAAACCGACTGCCAGGTCTTCATAGATTCTTTTGTAAGCCGAGTCATTGATAGGGATGTAAGCTTTCATGAGTGCACAAACGCGCTTATGGGTGCTTATAAAGATAGTACACCACGCATCAAACGAGGGCAAAATCAGAGAATCCCCTACTGGTGGAACCTAGACATCCAAAGGTCGATTAAGGAAGTGAAAAAGAAACGTCGAGCATACCAAAGGTGCCGTCATCCAGAAAGGAGAAATGAATTACACGAAATATACAAACAAGGGAAAAATAACTTAAAAAAAGATATTTCAAATGAAAAGAAAAAGGCTTGGAAGGTCCTGTGTGACAAACTTTCCACAGATATATTCGGAGACGCTTATAAAATAGTTAAAAATCAATTGAAAGCTCCAAGCCCGAGGACAGATCTCACCATAGAGGACCATCTAAAGTTTTTTGAACAACTTTTCATCCATAAGAAAGAGGAAAATTTAATCGAAGTTAAAATCAAAACTTCTGTAAATATTAGAGTTAGTGAGGAGGAAATAGAGTACATGGCTGGAAGAATAAAAGCCGGCAAAGCGCCCGGGCCCGATGAAATTTCCCCAGAGATAATAAAAAGATTACTTATGTCAGAAAAAAACTACTTCCGATCACTTATGGGAAAACTTCTAACAGATGGTACTTTTCCAGAAGCATGGAAAACAGCAAAGCTTCTACTTATAGAAAAACCCAAAAAATATCTAACAGAAGACACCAAGTATAGGTCAATCTGTCTAATAAATGTGATAGCCAAAGCTTTCGAAAGCCTAATAAATAAAAGACTTTTAGATGAGATAAAAGAAAAAGGGGATTTCAACGATGGACAATTCGGATTTAGGGAAAAGAGGACCACGGTGCACGCAATTAAAAAAGTATTAAAACTAGCAGAGGTGGCTAAATCCCAAAAGAAACTTAACTGCCTAGTCCTCGTTGATGTCAAAAATGCTTTCAACACGGCATCCTGGCATCTAATAATAAAAAAAATTAAAGAAAAGAGGTATCTCTGCCTACCTAGTAAATGTGATAACTGATTATCTCTCTAACAGACACGTATTGGTAAACAATAAACTTAAAAGAGAAGTGACTGGCGGTGTTCCACAGGGTTCAGTTTTGGGCCCCACCTTGTGGAATATCTTATACGATGATGTTATGTCCCTGGATGTGGGAGAAAACCTGAGTATGGTGTGTTACGCCGACGACCTGGCGATATCGGTCACTGCACCCACGACCAGAGCGCTTACTGCAAAAACAAATAGAGCTTTACTCTCTGTGAAATTGTGGATGGATCGCAATAAATTGAAACTGGCTCCGGAAAAAACAGAAGCCATAGTTCTGAACCGGAGGAAAAACATTTCAGACTTGGTTTTCAAATTTGAAAACACAGATGTTAAACCGGTCAAAATGGTGAAATACCTGGGAGTGGTTTTGGATAGTGCGTTGACCATGAGAAATCACATAAAATATGTCTGTGAAAAAGCTCAAAAAACAGCTAAAGCGCTGAGCGCTTTGCTGCCAAATATAAAAGGACCTGGAGAGAAAAAGAGAGTGGTACTGACGATGGCGGTTCAGTCTATTATCCTGTATGCAGCTCTTGTCTGGACTAACGAAGAAGGAGCACAAAGGCATAAAGTCGACCTCCTTAAGGCGCAGAGAATTATGGCCCTGAGAGTTTGCCGGGCGTACAGGACAGCATCGACGGATGCGGTACTGGTACTGGCTGGACTGATACCATTGAACCTCTTGGCAGAGGAGCGAAATCGCATATTTCAAATAAGTACTTATATTGATGAAGACGAAAAAAGGAGAGAAAGACACGAAACCATAAGTAAATGGCAAATAGAGTGGGATAGCTCAGAAAAAGGAAGATG
Source organism: Mystacides longicornis (assembly GCA_963576905.1). NCBI lineage: Eukaryota > Metazoa > Arthropoda > Insecta > Trichoptera > Leptoceridae > Mystacides > Mystacides longicornis. Next base: position 17,616,262 of record OY756426.1, on the reverse strand, counting down.
GAAATACCGACTGGTGCCAAGCTTGTCTGTGTGGTTGGAGAGAGGACACGGGGAGGTGACTTTCCGAATGGCTCAATGCATGACGGGACACGGTGTCTTCTACAAGTTTTTAAAAAGAATAGGCAAAGCCCTATCGGCTAGCTGTGTGTATTGTGAGGAACTGGAGGACGACGCGGAGCACACAGTGTTCCATTGTAACAAGTGGGACACAGAGAGAAGAAATCTGGAGGCCGAACTGGGTGTGTGTATAGACCCAAGCAACGTGGTTCAAATTATGTGCCAGTCCCCAGAGAATTGGAGCATGGTGGCGAGCTATATGGATAGAATAATCTGCGTCAAAGAGGAGGATGAACGAAGAGCCCAAAATCATCAGGGCTAATAAGGCATCTGTAGCACTGGGTTAGACCGTAAGGTAGGAACCGTGCTGCAAAAGGTGCTGAGGGGTTTTAGCCGGTTGAAGTCCGGCACTACCTGGCCGCCTTGAGGCTAGGTGTCCATGAAGGATTTCCCCTCGGTAAAAAAAAAAAAAAAAAAAAAAAGTAAATACCCAGCCTAGGTGTAAAGACAAGCAATACTCTCTCACCGATTCCTCTCAACAGCCCTGCGGTGATTTTGGCATTTTTTGTCTCTGAGATATTTCTGGGATGCAAGCAAATATTAGGTACACTAGACAAGCGTGTCAAGAGATAACTGCTACGAACATAATGGATTTTTGGAAATGTATATGGGTATTGGTGATTGGTTTGAGAATTTTTAACCTACCCGAAAATAATCACCAAATAAGAGGGTCATTCAACTATGAGTACGCATTTCAAACTTTGTTTTGAAATATTTACACCTCCCTCATCAAGCCCAACAAAATAATATTTTATCATCTACATGTCCATTATACAAATAAGGCAAAATGAACCAGCTGAAGCGGAGCGCACAAATTTCTATAACGAAATCTCCTGTGATGATAATAACTCAAATTAACATTACACTTTACCAAATAAAATAATATTTATTTACGAAAATAGATCCCTCTGCTGGCGGGGGCTGTTAAATAAATTATATGATAATTGACTATAAATGCAGCTATATTGATATTAATGCGAAATAATGATTATTCCACTTATGCGAGTAAACATCCCTTGGGGAGCAGGCCGACGCAGCCTTCTGACACCGCGGGGGAGAAATGCCGAATTTATAAACACCAAAAAATATATTACACGCTTTGACATGCTTAAATAAATTTATTATACCTAATTACCGTTTCGTTTTTAAAATTAATGTACGAGATTTTAATGTTATTCGTAAAAATTACATTTCAATGACGTTAATTCTCATATTCCTTTCAAATTTCCAATTCTCAGATCCTGTAACTTTAAAGCCCCCCATTCACGATCACACCAAATGGATCTCATCCATATGGATGACATCTAAACAATATTCTCATTCACAATCACTACAAATCCTTTGTGACAGTTGTATTTGTGAAACTTTTTTTTAATAATCAATAACGAAATTTCACTACGTTAATACACGTATTTTGCTATTTTAAAATTAAAACAGCAATACAATATATTGGGTACCCTAGTGGAAGGATTATGACAAAACGAGACGAATTCGATGACTGCATTCCTATTGCTGGATCCAGGATGTACAAGTACATAACTATAACAAGAGACACTAAAACACCAAAAGAATACAATTATTGTATTAATACGTCGCATATTCAACTTCTTCTTTGTTTAGATCTACGATCTGTTTAAGAAGTGCTCAAATCGGGCTCCTGTGATGATGAAGTCCAGCTTTCTCTCCATCTTTTTAGGGGACGTCCTGAGGGCCGGCGTCCATCTGGGATCCTTTGCATCACGACCTTGGCAATTCTGTTGTCTTGACATGGTCCCTCCAGAACCTTCATCTCTGTCTACTCCACCTTACGATGTCGTCGACATTGCAGGTTCTTCTTATCTCATCATTGGGGACTCGGTCCCTTAGGGATCTCCCTGCTATGGGTCGCAACGTTTTCATTTCGGACGTTAATATACCGTGCATATTCAACAAAAGCCATTATTTAATTATTTTGACATTTTTATTTATCCGATTTTCATCAAAAGCCATCGTAGAATTTATAAAAAAGATAGCTGTTTACATACCTTTTCGATACAGAACATCAATTAATAAGGTTGTAATAAAAATGCTGTACAAATTTAATTACGGAATATAGGGCTTTTATCAACTTTCTCCTGAATCTATCGTATTTTCAATCATCAAGGCCGTCTAAAGCGACGCGTGCAAAATAACGGAGAAATTTAGAAAATAAATTGCTGGAGAATATAGATGAACAATAATTAGTTTGATTGATCTCAATTTATAGAAAAAGATAATAAGAATTAATCTATAAGAAAAAATTAAAACTAATGACTCTAAAAATTCATTACTAATGTTCGATTTTTGAATGGAACAAACCACTACGGGCTTACGACCGTCTTCTACTGTTATTTCGAAGGCTGGCTTAGTGTGATCACTTTACGTTAACAACGTTCGCCATTAGGTGGTAATGTTTGTCTCCGAAACTCCTAATCATGAGAATTCTAAACATGTTCAACATGTCGAAAAATCTCATGTATGCAACAAGTAGAAATTTAATAATAAATGAAATATAGAGATAAAAGTTGGAAATTATTGAGATTTTTTTTTAATGAATCTGTGCTCACTCAAAGTGTACACAAATACACTCCTTGACTCTTTCACAGTAAGCTACTTAAAGCTTGTGTCGTGAAAGAGGAAGATGGTCGGCACCTGGGATCGAACCACGACGTCCGCAGTACGAAAGCCGGCGTTGTAACCGCTGGGTCACTCACCACTTCTTAATTATGTTCCTTCTTTGTTTGTTTTTAATTTCTTTTTCCTAGGGAAATGTAATTTCATTGATAGGTATATCATAATATACTTTGTAGAATGTCTTTTATAGGAAAAAAATAATAAATTTCAACCAGTGTGTGTGTGTTTTTTTAATAATGAATCTGTATGAGTTTTATTGCAAATTTATGATAAAAAATTTATCAACTTTTATCAAAAATCTTTACACGGGTTAAAAGTTTTTTTTTATTTAATTATATTATTTATAAAGACTGTCGCAAAATTTAAAAAAATGAAACATATTGAATATAAAAAACTTTGACAACATCGTTAATTTTTTGTCACAAAAAGACGGGAATATTCTTTCCATTTATTTAGTTCAGATGTTGACATTCAGCCCAAGGCTCTAAACATTTTCCGATATTTGTGGCCTAACAATATTATATTATGAACAAGGCAAGAAACAAGATAAAAAAAGGTTTCTTTCAAATTTTCTCCTAAACGCTGTCATAGAACAGGTTTTTTTTGACATCTTCATATTTTTGAAGTTTAAAAATGTTCTTCTTTAGTCTGATGTCTTTGGCGTTTTTTCTGAACAGTGAACTTCTTGTCTTATATATATAAAAATGGAGAGCTATTTCCCGATGTCATCGCATCAGCCTAAACGGCTGAACCGATTTCGCTAATTCTTTTTTTGGCGTGTAGGCTTTTATCAGGAGAATGTCCTTTTAGAAGAAAAAAAAATAGGAAAAATGCATGGAAAATTAGAAAATTAAAAAAACTCTAAGTAGACAACCTTATTAGTACTTTTTACCTTATAATTTTTATTCCAATTTTGAAATTTTGACAGAAATTGTCAATTGGTGCGATTGACAGAATGCGGAAGAAATATACATGGCTTAAAACAGATGCATCGGTCAGAATTCGGTCGTTACATTGGTCAATGATAATTAATTACTTACTTTCTTTCCGATTCCGGTTCTTGGTCTCTCCGGTGGTGGAAGGATTGGCCGACATAATGATAATAATACATCTACCTATTTGTTTTATAATACACTAGCTTTCCCGACAGACGTTGTCCTGTGTTCATAATATTAGGAACCTAGTGTATTATAAAACAAATAGGTAGATGTATTATTTAATGCCACGAAAACTAAACATGTTTGTAATCTTTTTGAAACAAAACGCTACGAACGCTATGGTCGTTTTTATGCAAATGGGAGATATTTTATGCTCCAAATACTTCGACCATTTTGAAATAAATGGACACAGATATCGAATTTTTGATTTCAATCACTTCTTCACACAATGATTATGCACAACAAAGGAAAAAAATAGTGGTATAATAATCAATTATTCAGTTTTCTTTGATTTAACTGGTTGTTTATTTTGTACGAATTTTCTGATACTTTGTATTTTGTCTGAACACAAACATTTCAAACATCTTCTTTAACTGCCCCTTCGCACTTGTCATTTTTCGGATCCGATTTTTCTGCTCTGGTGACAGAAAATTTTATATAGAGCTGTTCCTACTAAGCCAGAAATGACTGGATCCGGGTATGTGTGAAAAGTACCCGTATTCTATGTTTTATCGGAAGGTAGTCACGGAAGTAAAGTGAGTAACACGATACATTTTGTATGGAAACGTATATACGTATCGAATGCGAGAATCGCTTTTGTTTCTAGAAATATCCTTGTGGCGGCGCTATACACGTTTCCCATACAAAATTTATCGTGTAATACTCACTTTACTTCCGTGACTACCTTCTGATAAAACATAAAATACGGGTACAGGTCTAGGTATACAAAGTGTTCTGTCACCAAAGCACTCGAATAAAAATAAAATCCGTCAACGGGTAGCAAGCATATATGAAACCGGTTTCATTAGAAATAATGCGTAGATGGTTTAAGACCGCTTTCTACATTTATCAATCAAATCAAATCTCCCTTTGAACTCCACTTAGGAGCATAGGGAGGCAACAAGAGCTCGATCTTGCGCAATGCTTATGACCTCCTCCCACACCAACTCCATTTCCCTCAGCTCTGCCTCGAAGGAACGGAACACGGTATGAGAGGGTCTTCCGCGTCTTCGAGACCCTGATGGGAGGAAAAACAGCGCTCTCCTCGGCCAACTGTCATTCGGCATCCTCAACACATGTCCCAGCCATGCCTATCTCCTCTCCGTAATGGTGGAAGTGATGGGCCTGCGCCGGGTGCGCCGACGTATAGACGTATATTTATAGACAGGAAAAAATATAGGTAGTTACTTATGTCTATCAAAGAAATTGTGTTTTTTTTCTTCTACTTTTTTTGACTACGTACCTACCATCTTATACCCAAAGTTCTCCTGAAGCACTTCATTTCAAATACAGATATTTTTTGTGCCTTGGCTTTGGACAGATGCCAGGACTCACACTCATACAGGAGAATGGGCAACACAAGGGTGACAAAACTTACCTTTAATAAAAACTTAATGCGTTTCTTTATTTTTACGTAAATTTTCTGGTCAAACCATTTCTGGTCTGTTATTTTTATTACAAAGTTTTAACACTGTTTTTTAATATCGCGTCGATCATACATACATACATACATACTGCTGGATATCTGCTAAAGTGATGTATAAATTTCCACAACAATCCGTCCTGTGTTATATTTGAGTAGACAATCTGCGAACTCCCGAAGATACAGTACAGTAGGCATTATCTAACAAATCCAATTTACCTAAAATCTGTCTGTCAATTTGAAAAATTTATTCCCTGGGAAGTTTACCCAATAATGTTTTATGTCACCAAACAATCCTTGTTTCCCAACACAACTTTTCAGTTTAGTCACTTTATTGTTTTTCCTTCCTTACACTTTGATTTTCATTCCTGTCTTAGGGCGAAGATATCAATCGTTATTCATACCTTCATCAAGAACGAGCAATGTTGATACCTAATATAAATTTTGGCGGTGGACAGAACCAAATGAAAGTTGTAAATTACACAACCAAATCAAAATGTTAACAGTATTGACAAAAAAGACTAACGACCGGTTTCATAAAAAATAAAGAAGACTTTAAACTCCCTTTAAAAAATAACGGGTTTCTTAACAACAAAACGACATTTAAAACCGACTTTAGCTAAAGTACCGTTATTGATACCGGAGTTCATAGAAAATTTCGTGGCGCTTTCTCTGTCACAAAGATAAACATTTTGTATGCGGTGACACTGTGGACAAAAATGACTGAAATAGGGCGGAAAACAGCAAAACGGGAAGAATATTATTGTTTACAGATTTCGTTTACTAATTCATAAACCATAATAATAAATTAACACAAAAAACGTCACTTGGATGCTCTATTGAGAAATGAAATTGACAGATCAACAGAAATTCCGCGAAAATAATAGTAAACAACCTATGTTTTCCATAGATTTTCATGGTAACACTACCAACTGCTACCTACTTTAAAATATTTTTTTGACATATCAAACTTTAGCTGAAATATTTTTTATGAAACGCGTCAGCTTAAAGGAATCTTTAAATTTTAAAAGGAACTTTAACTAAAGTGTTCTTTTGAAGCTTTTTATGAAACCGGCTGTAATCGTTTCACGTCATGCATGATTAATATTGAGATATTTCTAAGGCTTAAGTTGAAAATGGATAAGAAATAATATAAAATATAATATTAAGGTTAGTATGGAACGGATTTCCTGCGACGCTAATGCTGTCTATGAAAAAATCTATAGCAACAAAATTTTATTTACCTGACAACCATTGACATTATAAATATTGGTAAGCAGATTTTTGATGGAATTTTTTCAAGCTTTCAAAAATAATTTTTATAATATTCCAACATAAGTTAAACGTATTTTTGTTTAAATTACAAATATGAAATCAATATTCATAGCAAATAGGACAATGTCTGTCGGGAAAGCTAGTTAATTTAAATAAGAAAAACCCAAAATGTGTATTTTTATCAATATTGATATCCTGTTATATAATTTTGATCATTTTGTTTTTACAGACGCTGTTTGACTGACTTTTTAGCCTTATACCAGGGAGCATCACCGACTGATCCACTTTTAGCAAAAGTGTGTGATTCTAAACCTACATTTTTGGAGTTTTCAGGACCAAATCTTCTACTCGAATTCAGGTGTGTAATTTTCTTACACGAACTCTTACATAACCAATAATCTTTATAAAATATGTCAGCTCCACAAGCTGAGTTTCGTTTTCCCAAACTATGTATAAATGAACGCTTGCTTTTGTGTTGCAGTTCCGGCGACCACGTTCCACCCTACGACTACAACGGCTTCATGGCCACCATAGAATTTTTCGAGCGTCCTGCAACCACCTCCATCCCCGTCTACTTCAACAACAGCATATCTCACGCCCAAGACTTGGCAGCGGCACCACCAGCTCCGAAAGGTCAGCATATTGTGTTCTGATAAATTTATTATTTCTTCATTGAGACTTTGTAACAGATTTAAAAAAAATACTTAGGTACGAATTTAAACGTTTCCATTTAACTGATATATCATGAAAATTCACGGTACTGCGATTAACAGCGGTGAATGTGTCAGTTTTGAACATTGTCAATATTTTTACCGTAGTTACAAAAAACATTGACATAATTTATAAAGATTTCCCGTCTTCTCAGATGACAAACCGCTCCTAGAGGAACAGAGTGCATACCAAATTGACAACGTTCTACTGGCGTCATTCAACGCTGTTTATGGTCGCTTATGGTCTGTTTTCCTATGAATTCGGCGCCACTATAAACAGCGGTGAATATGTCCGTTATCCATCGTTATCGTTACCGTAGTAACAAAAAACATTGTTATATATTTTGGAAGATTGCCGTCTTTTAAAACAATTACAATGTTTTTCGTTACTACGGTAACAATATTGACAACGTTCTTAGTTGACACTCTCCACTACCACTATATCAGTACTGTAGTCCTTGGAAAACAGACCATTAATGGCATTACCGCATTTCACTTTTACACTTTTGCCATCTTAGTAGTCAAACCTTGTGTCAATAATCACACAGTAAAAGACGTGGATTCTGTAAAAAACTTTTCCTAACTTAATACATATATTAGCAACCATTACCACCACTGGTGACCTCGGGGCTGAACTCCCGATACGTATCGGTATGGCAAGTGGCGCCTTCAACAACATGACCAAGATATGGAAGGCGTCGGCGTTTAGTTTCGAGACGAAATGTAAACTGTTTGATACGTGTGTGTTGCCCATTCTCCTGTATGGGTGTGAGTCCTGGCACCTGACTCTGGCCCAGGCACAAAAAGTATCTGCATTCGAAACGAAGTGCCTCAGGAGAATTTTGGGTATAAGATGGTACCACCGCATCACGAACGACGCTATACGCCGGCGCACCCAGTATGAGCCCATCACCTCTACTATTATGTGGAGGAGATGGACTTGGCTGGGACATGTGTTAAGGATGCCGAATGAGAGTTGGCCGTGGAGAGCGCTGTTCTTCCTCCCATCAGGGTCCCGGAGACGAGGAAGACCCTCTCATACTGTGTTCCGCTCCTTCAAAGCAGAGCTGAGGAATCTGGACATGGTGTGGGAGAGCTCTTGTTGCCTCCCTGTGTCCCTAAGTGGGGTCTAAAGGGAGTTTGGATTGGAATACATATGTATATTATTTAGAACAACACAGCAATCAACGTTCACACTACACGTAATTAATAGTTTGTAATGGATATGTGGCTTGTAGAAAATATTTGATTGAATACACGAAATGAAAACAGAGGTTGACCTTGCTGATGAAAAACATCCCCTACACGGCATTATTATATAACTTAAAGGTTAGCATGCGTCGCCTCCACGACCTCCCAGCAGTAAACAGGAACAATTAATCAAGTTAGACTTATCTCTGCTACACAAGACAATATTATATTATTAATTTTTCCTCTTCTTTGTGATTACATTAGCCCATTCTGTCGCTTATCTCTCCAACTTCCTTGACGTAATTATATTCCTGGCTTGTTAATTTGATTGATGAACTATCTTCCCGAGCCCTCCCACCTGAGTTGTGCGAAATAAACACTGACGTTGGTCTACCTCTACTGCTCTACAATTATTATTATATAAATAGAACCTTCACAATTCAACCCTTATTCGCACAACTTCGTTTTTAACAAAAATTTATTCAGAATTTTTTTCCTTTACGAAAAATTTGTAAGTTCATAGCAGATATTTGGGTTGGCTGGAAGAGATCCTGCGGGATAAGTCCGCCCTTTGACTCAATCAATGTTTCTATGAATAATTGTTTTTTATTTCACAATAAAGTTATATTTATTATTATTATTATTATATTTTACTAGGCTACCGACCTCGGTAGCGTGAACTTCAGTTTCGAGGTCCCGGGTTCGATTCCCAGTCAGGTCAGAGTTTTTCTAAATGTTTTTTTCACTTGAAATTTCTACCCGGGGTTGGCCTGTCTCAGATTGGACGGGACCGGTTGACTGGAAAAAATTGCCTCAGGCAATAAGTTTTGCCGGCTATATACTGACACCTTTGTATAGAAAAATGTTATATTATTATTATCTTTTAACTATCACTGGGAGTATTATCTTTGATATTTACGGTGGTGACTGAAGAGACAAATTCTTAAAGCCCGCATCCCATCCAAATGGAGCAATGTCACTCCAAAATATTACCGTAAGTGGGTGAGTGAAAACCAATCACGTCAAGCCATCCGTCCATCACTCCTATGGCTCGTCAGTGGAGAATCTCGAGTGGACGTGGTCCAAGTTGTACCGTCACGTGATGGTTAGTGTGAAAAACTTGGTCCAGCTTCGTCTTATTTTTTTATCATCCTTCCACCAGTGTACATGTATTTTTAATTGAATACCTAATACCGAAATGTGTATATTTACGTAGTGAAATTTCATATTAATGATTGAAAAAATCCCAATTTTACTTTTCCATACGGTTTGCATCCATATGTAGTGATCGTAAATGGCGGGCTTACATTCAACCATATTCAGAGCAAAGACAGATTGCTTGCTGCATGATCGCTATAGTAACAAAAAAGTTGACCTAGAAAATCTGCTATTTTTTCTACGGTCTGATTCTCTTTCTTCATTGTTTCCTTTCTTTTTTTGCCTAGCTTATAACTAAACGTTTTTGTTAAAAAATGGTATGAAAGGGTTAATAATACTCCTTCAGGTGAAAATTTCAAGCCTCTGTAATACATTTCTCAAACCTTGTAAATTTAAGCAATAACACAATGAGTAGCATATTATTTGTAATTTTCTACTAACATATTAGTATAATATCTCCTGATAGTTCGTAATGTTTCTGCCTAATTACACTTTAATTAATTTTGTTAACACGATAATGGGGGGTGTAAAAATTAAGGCGTTCTCAAATGTGTCTTTTGATGGCATAAAGTGCGTATTTACGTTAAGCGTTTTTGTTTTGAAAGTTTAGTTTAAAGTTTGCATACAATCCCTACAAATTAATTTTTATTTATTACTGCATAAGTATGTTGAACGATGGGCATAATAAGGGAAAGAAAGATACAATAAGAAACGCCACTTTAATATTAACCACAAACCAAGTTTCTTTATGAAAGACTAGTGGAAGCCCTGAGTGCTACTGAGAATGTTTTGCATGATCGACGCATTAACTATATAAGTACAATACGACAAATATTGTCAAAACTTTCTGATAAGAATGTTTCTAAAAATAATGCATTTGTGTTAGTTTTTTTTTTGTATTTTGTGGTCCTGATTCATGAACCAGCCTCGCATAATTACCATTCTTAGGAAAGCGGTTTGCATCTCATTGGCTAAATAGTTTCAAATCATTCAACGTACACAGATAGAAACACATTTTGTCTTTTATATAGATAAGTCAATTTAGTAAAAAAAAATATTTTCGAAAACAACTTCAGATGCTTCTTTCAGCACGTTACATATACTAAGCACTGCGAGGGGGAGTCGGTTTTATTATAACCAAAATATTATTTTTTCTACGGTTTAACCAAGCATTGGATATTGAATTACTTACAGAAAAACTAATCAAATTATTAAAGGTAAGAAAACCTATATATACAGGGGGACTGGTAATTCAATACATTCCTTGTAAAGGGTTATACTAGAGAAAATTTGCAACAATTTTGTTCCCATTAACCAGGTGGGGAAGTTTTTCCTGTGGTTTTTACGCCAAGTATATTATACTTTTTGGAGTAACTAGCTTAGAAAAATCGAAATTAAAACTGAAAAAACTGACTTGTGATTTAAAAACGTCATATTTATGAGGATTTTGGAAATTTCTTCTTGATTTTTTACTTCAACCATTCTTTTATTCTTTAACTATTAGAAAAATTTATTTTTACTTTCCTAAATGAAGTACTTTGTTCATAATTTTGATTTTCATGTCAAAAGGTGAAAATTGAAAAAAAAAAGTTATATAACTCGAAAACCACTGGTATTTTACCCCTGGTTAATTGGAACAAAATTGTTGCAAATTTTCTCTAGTTTAACCCCTTACAAGGAATGTATTGAATTACCAGTCACCTGTATATATAGAATGTTTCGGAATTGTATTAGAGTTCGTTATTTTTTGTATCCAGGTAGAGAATTTTTGTAAAATTGCTGCCAGAATATTTTTAAATATGTAGATAACAATCTTCCAAAGTGTCATTCAGTTTAGAGTTTGTATTTGAAATTTGGAAGGCAACTCTTAGAACAAATTAAGCAGAAATCTTCGTTAAATGAACGTTAATTAATGCCTTTTACACAGAGCGTTGTTATTAGTAGATTCTGTTAAAGTCAGAAATAGACGCAATATGTAAGGATGTGCGTGGGAAACAGTCAGAAACTATCCCGCAAGATTCACTCGAGTAAACATATTGCCTAACCGCAGATCCTACCGCCTAATACACCGGTACATCATTACGTTACCAAATAGTATTATTTTAGATACCAGCTTTACTGTTTATTTAGGAACCTTAGAGGTAAAAGGAACTCTGCGGTATCTGAGAACCTTAAAGGGCACAAAAAATAATTTTTCAAATTTCGAACAATATTTATTTAATTTTCAGTAGTGCTATGAACTGTCAAACGAAAATAGCTACCATTTTATCTTTTCTTTCTACAATAATAATTGTCAATACATCATTACAATTAATGTTAATATCTGGGTTATACCTACTATCGAAATTCATATTAATCAGTCTTTATTTTAATGGTTTTATCTCTCTTTTTAATAGTATAATAATTAGTCACTAGAAAATAACTACAAAAAGGCATGTTATTGTAAAAGTGCCTTACTGTCACTTTATCGATTTTAGGGTTTATGCTTACTTTCTTTTTCGTACAACGCGTTTAGTCTATCTGATCTAACGGAGATCATATTTCTATTCTTACATTTATAGATGTCAAAAAATGTTTTTTCAAAACTTATGAACTATTTTTCTACTTTTTTTATTAGGGTTAACTACTTATGTAAAAACTCAAATTATTGACGACAAACTGCTGATCATATTATCCACCGTAGGCTAGTTCCTAAGAACGAAACCTGAACTAGATGTTCCCAGTCTTATTTTACAAGATAAAGTCAGAATTTTATAAGCTTATTTGAAACTTCAACCAGCATTGCGGAAAAATGAGAAAATAAATCTTAATAATGATTTGGATTTGTTTCATTCTTGTTCATTCAGTTCTAACTAAATTATTAAGTTTAGTTAGAACTAAAATTTCGTGAATTATGGGGCTGACTTGACGGGACTTACCTTTAAGCATAAAATTTCAACTTAGTTGAGAAGACAATTATGATGTATTTTATTAGGTAGCTATATACTTTTTGTACGTGGAAACCGAAAAACCCGTATCAATGTTTAGGCCACATCCACAATAATATGAAAACTTTGCGAGACTTATTAAATAGACGTGGGGTTTCAATAATTAATGGTGACAAGGCCTCATTGAAATAATTTGATAAAAACTCTTAGAAAATGTATTACAAGAGAATGTTATTAAAAGCCACACATTTTTCCAATCGAAACGGACCATTTTATTTCAGAAGCACAGAATACTTCAAAACACAAATTTATCATAAAGGGCTTTGTTTATGTACCTTACTCCGTTTCTTCTAAGAACTTATGAATAAAGCATTATGTGGTATCTTTATATTCGAATATTTTTTTGGTATTCAAACATGTTAAATGTCTTTTATGTCGTGAAAATGTATTAAATTTTTCAAACGGAAAGAAATTAATGATATATAAATGATTTCAATATTTTTGAAATATTGTGAATGAAAATATCAAACAAGTACCTCTTGACTTCAGTTCACCGATCATTCGAAATGTTTCAGACAATTTTGTATGAAATCTCTTTGTAGGTATGTACCTACCTACTGTTTAGAGGATTATCACAAGATTTTTTGAAAACCCTATGTTGAAGTTTATAAAGAGATACTCATTCTTGAACACAAGTTTATCAGACATTTTATATAGATGTCCTTTGTAAAACAATACCTAAAAGAGACTACTTTCTTCTTACTTATTCTGTTAATTTGACACAAATGTGTGTGATACTTAATGAAATAATATTATATAGCCACAACAAATATACAACAACAAATATACTTTAGGCTTTAGACATCGAATCCATGGCCTTACTGAAAGCCGTCGAATCACATAAATAATAATCTTTACCTTTTTTTTTAAAAATATGTATTCAAATATTTCATGATAGCCTTATTTTAAAATAAATAAACCGTCATAAAAGCTTTTTTCTATTGGTTAAAAAATAATATTAAAGAAAATGTAAAACAAAATTCTAAATAAATAAATAAGTCACAAAGTTTCTCAAAAGCAACCAACATTATCATTCAACCTGATATTTTTTTACATTTTCATTTAATTCTCAAGTAAAATATTTTGTAACAGAATAAATGAAGAGATTTCTATGATTAGAGTCAAAGTAGGTATACAAACCAGGGCTAGACTCAATTCATTTATAAATCCGGTATTTTTTTCTCAAGTTTATGTTGGATCGATGTTCAGAAGTATTACAAGCTCATACACCAAACATGTTTATACCATTCTTAATGATGGAAAATACTAACGTTTTATAAGTTCGTTATGAGCTCTATCTTCTGCTGTTCTCCTCCAGTTCGCAATTCCGATCACTTTTATATCGCCCTCCGTGTCATCCAGACATCTTAGTTTGTCTCTGCCTCTACTCCTACAATATTTATCATTATGGCGCATAATTTCATTGCTCGTTCGGCTGACGTGATCCAACCATTCCAATCTGCGTATTTAGTTTCGTCATATAGTGCCAATGTATCAAATAAGATTCTTTTTTAATTTCGACGTAAGTAATATATCTAATGGTGAAGATAAATCGCTGTTATATATTATTTTTAATGCATTCGGCTTTTTTCGATATTGAAAAATACAACTAGTGCATAACGCAACCCCGTTACCATCAATGATGTATGGGCGTGAAACGTGGACATGGACAAAAAAATAAGAATGTAGAATATATGCAGTAGAGATGATATCTCTACGAGGATAATGTGGAAAAACTTTATGGGATATGGAATGAAAATATTAGGAAGGAATTTGCTATGGAAGTAAGTGTTGTGACAAAGATGAAGTTAATAAGTTGAGATGGTTTGGGCATATGGAAAGAATGGATGCAAACAGAATGACAAAGAGAATTCATAAAGGTGAAAGGAATAATGTAAGAATGCGTGACCGAACGAGAATGTGGATCGAACATATCGATTCCGTGCTCAAGGAAGGCCAGGTAAGAAAAAAGAGAAATAGGAGAGGGTCTAAGAGAAATTTTATGTCGATGGAAGAAGTATGCTTGGATAGAAAGGGTGGAGGTCCGTTCTCTCTGCATATCCCTTACGAGACACGGCGTAATGGGTAAAAAAAAAATAATACGATTTTCACGTCCTTTAACTAAACCTAAGTACGTCGATGAACATCTTTAAACAATAGATTTTGAATTTAATAAATAAAAACAAACTTTTGCAGTACCTATTATGCAAAATTTTAATCCGTAATTTATTTTCGACTCTCCGCATAGACGGCTGAAAACATAGTAGGTAATACAAAGTAACAAATAATGTTTTTGAAGAATTGAATACTACTTGTAGATTATGTCAACATACAACGAAAAATTTAGCCCCAGTAAATTGATTTTTTTTTTAAATACTGAATCAAAGTCTTGTTTATACTTATAAAAAAAGTATAATTCGGATTTTTAAATAATTTGATTCGATCGAATGTTCTTTTCAATGTGTTTTAACTTTTTACATTTTTGATGGTTTTAAATTTTTTTATAACTGGCGACCCCCCTGGCTTGAGATGATTCTATAAGAATAGATCCTATAAAAAAGAATTAGGTAGCGGATAAGAACATTGAATTACCTCTTAAGGTGAGAAAAATTACTAAGAGATGACGCCTATCCTCGGTAGATAGCGATACGTCGGCGTCGCCTTGGTAGTGGTGACATAAAAGCTTACTCAAAACTCGCGATGAAAGCTTATAATATATTTTATTACACCCCACCTTTCCACCGTACTTTACACCCCTTGTATATTGGATTATTAGATTTTTCATCTGGAATATTACAAAAAATAAAGATAGCTCCCTCTCTCCCTTTCGCAGAAATATGCATGATTCAATGTGACAAATAAGATTTCTTTTCCTGAGATACGCTTTTAAACCTGCATTTTATTCCTTAAATCATATCTAATGTAAATTTTCTGAAATATTTTTATTAAAGAAATAACTTTGTTTAAATTCCTTCATTTTATATAACGGCTTCATATAAAATATGGTAAAAGGATAACATTTCTCAAACCCTACTATTACAATTACCTTTGAACTAAATTTTCAATTTTGTCCGGGCTTTAGACGCTCAAATGTTCAGTTCTAATATAAATACAATTCCTCTCCAAAGCGGTCCGCTTATGATAGAATTTTCAGTGTCTAAATGAGATTAAGTAATGCAGTAGAATCTTTTCTTCTATTACTCTACTTTTTTTCTCAAACTATAGAAAGGCTTTCAAACTGCTAATCAGGCAAGTTAGCCAATTTTAGAACTGACCCGATGTTTGAGGCAGGAGTTTTCAATGTAACGCATATACAGTGTGCAAAATGCGAGATTAGGCATTATAAATAAATTGACTCTAACACTACGATAAAAAACACGCATTTCAGGTCCGAGACTCAGCACCGGGTCACATGAGCCGAAACGGGGTCGGACCATCAATTTCAAAAAAGAAATCTTTTTTTAAGGTTTAGAAAAAAACCAAGACAAAATTGTGGGATACGGATATTATTTCAGCGATTAACAGTCGTGATAACAAATTCCGAAAACTTAATCTACAGGCAGTGTCCTTTTAATATGTCCTTTATCTAGGACATATTAAAAAATAAATAATAAACAGATAGTTAGTGGAACTAGAACTAATCAAAGTGCTTCACGAAAAAAATGTTTAAGAAAGACTCGTCTAGAAAAATTTGACAAGAAGAGTAAGCATCTTCATAAAAAAATAGCTCATGTATACAAAAATCAACACCATAGTAATAATATGACAAAATTGTGGATGACACAGAACTTTTATACATGGGCATCAAAATCAAAGGTGAGAAATTAAGTCTTCAGGGTGAAATTGATGACAACGAATGATGCTCCATGGATGAGAATTATCTGCAAAGTGTCAGTAACATTATCATCAACGGCAACATCGGACGTTTTAGGACCAACCCAGGAATCAAACCATAGTTCTATAAAAACAAAGGTTTAAAGAATAACTCATTTTCTTTTGGTTTATTTCCATCAAATGCTTATAAACACGTGCTTATTGTTAAAGAAAGAAACAAACCAAAATTATATCCGCATCCTTTATTAATTGGCGTGTACTACGTTGAGAACAAACAAATAGATTTGTTATCTTAAGCACCTGATGGTCTTACAGCAAGTTCTACCTGTAAACCTGTCGATAATTAATTTATCCTTATCGTGTTTTGCCACGAAACGTATTTTTCTCACAAATAATTAATTGGAAATACCCTAGAGATCTAACCTTAAGACAGAGAGATGAAACTCGCCTTTAGTTTTAATCGTTACCCCTAAAACTATGTCCGTATATTATTATCAATATATACTTTCATTCTGGTTGTACGAAAGATTTGGTTCAAGAAAGAAATAATGATTTCCATCCGTCCATTATGTTCGACCCTTAAAAAATTTATTCACTCCCAACTAAACTTCACAGTCAGTCATGAAAATGATTTTATTCGTGTGCAGTTTGGTATCATGTTGATTATAAGTAATGCATTTTCCAGCAAATACTTTCTAACTTTTTATTTCAAGCGTCAAAATATAAGTTCAGCAGAACTACCCCCAAAACAGAATATGTCTTCCAATTTTTTTTTTATATTTCTACGGCTATAAAACCTTTTACATTATATCATTTTGATTTTTGATAAATATAATATTATATATTGACAACAATCTTGACAAAAAGCGACGAAAAACAAAAACTAAACATTTAATCAACAAATAAAAGGTTTTTCACGTAGTTCACAACATTCATATAATATGTAAATTTAAAAATCACACACAATATAATTTTATTTGCTATAGAAACGAGGACTATATTGCTATAAAAAAATTATATTGTTCATACTATCCAAATTTTAACAGTATATTGACGGCTATTCTGAAATAAAAAACAGCCGGTTGAGTTGCGTCGTATCCAATTTTTATTGAGACTTTTGACATTTATCTATTCTGAAAATGTTTTATCCAATACATTAGTTACCTAACTACTGGCAACCGATTAAGTTCTAAGCAAGAGCTTCTTGCGTTGAGTTGGAACGTGAATTAGAGAATACCAGTCATTATATTGTTTATGATCCATTATATTATTAAAATTAGACATATCGTATGTATACATACCCCGTAATGTACTTATTTATAGATATTGTTTATTGAAAATCAAAGAATAATTTAAATAAAAAATAATAGCTATATATACTAAATGAAATTTTAAATTCTTTAAATAAAATTAATTTTCAGTTTAATAAATACCTACCTATTTTTTTATTTTTTTTCTGCAATTCCACTCTCAATTGAGTGCTTTATCCATTATTAAAATATTATGCACTATGTAAAATAGCACTTGTGAAGAAGTGGGTAATCTGGCGGTTAGAACGCCGGCTTTCATACTGTTTTGTATCAGAGGTCGTGGGTTCGATCCCAGGTGCCGACCATCTTCCTCCTCACCACACAAGCTTTAAGAAGCTTTGTATTTGTGTTCACTTTGATGAGCATTGATTCATTTTTATTAAAAAAAAATATTTGAAACAAAATTCTCTTAAAAAAGGTCGAAGACTAAATTAAAATTTATGCCGTAAACTATTTTTCCAGCCTTAAGTTATTCTCAACTATTTGGTTTTCTGTCTTCTCTGTGCTTATGAAAATGGTTTTATGAATCTTGAAAATAAGCGAAACACAATATAAGACGTATGGACATATTATATTTTAACTAACTGTGTTAAACAAAGATCGAACAAACAACCATAACACATATTGGGTCATATTATTTGTGAAAAATGTTTGTGATTGTAGGTTCTTTGATGAGATTAATAGCTTTATCGTCACCTTTTCAGAAACAGGTCGAGGGTCCAAGACGTGCGAGTTGTATTTCTCGGCGGAGCGGGACGGAAGATCGGGAAGCTTCGACACCAGAGCGCTGCCTTTCCATTCTGAATGTAGAATCACATTCACGGGCAAACACACGGATGTTGTACATATCTCCATATTTAACTACAAACTGAGGTGAGTAAAGTACTCGCTAATTAAGGATTACCCGCTCTTTTAATTATTATACTCGTATTGTTAATTAAGATTTCCTTTATTTCAAAAGTTTCAACGTTGAATTCGAGTTGTTCCAGTAAGCAGTATTTAAAGTTGCCTTGACAGATGTAATATTCGTACTAAAACATAATATGTCAAATTAAAGAAGAATATCGTGACTATTATAGAAAACACGCTTATTTCTTGAGACGGCAGTTCCTTATAATTTTGACAAAAAGCAATATATTTATTTGAATCCATTTTTAGCTTTTGATCCACTATAAATTTCCGAGAACTCACATCTAGAAACCTCAATTTGTGGAAACATATACCGCAAAATATACGTTGTGCCATTGAAAGACGTCACAATAGATCTAAGATTTTTGTCGCAATGACGCAAGGGATAAAGAATCACTTGACTTCAAACAAAAATGGTATGTTGTACAAAATAAAATCACTCATAAATTATGTAAGAAGAGTGTACAAATATCTTGTTCTTCTTTCTTCATCCATGTCCGCTCCCTAGTTGGAGCATATGGACTCCACAAGTCCTCGCCATGCGGTCCTGTCCCCTGCGATTCCAGCAACCGCACCCCAGTCAACACCAACGGCCTGAAGGTCAGCTTCGTAGAGCCTTTTTAATTGTTTGGAGGGGCCTACCGCGTCTTCGATTGCCTTCTGGATGGTAGTTGAGACTAAGACAGGTTATGTCCTCTGTAGGCTTCCTGAGTACGTGACCTAGCCAGTACAAATGTACATAAACAAATTTAGTTACACGTTTAGTTACACAAAGAAAGTTTTTTACAGTATAAAAATGGATTTGTATCTCAAAATAGTAAGTGATTTAACCTAGTATACAGCCTAAAATATGTGTTAAAATATTATTTTAGACATCTTTTAAACGGAGAAATATATAAAATGTTCGGCAGCGGGGTTCAAAACTACGAACTAGTAAGTACGTCAATACACTTTTCGGCTACGGAACCTTTAGGCTACCATCCACTCAAATTCGATTCCTGAATAACAAAATATCGGTAAGAAAACGAATCGATTAAAAATTTTATATTACAAATTTTAATATATTTTCGTAATAATATTATGTAAAAATATGCGGATGAAAAAAGGCAGTAGAGACAGGTACAAGCCGAGATTGATCCTCGGATCATCTCACGCGACAAATCAAATAACCCATCACATTTCGGCTTGGAATATTACATTACGCTCAGTGACGCGAGTCAATTCACAAAATATATCGTGCACAGTCGCAATTCTACTATCTGACGTGCCTTTTCAGGGGCGCATACTACCGGATTTCATGTTTTAAGCCAGTTTTTTTTATCTCATAGCCATAAATATCTACTTATACCTATCCGCTAGCTAAAATAGATATTTTCAAAAACACTTCTTCAGTATAATATTATAAAAATAAAGAATGAATGAACAATTAACTGGCCTATAAAATAATAATACCTACCAATTTAGTTTTTAAGCTCCTCTAATGTATTATAAATTAGAATATCAATACATTTTCGTCATTTTTGAAATTAGAATACCAATAAATTTTTGTCATGTTGGATCCACCGACGACTAGTACTCATAATTCATAACTAGAACCACTTGGAAAAAAACCTCTCCTAAAGATATTAACCTTATTGTTTTAATAAAAATACTTCAATCCAAGCTCCAGAGCATTCATTTGAATGATATCACAGGTTCGAATGACAGGATAATATAAATCCTGATGCATCAAGTTTGTAGGAATGGCAAGCTTGTCCGATAGCATTATGTAACATCATCATCATCTGCCTTCACTCATCCAGTACTGGACATAGGCCTCCCTTCCCGACTTCCACGATTCTCGGCCACTATCCTTATATCGTCAGACCAGCTTGGCTGTGGCCCGCCTGGGTGTCTATGACCTCTTTTTGGTCTCTACTCCAGGGTTTTTCTTGGTCCATCTGTCATCGGTTGTTTAAACTACATGGCCGTCCCAGTTCTTTTGAGTGACGTAAAATGTGCCTTCTTATTTTGAAAAGCTCGTATTAAAGCTTAATATTTTATTCTCTCGTTTCCAGGGCGCCGTCTTGCCGTTCAGTGATAGAAGTTATTGATGGCGAATGGGCAGGTGAAAAAGCTACCGGTGGAGCCGAAAAACCCCTTTTACAAAAATTATGTAGTCCCGTTTCTAGACAAGCAAGAGATGGCTCTGGAAGGTTTTTAGAACCTGGAACTCTTGTCTCCAAAGGGAGATCCTTAACGTTAGTTTTAAGAAGGACTTCTCCACAACATCAGTCTCCAGAAAATGAATATGTTGATGGTGCTTTTATGTTTCATGACGGTAAGTATCAAAAAATTATCAATCAGTTCAAAATCATATTCAACGAAATTAACTATAAACCAATATTCTAAGCTAATTTATATTTTATTGCATCAAAACATTTAACCATAAGCTTAAACTTCATAAACAAAAATTATGTAATTTTGAAAAAGATCAGATCCATCACACCCAGAGTTGACTTTTAGATCATTCCCAAAAATATATATAAATCATGTAGGTTTGTAAAGAAGTTCCTTTCAACGGAGTATTCCGTAAAAAGAGCTTTTAATCCATTTCTCCACAGATCTGTTACAAATAATTATTGTTTTGCTACTGCTTCATAATTTTCGTTTTTTTTTATCCGCTACGAGTATTTAACTCTAGAAATACAGAGTTTTGCTTGTTTAACTTTTTGTATTAATTTTAATTCTTTTCCTCTAGTTCATTTTTATTTATTGAATCATTGTAATTTTATTATTTGAACTATTTTTATTGCATCTTACAATCACCCATTTACTCATTTATATTTCTTTTTGTTACATAGTTGTTTTTATTCCGTGTGTTCATTTATTTTGCACTTTTGAAGTTTCTTGTACATATTCTTGATTTCATCCACGTGATTTTTATTGCCGTCAAACTATTGGTGATTTCTATTACCTGTAATTTTTTGGTATTATTTTTGTTTTGTACTTTTAAAATGCTATTTGCCGTTGCAAAATAAATGAATAAACAAATTTATCTTTAACAACGGAAAATAATCGGTATTTTTGATAATCAAATGCTTCAGAACTTATAAGACTGTCATTTTAGATAGTCTCCGTAAGCATCATATTTATTTTTACAGAACAAGTAGCCGGTACTTTACAGCCGGGAGGTTTATGTGAAGCGCAGTACTACGGAGCGAGCAGTCCAGCGGCTGGGCTTTTAGCAAGTCCGGTTTCAGCTCCGTTATTCTGGAATGTGGATGGGCCACTGAAATGTCGCCACAATTTTGTTCCAGCGGCCAACCAAAGCGTTACAATAACGGTAAATTACTTTACTGCCTCATTAGATAAAGTCTGTTCTTACATATTGTAGAGTGCCTACAAACTAATATAAAAATATCAATATGCAATATTATCAAGCCAAAAACGGCTTCCTTTTCATATAGACGAATTTAAAAAAGATATGCTGTTTCTAGTACCTAGTACATATAATTCAATGCTGAATATCATATTTTATGAGTTTATATTCCATACCTTATTTTTATCAACCCCATCAGATTCAATCTTTGGGTCGCGTATCACACGACAACCACTGTATGACTGCTTGTGGAGACAGCGGCTGTCAGTGCAGAACTGCTCTTCTATCTCTGGAAAAGTTGGATCACCTCTTACTTCTTTCGGAAGACGATCAAGTGGCTGCCTGTTTATGTGGAAATTTTCGAGTAAGTTTTTATCAAAATGTATTCAATACAGGTTTTCTTGTTTTGACAGGTATTGGGTCTTGGTTCATTCGAAACCTAATCTAGGTTTTTCCTCTTGAGCATCCATTTTGGAACTGAATTTGCACCTATTCATACTACGTAACCTTAATATCTTGATAATTCTCATGACCAATGTACACTGTACAGCTAAGGCTGATATTTGATTTTCATCATTTTGTTATCACAAAAAGGTCCTTTCGGTATACTGCTAGCCGTGAAAAATTGTACAAATGTCTTGTACAAATATTAATAATACTCCAATCTCCCTGTACGAAAAGAAATACTGTATCATCAGTTTTGAAAAAACAATGTGCATGATCTTGCTCAAAACACCCAAAAATGCAACCAGACCATCAACAACAAATACCTAGAGCAGGTCCCAAAAAAATCAAAAACATACTCGGAACATCCGAAATGAAGAATCTGAGATACGAGAGTACGAAATAAGCTTAATATATTGTCAGATAGTGTAGAAAGCAAAAGAGGGAACGTTTTTGACCATGTACAAAGAATTGACAACGGCAGACTCCCTCACACCGAATTGTACAACCAGCCACACGGAACACGAAATTGCGGAAGACCTCTTGAAAGATGGAAAGACACTTGGGGATCAACATCACAAGAAGTATGACAATAGCGAGCATGGCTTAAATCAAGAAGTAGAAGAAAAAGGTCCGTAAAGTGTAAGATTTTTTTTTCAAAAGAGCCAATTTACGTATCTGTCGCTTTTGTTAAGGCCCAGGTTTCTGATGACATCAACGGGTTTATGTATATAGGTTTAATCTAAATCAAAGCAAACTATAGACGCGTCAAATACATATCACTCTAATGACACTTTTATACTAGGATGATACAATAAATTGAATTCTCATCCGCCTCTTAAATCTCATCGTTGGCGCTAATAAGATTCCCCGCTAAAGGCTCCCAGAATAGGAGTTAGCGTTTCTTTTAAAAGTGCTCGGAGAGAAAGTTGCCTCAGACGCTGTTCATTATGCTCTGCAGCGGGAAAAGTTTTCCTCCATCAACCGCCAGTCATTACACCGCCGCGCCCGTCCATCCTTTCTCCCACAAATATTCACAGAAACAAACTTTCCATCCATAACTTCCCGTGCTGCTGCGAATATTTCAACAAATGTGTTTTGTTTCGAGTCTGGAGTGTGTAAAGTGACAAAAGTAATAAGAAAATTCTCACTCGTATTTTTCCATTATTTCTTGTAACAACTTTGACGCGATCCGCCTACTCACTTACACGAGACAATCCTTGGATATCACAGCTGCAATAAAATAACAAAACCACATTTTCTGATTTTCACTCGCTTCTTCATTCATATTATCATAAGTGTTATACACCTCACATTAACAAGAAAAATACGTTTTTAGAATTATTTTCATCATCTTAACTGATTTCATTCAATTTGTTTGACAAAATAAACTATTAAGGCCAATGATGATTTGGTTCGCGTATCTGACAGATCTGGATATATGCTACCATAGGTACTTCAAAAACACTATTTTGTATATTCTCACGTATAAAAATAAACCACAATATTCATAGACATATCTAATGACTTTTAACGTCAACTTCACATCTTAATACCCAGAGGACAAAGGGTCCTAGAAATTCATGGCTTCTCTTAATCTGTAATATTTGTTGATGAAAACATTTTTCACCATTATTAGCTATAATAAAAAGGTATCCCTAATCTCCATCTTTTTTTTAAAAAAAAAGACAACACAGAGGATGACATTTGCTACCGATGGAATAAACTTTCTAAACTTTTATCCGATCTCGGTAAGCTTTCGTCTCCAGATTTTTCTCGAAGAATTTGGCTAGGACATGTGTTAGGATACCGAATAACAGTTAGCCAAGGAGACATGAGGCTTAGGGATTTGATCATGGTGTGGTAGGAGGTCATAACCATAACGCAATATCTTGCCCAAAGAATAGCTCTTGTTGCCCCCTAAGCCCTAAGTAAGTAATTATTTTATCTTTAAGAATTATTTGACCATTAAGTTCCTCCGGCATTACTCTTGAATATGTACAGGAGAGTGATAATGTTTTTTTTTTTGCTCACTCAAGCATCTAACATAATACATGAGAATTTCACAAATAGATACCATACATCTTCTTCAGTTACCTACTTAAATACAAGACAAAGATAAAATAGGTCATTAATTAGAACAAAATTTTACGAGGATATCAAGTTGTTGTATTTTTTCCTCATTTTATTCGTTTAAGCTTAAGATTTTTACGTCATTTTTCCATAGAAGACAAACAAAATGGAGATAAGAACCGACCACTTGCTAGATGGGACGTGGCGTATTAAATTACGCCTAATGCGAGAATTTGGGACGATTTATCGCCGTATTTTTGGTCACAGATATTCATAAAAACACCCAAACCCTGTAATTAGCTGGAGAACTGCTTGTACTTGTCTCGGAAGAAAAAAAATAAGAAACAGCCCAGTGAACACAATCTTGGAAAATTATTATATTAAGGAACCATTTAAAATTATTTTCATATAAAAAAATCTATATTTATGATAGCTTACAGCATTGAATTGGACTCTATGTGAAGTATGTAGTAGCAAACTGCCATGGAGTAGACCTTTTATTTTAGTAAACGATCATGGAGTGTGTGCACTATGTATGTAATGCTAGTAAAATACTATGGAAACGAATTATTAACAACTAAACATTTTTGTAAATTTACCATGGTATTTCGCAAAAACACTTGGGATTATACACCATTATAACATCTATAAAATAAAGGAAAGTTGGGGTAGTGCGAACACTTACAACTAGAGATCGGTTGAACGGATTCTTTCGATGTTTGATTTATTGGATTCTTCTCCGCTCCGAATAACTGAATAACTATTAAAAAGTTGAAAATGCATAAGGAATAACATAAAATATAATAATAAAGTTATTATGGAACGGATTTACTGCGACGCCGACGCCATCTATGAAAAATTCTAAAACAACATAATTATTGCTTAAGCAGATTTTTGATAGAATTTTTGTCGATCTTTCAAACATATTTTTGTATAAATCACACATTTGAAATTAATATTCATAGTAAGGACAACGTCTGTCGGGCAAGCTAGTGTAGGTATACATAAAAGTAAACTATACTATGAATTATGAACACTATTATATTAGTAAATCTATCATGGAGTGTATAGGCTATTTATGTTAGTAACTATCGTAGAGTGTGAACACTATATTATTAGTAAACAATGATGGAGTATCGACACAAAATTTCAGTAAAATGTAGTGTTCTGGATACTATATGTACCCATTATTATTAGTGTGGAGTGTGGACACTATAAAACAAACACACATATTTGTCAAATAGTATGGATTGGACAGTATTAGTATATTTAGGTGAGATATGAATCAAACAATTCATGACACATGGACCCTACAGATATTTATTTACTTTTTTGCGGGTTTTTTCCATAAGCCGCCATTACAGTATTCACCTGCTACTATCTAATAGATATTTCTGATTGATAATTCATTGTCTTTTTATGCTTGTTTTGGCAAGATGTTTGAAAAAGACCCTTTTTCTTTTCTATTCGATTAATTTAATCTTCATAAATCAGATGATTTCTCCAACATTTCTCCAACAAATTTTTAATCCCTTACGCATCATAAGAAACATTGCCAACTTGGTTAAAAATCGCCATCTCGGTGGATTTGAACGGCGTTTACCCGTCTACATCGAAAGCCCACCTTACCTACAACCTACATTATAATATTGTCATTTCATCGCATCACGTATTAACCGTAGACTTAATGTTCGATTTTTACACTTTTACTTTAATGTTCGATTTTTACTATCACTAAACCTTGCAATTATTTTAGTTTTAGTCATGTTAATCAAACGTATTTCCATTTTCTCTACTAGGTACATTTAAAGTTTTAATAAATTTATAAAAACATAGACTCTCCATATTTATGTTTTAATAAGGCATTTCTTCCTCAAAGAGTGATTTGTAATATATAGTTATATTTCAGAAAAATAACCACGTTTTGAAATATAATTACTGAATTTAAATTTGTGTTAAATCGTAGTTATATGGTTAGAAAATTAAAAAAAAGACTTAAGCTTGATTTGAAATACAAATAAATATAAGTAAATGAAATTTAATGTGAAAATATAACTAAGTAAATTATTGTTACGTTGTTTGACACCGGGCGCGGAAACTCTTCAGGATAAAATTTATTCATTTCCAGTTTGAATTATTAAAAATAATCTCATTTTTCACGCACGTTCCAAATACGAATTAATCCGACAGAACTGCCTTCGAATTTGAATTTAGAATGATTTTTTAAATGTAGAATGTTGTTGTTATAACCCGCCAACAAGATACATAAATCACACCATATATGTTTACACAGGAACCTACCGGCTCGTGTTTTCTCTTGTTTTTGTTTACAAAGTATTAAAATATGTTTTATTTACATAAAATGAAGGGATTGTTGGTATCCAAACGTGACAAGAATAAAACATTTCGCGCGTTAATTTATTATGATTGAACATTTTTATTTATTTATTTAAATGTGTAGACACACAGGACGTCTCTCTCGCGGCCCTGCCTAGTACCTACAGCATCTCATTGACATACTTTCAGGAATATTTTTACATATCATGGTTCGAGGGAAAAACTGATATAGTCGAAAATCTGAATTGTATACGATTCAATTTAGTATAATCATAAATGAATAATTTTATCAATATTACTATTCTATCTGTTTTAAACAGTATTTGCAACGGGCATTTTGTTAATCGCACCAACAGTCAAACAACCGACAGTTAACTTAGACAAACATTATAAAAAAAATTAATAGATATCTATATGATTGATTTATATGTAAAAAAAGGATTTATACTTATGTATTGTCATGTGAAATCTACATAATAATTCAGTAATGTATGTATATTTATTTATTTGTTTCACTCCAACTGTATGTCGCAGCATCACGCTAAAACCGTAGGTTCTGCGTTGAATTTTTTTCTTCGCAGTTTTTCGCAAATACAATTGTGGTAATCTGAGATACAAATATTTACATTTCATTAAATATATTTTAAGTTATTAATAAATTTCTAAAATTATGAAATCTTCATAGTAAAATTTCACCAAACACGGAAAGCCATCTTTTGAAAACAAAATTACTCATGTAAAAATTACACGGAATCGGAGTAATGCGGTATGAAAATGTATTTAAAAGATTGAAGATTGATTTGAAATACATACAAATGTAATTCAAATGTTATAAACCTTATAAAATAATGATTTTCATAAAATTTATCAAACGCTACTCCATTTTGAAGGAAATTTTGACATATTATAAGAATATGGCCACCGTTGTTAGAACAGTTGTAGCCATCGGAATCAAAGTTAAAATAGATGCCTCCCTGCATATTGTAATGTACATAATTATTTTTATATAGAACTGATGTAAAATGATTCAAGATAATAGAGTTTAGGTAATAAAATTTATGAATGAAAATTTAATTTGAAATTTGTATGAACATCCATAAAATAGCAAGAATTGAACGGTAAAACAGGTACTTACCCACATCTGAATCTCAAAACATTACCAAAGTGAATTTGACAGCTCAAATATTATGTTGCAGCAAACAATAGTAAACAAAACTTCCTGTTTATTTTGGAAAAGAATCAGATATGTAATTATTTTGGTAATAAAATTCACTTGATTTATCCACATAAAAATTAATAACAGATATTAGATAATAATATGTAGGTATTAACGACACTATTCAAAATTCTTATGTAGATAAATGCAAACTTATGTTTTCTTCCTTATTATTTATTTTATTTAATGTTATATTCATCATAAAACAAGGTGGGTAATATTTTTAATAAACACAACACACAACACAGAGTGGATGGAAGCATTCGGTTCGGCAGCGTTTCTTGACATATCCAAAATCCTTGCAATGCTCCCATCTAGAAAAAACATAATTCTATTAATATGTGAAAGCAAAATACAGTGATAACATGGCCATGGTTGTAAATATATAAGGCGACATTAGAAAATTTCGCATTTTGACAGGGATTTGTTTTAAAAATACACATTATGAGAATTTGATTAGAATCGATATTAAGGATTTAGAAATATATCAAACTACTTAAGAACTTCATATAAAAATAAAACAATCTTTGATGTATGTGCTGCTTAAAACATTAATTTAGAATTTTTAGTAATATTATTTGTTTCAAAGTGTAGCTTTTATACCTTTTTAAGATCTTCTTAAAATCCATTTAGACTGCATAATGCACCAGGTATTATTGTTTCAGATAGACTTGAAGAAAGCTGCAACTCCATGACTAGAACATAAAATACAAAATAAACTCTCAAAAAAAAGTTTAGTTACACTAGGGACAGCTAATTCAAAGTATCATATTTTATACTTATATATTTACAATTCACAACTAAAAAAATCATGAAAGGTAGGTAAATGAATAGCCTAATCTTAATAATTAAAATAGCTTAGGTACCTACGTAGAAAATATTACAATATTAAAAAACTTACAAAATTTTTAAATATAGAATTCCTTTTGTTTTCGTCGGCTGTCAGTGGTCAGGATAACAACATGACAGTAGGTTACCATAGACGAGCTTTTTAAAATGTATTTCTTTGTCTGAGCTTCATAATATGAAAACAAAAAATAAGATTGATTTTTTCAGGATCTTTTACCACTTTAATAATTCTTCTACACATTTAAAGTGGTTTTTGAATGAATTTTTTTTTTATATAAGTAAATTAGAAATATAGGTACATCAGAAAATAATTTATCCAGATATTTTTTAGCGTTTTCTATGGTTTATGTATTGTCATATAAAAATCTATGGATATGTCTATTTTGTTGTCAAACTATAAAAATGTAAACATTGAATTTTTTTACGGCTTATAAAATCATTTTTTTAGGAATAATAAAATAGGTAAGCAAAGTTAATTCAGTAAATATTGTTTCAAAATAATCGCATAATTACAATGCAGCTAGCCTATTATATTAATTTATTTTATGTAACTATATTTTTACAGGATAGATATTACAAGATATTTTCAACAATCTTCTTCTTACTTCCACTGTGGCAATCCACTCTCGAGAGAGTGATAAAATAACAGAAGTGAATTTCTAAAATGTACAAGTATGCATTTTATTGTTGGAATATGCAAAATCGGTAAGTCCCGTATTATTATTTGATAATTGTAGGTACCTCTTTTCTTATTTTTGTCTATATTTAAATTACATAATGTTTTTTTACAGATTAATGTTAAATAGTTCCCCCAAAATTTCTATTGAATGAGGATAGTCAAATTATGTATACTGGAAAGTATTCAATGTTTTCGTAGTTTGGAATGTAAAAAACAATCACAATCGGTAAAAATGAACTGGCAGCCAATGCTCTTAAAAATTGTGCCATATGGATACGCTGTTACAATACTAGACGACATTATTTTGATAAATTAATAACCATCGGTAACAGTACCAGAAACAGGAGGTTGGTAGCCCACTGGTATCAGTTGACGGCTACGTACTGTGTACTCAATTGTGGCTTTGAATTCTGTTGCGACCATTTCAACTTTTACAACACAAGCATTGTTTTGTGTGAAAGATGTCAAAAGTGTATATTATTATGTGTTAACTTTGGGTGAGTTCAGATTCATTTGTATAAAAAAAGTGTTTTGTTGAGCTGTGATATGCTAGAAGCAACCTCGGTTTCATACATTTAGTATGATTAGTATAATTATCATTTTACAAAATGGTAGTTGTGTGTTATATTCATTGAAATCAAATAAACAGAATGTTTTCATTTATTTATAACCAGAAATAAACTGAAAAATATTACATATTGTTTTAATTTTCTATAAAACATCTAATAATATATTCTCCTGAACCATTTCCAAACAATAGATGTTTTATAGCGATTCTTAGTCTTAGTTAAATAATGCCTCCACGACATATTAATGTAAACGATGAGAATTCATGGATTTTGGTAAGTAATTATTTTCAAATGATGTTTCTGTGTTAAAATATCAAATAATGTGATATTTTAAAACAACTTACTATATTATTAGTGGTGGTCGAACCAGCAAGTCATTTCATTTACATTTCTTATAATAATGTGTCCCATAAACATAGCAGCAAATACTCTCATAAAATGGTACATATTTCTAACTTTTGAAGTTTGCCAATTATAAAAGCATTGTAGTTACCTCCTATAACTTACCTAATAATGACTTATGACGTCAAAAGGAGCATATCAGTTTGTGAGATAGCTACACGTAGGTTCGAATCATACACTTTTCAACATGATTACATCACAGTTAAGCTTGCTGTGATGGGTAAAGGATATCAGATTTATAAGAAGAACCACCTACCGAGAACTTTTTTAATGTAAAAGTAGTCACACCTCAATGTGTAGTTACTGCACTTAAACGCAATAGACCTGTTGATGAAAAAGCTAAACGCAGGTTTGAAACTTGGTGTGGGCCTTAAATTCTTCAACTGTTGCGTTAAGTTTTGAAGATTAGGTGCCGACTTCTAAGTTTACTTATATTTGTAGATATATTCCATAGTGAGAAGCTTTACTTTAAGTAAGGAACATAAAAAGCTTTTTTGGTACTTAATTGCAGAATAATAGAATCAACATTGTGGTGAGAGCCCATAGCTCACCACATTCGAGCACTGTCTTATTAACTATGGGGTAAGCATAGAGAGTAAGTCGCCAGGCTATGATTATGTCTTGCAGCGCTTTCTTCTTGCTGATGAGGTGTTACAAAAAAATAAGTACAACTAATTAAATAATAATAATAATTTATTCAATGAAAAATAATACACAATTTAGTGAACATTTAACATTATGTAGGTACACCATACTTTTTTAAAGCTCTGTATGTAAACATCCATAGATCAGGTTCTATAACTCCCATTATTCTACAAATTTTTGGTGGACGGGTAAAAAAAGCTAGTTGTTAATAAAAAGAAGGGGGGTTAGTCGGGGTTGGGGAAGCTTTCTTCTCTTCTTTGGTCATCTTTATCATCTTATGTTCTGGGGGTGGTGATGTTGTTGACTTCCAGGTTATAGTTGAATACATCGAATTACTTACTTGGGCAGGGTATGGATAGAAGGTTCCTGGAGACAACCCGTTGATTACCATTTCTTGCCTGGCTAGCTTGGACATGTGAGCAGCTGCTCTCACCATCAGGGACTTGTGAAAGTTCGGTTTCTCAAAAACACAGATAAATGAAAGTCCGATTTGCACTATATACTGTTTATTGGACGAATACTTGTTGTTTAATTTATCAGTTTCAAGTCTTACATCAATGTGATATGGAGACACCCTTTACATATAATTGTTTAATTATTAATTGTTATGAATTTACTAGAACATTAACTTTCTCAACACTGTCTCGCATTATTGTCTGAGGGCGGCGTAAGCAGTCTAATTAACAACGAAATACACTGGACGTCGCCTCCTTCTATAATTTATGACATGTGATTCTATTAATATTTTTAGAATTTATTTTAACAATGAGTTTACACACTTTTCAAATTATTATAAGCGGAAGGCTTTGGTCAGTTAATTTAACAAAGAAATCACTGTACATGACGAATGGTTAGTTATAAAGTTCTGTAGGCTATCACTTAATTTCTCCTTTTATATTTTACATCACTTTGCTTTATGGCGGGAGCTCGCGGTGGCCCAAAGGGCACCGCTTAGCCTCCACCAAATTACGTGTTTATCGCAGAAGCACGGTAGATCCAATGGTGGCGCGCTCTAGAGAAAGTCCTAGAGAGTCCTACAAAGGTGCAAGGGAGATAGCATGATATCGTAATGGTAGGAGAAGTACTTCACAAATTCTATTTATAGATTGGCTTCAAGAAATCTTGTGACCTCGGCATGCAATTTAGTGAAAGTACATTGCCTAACTCGTACCTATACAATACTCGGATATTATTTAAATATTTTTATTGTACGACGGAATTTCTTTACGAACATTTGAGGGCCCGTTATGCATATTATTACCCTAATTTAATTATACCCTTACACATGACTGTCTGACCTTTCAAAAATTGTACAAATAAATAAAATATTTTTGAGAAGAAGGTTACATTATAAAAGTTAATGATCAATAAGCTTTATAAATTTTCCTATGTTCCTAAGTCAAAAACACTTAAACATTCTTGATCAGAAATTAACACTCATAACACTAGGGCAAGCTACCGCGATCGGACCATCGAAGAATATAAAACATATTTGATGTGTTGGGAAATGTTGAGGAAGGAGGTGACTAAAATTCAGCAAAAATGTGGTGGATGGTTTTGTTACCTTCCTTTGCTTCTGAGAGAAATCGAAAAAAAGGTTTTGATATGTGTAATCTGCACCGTGGATCGAGCCCAGCATCTTCAATACATTATCGAAAGTCAAGCGTCACTTCCTTCAATCCAAAACATCGTTCATTACATTAAGAAGTTTCCCTTTGATGACATAACGCCGTTATTATGTCTTTAAAAAAAAAATAGTTGACTCAGTTTGTTTCTACTACCAACTCTTCAATTTTCCCACTAATAATAATATCTTGTGCTACAATTATGTGTGATTTTTTTGTCAACTTGATTTTAAATTCTGCGTAATAATTTGCTTGAATAATTATATCGTTCCACTAATCTATTTAAGTCGGAGAATAAATAGATACATGCCAGAAAATACTGATTATGAAATAATATGGTTTATAAAATTTCTATCATTATTCTATTATATTTTTAATGTAAACAAAAATAAATAATGGTAATGTTTCCCATATTACTGAATAATACGACAATGAATGTCATTTTAAAGGGTCTAAAATCTAAATTCTATGGGTATAAAAAATCAGCACGTCCGTAAGTAAAACATTACCCACTCACTCCTACAAATCATAAAGCGAACATTAATATGGCTCTAGTGTTGTACAATATTCTGGTTCTTTTTAAACTACGCAATAAAATCCTTCAACAACCTCTGTTAGGTCTAGGCAATGTCATTAGTTTTAACCATCTCCGTTCTCCAGTCAATTTTTATTTATCTTATGGTCACAATAAAAAATCAAAAAGGCATTTAGCGCAATTATGTTTGTCAAAAAAAGAATAAAAAATTAAAATTTGAAGTCAATGTTTTTTAAATATTCAGTTGTCGCCTCACTCAGGATCATGAAGTTGGCAGGATCACCCTCATACGCTCTGAGGCCACATTCGGACACAATATGACCAACAGTCTGTCTCTCCGCCCCACAGTCACACCCGGTGGAGCTCAGCCAACCGCACCTAAAGAAGAAATCCGCGCATTTTCCGTGGCCATTACGGACTCTGTTGAAGGCTGTCCATAACCTTCGGGGTTGGTCAAAGCCAGGTGGTCCAGTCAATTGTTTTCTTACGCCAACTGAGCTATCATTTCTACCTACAATGGAGTTTCTTAATTTAGACCCACGAACAATTTTGACCATTTTTTTACTTCAAAAACGACTGGATTATAGAAGCATATTCCTGCTGATTTTATACCATCTAAACCCTTTTTTACCTTTTACTTAGTATTTCACAAAGGCAGTATATACGTATTTGTATACATTTGTAAATTTGAGATTATTATCTCCCCTATAGGGGAACACTCTTAGGGATTAAATCCAGATTGAGGTAGGTATACGGAAAATGTGCTCAAATTGTAATCATAGATCATTGGTGTAGATCCAATAGAAGGTTCCGAAGTAATCACTGGAAACGATTAGCGATGACAAGTTAGTGTTCATTGGCTAAATGACGAAAATACAGTTGGGTCACATCACCAGAAATCTGTATGGCCGGATGGCATCCCATCTAAGATTGGACGAGACTGTTGAATGTAAAAAAATACCTGAGCAATAAGTGTTTTTGATGTACGTACGTACAAATAATATATCTATAAAAAGTTTTTTTTTTACTTTTGTATTATGCCTCTGTTATGTATTGTGTTCAGTTGTTAGTGTGCCTAAATAATTAAGTCAAAACCTGAATTGGAATGGATAGCATCCGGCTTTGTCAATGATTTATATGGATATGAAATTGGAATTTTTACGCTTTCCTCGACAGCACATGAACGGACAATAATGATTAATATTGCACAATATTATTGACCGTCCTGAGTTGGCCCAAGGATTGCTCTGTGGCGCTGGAGGGTAGAGTCTGTATGAATATGAGATTAAAACAATACCCACATGAATAATATTAGGGACGCCGTGTTCATGCTCTCGCTACAACTCAATAATATCATTGTTTTTATTACACCATTGTTCTCCGCATAAAGTTTTATAAGTTCTGTGTTATGTTCGGATTGAAACACGGCTACATATCTTGTATTTAAATTTCAATTACTAAACTTTCTCACAGAACTCAGAGTACAATGAAACTCATCCCTTAATCTTTTATCTTTACACCTGCTGTCAAAACGTCAACTATTATGCGGGAAAGAAGGGACATAATTATATTCTTTTTATTAACAAAAAGCAGCACTGCAAGTGGAAGAATGATATGTTCAATCGCCTGTTTCGTCACTACGTCGAGGTTTATTGTCGACAGTGTCGCCTCTGATTTATTTTCAATATTTTTTATCAAAAACAAAACAACTGAAATTAGCTTACTTCTCTTCTAAGGCATCAAATTTTCCTATGGCTATGGTTTCAAAATCATACGGAAATCATCTTCATCTTATTTTAAAAGTTCATTGACCTCCATCTTACAATATTTTGCCAAATTCTCTACCATTGAATTCCATTTCTTTAGTACTCATACAATTTTCTTGATTATTTTATATTAACTCCATACAGTCCTAGTGCAAGCTTTTTCTCTCAATCTCTTTTTGGTGTCACAAAGGACTCTCTCAATCATATGGTCCCTTCAATAAATATGCTTTAGTTTTAAAGATTTAACATATTCACTTTGACATGCACCTCCAGAATTACAGCGAAAATATTCTGTGATATTGCGATTTAATTTACCCTTCCAAGACTTCAAAGATAGGAATATCCTCACTGTCATTAATAGGAAGGTAATACGAAGCGGGCGATTTGTCCTCTTTATTGATATTGCTATCTCCAATGTCCGATTAACCAGAAATGAAGACCGTGACGGATTACCGAAATGACTTTAAAACAGATAACACCGGACGCGAGGATGTGAGTGAGCAAAAGCCGGTTGTATAATAGAAGCAGGAGGCTGAGTAAGGTAGGCCTCCAGTGCCTCCACCCAGACCAGGCAATAGCAGCACGCGTGGAATACTAAGCGCGCAGCTATTTATGTTAAGTGCCTTTTATATCGCCGGATCGATTTCATTTTTTCGGGTTACTAATAATAAAGATGAAATGGGATTTTTGTGGTAGAATTGGATATTATTTTATTGTCATACTGCCCCCGGGAATTGGGAATATTAGATTTTATGGTTTATATATTTGCAGCCGCCATATTTCTAGGTTAATGGATTCATCCCCGACTGTTTACTTATTGCCATTATAAATCTTCACATAACAACAATATCCCGTTTATTTCGGAATAAACAAACCGGCGTTCTATAAAAATATCTTGATTACTTTAGTATCGTCATTCGATATTTTCAATACCAAATTACACTTCCTATATTAAAATAAGTGCAATAAAATCATAAAAATCTAACACCATTACTCTTAAATACTTTAAGTCTTTAATGTCTAGTAATAACTTTTTTTCTCTATTGATCTCTTGCAAAACAAATATCAGAGGATTCATCATAAGTTCGTTAAGTCGATTTTAAAAGTGTCATCTTTGCCTGCGCCTTATTTAACTATGTCTCACGTTGCATCTTGTGCAACTCAACTACATGTTTCGATAGTAGCTTTAAAAACGATTCTAGGTACCTACATATATAAAATAATAGTCCTCAATTCTGTATCGAAGAAAGTCAATAGTGTAATTAGAGGTGGTTAATTTAGCGCATAGCATGTTATTATAGCGCGCTATTTCCAAATAGCGCACATAACGTGCTATGTTTGTAGACGCTATGGCGTTATGAATATAAGGTTTGAAAATCACCACCGCTATGAGTCATCACGTGAACGCTGTTAGATGCGGATGTGTTATGTTTCTATTGGAGCACGCTGACTAAATTATCGTGTGCGACGTTATTTTTATATTATATTCTGTTAGAATTGCGTTTTTGTTTATAGGATACAACTTGGCAGAGTATAAAGTGTAGTCTCAGTTAATTTATGTAGGTTTAAAAAAGCTTTTTTGTGTATGTACTCGTGTAAAAATTATTATTTAAAAACAATTCTGTGATGTTCATGTTGATTTTTATATATAAAATACATAGACAATGAACTTTTAAAAACCCCTATAATAATTGATTTAAAATTTAGAATAACGAAGTACCTACCTAAACATTTAATTCAACTACCTATAGACAGTCATATGCCTGAAAAGTATGAAGAAAAGTTCATTGGTTTCCTTTAAAATATTTATAATTTAGCTAATATGCAACGTATTAATAAAAAATATTCTGGTATGCGAGTAGAAAATAGCGCGCGAATGTATAACGAACGACGTGTGACGTAACGTGTTACGAAATATAGCGTGCTGCAAGTTTTAACACACTATCCGCAATCGTAGGTCTCTGATAAATCATAGTGTGCTATAAAATAGTGTTATTCTTTGTCTTCCTGATAGGGGAAAAACACCGCGCGCATTTGACAGAAAAATCATGTTTTACTCATAATTGGTTATTTTCGCCAGTTTCCTAGTGTTTATTTTTTGGTACATCCATACTTTCATTGACAACACTAATAAATGCTGAGTGTCGTCGTAATATTATGAATAGGTAGCATAATAAACCTATCTATCTTTATATTATTAACTGGTTAATTTTTTCTATTAAATGTATAATTTTATTTTACCCATCACGCCGTTTCCGTGTTGGCAGAGAGTACGGACTTCCATGCTTTCATATATTAAATTTCCTATACAAATAATCTATTGTTTATTATCATTTTCTAATCATTAATAATTCCCTCTACGTGCCTCAAACATCTCAATTTATTTACTTTCATTCTAGTCACTATGCTAACATTCACTCCACATTCCTTCTTAATCTTATAATTTCTCCAAAGATGTAAATTTCCAAAGTTTCACTATGCATAATTGATGCTTATACGGTTGGATTGTGCATCCGATGTTGTTCAGTATACCAAGATTTCATCAAACTAGACCTTAATAAATCCCCCATTTGGTCATCAATATTTGAACAAACATCGTAGTATAATTTATATCATCTTTTTATTATATAAACTGAAAGTAGTAAGGGTATTTTTCCCTCGAGTCATATATACGATATATTTTGAAGAACTTCGTTTGTGACACTTGGAAGCATCAGGTGGGCTTATGGACATGCTTAGATAACAAACTATTTAAGGAAATAATTAATCGATGTTTTCAACACCCCACTGAGCTACGTAGACTTTATCAGACCAGACAGAAACGTTCCTCTTCTCTAAGGAAAGGAAATTTATAGGTAATTACATCCGATGTCTGCAACGATCAAGTCGGTAAACGTACAATATTATAAATAGAAAATCAATATGACCTAATACTTTGCAAACGAATTTGATCATGAAGCTGTAACAACATCATATTATTTTTTTTCATGTTTTTTGTTTCTCATAATATTTTTCATGTTTTCATCTTTCTTTAACATTTAGAATCTCTCCACTTTTTTCTCCCATGGAGTCTCAATGCAAAAAAGACTAGAATCTCACTTAAATTGAGACTGACAGACCTGTAGTAAGGTAAAGAAGAGGGCTTTTATAAAAAAAAAGATAACAAGAAAGTATATTAGCATAGTATTAAATAAGAAAATTTGGGCATAATGAAAGAATAAAAATTATTATTTACTATAACAAGCTGTAGCTGTATTATTTAAAAAAAGTATAATTTCAAAAGAAGTATGCATAAAAATAACAAAACCGGTCATGCATTATGCGCTACCGACCTCGGTAGCTTAGAGGTATAGGCGTGGACTTCAAATCAGGGGTCCCGGTCGGCCGGGTTAGAGTTTTTTCACTTTCATTTCTTCCCGAGGTTGGCATGCCTCAGATTGGAGGGGACCGGTTGACTGGAAAAAATTTCCTCAGGCAATAAGTTCCGCCGGCTATACTGATACTTTTTTCTAGAAAAGTTTTAGTATATCTAGCTGTTTTTCAAGGAAGGGTTTTTTATGCAGGGTGTCACAGAAAGTAAGACTGAGCTGAATTCCAGAGATAGAACACCTTTAGGGCTTTCTAAATACTTCGATATATGTTAAGCGATTTTTTATAGTTTTCTTCTTTTTTTGACAAAAAAAATCTTAAATAAATATACTGTGGTGTTTTTGTAACCATTAATTTCCTTACAGGATTTTAATAGTTACAAAAACACCAATGTGTGCGAATTCCATGTTGCATTTCAAATAGTTTTTGTGGTATCTACCTATTTTGCAAATCTCTGGTAGTGACACAATGAAATTCACAAAAATTACATTGTTTTACTGAACAGGAATCATTTTACAAAAACCAGTAAAACAGATAATTTATTAAATTATGAACTGTTTTTTTTTTTGTTATCATTTAATTTATTTATGATACATATTAAATGTATTATTATTTATGCGATAAGTTTAATAGAGAAAAAAATAACCTAATTATTTTCAATCAAACCGAAATCAAATATTATTTCTCATAATATTATTAAAATCGCCGGAAATTCACAATAATGTAAATAAATTAACAATATAAAAAGTATACGCACGACGCGGTGGAAAATAAAATTTTATGCCGAAAATTTATTGTTCTGTTATGTCCGATGTTTTGTGTTTCTCGTTTTTATTTTTTTTTCGGTTTGGTAGTTAAGATAATTTAGAGGGAAAAGTTTTTCCAAAATCGGTCACCAAATAAACGACCGTTTCGTCCCATAATTTTTGCAACAACAGCCGATTCGGTGAAACTTTCCTGTATTGTTCTGACAATAATAATTATATTTGTCGGTTGTAGATTCCACCCAGAAGCTCGGAATGCTGTTCCGCGTTATACTCCGGTACATTTAACCGTGTTTATACCCGACAAAGTTTTCTTCGGTAGGTACCACCAACTACATCGGAGTCTGCCAGAAATCAATTCCACGAAATATTGCGACGCTATGTTCTATACAAACGCAATCTCTAATAACCCTTTGTTCGACATTAAATAACAAGCTTTTCTGTTTCATAAAGATTCCGTTTATTTAAGATATAAACATTTGTCAAACTTTGTGTTGGGTATAAGTTGGGTTGGCTTGTTTAAATGGTTGTATAAAAATTGTTTTTAATTAATTTCACAATAAAGTTTTATTTATTTATTATAAGTCTTAGAGATTTAATAAGAAATTAATAGATCAGACGACTATTTAAACATAAAATTAGCCAATTCGGTCCAGCCGTTCTCGAATTTTAACGAAACACACGCACAGCTTTTATTTTTTAATGCAAAAAGATTAGATAGGTATAACTACCAGCGATCATATTATTCAAGGAAATTTAACATCTGCATGGTAAATGATAATTCAAAATCACAGGGTAGGTTAATCTATTGTTGTTTCATCCTCTCTTAGACAAAGAGAGAGACGGCAATGCTTTTCGTTAAAGTTACCGCCGGCTAACGGAGGTCAGGCCGTTACTTGAAGTCGATGGTAACATTTTAAGGAAATAGATAAATTAATAACACTCTTCTATGCATAGGTGTCTTGAAGAATTCTCTGCCAGTCGACCGATCCCGTCCAATATGAGACAGGAATAGAAATTTCAACTGAAAAAAACACATATTTTTATTTTGATACATGATTGCAACTAGGTAGGTACATTGTTGTTGTTTAAAGGTAGGTACGTTGTATGAGTTTATTCGGCTTTATTTAAAAATAAAACCCCATTAAAAGACAATAAAATCCACTAAAAGGATTTTTTCCCCAAAATGAAGAGCTATTTATAATAACGGCCGGCCGGCCCACTGGCCCACCGCTAATCTAGAGGGATGCGGCAAGGAAGATTATATTGAACAATACCCCGAGCTGGTAGCGTGGCGCTTATTAATCTCTATATCTTGTGTTATTATTATCTTAAGAAATTATTATCCTTGTTGTTATTAATGCAGATAGTTAATTATCTTACCAAACACTCAAATAAATCCTTCCTCCGCTTTATCACCAGCACGGAGAGGCGAAAAAAATCCACAATGAATTATCTTTTAATTTTTGTTACTTACTACTTTTTTATTAACCCATATTCTGTTGTTGGTTTACAGCGGTTAATCTCGCAATAGATGTTTATGTTTACATATCTAAACATAATTTATTTTAAGTTTGTATTCATAAGTTGGTTATTTTGGTAACTACATGAAAAGTTCTTAATATCTTTCATGTAATTCCTCGAAGCACGAGTCATACTCTTTTCGAGGTCAAAATAAATTAGAAAATAAGATAGAATAATTCATTGTTACCATAAAAATGTATTGTAAATATTACAAATAAATAAAAAAAAAAAATATATATTTATTACATTAGGTATTTTCTATCAAAAAGACTGGAGGCCTTCAAAATGAGGACCTGTAGGCGAATGTTGAAAATGTATTGGAGGAAACACATCGCGAATGAAGAGCTTCTTGCAACAATTCGGGAGGAAAGGCAAATGTTGGACGCTATATGGGAGAGATGAGACAAATCAACAAAATAAAAACAAAATTAAACAAAAAAATAAACAAATTAAAGTGTGTGTCCTAATTGGAAAGAGTTCCCGTCGATCGTCATATTATTATACTCAAACGCGGACGGATCGTTCAATCTGAGAACATTGTATCATCGCTCGACGGTCGGACACGCGATCACTCAATTAGGACAGGGCCTAATAGAATGAGCATTTAATATGTAGCTTATGAATGTGCTACAAATTATAATAAAATCAGAATTCAATAACAAAATATCAGTAAAGAGCTTTACTCTTAGAAGCAGCAAAGAGAGCCAATAAATAAATTAAAATGGCAAAGTACACCACAAAACAAGAAAGAGGTGCAAATAAAGAAATGATTCGAATTACATTCTGAGGTTTCAATAAAAAAAACCTCGATTATGGCCTCTGAAATATGAACTTTTTCAAACTTCTAGCAAACTATTGTACTCAGTAGGTACTGCAATAATTAATCATGTCATTTTAAAACCATGATGTATTTGTGTGCTCCGATTATTGTTCCAGGCTGAATGGCTGCCGGTGGCTTTGCGCAGTTGGAGCGGGGTGCAGTTGGTCTACTCGGTGGGACATTACTCCTGGTCCACCAAGGGATTTACCTTCGGAGCCTCCTATCAATTCAACGATGACGCGCTCTGCGGCCACCACACTGTCACGACGCACTCCGGTAAGTGAATTGTGATTTATTAATGCAACAACGCAATTTGTGTATGTCTAACGCTTATGCACTATTTCCCTAGAAAATAAAAGCGACCGTAGCACTACGAACTCAGTATTCTTTGAGACAAGTATTCTATGGTTATCTCTTTCACTGCCGACAGTAAAATAATGAAAGCAGGAAGTGTTGGAATTTCAAGATTAAAGAACACAGCAGCTATATTCAAGAACACTTTTTATTTGACACTTAAAATTGATACATATAGGTTCCCCACCACACATGACAGGTGGAGTTGCCAAGTTATAAAATATATCGCCAATAAAATATATAAATATTCTCTATGTCTTTAACATAACTCCGCCCCACGAAATGAAAAGAACTGACTATTATTTGAAACAGGAATGAACAAGAACGCAGGAGCATCGTGACCTTTCCTTCGGAGTGGACTGTAAGTAATGTTGTTAATGTAGGATGTCACGAGTGTCCATGCATCATTCATTCCGATTCTGTCAGCATGTCAAAAACTTAATTTCTCAAATTGTAAAGGTGAGGTAAGACAAGAAACTGAGAAACAAAATGTTCAGAGCTACCACAGTAGCTCTGCTTTTCATCACGTCAAAAAAGATTTTGTTTTAATTTAGGAAGTAATAATTCGGCTTATCCAATAGATTTCTACCAATTTAATCGAAAAATTGATATTATAATATCGTTAAAAGTAATTACAAAAGCTTATTTCAATATCTACAGTAGGTAAATAATATTTGAGAGAGATTAAAAAACAACTTAATATTGAAGAAAAAAATAACAACTAATGACTCTAACAATTCATTACTAATGTTCGATTTTTAAATGGAACAAACCACTACGGGCTTACGACCGTCTTCTACTGTTATTTCGAAGGCTGGCTTAGTGTGATCACTTTACGTTAACAACGTTCGCCATTAGGTGGTAATGTTTGTCTCCGAAACTCCTAATCATGAGACTTCTCAACATGTTCAACATGTCGAAAAATCTCATGTATGCAACAAGTAGAAATTTAATAATAAAATGAAAAATAGAGATAAAAGTTGGAAATTGTTGAGAACAAGAGAGCAACCAAATTTAAAGACTGTGACTGCTGTCATGTATTTGGCGCCAGGATATGACTATATCCATTTTTGTTAATGTCTCATATTTATTGCCTATTGGCTTTGTTGGTGCACAACGTTCTAATTATGTTTAGATTCTTGTGACCTTTTCAGGACTAGATCTTAAAGAAAAAATAACAACTAATGACTCTAACAATTCATTACTAATGTTCGATTTTTAAATGGAACAAACCACTACGGGCTTACGACCGTCTTCTACTGTTATTTCGAAGGCTGGCTTAGTGTGATCACTTTACGTTAACAACGTTCGCCATTAGGTGGTAATGTTTGTCTCCGAAACTCCTAATCATGAGACTTCTCAACATGTTCAACATGTCGAAAAATCTCATGTATGCAACAAGTAGAAATTTAATAATAAAATGAAAAATAGAGATAAAAGTTGGAAATTGTTGAGAACAAGAGAGCAACCAAATTTAAAGACTGTGACTGCTGTCATGTATTTGGCGCCAGGATATGACTATATCCATTTTTGTTAATGTCTCATATTTATTGCCTATTGGCTTTGTTGGTGCACAACGTTCTAATTATGTTTAGATTCTTGTGACCTTTTCAGGACTAGATCTTAAAGAAAAAATAACAACTAATGACTCTAACAATTCATTACTAATGTTCGATTTTTAAATGGAACAAACCACTACGGGCTTACGACCGTCTTCTACTGTTATTTCGAAGGCTGGCTTAGTGTGATCACTTTACGTTAAAAACGTTCGCCATTAGGTGGTAATGTTTGTCTCCGAAACTCCTAATCATGAGACTTCTCAACATGTTCAACATGTCGAAAAATCTCATGTATGCAACAAGTAGAAATTTAATAATAAAATGAAAAATAGAGATAAAAGTTGGAAATTGTTGAGAACAAGAGAGCAACCAAATTTAAAGACTGTGACTGCTGTCATGTATTTGGCGCCAGGATATGACTATATCCATTTTTGTTAATGTCTCATATTTATTGCCTATTGGCTTTGTTGGTGCACAACGTTCTAATTATGTTTAGATTCTTGTGACCTTTTCAGGACTAGATCTTAAAGAAAAAATAACAACTAATGACTCTAACAATTCATTACTAATGTTCGATTTTTAAATGGAACAAACCACTACGGGCTTACGACCGTCTTCTACTGTTATTTCGAAGGCTGGCTTAGTGTGATCACTTTACGTTAACAACGTTCGCCATTAGGTGGTAATGTTTGTCTCCGAAACTCCTAATCATGAGACTTCTCAACATGTTCAACATGTCGAAAAATCTCATGTATGCAACAAGTAGAAATTTAATAATAAAATGAAAAATAGAGATAAAAGTTGGAAATTGTTGAGAACAAGAGAGCAACCAAATTTAAAGACTGTGACTGCTGTCATGTATTTGGCGCCAGGATATGACTATATCCATTTTTGTTAATGTCTCATATTTATTGCCTATTGGCTTTGTTGGTGCACAACGTTCTAATTA
Source organism: Mystacides longicornis (assembly GCA_963576905.1). Taxonomy (NCBI): domain Eukaryota; kingdom Metazoa; phylum Arthropoda; class Insecta; order Trichoptera; family Leptoceridae; genus Mystacides; species Mystacides longicornis. The sequence goes on along the minus strand of OY756426.1, from coordinate 17,571,699 downwards.
TGTTTAGATTCTTGTGACCTTTTCAGGACTAGATCTTAAAGAAAAAATAACAACTAATGACTCTAACAATTCATTACTAATGTTCGATTTTTAAATGGAACAAACCACTACGGGCTTACGACCGTCTTCTACTGTTATTTCGAAGGCTGGCTTAGTGTGATCACTTTACGTTAACAACGTTCGCCATTAGGTGGTAATGTTTGTCTCCGAAACTCCTAATCATGAGACTTCTCAACATGTTCAACATGTCGAAAAATCTCATGTATGCAACAAGTAGAAATTTAATAATAAAATGAAAAATAGAGATAAAAGTTGGAAATTGTTGAGAACAAGAGAGCAACCAAATTTAAAGACTGTGACTGCTGTCATGTATTTGGCGCCAGGATATGACTATATCCATTTTTGTTAATGTCTCATATTTATTGCCTATTGGCTTTGTTGGTGCACAACGTTCTAATTATGTTTAGATTCTTGTGACCTTTTCAGGACTAGATCTTAAAGAAAAAATAACAACTAATGACTCTAACAATTCATTACTAATGTTCGATTTTTAAATGGAACAAACCACTACGGGCTTACGACCGTCTTCTACTGTTATTTCGAAGGCTGGCTTAGTGTGATCACTTTACGTTAACAACGTTCGCCATTAGGTGGTAATGTTTGTCTCCGAAACTCCTAATCATGAGACTTCTCAACATGTTCAACATGTCGAAAAATCTCATGTATGCAACAAGTAGAAATTTAATAATAAAATGAAAAATAGAGATAAAAGTTGGAAATTGTTGAGAACAAGAGAGCAACCAAATTTAAAGACTGTGACTGCTGTCATGTATTTGGCGCCAGGATATGACTATATCCATTTTTGTTAATGTCTCATATTTATTGCCTATTGGCTTTGTTGGTGCACAACGTTCTAATTATGTTTAGATTCTTGTGACCTTTTCAGGACTAGATCTTAAAGAAAAAATAACAACTAATGACTCTAACAATTCATTACTAATGTTCGATTTTTAAATGGAACAAACCACTACGGGCTTACGACCGTCTTCTACTGTTATTTCGAAGGCTGGCTTAGTGTGATCACTTTACGTTAACAACGTTCGCCATTAGGTGGTAATGTTTGTCTCCGAAACTCCTAATCATGAGACTTCTCAACATGTTCAACATGTCGAAAAATCTCATGTATGCAACAAGTAGAAATTTAATAATAAAATGAAAAATAGAGATAAAAGTTGGAAATTGTTGAGAACAAGAGAGCAACCAAATTTAAAGACTGTGACTGCTGTCATGTATTTGGCGCCAGGATATGACTATATCCATTTTTGTTAATGTCTCATATTTATTGCCTATTGGCTTTGTTGGTGCACAACGTTCTAATTATGTTTAGATTCTTGTGACCTTTTCAGGACTAGATCTTAAAGAAAAAATAACAACTAATGACTCTAACAATTCATTACTAATGTTCGATTTTTAAATGGAACAAACCACTACGGGCTTACGACCGTCTTCTACTGTTATTTCGAAGGCTGGCTTAGTGTGATCACTTTACGTTAACAACGTTCGCCATTAGGTGGTAATGTTTGTCTCCGAAACTCCTAATCATGAGACTTCTCAACATGTTCAACATGTCGAAAAATCTCATGTATGCAACAAGTAGAAATTTAATAATAAAATGAAAAATAGAGATAAAAGTTGGAAATTGTTGAGAACAAGAGAGCAACCAAATTTAAAGACTGTGACTGCTGTCATGTATTTGGCGCCAGGATATGACTATATCCATTTTTGTTAATGTCTCATATTTATTGCCTATTGGCTTTGTTGGTGCACAACGTTCTAATTATGTTTAGATTCTTGTGACCTTTTCAGGACTAGATCTTAAAGAAAAAATAACAACTAATGACTCTAACAATTCATTACTAATGTTCGATTTTTAAATGGAACAAACCACTACAAATGGAACAAACCACTACACAAAAATGGATATAGTCATATCCTGGCGCCAAATACATGACAGCAGTCACAGTCTTTAAATTTGGTTGCTCTCTTGTTCTCAACAATTTCCAACTTTTATCTCTATTTTTCATTTTATTATTAAATTTCTACTTGTTGCATACATGAGATTTTTCGACATGTTGAACATGTTGAGAAGTCTCATGATTAGGAGTTTCGGAGACAAACATTACCACCTAATGGCGAACGTTGTTAACGTAAAGTGATCACACTAAGCCAGCCTTCGAAATAACAGTAGAAGACGGTCGTAAGCCCGTAGTGGTTTGTTCCATTTAAAAATCGAACATTAGTAATGAATTGTTAGAGTCATTAGTTGTTATTTTTTCTTTAAGATCTAGTCCTGAAAAGGTCACAAGAATCTAAACATAATTAGAACGTTGTGCACCAACAAAGCCAATAGGCAATAAATATGAGACATTAACAAAAATGGATATAGTCATATCCTGGCGCCAAATACATGACAGCAGTCACAGTCTTTAAATTTGGTTGCTCTCTTGTTCTCAACAATTTCCAACTTTTATCTCTATTTTTCATTTTATTATTAAATTTCTACTTGTTGCATACATGAGATTTTTCGACATGTTGAACATGTTGAGAAGTCTCATGATTAGGAGTTTCGGAGACAAACATTACCACCTAATGGCGAACGTTGTTAACGTAAAGTGATCACACTAAGCCAGCCTTCGAAATAACAGTAGAAGACGGTCGTAAGCCCGTAGTGGTTTGTTCCATTTAAAAATCGAACATTAGTAATGAATTGTTAGAGTCATTAGTTGTTATTTTTTCTTTAAGATCTAGTCCTGAAAAGGTCACAAGAATCTAAACATAATTAGAACGTTGTGCACCAACAAAGCCAATAGGCAATAAATATGAGACATTAACAAAAATGGATATAGTCATATCCTGGCGCCAAATACATGACAGCAGTCACAGTCTTTAAATTTGGTTGCTCTCTTGTTCTCAACAATTTCCAACTTTTATCTCTATTTTTCATTTTATTATTAAATTTCTACTTGTTGCATACATGAGATTTTTCGACATGTTGAACATGTTGAGAAGTCTCATGATTAGGAGTTTCGGAGACAAACATTACCACCTAATGGCGAACGTTGTTAACGTAAAGTGATCACACTAAGCCAGCCTTCGAAATAACAGTAGAAGACGGTCGTAAGCCCGTAGTGGTTTGTTCCATTTAAAAATCGAACATTAGTAATGAATTGTTAGAGTCATTAGTTGTTATTTTTTCTTTAAGATCTAGTCCTGAAAAGGTCACAAGAATCTAAACATAATTAGAACGTTGTGCACCAACAAAGCCAATAGGCAATAAATATGAGACATTAACAAAAATGGATATAGTCATATCCTGGCGCCAAATACATGACAGCAGTCACAGTCTTTAAATTTGGTTGCTCTCTTGTTCTCAACAATTTCCAACTTTTATCTCTATTTTTCATTTTATTATTAAATTTCTACTTGTTGCATACATGAGATTTTTCGACATGTTGAACATGTTGAGAAGTCTCATGATTAGGAGTTTCGGAGACAAACATTACCACCTAATGGCGAACGTTGTTAACGTAAAGTGATCACACTAAGCCAGCCTTCGAAATAACAGTAGAAGACGGTCGTAAGCCCGTAGTGGTTTGTTCCATTTAAAAATCGAACATTAGTAATGAATTGTTAGAGTCATTAGTTGTTATTTTTTCTTTAAGATCTAGTCCTGAAAAGGTCACAAGAATCTAAACATAATTAGAACGTTGTGCACCAACAAAGCCAATAGGCAATAAATATGAGACATTAACAAAAATGGATATAGTCATATCCTGGCGCCAAATACATGACAGCAGTCACAGTCTTTAAATTTGGTTGCTCTCTTGTTCTCAACAATTTCCAACTTTTATCTCTATTTTTCATTTTATTATTAAATTTCTACTTGTTGCATACATGAGATTTTTCGACATGTTGAACATGTTGAGAAGTCTCATGATTAGGAGTTTCGGAGACAAACATTACCACCTAATGGCGAACGTTGTTAACGTAAAGTGATCACACTAAGCCAGCCTTCGAAATAACAGTAGAAGACGGTCGTAAGCCCGTAGTGGTTTGTTCCATTTAAAAATCGAACATTAGTAATGAATTGTTAGAGTCATTAGTTGTTATTTTTTCTTTAAGATCTAGTCCTGAAAAGGTCACAAGAATCTAAACATAATTAGAACGTTGTGCACCAACAAAGCCAATAGGCAATAAATATGAGACATTAACAAAAATGGATATAGTCATATCCTGGCGCCAAATACATGACAGCAGTCACAGTCTTTAAATTTGGTTGCTCTCTTGTTCTCAACAATTTCCAACTTTTATCTCTATTTTTCATTTTATTATTAAATTTCTACTTGTTGCATACATGAGATTTTTCGACATGTTGAACATGTTGAGAAGTCTCATGATTAGGAGTTTCGGAGACAAACATTACCACCTAATGGCGAACGTTGTTAACGTAAAGTGATCACACTAAGCCAGCCTTCGAAATAACAGTAGAAGACGGTCGTAAGCCCGTAGTGGTTTGTTCCATTTAAAAATCGAACATTAGTAATGAATTGTTAGAGTCATTAGTTGTTATTTTTTCTTTAAGATCTAGTCCTGAAAAGGTCACAAGAATCTAAACATAATTAGAACGTTGTGCACCAACAAAGCCAATAGGCAATAAATATGAGACATTAACAAAAATGGATATAGTCATATCCTGGCGCCAAATACATGACAGCAGTCACAGTCTTTAAATTTGGTTGCTCTCTTGTTCTCAACAATTTCCAACTTTTATCTCTATTTTTCATTTTATTATTAAATTTCTACTTGTTGCATACATGAGATTTTTCGACATGTTGAACATGTTGAGAAGTCTCATGATTAGGAGTTTCGGAGACAAACATTACCACCTAATGGCGAACGTTGTTAACGTAAAGTGATCACACTAAGCCAGCCTTCGAAATAACAGTAGAAGACGGTCGTAAGCCCGTAGTGGTTTGTTCCATTTAAAAATCGAACATTAGTAATGAATTGTTAGAGTCATTAGTTGTTATTTTTTCTTTAAGATCTAGTCCTGAAAAGGTCACAAGAATCTAAACATAATTAGAACGTTGTGCACCAACAAAGCCAATAGGCAATAAATATGAGACATTAACAAAAATGGATATAGTCATATCCTGGCGCCAAATACATGACAGCAGTCACAGTCTTTAAATTTGGTTGCTCTCTTGTTCTCAACAATTTCCAACTTTTATCTCTATTTTTCATTTTATTATTAAATTTCTACTTGTTGCATACATGAGATTTTTCGACATGTTGAACATGTTGAGAAGTCTCATGATTAGGAGTTTCGGAGACAAACATTACCACCTAATGGCGAACGTTGTTAACGTAAAGTGATCACACTAAGCCAGCCTTCGAAATAACAGTAGAAGACGGTCGTAAGCCCGTAGTGGTTTGTTCCATTTAAAAATCGAACATTAGTAATGAATTGTTAGAGTCATTAGTTGTTATTTTTTCTTTAAGATCTAGTCCTGAAAAGGTCACAAGAATCTAAACATAATTAGAACGTTGTGCACCAACAAAGCCAATAGGCAATAAATATGAGACATTAACAAAAATGGATATAGTCATATCCTGGCGCCAAATACATGACAGCAGTCACAGTCTTTAAATTTGGTTGCTCTCTTGTTCTCAACAATTTCCAACTTTTATCTCTATTTTTCATTTTATTATTAAATTTCTACTTGTTGCATACATGAGATTTTTCGACATGTTGAACATGTTGAGAAGTCTCATGATTAGGAGTTTCGGAGACAAACATTACCACCTAATGGCGAACGTTGTTAACGTAAAGTGATCACACTAAGCCAGCCTTCGAAATAACAGTAGAAGACGGTCGTAAGCCCGTAGTGGTTTGTTCCATTTAAAAATCGAACATTAGTAATGAATTGTTAGAGTCATTAGTTGTTATTTTTTCTTTAAGATCTAGTCCTGAAAAGGTCACAAGAATCTAAACATAATTAGAACGTTGTGAACTTAATATTGTTTCGCTTTTGTTGAATATAATTCGGTTCTTTCTTTCGCAGATTTAATTAAATAATGCTATTGTTAAAAAAATCGGCATAATGTTATAATATCTTAAAACAAGTAAAAGTAGGTACCAGCTAATAATCCGTTTTAACAATGTTTACCGTTTACCGACAAAAAAATAAGTGAGACAACAACCTCCATCTATGTAGGAAGTATTTTATATATATATTTTTTTAAATATTATAAAAGTCCTATTTCTTTGTCTGTATCTCGGATCGAAGCGATCAAACTAAAAAGTTGGTTTCATACAAATCAAGTTTGTTGCGGATTAATCGAATCTCCTCCAAAATATTTTGAAATGTGCCAATAAGAATTTAGGTACCTACATTTTAATAATTAATTATAACTTGAGGCAATAAGTTCTGCCGCCTATAAATACTAACACATTTTTAAACGAAAATTAAGTTAATTCATGTAAAAAACGATCGCACCATTGACTCTGACTCTGAAGCAAAACAAATTAAGTTGGGTCCACTAGTTTTATTTATATAGATTTATGCACAACTGTCAGTAATAATTTCCTCAAGATTTACAACAGATACCTCATCGTCACATTAAAAGAATATTTTTACTGAACATCGGATCTTTGACCTAGTGGGTAGCGTCTCTACTTGGAGGTCGATTACGGATCCAGATCCGAGTACTGTCGGGGGCATGGGATTTTTCAGCATGTTGAATTTCTTCGATTTACTAGACCTGTTGGCTAGTTGTGTTCCTGCTGTGTTAGTCTCTTGTGATGTCCACATCAGTTAAGTCAACAACTAAAAGTTGGCAGTCCACTGCCTACTTTTAGTTGTTCGTCCTGGAAGTCTGCCAGATAGGGAAATGGCATATCTAGTCGCCCTTACAGATCTTGTGTCCGCCATCCTACATACATACATACTCATTCCAGAACCTTCTCCTCTGTCGTCCCCATCTGACAACGTCTTCAACTTCGCATACCCTTCGGATTTGGATGGAGAACTCTTGACGCCTCCCTATGATCCTGAGCGGGGCTTAGACCTCCCGCATTGTGGGTTGGTTTGGGGGGATCCGCGGCCTGATTGATTTGTGTGGGGCTGGCTTTTCGGTTTGGTTGCTTTGATCGAACTAAGGGGTCGTTCGTGCGGGTCGGGTTTGCTGCAAATTGGTCTCCTCCGGACTGGCTTGCGTATAGAGTGGGGGACCTTAACGGGAGTATGTATGTATGTATACCTTTATTCAAACCTTGTTAAGGATATTCCTAATATGCTTTTTTGCCAAACGATATCTTCGGGTATAATTTCGAAAGTCCACTATTTTTATATGTATAACCTTTAAAGTAAAGTAACGTATGGTATATTCGTTTCAATTCAAACACTAGTGCCGCACGAATAGTGTGGTGTATTAATACCGCAGGGCATCTTTGTTGTAATAGACTTGGCTAGACCTTTAGTAGACGAGGAAAACAAGATTACATGGGTACTATTATTGCTTACTTATTGAGAAACCCTTAAACTGAATATTGATCCGGTATCATCTTAAGAAAGTGTAAGCATGTTTACAGCTGTTCGTACATATCTGCTTCCCTTAGCCCAACATAATAAATTCAATTTAGAGCTAATTTTAAATTTATTTTTATCGTTTATGCACAAAAAATTTGATTATTTGTAAATTTAAGTGCACTCAAAATTAAACATTAATAAAATATGGAATAAGTAGTCAGTATGATGATTTCAGTTTATCTGCAACTCGATAGTAATTGCTTGAATACGCGATAGATGTCATCTAATGAGTTTTCAACAAAAGTTATACCTATATAGTTTAAAGGGATATTTACTTATCAACTGGGTGATTGTTAAAGATATTTCTTATTGAAAAGTTGCACGTTTTTTTCATCAATCTTGTAATCGTAAGCTACATTATGGAAACTCATTTTGAATGACATTTACAAATAAATGAAACCAGTATAGTTTTTTAAAACTCCCACATCAAGTTAAACGTTGTCGACCCTTCAAACCATCATCAGTAACAACCATATAATATGTATACAGGCTTTGCTTCTAGTATTATTTATATAGGTACTTATTCGATTTTGGGTCTTAATTTCGTTGGGCGTATTTTATACTTGATTTATTGTAAAAAATTAAGTTACGCCTAAAAGAAATTAACTAGTCCAGCCCTTGGAAATCTCAGCAAAGCACGTTTATAAGCTCATGCATTGTTTTAACACTCAACCATTATAAATTTGACCATTAATGAGTGTAAGAGGTATAATAAAAATTGTTGAAACATACAATAACGTTAAAATAATTGTATAGAAATTAGGTACTGTAGGTAAAAATTGGAGTGATTTTTAATGATTTATGTTTTCTACAGGTGAGATCTACTCACGGAATCTAACGTCGCTAGGATCCATAAACAATTTCTACCATCAGCACTGCACGTGGATTTTAGATTCTAATGTAGAGAGGCAACTCACCATAGACATTGCAACTAATCAGGTAAGAACATTTTATTTCTTTGTGATCAATTTTAAGAATGACCAAAAATGAATCGTAAACAAGCGTTCAAGCCACCACTTTTCAGTCCCAACAAAAGCCAGAATGCACATTTTTTTTTTAAATATGGAACGATCCGTTCTGTGAAAATTTTTATTTCGCTGATAATGGTCGATGTGAATATAGCTGCAAATCTACCGAACGAAAATCTTATATTCAAACCTCCGTTTAACTCATAATATTTTTTGTTAGCTCTAGGAACCTCGGGTAGGTAACGAAAGTAGTACGAAAGTAAAGTACGCCTCCTCTTGAAGGAAAAGAGATGTATCAATAGTGGAACAGCGAAACACAATGCGTGAATCACACTGTCGATTGCTTTCTTAGGTTCAGATTGCATTGAACATTTTTATTAAAAACTGAAATTTTAAAATACCTTACTGTATTTTTTATAGCGTATATTAATAAGTATAATGATATTTTAATCAAAACGGTAATTATGTATTAGTGAAAATGTAACCAACGAAAGCCCAACCACAGCCCAACATATGTCAGGAATATAAACCCAAGAAGTGCTGCAAATATTAAAAATAAATTTCTTACTTAATTAATGGATTATTTTTCGTCCATGTATAAAAAAATAAATTGTATAACAACATGGCAACCACAATATACATATTATAGACCGGTAACACGCCATACTTGATATTTAAATAGAGTTAGTTAACCGTGTGTTAAAATTATCGATAACAAAGCAACCAAAATGATTAAAACCGCAACTATGAGTTAATAATAAACTTTAAAATACACAAATAAAGTGCTAATGTGTTCTAACTATGTTGTATTTGCCGCAAACATCGCCCCTGAAAACTCTCGAGCAATGTGTGTTGGCCAGCACTGTAGTTGATCATTCTATCAGCCCACTTAATTGTTTAATGCCAAATACACATCTCTCCGTCAAACGAACAACCAAGCAAATCACACATCAATATATAAAATCAGTCAAATCTTCTGTGCCTATATTAGTAGACATTTTTTTATATAAACACTCTGCACTTTATTTCGGATGAAAATGATAGAAAAAACTGTGCTAAAATACAATATGTGCATTCAAATGTAGTAAGTACTTCTGGAAATAAAAATATAGGTACAAAGACCGTATTTTTTTAATTTTAAGATACAAAAAATACTGTAGAATTAGACCACTTATGTGTTAGAATCTGCTTCTCGTCCAGATTTTTATCTGAGAGCTAATTATTCTTGGAAAACTGTTGAAATTTTCGCTCCAATTGTCCAATCAAAAAAAATTGAGTGAAATTTCAAAATATCAAATAATTTATCAAAATGCTCTTTCTGAATTACACACATGCAACAATTTCTAAAAATGTTCTGACCTGACTTAATACCTAGGTGTATCTAACTAGTGAGATAAAACTTCTAAAATAAGAATGGTTATAATATTATGGCTGTGTTTTGAACAATGTCATTTTCAATTTGTATTTTTTTACACCTACTCGGATTTATCTGAAGGACTTCTTATAAATATTTATGCATATTGAAAATCACACAAACAGTCTTTTTTATAAGCATTTTTGTAGATTTTAAAAAGGATCCAAGCGAATACCCTATATACATAACAAATATGGAAATGATATAAAATGCTACCAAAATTCTAATATCTCAAGTGAGCATAAAATTATTTCAGTGCCAGTTTCATCTGTAAATAGTTTCGAATGTGGTAGCTTAGGTTGCGAAAGCTCTTCGAAACTCGATTCGAGAGTTTTATGGGTAGGTAATATGTTGCAGAGTGGGTGAGCCCTAGACAAATATGCATGCTCACTGCTCGCTGGAGATTAATCCTTTGTGCTTAGCATTATCAACAGCGCAGCATATGTCGGTATAGGTGCGGTGCATCCCTCTGCCTGCAAGGAAGTTAGTCTGCGTTTCTATTATTACAGCTCAGCTCCGGGGACTTGTTATTACCCGAGTAAGAGACTGGTATTACACGTGGTACGTCAGGTGTGTGTGGTGCCTCGCTGCCTGCCAAAAGAGATTCCCCGTGCGAATCAAATAAACACCTTTCCTGCCAAAGCATACATTCTGAATTACAATACCTACTTCGTTACATCTTCTCCACTACGCCAAGTCTTCTGAGCTCTTCTAATCCTCGTGCATACCTACTGTTGTTCTCCACTGCAAAGACCTACATTGATACTATTCAACTAAGCTTTCCCATTCGCACATCTCTCCATTCCATGCAATCTTTTACGTTATTCGAAAGGTTATTCATTGAGTTTTGAGTGGCAGAATAATTTTTTTATTTTACTTCCAACTTCATAGCAGTCACATAAATTTAACTAAGAAAACGCTAGAGACCATGTATATTAAGGAGCATTCATCATAAAAGTCAAGGAATTACAAACCTTTTACAGCTTAATGCATTCCTTGAGAACTGTCCTTGATTGATGTCTCTTAATGCTATGGGTGTGTTTGATATATAAAAGAAATTATTATCTATGAATATTATTGAAAATCTTGAAACTTTGAGACTTGAACTTGAAACTTGCAAATTGGTAGTAGATACAATAATCCTGTAGAACAACCCTATAGTGATGAAATTTAAGTACTTGGCAATGGAGATGGCAAATTACAACGATGTGTATGTAGGTATAATGGAATCAAAGAGCAGACCAATAAAGCGGCGGCTATGGATGCCTCGGGATGCTATAAGGGGTAAGGACTAATAAAAAATACTATTCTAGTAGGAAGAATCATCTTAGCATCTACAAAACATACGGCAGACCTATAATGACCTACGAGGCGAGGGTGAACACGGGAAGAATGGTCAGAAAAATGAAGACCACAGGGAAGACCGCCAAAGAGATAGAGGGAAACATGATCATCCACATCCCAAACACCAGAGTAATTGCGTCAAAGAACAGGTCCTAGATCTAAATTAAGAGGAAGAAGATGAACTTCTAGAATATAATGATGAAGGTTAAACAATAGGCAGACAATAAATATCTATACAGTAATACTATGGAAAATACTTAGATAAATAACCGATGTATCAAGCATAATATTGTACCTATTCTATTGTTTTGCACGAAGGAAACAATTGAAAGCTGCTTCAAATTCTAAGGCTTTGAGCGCCTCGAGGTACTGCTTCTTATTCATGCGACGCAGCCAGAAGTTTTTTGAACCGTAAATAACATTCGAGTGCAGTCATTTAAGGGAACACAGATATTACAGAATGCGAAACTTTGCTACGGACTGGTAGAACTGTTAGAGACTTGCACGATGTAGCGACACTTTAACTGGAGGAACTCCAGATACAAGGGCGACATTTTGAGCTCACATCCGTGGAATAATCACATTGTGCTGGTTCCATAGCATATTTTGTAGTAAACTTGTTGTCTATTAATAAGACATGCAAGACAGTATCTTAACCCGATTATATAAACGTATTTCACACCTCTATCCCCTTGCGATCTCTCTACTTATATATGACTGGCTTTCAGAATACGACAAGGTTAGTGTGTGGTGAGCTTATGGATATTGCCATGTCAAATCTACGAATAACAAATTATATAAATGTATTTGATTTGAGTTCTGATTATAGGTTTTAAACAATTAGTGTACCTATAGTTAATTGTAAACTTTTTTAAATCGTTAAATGCAACTGTGAATCTCTAAATTCACAATTATTTTTTGTTATTTGGATGTCACGAAATCACAAAAATAGGGTGCAAGTAAACTAATTAGGGTTTGACTTTCGTTACTTTTGACTTAAAAAAAATCTACCTACATATAAGTATATATTATGAGAGTGTTTTTCTATTTATGGCTTCTAATGAAATATCATACAGCGCACATAACAAAATTCTTATTTACCTTTATACAATAATTACTTGGTAAATATTCAACGAAACATGGCAAAGCTCTATAATGAGTTTTCTTTCATTCAATATATTACATCACATAGTATTGGTTATAGTGATTCGTTAATAGAAGCCTACGCCACAAACACACATTGAAATAACTGTGTTTTACAAGCAATAATAATGTGTCTCGACGCTTAAAATAAACCACTTCAAAGCAGCTTGCCTTTTCACTGACGTTTACTCGCTTTTATAAACACTGACACATAACAAACTTTGTTAATTAATATTTTATCAAAACGAAGAAGCGATAGTTAATCCCGTGGTTCTAACCTTTGACATCGGCTTTCAGAGAAGGATTATAAACACTAGATATGTGTAATTAAATATTGAATTTATGTTTATTTAAATTTGTTACATGTATTGAAGACTTCAAATGCTCAATAAGTTCTATCTTCTTATCTTCTAAATATTCAATCTTGAACAAAAGGCAGATCGTTGTACTTTCTTCATATAGAAACGCTCGTCAACGTCCGAGGTGTGTGCATGATATGCGGATGTGACCCGCCATTAATTACACAAAAGAGTTTCAAATTCGAATACTTATTAGGTAATTTTCTCCAGAAATAGATTGTATAGAAATCTGCTAATAACAAAAAGGAAAGCTTCTTTAAATAGACCTCTTGTTCTTCAATTGAAAAACAGTCGTAGTATAAAAAAATCCATAGAGCATATGAACTGGCCAATATTTTCTCGTGGGGCTTCTAAATTTGGTCACAAAAATTTTCTACCTTGTTCCGGCCATATGAATGGACTTACGATTGCTTTGGCCACGTACCTACTTGATGCGACATTTGGAAAAAAAAATAACAAAATTTTATGTCATATGTTGGATTATGAGTTACCTACGGAGGTGACGGAAAGTTGGGGGATGCAAAAGTAGTGACAAAAAAGCGGGGTCTCTTTCCATAGGACTAAAGGAGATAATAAAAGCAAATATTTTCAACTCTGGCCGGGAAATACCTACTTATAGTCGAAAATTTTAATGGTTAAATATTGTATCACAGCTATGATCCGTTTAGAAGCCCCATAGAACATTGGTTTGAGGCTTAAGTTCCAAAATAGCTTGGCATCCTCATATTTTAAATAGGTAGTTTCATTCAATAATAATAATTATAGTAAATTCATGAAGAGCTAATCAGTTTAACGCAAACAAATCGAATATTTACCTTTTCCAATATACTAACATATTTGTGGATATAGTATTGTTGTTAGATAAATAATGTAGATATTGACTGCAACCAATACTGCGGTCAGTTCTCCTGTTGCACGTACATAGCTATGTCCTAAGCAGTTATCATCCACGTCCACTGGTACATAAATGAAGTATTCATGGCCGGTGGCCCCGGTGGGACTACGTTAGTAGTCGAGCTGTGACTATTTTGAGTACCTACTTTCTAATTCTAACTTCAATAATAATACTCTAGGTACACTTTATGCCAAAAATCGTTCGCATTAATGTCAAGATAAAACAAAAATGATATATATATTTTGTCTAACGAATTAGCAGCAAAGCCTTTCAGATAGTGTTCATATTAAGAAAGGGTCATCGATTGTTTGATTTTCCTATAAATATGTTGTTCATTCCTTAATAGGCACAATAATACGTTACCACGTTGAATAATCTGAATATTTTTAGCAAATTATAGAGTTTCTTCACTACAGCAACTAAATCAAATGTACAGTCTGAAGAAAGCATTTGTTTGACCAAGAAAAAGCATACGTGACATTCTACATGAAGCAAATTGATATCAATACTGATATTGATACCACACCCTTCGATAATTTCTCATTAGTACCAATTATTTTATCACTAAATTAATACCAAGAAGTATATTTTTAGATATTGAGATAAACAGAATAAATATCAATAATTAATGAAAATGATTAATCGTTATGACGTATCATATCCTTTTATTTTCGGCAATTTATTTTTGCTTTTATCTTCACAACTTCTTTTTTTTATATAAAATGTGTCTGTGCTCACCAGGGTTGCCAGGTGTTCGGTATTTTACCGAACTGTTCTGTATTTTTGCTCCATGTTCGGTATGAAAAAAATACCGAACTATGGAGTGTTCGGTATTTTTATTTTCGGGAATGAGTTTCATTTTTCCTAGTCCCGGACAGCAAATTTCGAGAATGACCTTTTTTTTAGAGTAAAATTCTCAAGTTCCGGGATAGGAAATTTTGGAAATGACCTTTTTTTTAGAGGATATTTGTACTTTCCGGATAGCAAATTTTGAAAATGACCTTTTTTGTTTTTGGTTCGGTATATTTTTAAAAAAAACCTGGCAACCCTGGTGCTCACTCAAAGTGAACACAAGTACACTCGTTGACTCTTTCAGAGTAAGCTACTTAAAGCTTGTGTCGTGAAAGAGGAAGATGGTCAGCACCTGGTATTGAACCTATTAGTCATCATTTTCCGACCAGTTAGCATTATCGTTTGAATTGGGTTTATTGCTAGTCAAAAACAACCAAAGCATTACTCAAATATCTTTCTACCAGAGGCACGGATGGTCTTGTACCATCTGTTAAGACTATTTAGTCAAGCATATTGTAATATCCATGTTCTGTCAACAGTCCCGTCCCTGCACCGCTTGGAACATCACGATCCACGAATACTCCGCCACTGCTGAAGACCAGCACCACGCCGGCACTCTTCTCCACACTTTCTGTCCCAGGGACAACAAGCAGCAGTACAACTTGCCCTGGAGATTAAACACGGTTGTTCTCAGGTTGGTAACATTGAAATTCTCATATCCATTTATCAAAACTCTATTAACTGAAAAAGTATGTACTCCTACGATACTTAAATTTAACACAATTCACAAGATGTGCTGCAGAGTTGGTTATAATTTGCAGTCATAAATGATGGTTATAATTTGCAGTCATCAATCTGTCATAATAAGGGACGTAGCCAGGGGAGTTGCGTCAAAAAATGACTTAGCCAAAGTCCTTTCAGAAAAAATATACGTTTACGCACACATTTACATGAAAGAAAAGACATCTAGTACTGCTCAGAAGGAATTTTGTGATTTGTGGACTAATGCGCTACAGAAACTGTGGAAAAAGAATTGTATTCAATTTTTTCTATACCTATGTATTTGTCACACGATTATGCATTTTATTTTTTTAATTAATTGTATGCCTGTCAGAAAATAAATAGCAAAACTTACAAAACGTACACGTCACTCGGGAGGAGGAGGGTTCGGACCCCCCCCCCCCCTCCCTCCGGAATGAATTCCTGGCTACGGCCCTGTTTATAATATGTGCTAAAATGACTTTGCAAACGTGTGTGTTTGTTTGTGCGTGCCTGATGTGGGTTAATGAAGATTTTGCAATGGAATGATACCTAATGCATATTGATTTTGTATTTTATAGTTGATGCATGGCTCAAGATTTTGTACAATATTATACACAATGCAAAATATGTGTAGTTAACAGAATTGTGTTATGTTATGTTGTAATACAAATCGATGAATGGTCAACTTTAATGTCTTTCTAAAGTTAATCAAATACGAAGGCTATCCTTCTACCTTATCAAAACACCTACAGTACTTACTTGTACAATCTTAGATGTTCACAACCCACTCAATGTTGTTTAATATGTTTTCAGAGTTCTGGCGATGACCCGCACCGCTCCGATATATTTGGTCAAGTGGAAGTCCAGAGCCGCCGTGGGGGGCCCCGCGCCGGCTGCAGCGGCCCTGGCGCCCCACTCCCCGCACCCCAACAGCCCACTGCTGCTGCTTCACATCCTGCTCATCTTACTTCTGTACAACCTCACCTCCTCATAGCTCCACAACACACAAGGCTGTTCATATTTTATACATAGATTAAAATACACCTAATACCTACCTATGTAATCAATTGCCATACCCACATACCTATACATATACATAGTTAGCTAGTTTTTGAAATCATTCACGGATTTAATTTCAGTCTAGGACATTTTCGGTACATACATACTATAAGATCCTATTCAACTTATAGCCCCTGTTATATTGGTGCGATATTAAAGAATATTGCACGAATCATTTGAATTTCGGTACAAATTCAAATTTCGAATATTATATTTCAAATGTCAATAGATAATATCAACTGTTTCTGAACAGCCATCTTTGTTTGAGCGAAAGAGACGGCATTTCTTATTATATTGTTTCCATTTTGGAACTCATACTTGGGGTACCCATTGTAAATATTCGTGAAGTCACCTTCGTTTGAGGATATTTCGCAAAAAGTTGTTTATTTCCAGGTTTGGATATGTTAACCCTACGGCCTACACACTTAACTGACTTCAAGATTTCAAGACTTGTTAGTAGGTACTTAGGTTCTTTATAATCTGAAAATCTGTCGTTATATCAAGGGTTAAATATAACGTTTTCACCTGTGAACAAAATATGTGTTCAAAGAAGTTTAGATCGAAAATTAACTAACTTATAGTATAGGGGTAAAAGTTACATAATATAGAAAAATACTTAAACCGCATTTATTTATAAGTAAACTTGTCTCTTATTGAAAACATTGTTTTCGGTACATATTTATCAAATTGGTGTCATACACTATAAATTTTAATACTGTACATATACCTATACAGTCACTGCGTTAAAATTGTTGGCTGTACATATTAAATAGGCAGATTACGTATGCAACGTCAGTTTTTCCTACTATTAAAAGCCTTTTATAAATCAATTATTCCCCCCAATGGACATTATCAAATGATTTGCAGCCGCGCATTGTGTTCACACAATTTATATTATATTCAACGTCCCGTTTATTGATTGCCTGAAAACTGTCTCCATTTGTCGTTTTCAACAATTATTATTCAATATAAATTATTTGATTTTGAACTTCTCTTAAAACCATTTATGTTTGGAAACATACATAATGACTAGAACACTAATAACCAAAGCTATAACACTCGCAAACGAGTGAAGGCTTAGAAAAATAACCAAAGGAAAGTGTAAAACGAAGCGATTTGTGTACTGGAAGTCGGAGGTTCGATTCCAATTTTATACTTCGACTGCGGCAAAAATGAATAGGTACATCAGAAAAATAATCATAACAATGTTTGTAAGTAAACATTAGATCCTCTTACGAATGATTCGCATAACGAATATTTTTGGACCACTTTTATACGAAAGTATTCGTATTCGCAAAATTGAACAGCCATTGCAAAATTGACCATTAGCTGAAACTGTAGAAATAAAAACTTCAAATAATTAAAAAGCGAAGAGGAGTTATAAACATGTGAATTATCTAGCGCGCACACAATCAGTAAACGACAACGACTTTCACTATCAAGAAAATAAACTCGTTCGAAATTTAAAAATTTTTCATTATGTATTCTTTTTTTCTAGATTACCGACGACTCATTCTATTGGGAACGTATTGCGCCGTGGTTTCATTATGTATTCTATTATTTTCGAATAACGAATGTTCCCCATAACGAGCTTAATTTTTTTTTTTTAAATAATTCTGTCATGGGAGGTTCGCCTGTATTATTGAATACAAAATAAATAGATGAACGATACAAAGCGAATTTTATAGTTGGATAATACACCATCGATAGAGAGTTGATTGATTTTAACAACGATTTTCACCTAAATTACTACATTTTTATATAATAATTCACGGTTATGATGAATTCATATTGTATATAGTATATACAGTTACACGACGTTCACTACTACAGTACCTACATATTATGTAGTAGCGAACGTCGTGTAACTAACTTCATGCTACTATGTGGTACCAACCTAAGAATATTTATAGCGTCCAATACAAAGAACAATAGTTTGCTGAAACGTCTTCATTACATCCACTCTTGGTTTGTTTAACAAGTTTATTATTATTTTTCCTTCCTTCTCAAGCCTGGAAATAATAAGCCATTATTCTCAAAGGAGTTGTTTCACAAGAGCAGCGCTTTATTGAAAACACATTACCTCCCCCATTTTATAACCCTGCAAATACAGTTCACCTCCTCTTGTAGATCCATAATCAAATTCTCAGCCGATAGCATCGCTTCCAAAGAAATATTTTAATTAACATCAAACTTATAACATATAATTTATTGGTCTAAATTATGTAAAATTTTCACTTCTAAGAAAGTCAGTTGAGGTTAATGGGATTTTAGATATAAGAAACCTTAATACGACTCTCAATGTTCTAAAACATTACCCCAAATTAAAATATATAATATGTAATATTAATATATTATTTTAAAAAGAGCGAAAATACAATAAATGAGTTCATCTAGTTCAGAATTTTTAGGGGAAATCTGAAAAAAAATCGCTTTTGTTTTCAGATTTTTTTTTTAAACACTTCTGATTTATACGATATAAGATACTAAAAAACTACTGTCGAATCCATTTTCATCGTATTATTTCACAACAAGGTGTTGAGAATATTATTATATGAAATACTTGTAAATATCATTATAATATTATGTAGTTCTATCACAATACTGTACATTAGAATTTAAATAATTAATTACATAGGTATTAAACTCGTAATTTACCTTCTCGTAATTTTGTACAAATTATAAGAAGAACTAACAAATAACAAACAATTACCCCAGTGTATGAGTATTTGAAAATATCATTAAAAAACTACACAAAATGGAGCATAAACATTCCTGTATAAATACTCAGTTTGGTGATGCGTAGGTATCTTACGCATTTTAATTTTCATGTTTGTTTAATTCAAAAAAATTATGTTCCATTTTGAGCAAAGTACGCAATGCTTAGCATTTACTCATACTCGGTGTGCTCAAATTATTGCATTAAGTGTAAATGTACCTACTTATGTAGCTGTAGATTAAAATGGTACCTACGGAATATAATACTAATGTAACATCACTGACAGAAATCATTATTGATATAAATTTTATGTTAAACTAACTAAATATACATATACATCAATTAAAATTTATTTCATGATATATTTTTTTTTAATATGGATTTTGGAGTACATCACACATACCGAATGTAATAGTACCATATATGTGTGAAAAAGCCTTAATTCATAAGAAACGCCTGTTTAAATATTTTCTAGGAAGCACATTTTAAAAATGTGATTTGTTAAATTTTATTAGAGCTGCACCTTATTTTAAGAGAGATAGAGTGTGATTGATTATATTATGTAAGGTCGAGAAATTCCGTTATTTTATTTTTTATTTCTTATCTTTCAGGTAGGAGAGTTATAAAAAATATTATTCATTGATTATATGTGTATTTTCAAGTGTAAGTAAACCGTTTAAAATAATGCTTTGTTTTTTATTTCTTTTTTTATTCTGGTCTTAGCAGGAGTCAGATAATATGTCGAGTTTGCCGAATGTTAAATCAATATCGACTTATGGTTGCTCATGTATTTAAAGTCGGGCTGACTTTTCAGGTTCCTTAATCACTTGATCACGTTTTGTTTTGTTACCCTCTGCCCTAAGAGATGTGATGTGACAGACCTATATGCCGCACTGAACAGTTTTCCATAACCACCCAATGAGCATGCATGGTCCATTGTGCTTGAACGAAAGAAAGATCCACATAATTCTGCTGAAGTTCAACAAAAGAAATTTCATTACTCTTTAAATATAGGTACTTAATTCTTTTATTTTACATTACCCATCACGCCGTCTCCCGTAACGGGTAGGCAGAGAGAACGAACATCTACTCTTTTCTTCGCTTTCTTACACATTTCCTTTGAACCTTATAAATTTTCTTTGTCATTTCGTTTGCATTCATACTTTCCACGTGCCGAAACCATCTCAACTAATTGAGTTTCATCTTTGTCGCAACCAGGGTTGCCAGGTGTTCGGTATTTTAGCACGGTGTTCGGTATGAAAAAAATACCGATCTATCGAGTGTTCGGTATTTTTGTCATAATATCGAATACCAAATTAACAAATGTTTTTTTTTTCAATTATTTTGTGAATTTGTAACATTTCGGACACAAAAATTTTTATTTCCGGATAGCTAATGTCGAGCATTTTTTTAGAGTTAAAAATTTCAATCTGAAAATGACGTGAAATTTCATCTTTTTGGATACCAATGGGAATAGGGAACACTGGTTCGGTATTTTTTTGGAAAAAACCTGGCAACCCTGGTCACAACACTTCTATACCTACCACATTCCTTTCCATATCCCACAGAATCTTTCCGCATATTCTTCGTAGAGATCTCATTTCTACTGCATTTATACCACATTTTCCTTTTGTTTTTATAATAAATTAAATTGGAAGTCCCAAATCGTCCTGGAGAGATAGAATGCCGAAGAAATATGAATAAAATCTTCTACATAATAATTCAGAAATGTTTTTTTATTTGCTTTTTACCGTATGTCATCGCATCACGCCTAAACGGCTGAACCGATTTCACTAATTCTTTTTTTGTCGTGTTGGCTTTTATCAGTAGAAGGTTCTTCTGAAAGAAAAAATTAAGAAAGTTGCGTGGTAAATTGGGAAATTAAATAAAACTCGCATTAGCCCCTCCTTCTCTATCTACATAATAATTCAGCAATGTTTTTTTATTTGCTTTTTACCGTATGTCATAGCATCACGATCAAAATACAAAGGCTACGTCAGATATGAATCTGCACAGAGCCGTGCAAAATGCCGGAGAAGGTTCTTTAATACAATTTGCTGCATTAACTTTATTTAGAGCTATTTAAAAAACTCTATTTTTTAGGATCTTTATACAAAATTTTAATAAACATTGAAAGTGTCATTCTTCTCTCTTTTTATGAATTGTGAATGTTTCATTCTTCTTTTTCTGTGCTTATGTCAGTTATAGAGGTCTGCAAAGCAATGGAAAGCTAGACTAGAACCTGTTTAATTACCTACCAATCAAGCCTGACAATCGGAATCAAAAACGTAAAGTAAGACGGGTATAAGCTAGTACATTACCTATTTGTTGTTCTCAAAAAGGTGCCTACCTTGTTAGACAATTTTGTATAGAATTGACATACCACGGCTAGCAGATAAACACACACAAGCGTCGCTTGGAGAGATAGGAGGAATGTTGAAACATGGACCTCTACTTTATCAGTTTATATATGGTCCTGGGATAATCCTGGTCCTTATTACCAAATATATTGTATCGCAGATAACATCAAACTGGCGTACGTTCTTACGGCGCGGCGGGCACATGGGCCAGCTGCAGAACACAAAGAGATTAGAACAACAATAATAATAATAATAGGCAACCAACCCTTACATATACTTATATACAAACCACCCCCTCCCTCCCTCCGATCCTGACCTTGATAACATTCATATCGTTGTCATACGATTAACCCTGACAACATTAATAATATAAATGAACAATTCATATAAGTAGTATACATATGGAAATGCTGATTATATATTATTGTATTTGGGTAGGTATAATAGGTATGATAGTTACTGCTGAAATCTGTTTGGATATAGGTAAGTAATTTTCAGAGAATAAAATAAATATCGCTTATACCTATACAATCTTACACCTCTACCATTTGTGGAGAGGAGATAGACTTGGCTGGGGCATGTGTTAAGGATGACGAATGACAGTTGGCCGAGGAGAGCGCTGTTCTTGAGACTATGTTCCGCTCCCTCGAAGCAGGGCTGAGGGATTTGGACATGGTGTGGGAGGAATTCATAAGCATTGCGCAATGGAGAGCTCTTGTGGCCTCCCTATGCTCCTGAGTGGGGTGTAAAAGGGAGTATGTATGTATGTATACCTACAATAATTCTAGCAATATCTGGAAAGAACCTGTTCCGAATTATATTTATTCTTTGCGCTGATAGATTTTTTTATTCAGTCCATACATAGCTAAGTACATATTTATTATTGTAATCTTGATAATCATACTAGAGCTTAACAGGTAATTCTGGATACTTGGAACAAGACAATAGTAATTCCAAAGCAATCTGTAATACTTTATTTTAACTTTTTTTAACAGGTATTGCAACCAAGACGTCCATTACAAATATATAAACCAATGAAGTTATACAATATTATAGCGCTAATGCTTTCCTCTTATTTTATCCTAAAGTAACTGAACAAATCAAAAAATGATAAACTTGCTCTAAAATATGCCATAGAAAAAAAAATACTTATAAAGGACAAAAGCGGAGGTGCTCATATCTATATATTAATACGTGAAGCAAAAACTTTTTATCCCTTTTTACAAAAATTGCGCGAACGGAGGTGTATGAAATTTTTCACACTTATAGTCTTTATAGAGAAGGAGTGGCGAATGCTAATATTTTGTTAAAATTATGCATAAAAAGGGATTAAATCAATAAAAAAAAACACTACGCACACTACTTTACGTATTTGATACTCACACACACTTCCACTACTTATAAAGAAGATCAACGTCGTAGAAAAAAAAGTATAAAATGTAATGCCCCTCGTAATGGGCGCAGAAAACTTTTTGAAGACGGTATATTTAAATGGAAGGTGGAGCTGAAAGTAGCGGAATATTTAAACTCATTGCGTCAATTTAAGAATAGTATTGTTTTTTTCTTCAATAATAATAGAAAAAACTTTACACATTATATCAACATTTAAAATTTGACGTATCCATGTCATAGTTTTGGAAAGAAAATAGTAAAATAGCACTTGCTCAGTCTTATGTTCAAACTTATAATCTAAATAAGTTATGGTAGAATTTCGAGCACTGGTCGACCGCTAGTAATATTAAATAGACCATAAGAGGGAAATTTAAATAAGTGTCATATGAGATTCCTCGAATCCAGGTAGAAAATTGATCTGAAACTTGCAGAGAACGAGAGACTGCAATTTTTAACTTAAACAATGACAGGTGAAAAATACTGTCATCCCTAAAAACGAATTATGTGCAATTTTCGCATACTCTGAGCTGAGGAAAAATAAGTGGTGAATTTAGTTTATATTACTGAAAGGGATTTGAAATGATCTGGGCGGTTCAATTGTCCATCGGTTGCGATGGACAATTGAAGTTAACATTTAAAATGAGTTCTCAGCAATCAATGATAATATTATTATGAATGTATAATTTTATAAAGAAAGCCCATATCAAATTTATATACCAGTCTATTGATGCGAAAGGTATGTATCAATAAAGCACTTTTTTTTATTTCCAAAATATATTAATATAATACACTCATGTGTACAAAATATAAATTCAGATTAACATAATGGAATAATTTATCACCCCACTAGACAAAAGCCTTGTTTTTATTCTGAGTTTTAGAGTATTTGGTTTATTATGATAAATAACAATTTACTGAAGTTTTGTGCAAGCAGACCTAAACATTAACGAGACATAAAGATGAGCAAACGGTGCACAGCAAAAATAACCACAAACAAACAAACTTTAAGATAGATGTTCAATAATTTTCGAATTCGAACTTTTTCATTCAAATACCCTCCTTTTTTATGTTTTTCGACCATTTGGTTTCCGTTAAAAATCGATTCGAGTTGAATGTTGATACTATACTGTCTAGTAGTAGTACCTACGTCTGTAACTAATAGGGTAAGGGTACCTCTGTTTCCACGGTACATCTCTTGCACAATTAATTTGCCTATTTTTTATCATTGCGCGAGAATTTGATATTGAAATGAATTTAACCTCTATTTTTACTCATAAGTAATTCCCCAAATTATGTCTTATTTGATTGAATTTTACATTCTTTGAATTATTTTTGTAGTTATTTTTTTCCAAAATTTATACAATTATTTCGGAGTCGGGTTATATTAATGCTAATACTGGATAATGTTGCTTCATGACAAACGATTTATTGACAACACTATTAGCAAAGAATAAATAGATGCCTCCTATGTGTTATTGTCCGAAAAATGCGATAAAAACAGCAAAACATCTTTACCGCAATCAAAACTAATGTCCTGAAGTTGCTTCTGGCCAAAGCAATGCTTTATGTAACAACCAAACTATTGAAGGTAAAGTTTTATTGCGTAACACCGCTTGGCATCCAGCCATGTAAACTGCTTCATTCTATCCACCACCTACATTATCTTATTCTACCGCATTATCCATCTTACAAGTTTTTTCAGATGTAAAACGAAATTGTAACCACGAAACAAATCAAAACGAATTCCGCAGTTCTTAAATTACTAGCATCGAACTTGTAGGGTGGCTCATTAAAGAGTCATTAATAATCATTGTTTGATCATCCCAAAAAAACAGTTATAACGTCCCTTATGGGTTCCAATTTCACTTTACCACGTTAAGAACTGTGAACATCTTCCCATAACGACAAATGTATGCAGGAAGCTCTGATCAAGTACACCAACATTTGTCATAGGTATATGTGAAAAATATTTCTCGCAGTTTTAGGGTTTTTTAACGAAAATACCGATCTACGGACGAACTTACCAATTATACTGTAGGGTTTTAGAAAATAATTTAAACAATTAGAAAAATGGTACTTAGATCCCACCGTCTCATGAACAACGTTATACAATGGAGAGAAGATGAACATAACCTTGAAACAAATTGTGTTGCCGAATAATAGTTGGGTGAGAAGAGCGTTGTTCTTCCACCAATCAAGATTCCAAAGACAAGGAAGGCTCTTTTATAATATAATGTATTTCGTTCCTTCATTAACAGAGCTGAGGGGGAGCTGGATATCGTGTGGATCGATATTATACAAGACCTAGCACAGCTTGGGGTTCAGGTTGCCTCCCTATGACTCTACATGTAGGGTCGTAAAGGAGAACAAAATAACATAAATCAGATTATTGAGCATTAAAATATTATATCCTCATACATATGATTTCCCTGATTTTTGTCAGAAAAAAAAATTCATCAATATTTTGGTCCTTTTCGTTCGCTTTAAATTATATGAAATACAAACTATTGGACAAATATTATTATGGTTTCGATATAAATAAGCCCAGACAACACATAATAATATGTTAGCTATTAAAGTAGTAGGTATGTTGTTTGTAATCAGTGTTGATAAGCAACATCGACGCTGTACGACATTATTGTTATGTCACAGCGCTCCCAGAGATAGGTACTCTTATAATCATAATAAATAATGGACAATGCAAATATACCTACAGTCGGAATAGGCGGACGAGTCGCTCATTAAACTGAGTTTGACCTGTGAACCAGTGGGAGTAGTTCGGTGATGTGATCTACGTGTAACAGAAAGAGTGCTGACAAAATGTGGTGAACGGTCTTTCTTATTATCTTATTAGATCGATTTTTCAAGTGTGGAAACAAAACAAAGTGATTTTAAATAACATTTCATACAATAATATTGTGATATAACACTGTAACATAATTATAAATATTTGTTTGGAGATCGTTTTAAGTCAGTTCTACTGTTTACACAAGTATTTAGTGACATACAAATGGATATTTTAGACTGTTTCTAGTGCTAAAAAATGGGGCATCAACCTAAACTATGGAAAGACTCAGCCAGCATTATAGCTCTGGCTAAAAACGGACTTAACAAAATCCATCATAAAAATACTAGTGACTATACGGTATTGTTACAACAGCGAAGCAGCAAATCGGCATTTCTTCCAAACACCACCGTGTTCCCAGGAGGCACGACAGAGAGCTGTGACAACGCAAAACAATGGTTTGATCATTTCAAAGCTTACGGACTGAGGAAGGACTTCTTTCAACATTTTTACTCAAAAAACACTTTAACTCCTCCCATTCTCCAAGGCAAAGATCCTGTTGAACGGTGAGTATAAAATATTCCTATACCTATGTTCAGGGCATATTACCAAAATACCATACATTTTAGGTATAAGAATTATCTTCTAAGTTACTGAAAATTATGACACTGATTTCTAAAAGGACCTTAGAGAGAAAAAAATCCAAATGTACAAATACACGAACTTGAATCTTGAAAATATAAGTTAAATTTTCTGAAGTAACAACATTACATCTATACAATCAGACTGAGCGACAGAAATTCTTCCTATTTATCGCTATGATATAATTTTTTTATATTATTTTATAGTAGTATTGTCAAATTCACATGCCTAAAATCATAAAAAAAAAATAAAAATTGCAGACATGTGAGCCTTAGAATAACAGCCATAAGAGAAACATTTGAAGAACTGGGAATACTGATATGCAAACAAAAACACGAAGAACCTTTGTCTGAGAATAAGTGCGCGTCTTTCATTGCAGACTATGATCTTAAAGAATGGCAGAGAAAGGTAATATTAGCATTTATTTATTCATTCTCGTCTTTACAATAATTGTACATATTATTATAAAACATTCAATCAAAATATTGTGTATAAACAATTTTCAGGTTCACATTCAATAATTAAATAGACGATGCTGAAAGGGCATAAATGGCCCTTTCACGACAGTTCATCATAGCAACATGGGCAATAATTATTATTCACATAGAATGATAGAACTCAGACAGCCGAAAAAAACTACATATTTTAACCGATACTCTTTAGAATATTTGTCTTGAATGCTGTCTTTAAACTTTAAACTATCTCTTCAACATAGTTAATGGCTTTTCCAACGAGATACCGTCTTATCTTCCTTTTAAATGTGAGATCACTCAAGGATCTCACAAGTGTGCCTAAATCTTTAAACAATATTCGAGCTACATTTAGTTTAGAAACTCTCATGATGAAATTATCAAGAAAGAACCTATGTAAGGTCTAGCGTAACTGTATTCAGTACTTATTTAGTCTTCCCGAGTGCACATACAACCGGTTGCTATTGAGTTTCCCACACATTTCTTTTGATTTTTTGTCTTCCGAAAGTGCAAACAAAAATGAATCGCTTGCATAGCTGATCGATTGTTTAAAGCCACTTACACCACGCGGCAATTTACTTTTTGTTGTATATTATCGGTACCATTTAACCTTGCCGACGCCACATTGTCGCTGCGTTCTTGACTGTATTGGTTAATCCTTTCGTATTACGAAAAAAACAAAGGTGCATAGTTATTGTTTAGCGTTTGTGGTGGAAGGGCCTTTGTTTGTTGCTGTAAAATACCGGGTGTTAACAAATTTTCTTGTGTTTTACAAACATTTTTAAAATGTTTATGGAAATTTTAAAAAGAGCTACAATAGATCTACCTCCTACATTATATTCGTATCATACAGATCCCCGGTTCGATTCTCGACCAGGATCGCTTTTATGGTTTGCATTTGCCATTTCTGTCTTGCCTTTTGCCTGTCTCAGATTAGAGGATCAGTTGACTATAGAAAAACAAACATCTCGGACGAAAATTCGCGGCGGCTTATACCTAATAATAATAATATAACACTTTTCTATACAAAGGTGTCAGTATAGCCGGCGGAACTTATTGCCTGAGGCAATTTTTTCCAGTCAACCGGTCCCGTCCAATCTGAGACAGGCCAACCCCGGGTAGAAATTTCAAGTGAAAAAACACTTAGAAAAACTCTGACCCGACCGGGAATCGAACCCGGGACCCCGGATCTGAAGTCCACGCTAGTACAACTAGGCTACCGAGATCTTATTATCATCTTTTTGTAAAAAGTGTTATATTTATTTCTATTTAGGTTTTATCCGAAGTTGCAGCTGCTAGTGGTGTCTTGTCGCTGTAAGATCTGTTCAAGTATACCTATCTCTATCTATCTCTACAAGTATAGTTTCGCTAAGCAAGACAACGAGTAAAAGCAGTGATGAAATCCCCAAAAAAAACAAAACTGAAGCAAAAATTGGGCACATACATCACACGAACACTATACATTTTATTGAAGTTTGATGACATCGTCTTCAAATCGTAAAATAATGTCACATTGTATCTAATATTACCTGTAGGCCCTATACGCAGGGTTCCCCAGATAACGTGGAGTCGGCATTCTAAAATGAAATACACTGTACCTATTGATGATTTTTCAAGTGAGCCAAAGACGATCGAAATTTTATGATTGTTTTATCAAAAAATTGACATGTTTATTGATGTTATGGGCACTCCCATAAGGTCTAATAACATTTTATCATACAACTAAACATACGAGTGGTTTCGACGTTTAGATCCTGGACGACAAATTTAAACTCTTAAATACATAATTTGATTAACTTTCTTCAAGGTGAAAAGAGTCACGTTGTAGAAATGTAGGGCTAAAAGTACATAGTATGCGAGCGATTACGTGTAACATTTTCTTAGTTTTTAGTGTATAATGCATAAAATGTGCTTCATTTGATATTGTGATTTTTAAGCCCTCCTTGCATTCAGTTTATTTTTCACAAGACGCTGGCTACATTGAATTTCAATTTTATATTCAGCAGAATGGCATTTCAGTAACAACTTAATTAAACAAGTATCTATGGGTCGGATGGAAGAGATCCTTCGGGATAAGTCTGACTTTCGACTCTTTATGATGTGTGTTATTTCATATTTGTAATTTTTTGACAACAAAGTTTTATTTATTTGTTTATCTATTTACCTTACCTATATGTTCTGCCTTTATGACCCAAATTTGGGGAAAAGGGATCGAGGCACTAAAATCACCAACTATGCTCGATCTGCCTATGACCTCTTTCCACACCATGTACAAAACCCACAAATCTATTTCCTTATTATATCTATCTAATGTGAAATTCTTCTAATCCATCGTACAGGTGACAGGCCTGGCTCTAAATACATAATATATAATATTTCAGCACACATCGGTATCCGTACCTGATATGCAATGATCGTATTAAACAATTACTCAAAATAGACAAAATATATAGGTATAAATGAAAATTGCACTGTATATACCTACTCCATAAAAGATTTTATTTCAATGGTGTTTATCAATGTTGATTTATCGGTGTTTCAATAAAGTTCAAAATATTGTGTTTTATTTGTTGATTTCTAGATTCAGAAAAATCCATCAGAATTCATCAATCTCTGTCAACATTTAGATTGTTATCCGGACATTTGTTCACTTTTCTTGTGGAGTAATTGGTTGACACCCATAGGATATGAAACTCATAGGTTCGACACTTTGTTCTTCTTGGTTGGCTTTGATTCAGTCCCTCCTGTCAATTCTGATGAGAAGGAAGTTTGTGACGTTTGGGTAAGATTTTATTTTTACCTACAAATCAAATGTAAAACCAGCCTCTACTCTATCGTTACTGCATGACATTTTTGAAATAAATGCAAGAATTCAGTACGAGTTAACAATTAACGACAAAAATCGTAAGGAAATTAGTTTTATTGTAAACTAGCGGATTCGTTGCAACTTCCTCCCGCATCAGAATCAATAATGATTTATCCGGAACCAGAAAACAAGATTTTGAAAACAAATTTTATAAAATTCGAATTGATAGACGAGGCTGAAAAGCTGAAAAAAAACTCCCTCAACCTCCTAAAAGAAAAACATTTATAAACATTAAAAAACTTTGATAAAAATATGTTATTATTTTAGTGGAAATCGCCTGAAGACGTGATAAAGGCTTTCGAAGAGAAAACAACCACGCTACCGCCTCCACAGTATTATGAAATTTCCAAACTATACCATCAAAAGGATTTCAAAAAGTTGGTCAATTTCGCTTCACAGAGAAGTTCTTTAGGATGTGAGCAAATATATCCAATCTTGATCGATCCACCTAATGACAAAAGATATATCGCCATTTTTCCTGGTAATCTAAATCACTTCATTAACTGAGCTCGACCGGTTTCAAGAGGATTATCAGACTCCTTATCTTTAGGACCCTAATCAGAATATCGATCAGACTCACGTAGTTATACAATACATAAGTTTAAATGCTTGGTCCTTACGAAACCGGTTATTTATTTGCTTATTTACTTTAAAAAATGTTAATTTATTCAATAAAATTATAGGAGATGAACTCTATCCAGAAAATCCAGATTTTGCTCAACAAACAAAAATTGATGTGGGACAAGAGACAATCGAAGAGTTGCAAGAAAAAGCCAAAGTCACACATCGTATGGAGGTACACGGTTTAAATAAAATCGTGCATCGCTTGAAGAATTATGATCCTGTGCAATGCCAACTGTCCCCTGTTCATGGGAAAATCCCTAACATGGGGAATAGGACATATTAATATCATGAATTTTAATTAATAATTGTTATAATAGATCATAAAAAAATTATAACACTTTTACACTTGTTTGTTCATGAACATCACCTTACCTACTAAATCTAACCTAGCGAGAATCAAAAGCTAGGTGCAATCATGCTTGCACGCAAGTAGGGTGAAGAGGGCACTTGCCCCCCTGGATTGATTGAAAACAGTCAAATAATGTTACATTTATTTTGAATCACTTCGTGTTAGCATAAAGAAAGTGTGAAAAAAATGCCACACCCCTCCCTTAAGTGCAATAATACAATTGCAATAAAATTAATGAATTTTATATGAACTACGGTGTACAATGTACCTACATACCTACATACTTCAATGGAGGTACTATACGTTTTCATAAATATATAAAAAAAACTCCACCATAACGGGACGCAGTAAGATGAGAAAGGCAGCGAAGAATGTTCCAGTATGCACATGAGGAGAATGAAATACCTAATCCAAAAATATTTACATGTCCAACGGCCAACCCCATGGAAGACAGCTCCCAGGCAGACCATCAAAATAGTAAGCAAAATATGCAAAATAATTTGTTACCCATCACTATGGTTTATTGATGTGTGGTGTGTGTGTGTGTGTGTCGCCATGGTCGCCATTGTTCCTCCAGCCTAATGTCAGATGACGTCATCCTTTAGGGTGGGTTGTTCGATCGTTAGTACTAGCAAAGCGTTAGCAATAGCAAAGTAATAGCAACTTTTTAATAATTAAAAAAAGTCGTACGATCGAGGAACACATAGTAAATTCCAGTGTTGCCAACGTGGGCGATTATCGCCATTTGGGCTACTTGGAACGAGAATTGGCGACGAAAAAATCTAAATCGCGACTGGTCGCCATTTGAGCTACTTCCCTTTTAGCGAATTTTCACCTTTCCGGACACTAAAATGACCTTTTTTGGTGAACTTTCACCTCTCCGGATACCAAAAATTTTCGGAATTTTTTTTAGCTACATTTCATGTTTCCGGATACCAAATTTTCAGTTGGGCGACTTGGGCTACTTTTTTTATGAAAATCGGCGACATCGACCAAAATCCGTTGGCAACACTGGTAAAGTCTTGTGCTAATACTTTACTATTAAACGCGGCGTCGAACAACCCACCCTTAATGGTCTATTACCTAAAAATATTTTTTTACTATAAGTACCTCGGCTACGTAATAGGGTATTTGACACTATGAAAAATAAGATACAGATTGTGGTCATCCTGTTTGAAAATGGCCCAAGAAAGCTTATTTCTTTTATTTTACAACTTAAATAGGCTTATTTTTCATAAAAACACGTACCTAATAAAAATCCAAATATTTCTATGGAACTAGTCACCGATGAAAACGCCTTGTGATTAGTAAAGTTGTGGTCCCCGTGACGTCAGTGACGTCACCCCATGGTAAATGATAGTCATCAACCTCATACCAATACAGAAGTGTGACGTAAAATGCACCACGTGACCAGCGCCATTATACAAGACAGCGTTTTACGCGCGTTTTTGGATATTTAAACTTTAAACATGATTTTCATATAAAATATGGCATATCTTCAGAAAATATAAAGAGAATGTGCTTATAATGTATCGTAGAATAATTTAAAACAGTTTCTGGAAATTAGTCAAATACCCTATACACAGATAACAGCATTGACAGCAAACGTAACTCGACCTCTAGTTACGTGCTTTGACGTTTCTGTTGTCATTTTGACATGTTATTCGCAAACAATAGTGGGTAAATAACTAACATTACGCTCTTATCAGTCTTATCAGTGGAAACTCGAGAGATTAAAGTTCATTCTGCTTTGAACATAATAAAAGAAGTTTTAAAAGTTAAATAAAAATGGCTAATAAACACTGGAAAGAAGCTGCTACACTCATAACATTGGCACGCAACAAACTCGTAAATTCACAAAACAATGTGAAGAATGGATTTAACATACTTTTCCAAAAACGTAGTGGTAAATCAGATTTTATGCCAAACAATATAGTCTTTCCGGGAGGGGTGGTTGATAAGGCAGATTTGGATAAAAGATGGATGAAGCTATTTAATAAATTTGACATTTCCAGTGAAAAGTTTTCTTCCTTTCAAAAACCTGGTTCAAAAATGCCCATGCTTTTTAAGAGCGAAACAGATGAATTTTCCAAGTAATTTTAATTTAATTTAAATAATGTAATAATTGAATGTGAAGTACCATTATGTCTTATTTGAGAATGTTTTGAAAATTTACTATTTTCTAGACACATTGCCCTACGAATAACAGCCATTAGAGAAACATTCGAAGAAGTAGGTCTGTTGCTTTGTAGATTTAGGCATAACCTTAATGACACTAGTTTTTCAATACCAAAACAATTTGATATAAGTGAATGGCAACAGAAGGTTGGTTTAAATTTCTTTTACTATTAAAGTTTGTTTAATTTAAGCGTGATAATTTTTCTGAATGTCTTATTTTTAGGTAAATGATAATCCGTCCGAGTTTTATTCATTATGTGAGCATTTGGATTGTTATCCGGACATTTGGGCTTTACATTTATGGAGTAACTGGCTTACTCCAACATTCAAACCTAAAAGGTTTGATACAGCTTTCTTTATTTCATTTCTGGAAACACAGCCTGAAGTTTTTATTGACCGAAAAGAAGTTACAGAGTACATGGTATATTTATATTTTCATTATCTGAAAAAATCTTGAAACTAAATGTGTTCTAAAATCAATTCAAGACTTTTCTCTCATAGTTTGTGGCTAGCAGAGTAATAGTATCTAATAAAATATACCTGCATAAAAAAAACCTGAATACATCAAAAACTCACCAAATGTTAGAAATAATCTCTATATATAAAAATTAAGCCTTTTTTCCGTGCTCATCGATTCACATGTAAATGACTGGACCAATTTCGCTAATTCTTTTTTTGTTGTGTTTGCTATTTTAAGGAAAAGAATCTTATGAAAGAACAAATTAAGAAATTTGGGCGGAACATTAGAAAATTTAAGAAAACTTAATGTAGGTAACCTTCTTAGTGCTTTTTACACTATAATTAACTCTTTTTTGAAATTAAATTGGTCTTTGATAGAAACTGTCAATCGCTTGATAGTTGGTGTGATTGACATAATGCGAATGGCAAATGTATGGCATAAAACAGATGCATCGGTCGAAAAGACATTTGTTAAAAGCAAATTAATTTTCTTTATTCAAATTCAATATACATGGTAAAGACCACAAGACACCGTCTGTTGGGAAAAGTAGTCTATGTATAACAAGTCCTCCTTTGCTACATGTACAAGCGAATACGCTTATAAAATCTTCAATC
The DNA here is from genome assembly GCA_963576905.1 of Mystacides longicornis. Classification (NCBI taxonomy): domain Eukaryota; kingdom Metazoa; phylum Arthropoda; class Insecta; order Trichoptera; family Leptoceridae; genus Mystacides; species Mystacides longicornis. Next base: position 17,537,852 of record OY756426.1, on the reverse strand, counting down.
TAATTTAAAATATTTTTTCAGTGGTCTACACCATATAACGTGTTGCAATCATTTAAAAGAAAAGAAGTAGTTCTAGCAACACCGCAGTGGTATGAATTAACTAAACTGAATGCAATAAATGATTTCAACGAATTGAACCAATTTGCCGCACGTAGAAGTAGACATGGCTGTGAATTAATGATGCCAATTTATCAAAAATGTAAAGATTCCACTATTGTTTTATTCCCAGGTAAGTGTATTTTAAATTCACTTCTTTTCATGTCATCAACAGCATACAAAGTGATTCTGTTAATTTTCTTTTATTTCTTAAAGGAGATTTCCTATATCCAGATCAGCCAGATCTCACAAATAATTACAAATTACCAATCCAGGATAAAATGTATGAAGAACTAAGAAACCCCGAAAAATCTATGCATAGGATGGTTTATCAAGATCCACACGAAATTGCTTGCGAAACAAATAATTATGCTTCAAAATATTATGAAATGTTGCCAACATCACATGACTTGCCAGTAGTAAAATAAAAGAGTTTATAATATAGTGTTTATTGTTTATTTAGGGATAAATAAAATGAAATAGCTAGTATATTAAAATTTATTGCATTGTTTATTTTTATAAACCTTTCTTAAAAATTCTTTTACAAAATTCATAAAAGCTTTTTTTATATTTTATGCACAAAAGCAATAATATGGTTGAAATAATTATCGGAATGGCTCCTACCTGGAATAACTGTTTACATCCTTCATAACATATTTTTAGCTATGATCCTTCAAACTAAGCACAAACATTTACACCTGAATGTTGGCACCTTTGTTACTTTTTATATTGTTGGCACTATCAAGTTGCCAACTTCCCTCCAAAGCAAATCTCTTGTCTAATAATATTACAATCAAATAATAATCCACTAAGTGAGTTTTCGATCAACCTACATTGGAAAAACTGTCAAAAAATTACAAAGGATGAAAAATATATTTGTACTTGTCTACATATATGATTAGGTAATTATTATAAGTAATTGTGCTCATAAAAAATAAGATTTGATTACAGGTAATTATGTATACCTAGGTATGGATGAAAAAGAACGAGTAATAAATTAGAACTCTTAATAACATTAATTTGTGTATTTCTTAACCTTAAAAGCTTGTAGTACACAATTGGAACATAAAATTAGTCTTGATACAAAATGTCTAATCGAAATGTAGAAGCATACAAAATTCAGATCATAATTTATATTATAACGAAATTCATGGGTCCAACACATTCATTTTGTCATACTGAATAATTTGCCAATGAAACAAAACCTGACTATATTTGTGTGAAATATAGTCGAGTATATGTAATCTGGCCAATGTGTTAACAAGCTCGTTAAGATTTACATTTTTATCATCACATAAAGCGGCTTCTACACATGGTTAAAAAAAATTATACACTATTTTTCTACCAAAATCCTAAGCATATGATTTTTAAAATTAAATAATATGTTGTAAAAAGATAGTCAAATTTTTGTACTACGTTGTTCCCATATACATATACAACCAAAATTCCTGGCGGAGGAATGTTATTACAAAAGCCTTTTTGGCATTTCGGATTTTTGGCCACAGGTGAAAAAAACTATATCCACTACACTTAAAATAAGACAATAATAATTTTCAAGTCAGTGTGGGAGTAAATTGTATGTAATGTAAAAACAACCCCTAACCTACGGAATGTTGAAATATGAGGTATGTAAAATAGCAGCCTACAATGAGTCAAAAATTCTGTCTCACTCATTCAATTCATTTTTGTACAACCTTAAGCCTTCACTATTCAATCAAGATGCAAGAAAAACATTAAAATTTATAATATAACATTTCCTTATGAAGAATTTTTCTTATCCTATCACACATTCTCCTTTGCAACATCAACAAACTATACTTAGTATTTTCACGTCTACTTACACAATCACATCATTGTTATAATAATTAATAAAATTTGTTTTATTTCAGTAATTATAAATCAAACTAATTTTAATAATTGAATTTGGAAAAATGAAGTTGTTATGCAAAGGAAGATAATGGCCGCAAAATGATGTACCTACTTATACATTAAAAAGAAACTAAGATCCAAACTAGGAGATTGGAGGTTTAGAGATGCGGATATATAATAATATACAGGATTAATTGACTTACAAAATCTCAGATTCTAAGAATGATTATAATTTCATTTACTGTAACTATTCCGAACTAGACCTTTTTTTACCTAATCAAAATCTCTCCTACTGCACATTCTTACATCAGCTTTCAAACTGGTCTTGGTAGATGGAAACCAATCTTATACTCACATTTAGCTTTGACAGGAATCATTAACGATAACTTTACCATATTCATAATGAGTATTGGATACTGGATAGGTCATTAACGTTGCGCAATGGAGAGCTCTTGTTGCCTCCCTATGCCCCTAAGTGGGGTCTTAAGGGAGTTTGGATTGGATTGTATTGGATACCCATCAGACTTCGACATATTTGTACGAGATGAAGATACTCAAAATGTGTGAGAGATAGTTGAATGCTAGATTCAAATGAATCGCCTACTAAAAGTAAAGGTTATTACTTTTATTAGACGATCGGCATCAGAAAACTGACGGTCGAGCTGGTACAGACTTAAAAGCATAGATCACACGAGATACACCAGAATGTTTACTTGATTTTTCTAACCATCTAGACTCTAGAGAAACCCAAAATTTCATTTCAATGAAGCTTACGGGGGACTTTAAGGGACAAGCAAGATCAAAAGAGATCCTAACAGCCTACCTAGTGGTGACCCAACTAAGATTAAGGAGTTATCATAACTGGGAGATACAGCAAGACCCACATCTTCACAAATAATATGAGCAGACAATTGTGTAATATCTACTGAGCGATACATAAAGTTTAATTCGAACCAAACTTTATTTTTCACATAAGGTGTTGTTTATTTAATAAAAAAAAATCTTTTTAAGATTTATTTTCACATTTTTCGGCAACTAAACAAGCTAAACTTTTTAACTAAAGTTTATTCTACAATAAAACGTAAACTTCAGTTTGTATGTTCAAGAATCGCGGAATCATTAAGAAAGGCTGTTTTGAGAGAATGGGGCCTTAATTTTCAAATATTTGACTAGTTCTAATTTTAAACTTTTTCCTGAACTACCCTGCCGAATGAGAATTCGAATTTAAATATAGTATGCAAAGATAATGTAAAAAAAATCTATAAGCTTTGTATGTATCTGGAAATGAAATTTGTAATTAAAAATATACTTGAGCAGTACTTGTACATAATGTATTACCAATTATTACATCTAGTCTTCTATAAAAAAATATATTGCTCTTAAAACTACGCAGTGGTAAACAAATAAATTGAATGTCAAAGTTAGACATAATAATAATAATGTGAATTATTTTAGGATTGTATTTTCACAATAACCATAGTATCCTATTAACAATATTAAAATGGAACATGTTTTAAATGCACTGGAAGAATTGACGGAATATTGCATATTACACCATATTGCAACTTACTTAGACCATACCTACTTAATATACAATTATTATTAAAAGCTTTCTGGTACATACACAAACAAATATTTATCATTGAGTATAATTTTAAACAAATAAATAAAATATTTGAATCAAATCAGGTGCTCAATCGTCGCTCACTAAAATGGAAAATTAAGAATTACTAGGTATTAATTGTTGTAACAAAAAAATATGTTCCATTTATGTACCTACATTTGAAAAGAATAATTACATTTTTTGACACAAAGTCGTTGTTTATGCATTGATTTATATATACTACAAAATAGAATCGGTACCTCCTCATAAAATGGGTCAATTCAATGCGTAGGTATGTGTCAGTTTTTTTGAAAATGATTTAAAAATAGGTACCATTCAATTCAATAATTGAGTCAAATGATTTCTACACAAATTAAATAAATGGATATCATAAATTTTAATCTGATATTTTGAGATAAACCAATTGTACGATCATAACCCTTTATTTCCCTACCACAAATTAAAGATAAACTTCAATTTCTATCAAAGTCATAACCTATCATGTACCACGTCAAATCAATCTTTGTTTCTAACTTGTAAAAAAACACACATTTTATAAACATTCTAAAAACGTTATACTTAAAAATGAAACCACAGGTATTATAAAATTCATACATACTGAGGAAACTTAATAATATGTGATAGTTTTTGGGTAAACACTGACAATACAAATTATAAATAAAAAAAAAACTTTACTACAAGTTTAAATTACTAATCTTATGTTTGTGAATAAAAATAAAATGTACTTTGCATCCAATCAATAATAACATATTAGATAAAAAATGGCAGCACAGGCAAGCAACCTAATATCATATAGGTTGTTTCCACCAACGAGAGCACCTTTTGTCATTAAATTTTGACAGACTGGGCCAATTAGCTGGGTCAGGAGAAGTTTCTTATGAAAGAAAAAATCAAAAGAGTTGAGTTGCGTGTAACATTAGAAAATTTAAGAAAACTTAACTTAAGTAGCCCTGATGCTTTTAACATTACACACTTTTCTATTTTTGAATTGAAATTGGCATTTGACGTAGCTTCCAGTTGTTTTATAGTTGATGCGATTGAAAGTTGTTTGCAAACACTGCAAACATTGTTTCAGCCATTTATAATGATGAAAAGGTAATTAATTTATCATTATATAAATTCAATATTCATAGTCAAAGTAAATAAAATTATTAGGTATTGAATTTTTTTTTACTATAGTAGCTACAATGTAAATATGATATTAGTTTATCGAAATCTAAGCTCACTTAAAGTGAACACAAACAAACTATTCACATCTTTCATAATAAGCAAAGCTTGAGCATGAAAAATAAAATGGAATCCAGGTACTTCAGTGCATCGGCCATGAAGCAGCTAGATTTGCCTCCCATTGCGTTATTTAATCAGAGTAAAAAAAAAATTAATTTGTTTTTTTTTTAAATTTTATACCTTAAACATGAGCTAAAAAAATTTCCTGCCCCAAGGACCCCAAAAAAAATCTAAAAATAATATCATTTTATAAAAGAAATATTATTGATCAGAAATTTTTCTGAATAAAAAAAAACATTAAAACAAACCAATAAAAATACAAAAAAATAATGTAAAGTTATGTACATATAAAAACACATTGAGAATAAATAATAAGTATGTTAAAAATCACAGAGTTAATGTTAACACAAATATTGAGAAAATCGAAATGATTTCTTTAGTCTAATGACTAAAACACTCGTACATACATAAAGTGTATACTGGAAATAAAATACGCACTAAGCGCCAAAAACTAAAAAAATGAGTTGAGTATGTGGAAATGTTCTATAAACCATTGCCAATAGCCTAAATATTGCACTTAGTCCATATCGATGATCTAAAGGCGTAAAAAAACAGATCCAAAAATCATCACTATGTCTGTATGGGGGAAAAATCAGTTTTATTAGATTATCTCAAAATGAAGTTTTTGGCGTTTAGTGCGTATTTTATTTCCACTATACAAATATAGGACAATAATAATTGAGTAGGTATTCCTTTCCTTACATATTGTGTTGCAATACATAAGAGTTTTTAACAGAATTTTTTAATCATAAAACTGCATTGAGAATATTGCAACATCTATTCTAGAAATTTTGTAATTTGGAAGATACTTTTAATATAACTAGGTACATAAAAGTTAAGAAATTACAGGACTCATATTACATAAAACCTCTATAGCCTAGCACACGCCTTGAAGTCTAAAAACTTGGCATGGAAGCATTTCAAAATAATTCTAAATCATAAAATTATGTGCAGGTTTTTTTGTGCTATTGGAATGTTAACATAAAAAAAAATCAGTTTTGAGTTTCATTTTTTTAATATTCGCGAGATTACTTACCTTCAAACAATATAATTTGTTAAAATAATTTTATTGTTTTTAATTTGAACCAAATATGATAAACCAAAAGAAAGCAAAAACATAATTAATGTGTAACATAACATTATGCCGTGGGGTTGCCGGCTAAGAATAGCACCTCTGCTCTTTTTGCTGGTTTTTCGAGCATCCTGTAAGAGGCAGGAAATCGAAAAATCAGATCAGGACCGTGAGGTTGACCACCTCACGTCCTTAAACCTTAACTGGTCAGAAAAGGCACAAGAGCCTCGGACGTCCCCCACTTTACGCTGGCTTGCGTAGAGTGGGGGACCTTAACGGGAGTATGTAGGTATGTAACATAACATTACCTACAACATGAGATTCCAAAGTTACTAAAAAAAAAAAAGATTGTCGAAAAAAATACCATAAATTTTAGGTAAGTACTGACATCCATAGTCGTGAACTCTAAAAGTAAATTCATACAAGAGTTTTAAGTACTTGAAATTATTTATACAAACAGAATGGGCTTACGTTACATAGATATATGTCATGCTGGTGATTATGGATATATGGTCTAAGTATCTAGGGCATCAAAAGAATATTATAACGTTAGCCCAGAGATAAATCAATGTTTTACGGATAGGCTTGCCACAGAAAAAATCATTTATATCGAGGTTAGCATATACCAGGATGAAATAGTTAGGACACAAAAATAAAATTGATTGTGATAGTATAATTCTAAAACTGGGCCAACCTACTTTATAGAAATGATTTTATGGGAAAAGCTAACTAGGAATTTATGAATTTATCTACAACATCACAAGTACATAATTAACAAAACTATAAACCGCCAACTTAAAACTGTGAAATATTTAACAAGGTTTTCTTGAACCAACATAGCTTTCGGAATTTGATTTATTGACCTAAAATGTGATGTATTTGGGTTACAAATGCAAGGTATTTTTATATAAATATTATAAAATAGAAAATAAAAACACAATTTAAAATAAAAATAAATCACATAATACCTAATACCACATAACAACTTATAGTCAGTTGAGAATTGATTAGTTATTGATAATCAGAAATTGTAAAAAATGATACCACTTTTGTGTATACTGTCAATAAATAAACAAAAACAAATAACAAAAAATAATTCCTTAAAGGTTGCAATATGTTATACAATATTATAAAAATATTACTTTTTACTTTCTCTTTTGACAGAGGAAAATTAACATTAAAAATGTATATGTTAAGAATAATGTTATTTCATAAATAAGTACACATTATATTTAGAATAAATATCAATACACCTAAATCATCATGTACCGTCGTGACCCCTAACTTCGCCTGTGGTACCTAACTTCGCCTGTTTTGCTAAAATTCAATATTTTTGTATTTTTCTCTATAATACGATCTTCATTTAATATTTGAATGAAAGTTTTATTCATAATGGCAATACTTTTCCTTAAATTTGGTGCTAACTTCATGCGAATACGTCAGATGGTTGGTTTCAAGTTGGCGCGAAGGCAGCGTTCATTGTATTGTTGTGCGAAACTTTCACTTTAACAAAAATCTGTCAAAGATAGGTTCCTGTATTGGAATTTAATAGATTACAAAAAGAATCTAATGTTTATAATCAAAATCGGTAGAACACTATCTATTATAGTTTATAATTTATTTAAATAAATATTCACTGAGGCGGGTTACCTCCAAAAATGATCCAATCTTCGCCTACCTATAGGGTTGTCACAACACACTTTTTTTTGGAACATGGAAACAAAAATTTGGGTAAGTTTGTTAATAAAATGTCCTAATAAAATGTATAGGATAGCCTCATGATAACAAAACTGTTTTTTTATTCTTAAATTTTTAAGAATAACTGTTCTTACAATTTGCGTTGTAGGTAATGTATAAAAAAATGTAACATGAATTCTAGTTTTTTTTTGACAACCCTGACTAAAGTTTGTCAAATGTATGAAAACAGATTTAAATGTGTACCTAACTTCGCCTAGTGGAAATATATTGCTAAAAAAGACCTTATTGTATTCTCATTATGGTTCATATTGCTTTGTATGATGTTCACAACACAACTGTATTATTTGTATGTGTCTGTGGTGCACACTTTAATACTTACACGTGGTAGGCGAAGTTAGGTAAAAGTTCCCTAACTTCGCCTGCCGTCTTTAAATGCTAATAAAATGGTAATTATTATAAAATACAGGTATTTATCATGACATTCCTTTAGAATTCTTCTTATTGAATATTATTTTCAATACCAATTCGTCCAGTACTATTCTATTTTGGAGTTATTAAAAAAAAACTTCTGAAAACCAGGCGAAGTTCGGGGTCACGACGGTAAAGGTAAAGTTTAAGAATAATTAATTTTTTTCAAATGAAAAGGTACATATAAACATTATATAGTTAGATCAAAATAGTCTGGCTACGGTTTGCCGCATGTATTCTTTCAAGGGCCTATAATAGTGATAGTGTAAGGACACCATCTCAGGCCACTGTCTAAACCTTTTCAATATTGGCCAGTCGCATTCCAGTATGAGAATGGTAAGAAAAACCAGCGAGAAACAGACAAATAGAAAGGATGGTATGAAAGCCTTCAATATGCTGAACTTCTTAGTTGTTATATGAGTTGATTTAGCGAGTGAAGAACTATTTACGGTAGCGAGTGCTCGTTTACTTGGAGTATGAGTAATACTAGATTGCAAAGATGATTCCTCCGGTATGCGTGTTGGATCTACTCCAAAATTAGTAAGTTGAGATTCTGACGAAGAATGCTCAAAGGAATCCCTAAAATAATAATCATTCAATTGACCGGAAGCGTCACCACCTAAAAATGACGTAAAAAAGGATTTATTTGCTAAGAGCAAGTCTCATATTGGATAAAAATTGGAGAATAATATATAAATGGTCATTAACCTTGATGCAGGATTTTAGAACGCTGCTCTTCTGTGACAGGAGACAGAACATGATCCGTAAAATTTGTACCATCATTCATATCCAAACCAGATCGGCCTGAAACACATCCATTGTACGAATCCAGAGGTTCTCCCAGAGGTGCAGAGTGAGTAGATCTAGGCAAGCTGCTGTATGCGCCTCCTGAAATGTGCCAAGAAAATATGGTATGGTAAAGTATCATGTTATGGATATGAAATATTAGAGAATTGCAATCAATTGGAATGTTACCGAAGTCACTGTTCATTGGTGTTGAGGGAGTGGCTGGAACACTGGAGGCCTTCCTTCTTACTCCACTACTCTCACTGCCTGTGCCATTGCTTTCACGACTGCTATTCTCCAAGGCCCCCTGAAGTATTTCTCTCTCTGTGCGACCAACGTATCGAAATTTACTACCCCATGAGAAGAAACCGCCACCGGAGACAACTGAAGCATCCGCACTAGAAGCTAGACTGGAAAAAGTTTTACATGATGCTTGTTTTTATTTCACATCAACCGTACTCTAAATAAAGTAATTTAAATAAAACAATTAATTTGTTATTCAACAAATGATTTAATACCCGGACTAGTTTCACAGGCACAGGTCCTGCATGGTCACAGGTGACAAAGAAACTAAATGCCATCACTAAGCACCTTCAGCCCAAAGTATAGACAAGTTAAAATAAAAAAAAAAACAATTATAAACAGTGTGTAACTGAGAAATTATCATAACTGACAGAACACCAGGCTGTTTTTATATTTGAGCAATCGAGGGAACTAGGCGACGACAGCACCCTGACTCGGCAATCACGAAGATTCAAGATGAGGAAACTGGCAAGCAGGACCAGATATAAACTTGCCTGCATGCAAATCTGAGGTACGTAAAAATACACATTATTATTTGTGGGGGTTTAGTTTTTTCACGGTCCAGTTGGAAAACAGCATCGGAGGATAGACCATGTTGGAGGAGGCCAAGGCCCGATTTGGGCTGTAGCGCCATTGCAGAAGAAGAAGTTTTGTTGCGGTAATAAAACATTGTTGCAAAGTAAAAATAACTTTGTCATCTTTGTCGATTACAAAATGCGGGTCCCAACCCTTCCAAGTAGGCCCTTTTATGATCTCTTAGCCTGAAGTTAGGACTTATTCATGTTGATGGTATTGGCATGTCTGAACCAAAAAATATCCAAGGATTTGAAGTAAACTGCTGAAAAATGGCTCCCTCCCGGTTCGACAAAGATGTCTTTATATTAACATCCACAGAAAATTCTTGTTCAATTTTTTTTTATATTCAATGAGGCCTTCCACCCGAAATCGAGTGATTTTGAATATCTTGTTTAATGTCTAATATATTGCGTGGTTTACAGAAGAGAACAATATAAATATTTTAACACTCACGTAAAAAACAGCATTTGTTCAATGGCACATCTCCACACATGTCTGCAAGCTGATCCTGTTGGACATTTGAAACCCACAGTATGCTTTTTCTTCAAAAAAAAAATACTAATAGTAATAAACTATTTCATAAAATATTATTTAGTTACATGAAGTAGTCCAAAACACTGAACATACCTCTGGATAGTTGAGATGCACAATAAACATTTTGCCCTCATAATTGATTTTGTGTACCTCTGACCACCTGAAATGGTGCGTTTTTCGACTTCCTTGGAATGTTATGATGCCGCTATGATTAATCCCGAGGTATAATTGATTACCTCTATGATCCTACAGAACAAGGATAAAATAAAATATTACAACATTTAATAAATTCCTATTTAACATGATAAACAATCACAAACAGCCCTATAACGTATCTAATGAGTTTTGTTTTAAAATTCCCCTGCATCAAACATCTCATACATTTCTCATAGATAATTGATTTTTTGATTTGATGTTTTATTTTACAGTCTACTTTGTAATTTAGACTAGAAACTAATGTGGTTGTGATTTATTATAATGTATAGTGAAATGTTTTATGTTTATGTTATCTGTTATACCTACATTGAATTAAACACTGAATAAATACAAAATTGCTAATGTATGCAGTTTTCAATGCAAGAGTGCATGTATTCAGGAACTAACAGGAGCTACGTGACGCAGCTTTGGACAATCTGTGTGTGTCTTTTTCTTGGTCATGGAACACTAAAACTTCACATTTCATTTTTGCATATAATTTATTCTGATTGTCTATTCATTTAACACAGCAAATTTTGATTCTGAGTAGGCACGCATTTTTCTAGGTAAAAAGCAAGAGAATCGAAAAAAAAAAATAATCCCAATATTGCGGATAGCAGCCATTATTCATCAATTAAACGGTTTTCTATATGCAAGGCGAAGAGCAAAATTCTTCAGGAGGCGAAATCAATATGGTTCGGGGTATCGAGATCAACAGCCTCATTAATGGTTTATTCTTGTGAATATAAGGTCTTTTCAGAACAAAATCCATCACCATGATCTTCTTCAAGGTATAAACCCGAACATGTTATATCAGTGCCTCCAGCTGAGAGCTTCTAGGTGATCCTGATGCCATAGTAAGTGGAGTGAAAGGGTCCTTGCCTCTCTCAGAATTTAACTTTGACGATCCAGCATTAATAATTGCATTAGATTGAATATTAGTTATCCTATTTAGCGGAATTTAATTAGCCACGATAGACAAGGGATCACTGTACCTAGTAAATATAATTTAACTATTTTACATATACAATCGTACCTTAACTGCATGAGGGTCAATACCGTAAGTATCCAACTGACAAGCAATCTTCAAAAATGATGTTTCAGCATCAACAGGAGTCAGACCATTAACTCCACCTTCTCCAACAGGCAATGCGTGCAACTCTAACATACGAGACTCCATGGCTTCCGTTTGTCTCAACAATAATCTCATTTCTGATGCATAATTACCAATGTGTATGGCTGGATCATAATCTCCTAACTCACCTAAAACAGTCATCCACATTTAACAAATCCTAGTAATCATAGTTTCTCTCATTTCTTCTACAATAAGAGTCTAAAAAGTTTGCGCATGGTGTTACTTATAATTAGCTACCTAAATAAAGTCTTATCTGATTGCATTTTTAATGAATATTATTTTTTTTAAATACCTAATATCTTCATGAAAATTTTGGAGTCACGTAAAATTTTTGATCCTGTCATATTTGGGCTAATATTGACAAACTACTCAGGAAAATATGTGTTTTTGAATATCAATTTAACAACTTATGCAATTTAATATTATATAATGCAATAAAAAATTACCTTGAATTACTAGTGCACCAAGCATGGCAGCTTCATTTGGTGTACAATATAAGCGTCCATGAAGTAAGTCTCTTTTTAGCTGCAGAAATATCTGATAGCGAGTCACTTCTTCCTTCAGTAATAAAGGATTAGGCGGGTAAAATTTCACCCGAAAACTAAATAAAATAGGACTGGCATCTGAAATAACAAAAGTAAAGTTAAAAAAATTGTTTTGCAACTGATCTAAGTATTTCATATGTCATAAGAGAAGTCACTTCTCACCTTTAACCTGTTTTATAATTGACTTTGCAATATGCAACCAGTGCTAAAACAAACAGTGGAAAATTAATTTTAATATGAATAAATTGTATACATGTCACAAAATTTTAAAACTAAAATAATTTTTAGTAAATTGTTTTACCCTTTGGTTTCCTCCATCAACATATCTCAAACCAAAATAATCAGTTTCCATTAAATTTAATTGTTGACATACTGAATCTAGTAAATACTTCCCTTTATTGCTTGGCTGTGGAAATAAATTATTATTTTTTTAATATCTTATACTACACCTTATCTAATTTATTTATTTTAATCAATTCACACCAACTGTCTTGCAGCAAAGGTAATGTCAGAGGATATTGTTGTCTTACTTAAATAAACATCGGATAATTTTGTATCAATAATTATAATACTTACATGAAACTCGCATTCTAATATTTCTGTATCTTCCAATAATCTCACTGTACATTTATATACTAAATTACTGTCACCCCTACTACGAAACATGTTGTTTTTATACTAGCACAGTTGAGTCTTAAATTCACTTCATTTCATGCGTACCTAGAAGAATACATGAAGGAGAATTTACATATACATTTAATAAATCATAAACCATAAATTATTATTGAATATAAATGAAACATTAATACTCACTTGGGATTTCTAGTTAAAAATATAAATCTCACATGGATATTTAAAACAGCGGTTTTTTAAACAAGATAAAAGATACATGTTTAACACTTTCCCTAAATCTAATCCCGATAACTACGCTTAAGAGTTGCAATCAACTTCTTCAAGTAAAATATCCAGATTTAAGAGTTTCACCAAATCTAATCCAATCTACTCCAATCTACTCATCCATTCGAAGATTTGACAAAACAATGACAATTGTGACCTTGATAGACAGGTCCAACAACTTTTCAAACATCTGAAAAGAAAAAAGAAAATTATGAAAAATAAGATCTTCTTTATCACTGTGATAAAGAAGACTTGTCAGAGTAAAAACTTTTAATGAAATTGAAAACCTTATGAAATGTTATGAAAACAAGCTTTCCCGACAGACGTTGTCAATATGAATATTGATTTCAAATTTGTAATTTATACAAAAATACGTTTAAAATAATAATATGTTTAAATGTTAAAAAAATATTTCTGAAAGCTCGAAAAAAATTCTACCAATATTTTTAATATTGTTGTTATCGAATGTCAGGTAAACAATAATTTTGTTACTATAGAATTTTTCATTGCTGGCGTTGGTGTCGCAGGAAATCCGTTCCATACTAACTTTAATATTATATTTTATATTATTTCTTATACATTTTTCAACTTTTTAAGAGTTATTCTGTTATCCGGAGCGGAGAAGAATTCTAATTGGATTCTCCTGATAAAAATCTGTTCAGCCGTTCTCGAGTTTTAAGTATTCGCACTAACCCGACTTTCTTTTATATTATAGATTAAATTTAATGTATATAGGTAGTTACAGGGCTTTTTTAATAAATGTACCGGAACTCACTCCATTTATTTCTATTCACTCACTATTAAAATTTCATTTAAGCGATTAATTGATTCTGAAATTTAAAAAAAAAACGTGAAAAAGTTGCCGGATCGCCGTTCCACCGCGTTAAATGGAAAAAAGCGCTTGGTAGATACCTAAGGTTTTAGCAAAACAAATTTATACAAACTTATTGTCTGCAATTTTGTTTCGATGAGAGCGCTGTTCGTCCTCCCCTCCCATCAGGGTCTTGAAGACGAGGAGGACCTTCTCTTGCTCTAAGATGAGGACCCTCTCACACCCTCTGTTTCGTTACTCTTCGAAGTAGAGCTGAGAGATTTGGACATGGTGTGGGAGGAAGTCATTGAAGCCGCGCAAAATTGAGCGCGGCGGAGACCTCTTGTTTGCCGCTAAAGTGGGGTCATAAAGGAAGTTTCGAATTTGATTTGTGTACAATCAAGTGCAAATGGACATATTCTTTATTATTTACTGTATTTTATAAACTACTTAGTTTACATTTCTTGTAATGATCTTTTATAACCTGTTAAAGGCACAGTGGTGTTCTTCTATGCAGTGGTGCATGTATATAAAAAGAATACAAGTTCTACCATACATAGAATAAGTACTATAACTACCATAGATCTAGTATACATACCTACTGGAAAATAGCATAGAACACAGAAAGAAAATCGAAATAATGAAAAAAAAAATTAGATTGTCAAGAATGTCAAGTGTCAATCATAGAAGAAGTATAAGTGTCAATATAAGTTTTTTTTCACATTGTTGATGCTGAAGTTGTTTTCGTTCCAATTTTTTTTTCCAATCTCTAAAGCACTGCGGCAATGAACATTAGAAGACCCCGGGGAGTAACTAATCCGCAGATTTTTTGTGCTATTGTAATCGGAGTTATCGGTGGAATTTACGTTTGGAAACCCTATCTTGAAAGTTTGAAAAAACAATACCCTAAGCATAAGGAACCTGAAGCATAAAATCTCGACTTATTTGCAGGTTAGCTTCATAGACTACCTAGTTCGCATAGGTACATGAATTTATAATACTCATCTTAACCTTAAGTATGATAGACCCAAATTCTTTATAAATTGTGCGTTATTCCGTAATATTATGTAAGAGTGTTGATTGGGTTGAAGAAAATTCTTTCAGAAATAAACCCACCGGTGGTATCCAGCAACCAATTGTCGATATTTACAATAAAAAAATGGTAAAAATGACACTTTTATGCTAATCACTCACAAATATCTTGAGAATGATACTCTAATAAAAGATCGGTTGAAATGCACTTTAGAGATCTACTCGTACTTTGACATTACTACCAATTCATTAAAAAATTTAGGTTCGTTAGCCTATTTTCATGACTAACAGTCATGAAAATAGGTTAGGTTAGAACATAATTATTTAGGGGGACGGAGCCCCCCATACCTCTTCACATGTACCCCCGAATCCATTTTACCCTCTGCTGCAAACCGAACATATTAGAATTTTTGGCTTGAGTAGATTTCTAAAGTACATTTTTACCAAAAGATCCATAGAAAAACACAGCACTCAATAACAGTGCCTTTTTCAAAATCATAAATGTATATTTTGAAGTGTAGATCCTCCACCAAGGACATTGAAACAATTAGTGACCCATTTCTATGCCTGCGTCCGATAGGTTTTGCTGCTAGTTGACAATAATGTGTAATTTCTTTTGTTTCAGTAGGAAATATGTCTGCAAAATACCAATCTATAGGAAGAATAGCTGTCATACTATTTGGCGCGACAACCTGCGTTGTTGCTTTTAGTGCATTTGTTTATAAACCACTTCGGATAAGAATGAGATTAGAAAAAGCAGATGGTCTTGCCTCTCAATTATACGAATGGGAAAAAAGAGATAAAAGTGGTTAAGTTTAGCATTTTTAAAGTATTTATTAAAGTTTGAATAATATTGACGTAATATCGTTTAATCCACCTGCACTCTGAATTCATTAAACCCTCAACAACCTATCGATCAATTCTTTTGAGAACATCATTCCGATGAGACTTTTTCTACATGACCACATGGAAAATAATCAGCATTTCCATTTTATCAAATGTACCTCACTAAGGAATGGGGGGCTTAAAACTGTTTATTTGATCGCATGATTATAGTACATGAATATAAGTAGAGATAATAAACTGAATTCTCAACATGTTTTATCATAGCATAGATTAAAATAAAATGGAATAAAAACGATAATATAAGATTTTTCATTCTATCCCTTGGCGTTTGGTTTAATTTGTTTTATTTATCTCGAAACAATATTTTTTACAGTAATACATAATAATTCTTCTTGACTTTGCTCGAATCTACGTAACAATATTATGATACCTCTAATGTCGAACCTAGTTATCTAAGATGCATAATCAAGAGGTCCCGGGTTCGATTCCAAGTCCGATCAGCCTGGAGCATAGGTTAAAAGATTCTACAAGGGTTTTGAATAATATTTTAAATCACCAGCCCTTCGACTGCTTCAGTCAGCTGTCAATCACTCAATTGTGAGTGGAATTGCAGAAAATTAAAAAAAAAAACTCAAATCCATGAAATGGATGAGAAGCCGTTCATCCATTTGGCTATCAACATTGGAAATAGACCCTGAAAAGTTATAAGAGGATGCAAGTACACCAAAATCTGACAAATATCACCCTTTCAGCTCTCCATTGTCTATTTCGAGAGTATAAATAAAAATTGCACAATGTCCCAGCTGGTACAGAAGACTTCCACAAGTACTAACATATTTGTTCAAGTTTTACCCATTTTTATAAACAAATATGGACAACAGAACAATATTACCCTTGATATGGACTATGAGAAACAATCATTTTAAGTATTTAATTTTTAACTAAAATCTCCACTATATCTATAAGAAAAATAAATATGTTCTGCTATTACTATTCGAGTACAACTAGTTACGACATCCTAGCCATAATTAAGGAGAAAAGATATTCATGATTGCATAGACCAATCTAAGGATTATTGAATCCTTTGATGATGAATTCAGCCGAAATAAACGAACTAATCAGCAACCCGTCTTTCCAAATGTTTACAGGCCAACCCTGGGTACATTTAAAATGAAAAACAGATTAAAGATTTTTCTCAAAGATCATGCACACACTAATACTCTCTTGTTCATGATTTGCTTTCTTATGTATAAACATCTCAGGAAAAATCAACCTGCAGAAAATTACTCAGCAGTTCATCCATATAAATTTCATCTCATAGATCCCTCGTGCCACATTCTCTATTCTCCTTAATAAAGCTTGTGATTGAATAGACTGCTTTAATATTCAGCTAGAGCGGCTGTGGGCAGATTCTTGTAATTAGTAATGTTAAGATTTAGAAAGGAAAATAAAATAAAATGAACAAGGCTTGGATAAATCTTGGCTACTCGTTTTATTACCATGGAAATTTACACTCCAGTAAGTGATTACAAAAATATTTACTTAAATATAAATATAACCTTATATAAAATAAAATATATGAAGTATAAAAAAATATAGTAAGGAATGAGTAAAGCCTTTTTTCCTTCGGAAAACTTTCCGATGAGAAAAATTTTTAAGAAGCATTTTGAACGGTAGCATATTAGAATACAGGCATAGCTACTTCTTGACCTTGGCTGCTTTTTCAGCAGATTTGGTTACTTTTCCGGAGCTGGGATCCTTGAAGTTGACAGCCTTGATGACACCCACAGCTACGGTCTGTCTCATGTCACGGACAGCAAACCTTCCAAGGGGTGGGAATTCTTGGAATGACTCTACACACATTGGTTTGGAAGGAACCAAGATAACAATAGCGGCATCGCCAGATTTGATGGCTTTGGGATTATCTTCAGTGGATTTACCAGTACGGCGATCCACCTTCTCCTTGATCTCTGAGAATTTGCAGGCAATGTGAGCTGTGTGGCAATCCAACACAGGTGTGTATCCGTTTGAGATTTGTCCAGGATGGTTTAGTACAATAACTTGAGCAGTAAAGTCAGCAGCTCCCTTGGGTGGATTGTTCTTCGAGTCTCCGGCCACATACCCACGACGCAAATCCTTAACTGAAACGTTCTTGACGTTGAAACCCACATTGTCTCCGGGCACAGCCTCTTGTAAAGCTTCGTGATGCATTTCAACGGACTTAACTTCAGTTGTGATGTTAGCTGGAGCAAACACAACAATGGTACCAGGCTTCAGGACACCAGTTTCCACACGACCGACTGGTACTGTTCCGATACCACCAATTTTGTAGACGTCTTGGAGTGGAAGACGTAAAGCCTTGTCTGTTGGGCGAGCGGGTGGAAGGATAGCATCCAAAGCTTCAATAAGGCACTTGCCATCAGCCTTACCTTCTTTGCGGTCAACGCTCCATCCCTTGAACCATGGCATTTTGGAAGATGGCTCCAACATGTTATCCCCATGCCAGCCAGAGATGGGAACGAAGGCGACAGCAGCGGGATTGTAACCGATCTTTTTAATGTAGGAAGACACTTCCTTCTTGATTTCCTCAAACCTAGCCTCGTTGTATGGTGGCTCAGTTGAATCCATTTTGTTAACTCCAACAATAAGCTGCTTGACACCTAATGTGAAAGCAAGAAGGGCGTGCTCTCTGGTCTGACCGTTCTTAGAAATACCAGCCTCGAACTCTCCTGTACCTGCAGCAACAATTAACACTGCGCAATCTGCCTGAGATGTACCTGTGATCATGTTCTTGATGAAATCTCTGTGTCCAGGAGCGTCAATAATGGTCACATAATATTTAGCGGTTTCGAATTTCCAGAGAGCGATATCAATAGTGATACCACGCTCACGCTCAGCCTTCAATTTATCCAACACCCAGGCATATTTGAAAGAGCCTTTGCCCATTTCCTGGGCCTCCTTCTCGAACTTTTCGATTGTGCGTTTGTCGATACCTCCGCACTTGTAGATCAAGTGACCGGTAGTAGTAGATTTGCCGGAGTCGACATGTCCGATAACGACGATGTTAATATGAATCTTTTCCTTAGCCATGGTAAAGTATGTTCTGAAACGATCAAATAAAATAACCCATCATTAGTATATTGAATCTCAATAAGCACATTAAATGCGTCAGACGACAATGGAGGCATGAATATTAGACAATATGGCCGCCACCCATTGATCCTTTGGCAAAAACTGAAACTGACGGGAACATCCAAAACAAAAAGAACCTTATTCACCAAAAAGAAACACGACGACGCGCTAAGAAACATTACAACAATTTTTTTGGCACAAGATATACATTTCAACTGTCATGTTCACATTTAACCTTGCGCCGCCACGTGCTTATGGACACCAGTTGCCGGTGACGCGTAAGCACCTCGTGAATCATGTTTGGCGAAATATTTCATTATTTTAACACTGAACAGGAATATATATAACTAAAAACTTATAAAAGTTGGAATTTATCGTGGATTTGGTAATCACATATTGCACAATTTAACAGCACATGAAAAAAAAATCCCATTTCATGTAATTTTATAGTACTATTATACGCTAATCAAAGTATTTTTTATATCAAAACATATAAACATTACTTAATTGTAAACTTTAAATAAAAATGAAGCATAAGTTATTATTTAACACGTTTTTTAAAATTACCTGACTAACTGCACAACCGAATAGTCCACGTACGGCAAAAGCCTCAAAGAGAATGGAAGAGAAACGAGAAGTGATTCGTCACAACTCGATCACAACCCAACGTTAACGGAACAACCCACATGTAATTAGGTATAATAAGGTTGGCTACGTTGAATGTCGGTTACGTTGATATTAAATTAAAACATTAACTAGTCGCTTGGTGGTCGCTTGCTACTGCATCATTTATTTTTATAATACAGTCACAGTACAATAATAATTATTCAAAAAAGTAGAACATTCTTCTCATGACATTTCTTTCTTTGAAGTAGGTTATTATTATTAAGAAAACAATGAAATAAAAATAAGTATGCATTTTTTTAATTATTAGAAGTGTTAGCAATTGAAAATAATGATATTTTAGAGGTAGGTATAAAAAAACCGCTTCTTTTAAAAAACGATATAATACAACATTTGAACGTTTAAGCTTTTAGCATTGTGATTTGTATTGACAAATGAACACATTTATTTATTTAAGAGGCACAAAAACAATTTATTCTTTTCTGATAATACTTTTGAAGAAATCATAAATTGTCTAAACGTTGTAGACGGAATTAACTTTACATAATTGTAAACAGTTTCCAAGTAGAGATGAGCGTTATAACGAAAGCTGATAAAAATATTTGATAAAAATAAAAATAACTTATTCTCGTTATTCTTATTAAACGATATCTGTAATTATATCAGAGTTATGACTTTACTGAATGACTTTTTTAGCGAAATTATACCGTACCGCTAACGGACATCAAATTTTCGGAATGATTTTTTTTGTAGGAAAGTCTTTCCTTATACTAATGAAATAAATAAGCTTTAAGCCTTTAAAAATAAGGTTATTTAAAATTTATGAAACTGCTATAAAGTTTATGAATTTAAGCCGTTTATTCCCACGTCTACAACATCCAAGTGCTTTCCTCTATTCCTTCCACATCAGATCAAGAGAATTATCTCAAGTGGGTACGGATACAGGCACAACAGGTCTAGACTCAGCTATCCATTCGGTACGGAGACTACGTTCTCATTCATTTTCTAGTGTAAGCGAAGGATCATCATTTAACAGATTCGTTAAAGGTATGCCTTTTTCATCGTCGTTGTCATATCAACTTGCTGGTGTTCAGTTTCTTGTTGGACCCGCGGGTCTGACGTCCACCACATTTGTAGATCCTGAATCTTTTTCTAGATATTTTTACGACAGTCATTCATGTACTTACTTACCCACGATTGCTCCCAGTATGGAGCATGTGGATGCCACGAAGTTCCACCAAGCCTCTCGCCAGTTGCACAGCTTCATCCCAGCTCAGTCCAGCATCTCGTAGAACCGCATTGAATGTCCGCATCATTGTTAATTTCGGCCTGCCTCGCCTTCTTGTCCCATCCGGATTGTAGTAAAGACTTGCATATTCAAGACTCTCGGGCGACATGCGGAGAATATGGCCAAGCCAGCTCAATTTGCGATTCCGGATCGCTGAGGTGATTCGCTGCTGTGACATAGTGGTACCTACACTCTAATCCCCAAAATCTGTCGCAGAAATCTATTGAGACTTCGTCGGATGCCAGGTTTCACAACCATATATTACGGCCATTGATGTACGGCGTTCTTTTATCCGACAAGATAGTGACACTATAAGTTCCTGGCTTATCCTGGTATATTTTGTCGATCAATTTGGTTTCTGCATTAACTAACATTGCATCACGCAGTAACCTTCTTTGACAATTTACTACGCTCGATAGTCGATACTGAATCCCCTACCGTGGGAGAATCGCTTCCATATGAATTTCAAAGAAAAGTCCCGTTTTTCCAGCGAAAGTTGATAAATCTTTCATTAATGAGGTTGCACAGGATCTAATAAATAATCAGAACTTCATCTGAGCTTATTCTTTATTAGTTTTTCCTTTTCAGTCCCGCAAACGTGCGGGATCCCGCATTCCCGCAAAAAAGGTGCGGGATCCCGCATTTGCGGGATCCGCGGTTTGCGGGATTGGATTCCCTAATCAGAACACTGGTATTCTTGGTAAATCGGTGATCGGCTAACGAACATAACCATGGAGCGGATTATTATCACCACATTATCACTGTAGTGTGAATTCTGCCTTTCGGTTTTGACAACAACAAAATTGTTTTTCTTTATTTTGATCTTCAACAGTTCAACCACAGAAAAATATCTTCACCTTTTAAATCTGTGTTTCAAATTGTCAAACTGACATCCGAAAACATTTGTGTCCGAAAAGCATGTTAATTGACTGTTGATGTTGATCCAGTTTTAAAAATAATGTCACTAATAGGATTCGAAGATCGATAAAATAGTGGAATATTTCTTATTAAGGAAGACTATGGCTTCGCCAGTACAAAATCCTAATATTCTGATTACAGGTTAGTAGTTCTTACTTTGTTAACCCATTTGCAACATCTGTATTACCGATCTTATTTTATTATTATACTGCCTCACTTATTATAACTTAGGTAAAAATGAGTTTTAGCGTCGTGAACATTTCTATTCGAATTATCCACAACTGTCATTTCTTATGACGTTTGGCGTTTCCATGGATTTTTATATAAAGGCATTTTTAATATAATATTGTATTACTTTGAATAAATTCGGGGGAAAACGTGATGAGGTATGGGGGGCTCGAGCCCCCCAAATCCCCCTTATAATTATAACCTAACCTAACCTATCCCAATTATATAAAGTAATACAAAGCTTGCTAACGCTAACATAAAATTGAACACTAATACAATAAAAAATCTAGTTTACCATAACTTAAATAAATGTCTTCAAAGGTACAGATAAATAAATCAATTTCGAATCAATTCGAATAGGGTAATTATAAATTTCGTGGGATGAATCGATTTTTGACAAACCCTTATGTTTTATCCTAACAGAGTATCTATAGTTTTATAGATACTCTGTTATAGAGAAAATAGGCAACGTTAAATTTTTTTTTTAAAACATCCTTGAAAAAATATTCAAATAGGTACATATTATCAAATTAATCCATAACATTCTTACTTAACAATCTGTTTATAAAGCTGACATGTGTTTCTTATATTGAATCAGCCCGCAAACTTAATTATAGTTAGCGCAATTCAAAATATCTCCACATTTAAAATTTTCACAAAATTTAAAACTATAAATTCAAATAAATGTATCATATAATTTTATAGGAACTCCGGGAGTAGGGAAATCAAGATTATGTAAGGAATTAGCAAAAAAAACTGGACTCTTGTGGCAAGATATATCTACTATAGTTAAAGAAAATAAGTGTCTCACAGAGTATGATAAAGAATATAAATGCCACATTTTAGATGAAGAAAAGGTATGTATTTCAAATGATTTATTTTTATATACTAGCTTTCCCGACAGACATTGTGCTGTTTTAACTATGAATATTGAATTCGAATTTGTATAATGATAAATTAGTTACCTATTTAACCGATATAATTCCGATTGATGCATCTGTTTTAAACGACGTTTTCAGCGCACATTCTGTCAATCGCACCATTTACCAAGCAACGGACAGTTATGTCAAATGCCAATTTAACTCCAAAAATAAAAAGGTTGATGTAAAAAGCACTAAGAAGGTTGCTTAAGTTATTTGTAATGTTCTGTTCGACTTTATTTATTCTTTCATAAGAACCACCTCCTGACAAAAGCAAATATAAAAAAAAGAATAAGCCAAATTATTGGTCCAGTTGTGATGGCGTGACCAAGGGAAAAATGGACCCATTTTTATATACAGCAGGCGCTGGTTATTGTTATCACTGGTTGATAAATCAGCCGCTTTATAGAATCAAAAGTCCAAGTCCTGTTTCAAAAGATTTTCATACAATTTCAATCGGACAATAGAATCATATTTGCGGTTTATATAATCAGATGTTCAAAAAATATCAACACCTTCTAATATTATGCAGTGATGAACAAATTGCGTATTAGAAACGTTTTTAACTAATAGTCAAGGGCAGTCTTGAACTGTGCCCAGCTGTGTGTGCGTATTTTTACTGTGTGGTAATAAAAAAACTCAAACGCTGGAGCAGGCAAAAAGTTAAAAGACCGAATAACGGAACTTTTAACAAGCAACAAGACGGACACCAGCAAGTTGAGCATTACCTGGACACGCGTTAAGATAAATCTTACGATAAATTGGTTTGAAATCGGGCAATTGACACTAACAAGCAAATGTGCAGTAACAAATTTATCGATCAGTTAATTTGGTACATGTGTGCTGGATGAAAAATGTATCTTTCTAATTTAAAAGATATTTGTATGATCGCTCATCTTTCGGAGTTTCGTAAAATTTGACGGATATTATCAGTTGGGTATAAACAATTGGTACGATTTTTTTCCATCGACGCTACCGATCAATTTTATTGTGTGTATTGCACCACAAATAGATGGACCAAGTTATCCGTCACCGATTCGTGACCAATTTATCGTTGATCTTTCAGTTTTTAGGTACAACGGTAACCTTCAGATTTATCTCTAAGATCTTTGGTTTTAAAACCAAACACTTGCCCGATGTACACTTCTAATAGAAATGTGTGGATGAAGTCACAGGTTTCAAAAACTATTTGGGACAATGGACAATTTTTTTTACGCTTATTAGAGTGGCTGTAACATTAATAATAATAAGTTTATTTCAAAATAATAATAACATCTGTACAGAAATAGGTTATTTATAACATACTAGTGGTCGCCCAGTGGTCGAAATTCGACCATAATGAATTTAAATTATAATTCAACTTCACATATTTTACCTATTTATTTGTAAATAAAACACACTTAGCAGTATTACTATAATATTATATAGGTAAGTATTACAAATAATGTGTTTGAAAAACAAATATTTTATTGATAAATAAAAAAAACACATTGCATAATATACAATAAACAAAGTGATACTTTTTTATATAAATTTTACCCCCAAAATTGAGCAGATATCGAGTTGTGAGTAATTACTTTATAGGGTTCATATTTATATTCAATAAATTCGAATAACTTCCTTACTTGATTCGTTTTTAACAAAAACATCAAAACTCATAAATTTTATGAATTTGACTTTTTATAGATACAAAGACAGTGAATATGCAATAGTAAACAAAACAGCAGTAAAAAGTTAATTTCATTGCTTATATTTTTACATAATATTTTTGCATCGAGGATTGCCTTTTATATTTCGGGATTCCCTTTTTCCTTAGTCTTGCAATCTTGCAACTAACGTTTCTGTTTTGACATTTTAAAACTTGGTTTACTCCGAAGAAGCGATTTATAAGATTGAAAAAAATGTTTTTTTCGGATGCCCAATCAATGTATAAAAAGTGATTGGAAGATTGGTTCAATCATATTATGAGAATATTCATTGGTCTTCCTGGAATTAACTTAGAGATACGAAAAAACAATATTATTGGGAAATATAATTGTGGTATTTTCTTTCAGATCCCGAAATATAAAAGACAATCTTTGTAAGTAAAATTCAAATAAAAAAATCTTGGTCCATATTCCCGATACTACCATTTCCATGGCCTTTATTCCAGTCCCTCACACTTTGTCTTCATCCCTTTACCCCAGATGCGCCTGCATATATTGTGTAATTTTTTTTGTCGTTTTTTTTTGTTTTTCTTACTTCTTACTGTTTGCATATTTACTTTACTTGCATTTTTATATAATTAGTGAGATAATTTTTGTATCACGAATATCTGTATGTACCCATCTGTCTAATAAAATAAAAACAAATACATTTTCGATATCACTTTGACAATTAAAATTTTTACTGCTGTTTTTCATTTTATATTCTTTATTTTAATGAAACAGCATATTTCAATTATTCACACTAAACCAGCCTTGGAAGCAGATGTAGATGACGCCCGCAGTGGTTCAAATTTGTATGAAATTAACCTCTTAAAAATCTGACACTAATTCATTAAATTTAATATAAGTAGGTACCTGTCAAAATATGTAGTAGGAAAACGGCGCAAGAATCCCTAAATATTTGGAACGTTGTTTCGATGTGATGATCTTACATACCTACTGCAAATGCCTTCATTTCTTATGTTTCAACATTCTGCATAGTACATTTTTTAAAAATTAGTATTTGCAAACATACACGTTTTAAAAACTTCAGCACTACGTTAGCATAGGTTAATTGCATTTTGATAATTAATATTATAGGTTCTCTTCTTACCGTAATTTGACTTGATTCAACTTCTTAGCTTCGTTTCAGATGGCGGAGGTACCTACTTTTCGACGCAATATTACTGAAGCAATAATGATTGACGAAATCGTAGCAAATAGTTCTGTTAAATAAATAAAGCTTTATTACTCATAAGTACAATGTGGCAATAAAAAACATTTGAACAGTAGAAAGGGCGGACTTATCCCGAAGGATCTCTGCCATCCAATTCATCAGTAAAGAACTGTCCGTAAAGAATCTTTGAACTCTATTATGCATTAAAATTCTTTGAGCTAATTCGTCGTTTCCTCACCTAAAATTATATCAGTGAAATCAAACTATTGACACGTTGAAGTGATAAGTTGATTAAAAAAAATATTCATATCGGTACAGGAAATGGACATAGCTGGGATATGTGTTAAGGATGCCGAATGACAGTTGACTGTGAAGTGCGCCATTCTTCCTCCCATCAGGGTCCCGAAGACGTGGATAATCCTCTTATACTGTGTTCCACTCCTTCGAGACAGAGCTGAGGGAGTTAGTGTGGTAAGAGTTAATAAGCATTGCGCAAATTCGAGCGCAATGGAGAGCTCTTGTTTCCTCCCTATGCCGCTGAGTGGGGTTCAAAGGGAATTTTGATTTGCTTTGATTGATATCGGTACATACCTACTCACCTCTCAACTTCATTGAAATCAATGGTATTCATCCAATCCACTTTTGTATAGTCCAACGTATTGATTGTGAAGTGTATAATTTATGTCCATTTATATTGTGTATCTTCTAGTGCTTTTACAATCTTCCTATTCGGTGGTTAGTTTATGATTCTCTTAAAAAAATTCTCATAAAAAGATCAGGTTCTTCAAATCTCATTAAAACTTCCCTATAATATCCTATGATATCCACACAATATGTTGGATACCATTTTTGAAAAATAATATCAAATTCAAAAAAAAATACTCTCGTCGAAGAATATCTGGTTAATCGATAGGAATAAGAATATTAGGAAGAAAATAATGTTAGAAATAAAAAAATATCTGTCAATAATTTTTTTTTACTTGTGTTTCATTTATTTATTGTACAACATTAATTTATACTGTGCGTCTTCCAGTGGTTGGGATTCGGAGTGTAATTCAGTACCTGCAAAGTAAAAGAAAAACTCTTATAACTTATTTAGAACCACCAAAAGAAAATAAAGTTTATTATTAAAATCACTCATGGTTTTGTTTTTCATTTACCTTGAAATTTGTTTTAAATCAACACATGAAGCATTTCTTCTTGCGCATTGTAAAAAAAAATCTTATTGCCGACTTCCTTCTTTGTTGATGTGATGCTTGTAGATCGGCCACACTATTTCTTTTATTTCAATTTCGTATTTATCTACAATCTTCAAAACTTCGTGACACACGGCATAACGTTTCACAATTATTAACATAAGGTGTGTCAAAAGCTCGCCTCTTTATTATATATTCACTTTCCGCAATAAAATATTTGTAAAATCTTAAAATATCAGCTTACGTTCTTAAAACTCTATTGTAAGTAGCAGGTATTTAAAAAAATGCACAATAATATTAATCCAGTGTTAGGTAAATCAGATGAAAAACATATTAAATAATGTTTGAATGAAATAATTATGTCAACAATCAGGGTACTTTCGTTGCTAACACGTTACCAAGTAAATAAAGTTCCTATCGTACGTCAATTTGAGTAATTTCACAATTGGAATAAAAATTATATTTAAAAAAGTAGTAAAAAGTATACCTACTTAGAGTTTTTTTCAATTTTCTAATTTTCCACACAACTTTTTTATTTTTTTCTTTCATAAGAATCTACTTCTGATAAAAGCCAACACGATAAAAAAGAATTGGCGCAATCGGTCCAGCCGTTTAGGCGTGATGCGACAAAAAATATTAATCTTTTCTCTATTTAGCCACAGAATGTCAAATACATCGATGTGTGTGTGAGTAGTAGTGTACAAACATTACATTAGTGTGCGTAATGTTTTTATTATTGATTTAATCCATTTTTATGTATGATTTTAATAAAAATATTAGCATTCGCTATCCTTCCTCTATATAAACTGTAAGTGTGCGAAATTTCATACTCCTCCGTCCGCTCAATTTTCGTAAAAAGGGACATAAAGTTTTTGCCTCACGTA
This sequence comes from Mystacides longicornis, assembly GCA_963576905.1. NCBI lineage: Eukaryota > Metazoa > Arthropoda > Insecta > Trichoptera > Leptoceridae > Mystacides > Mystacides longicornis. The sequence goes on along the minus strand of OY756426.1, from coordinate 17,510,026 downwards.
TTAATATATAGATTCTACTTATAATCTTAAACTTTATAATATTACATAACTTTATATTTACAACATTACATACACAGTATTCTTTGAGACTAGAAAGCATTCTATGTTTATCCCTTTCACTGCCAGCACTAAAATAATGAAAGCGGGAAAGAGACAGTGTAATCTTGACGTTTTACTACTTCTGCGAATTCCTCATTAGGGGGCATTCAAGTATTACGTAACGCAATAGGGGGGGGAGGGGGGTTCTCTTGAAAAACGTTACTATTGTATTACTGGCGCAGCAACAAAGGTATTTAGTGATTTTCCAGTAATAATTGTGATTTTAGGCGTACATAGTTGTTATATGTGTGTTAGGTAACGTTTAGAAAATGGGAAGAGGGGCAACGAAAAGCGTTACGATGCATCTCGGAGGGGGGTCAATAATGTTTAAAAAATGCGTTACGTAATACGTGAACGGTCCCTTATGAGAGGCTGTGTTTTTAATAACCAAATATTGATGAAGTGCATTTGAATTTTCAGTTATTGGACTATTTGGAGAATGTGATGTGTGAAGGAGGTAATATTGTTGACTATCATGGGTGTGATTTCTTTCCTGAGCGTTGGTTCGACATCGTATTTGTTCTGAGAACCAATAATACTGTTCTTTATGACAGGCTAGTTTCAAGGTAGGTTGCAACATTTCTATTTAACCACCTTTTATTAGTTCAGTGCCTGTTTTATCAGTCATAACAGGTACAATTTGCAACTACTTATCTGACAACTAGATATCTCTGCATTAAATTCATTTAGACTATAATTACTATCTACAGTGCTTGTAAATACAAATTCACAACGGTGTTATTGTTGGGTTGGTTGCCCCGTGGTGAGCATCTCTGCTTGAAGAGCCTAGAGATACAGGTTCAAGTCATGCAAGGGGCATGGGATTTTTCGACACATTTTTCTAAATTTTGTGGATGTGAACGGATTTGTCCACCTATAGCAAATGTTATTAACATAAAGTAATCATACTAAGCCAGCCTCCGAAACTACATTCAAAGACCTTTGTAAGCCCGTTGCATCATGGTGAGAACTCTAACGGGTCATTGTGGGCACAAATAAGCACATGACAACCCTGAAGATTCAAGATGCAGACATGTGCCGGGTGTGTGAGGAGGCCCTAGAAACGCCACTCCACATCCTGTGCGACTGCATACCATTGATGAGCAAACGCCGATATCACCTGGGGAAGTTCATACTATACCCAGAGGATATCCCAAAAATCCCCGCAAAAACCAAGTACCTATATAAAAAACCTGTGCTCACTCAAAGTGAACACAAGTACACTCTTCGACTCTTTGACAGTAAGCTACTTGAAGCTTGTGTCGTGAAATAGGAAGATAGTCTGTACCGTCGATCCCATGACCTCTAGTACTAAACGGTACAAACCACTTTGATTCAATAGTTGAACTTTCATAGCTTTAAACAAAATAACAACAAATGCTTTATTTATGGCACAAAGTAGAATATGATCGACTGTCATTATTTAAAAAAAAAATTATATGTTAAACTTCACTCCAAAACCTAAAAAAACTACATTTTTTAATTTTGCAGGGGATACAGTGGTAAAAAATTAGAAGAAAATATTCAATGTGAAATATTTCAAACCATTTTGGAAGAGGCACAGTCTTCATATTCATCAAACATAGTTCACGAACTACAAAGCGACACTGATGATCAAATGGAACAGAATATTAAAACAATAATAGCTTGGATCAAACAGTGGAAGATAGATAAATTGAAATGAAATTTGGATCAATAAAATAAGTACTGTATGTAGTTTCAAGCAGGATAGTTGAAATATATGGACACACAATCTGCCCTCCAGCTTTTTTGTATTCATTTTTATTAATTCAGCTATCATTGAATGAATTTGGAATTTGTTTGGTTTGAGTAGTTACTCAATGTTTTGTTGAGTGTTTAACGAAAGAGTTAAATTTTGATCTTTATTTACTCAAAGTAAATAGCCTGGATATCATAATAATTTGTAAAACTATTGCCGTCCGTGATAACCTCAGTTCATGCTGTAATAAAATATTCTCTTTAGGATTTGCCAAGTATAAAATTTTCCATAATTGTAAAAGGAATTTATTTATGCTGCAATAAAATAAAATAAAATTATTCCATTGTTTTTATTTGAAGACAGAAAGGAAAGTATAAAATTACTCAACTTTCAGTTGCATAGGTCTTCTACTTTTAGATGTTGAGCCTACTCATTCGATTATTAATTGTTATGTAAGGAAACATTGCGTTAAGGTAATTTAGAAACCCTGATGACAGCAACTCTCCAAATTTTAATAATAATAACACTTCTATACAAAGGTGTCAGTATAGCCGGCGGAACTTATTGCCTGAGGCAATTTTTTCCAGTCAACCGGTCCCGTCCAATCTGAGACAGGCCAACCCCGGGTAGAAATTTCAAGTGAAAAAACACACAAAAAAACTCTGACCTGACCGGGAATCGAACCCGGGACCTCGGATCTGAAGTCCACGCTAGTACAACTAGGCTACCGAGGTCGGAATGTTATGTAGGGCAAAGTAAAAAAGCAAATAATTTTTGTATTTTCTATTTAGAAAATGATTAGATATAAAACACTTTTTTTTCAACCATTGAGACATTTTGTTGCTGGGCCTTGGTCAGGTGCCAAGACTCGCATCTATGGAGAAGAATAGACAAAACACATGCATCAAACAGTTGAGATTTCGTCTCAAAGCTTTCCATATCTTGGTCACATTATCAAAGGTGCCACTCAGCTCCGATGTCAACCAGTGGTGGTAATGGCTACTCCCAGGTACTTGAATTTGTCCACCCGGCAGGTCTGGTGACCATTGATGGTTATCGGGACAGGCATTATAAAGAGAATATTATTGATTGATTAGACATACAGATAATAACTTCACGAAGTGATGGCTTTCTGTTGATCAAGTCAAAAATATTATTGAATTCCATAGTTGGGTGATGGTGGTGATACAGTGTAGGTGTGAATGGACTCTGCTTCACTCAGTGTTGAATTATTATGATCAACTGTATATGTGGCGTCACTCATTTCACTTTCTATATCTAATTTCATAGTTGGGTGATGGTGATACAGTGTAGGTGTGAATGGACTCTGCTTCACTCAGTGTTGAATTATTATGATCAACTGTATATGTGGCATCACTCATTTCACTTTCTATATCTAATTCCATAGTTGGGTGATACAGTGTAGGTGTGAATGGACTCTGCTTCACTCAGTGTTGAATTATTATGATCAACTGTATATGTGGCATCACTCATTTCACTTTCTATATCTAATTCCATAGTTGGGTGATACAGTGTAGGTGTGAATGGACTCTGCTTCACTCAGTGTTGAATTATTATGATCAACTGTATATGTGGCGTCACTCATTTCACTTTCTATATCTAATTTCATAGTTGGGTGATGGTGATACAGTGTAGGTGTGAATGGACTCTGCTTCACTCAGTGTTGAATTATTATGATCAACTGTATATGTGGCATCACTCGTTTCACTTTCTATATCTAATTCCATAGTTGGGTGATACAGTGTAGGTGTGAATGGACTCTGCTTCACTCAGTGTTGAATTATTATGATCAACTGTATATGTGGCATCACTCATTTCACTTTCTATATCTAATTTCATAGTTGGGTGGTGGTGATACAGTTTAGGTGTAATGGACTCTGCTTCACTCAGTGTTGAATTATTATGATCAACTGTATATGTGGCATCACTCATTTCACTTTCTGTATCTAATTTCATAGTTGGGTGATGGTGATACAGTGTACGTGTTTATGGACTCTGCTTCACTCAGTGTTGAATTATTATGATCAAGTGTATATGTGGCATCACTCATTTCACTTTCTATATCTAATTCCATAGTTGGGTGATACAGTGTAGGTGTGAATGGACTCTGCTTCACTCAGTGTTGAATTATTATAATCAACTGTATATGTGGCATCACTCATTTCACTTTCTATATCTAATTTCATAGTTGGGTGATGGTGATACAGTGTAGGTGTAATGGACTCTGCTTCACTCAGTGTTGAATTATTATGATCAACTGTATATGTGGCGTCACTCATTTCATTTTCTGTATCTAATTTCATAGTTGGGTGATGGTGATACAGTGTACGTGTTTATGGACTCTGCTTCACTCAGTGTTGAATTATTATGATCAACTGTATATGTGGCATCACTCATTTCACTTTCTATATCTAATTCCATAGTTGGGTGATACAGTGTAGGTGTGAATGGACTCTGCTTCACTCAGTGTTGAATTATTATGATCAACTGTATATGTGGCGTCACTCATTTCACTTTCTATATCTAATTTCATAGTTGGGTGATGGTGATACAGTGTAGGTGTGAATGGACTCTGCTTCACTCAGTGTTGAATTATTATGATCAACTGTATATGTGGCGTCACTCATTTCACTTTCTATATCTAATTTCAATTCTTCTTGCTCTTCACTTTTCTTTACATCACTGTTTCTTATGTTTATTTTTACTTCAGAACTTTGTCCATGACCACCTTTTGGTTCCTTTTTCACGTTCAAAATGACCTTATCCATCTTATTAATCAATTCAAGCAACTTGAATGATTGGATTTTTTCATTTTCTATCATTGAAGAATCTTCACCGCGGCTTTGAAAATTTGCTATGGTTTGCGAAATTTGTTTGAATGAAAATGTCCTGTTTGCTTCATTTGATAATTTGTCATTGGCGCCAACTGCCAACTCTTCTTTGATACGCTCTTCTTCATAGGTAAACATTTCCATGTTTAATTTGTCTTCATTATGTTTATTTCTTTGATTGGCACATATCAATATGGGATTATCACTAAAGCCACAAGCGATGGAAACCATATTATAAAATGGATGATAATCAACTGCGGTGACTGTTTGGTAATTGAATGTAACAGGATTATAAATGCCTAGAAGCAGACCAGTTGTAGCAGTCCAAATACAGTTGCCAACTATAACAAAGCTGCCGCAAGGCGTGATGCATCCTCTAAGCTGGTACCTGAAGTTAACAAAATTCTCAAGGATTACTTTGACTTGTATTCAAATACAGTGGAACCTCTCTTAACGAGCACCACTCAAAACAAGCAATTGCTCCCTTAACAAGTGACATTTCGCATAACGAGTACGACATTCTAGTTACACAGAAAGGAAAGTTCCATTTTTACATTATTTACTTGTGAGTTGCGCCAGTGCATCTGTTTTGAATTCAGACATTATTGGATTTTTTTGAATATGCAAAGTATACCTTCCTAATTATTACCCCCCCCCCCGAAAAAAAGTCCACAAGAAGACAACCGTACCATAAAATCATTGAAAAGCTCCACCATGTGGCAAATTCATTCAATGATAATTAATTTTTTGCTAATGGAATGCATTATCGTATTTTACATTGGGAAAAATTGTTCTGCATAACGAGTGTTTCGCTTAACAAGTGACATTGGTACAAATTATGCTCACTATAAGAGGTTTCACTATGGATAGCATTTTTTTTTACCTATAATCGATTCCTTCCCTGTAGCACAGCATTAGTGTACTTGTAGCAGTGTCCATGACCCAAGATATAGAATTACGCAACACAATTAGGAGTTTTTGATTATTAGGAAATATTTTCAGGTCATTTATTATATTTCCTTGTATTTCAGAACATTTAATCAATCTGGAAGGGAAGATTTACTATAATACTTATCAAGCAATCATAGCATTTAAGTTGTGTCACAAAAATGGTCAATGGGGATAAAAAAAATATTTTTGTTATTTTTAAGTGAAAAAATAATTATCCTGATATTGAAAATCCAATCACTTACAATAATTTCTCCCACTTATCATTTTCGTAGCTCCATTTTATTATCAAACCTAAACTATCTCCAGAGTAAAATGCTTTGCTCTTTTTACCAAAACATATAGAAGTTACAAAACCGTTATGGGCTATTAGTTTTTGATGTAAATTAAATTGTTTCTCTTCATTGAATAACCAAACCCTAACTATTTTGTCAAATGAGCCAGTAGCTATTATGTTTGGGGATGATTCACAAAATTGGGCACAGTAAACAAATGTATCATGTTGCAATTCCTGCATAAGTGAAAATTTCACACCGCATATTTCCCAAATGCATACAGTAGAGTCGGATGATGCTGAAATCATTAGATTACTTGTCGAATTCCACGACAAATCGTAAACCATGTCTTTATGTTTTTTCAACTTTGTTACTTCTTTAAAATCGGGTATCTAAAAGAGAAATAGAAAACATTAACTGAATAATTTTCACATATAATATTAATTATCAACTATTTTAAGTAAATGGTTGAACTTTCAATTTGATAACCACAAGCTTACGACCCCATGGAAGACGCCTCCCGGGCAGTCCACCAAAAAGGTGGAAGGATAGCTGGGAAATAACCTCTCAAGAGGCCAACCCCACCTCTTGAACTACAGGCCACAAGGCCTACATTAAGAAGAAGCTTACGACCATTTTCTACTGCAGTTTGATTATTTTTACCATGCCCCTGGCAGAACTCGAGCCCACATCTCTAGTTGTCCTATGCAAAAGCGCTTGGTATTATTTACAGTCAAGTGTCAATATATTGCTTACCGTGACTATCAAGATCGGAAAACTATCGTCCAATTTGAGGGGGAAAGCCAAATATTTTCCGCAATTACTAAATTTCATTATGAAACAAGATTTGCCATGAAATTGACCATCACTAACTATGGAGTTAAAAACTTTACATTTTTCTTTATCTTTTCTTTTTATAAAAATATTCTCATCATTGTCCGATGATAATTGGTTTTTTATTTTAATTTCGATGTTTTCTCTGTTTCTCCGTATCAAGCTGCAAGTTGAATATTCTACTGTGTTAATAATATCGTCGTCTTGATTGAGCGTGTCATTGTATCCTTTGATAGTGATGTGAATAGCACTTGGATATAATTTCCAAGGTTTACGTTTCCAACAGTCATAAACGTTGCCATCTTTGAGCGGTTCATACATTTGTAATTTAATTTTTTTATTCAAATATCTCGTTTTGTTTTCATTTGAAAGTAATACAAAACTCCATGCTACTATTGAATCTCCTGAAAAATAATACCAAAGAAATTATTTCTTGATTTTAAATTGTCTTGCAGATGTGAACTCTTTAAATTATTATACCTGGAAATTTTGCTATTTTACACAACTCCAAAAGAATGATTGATTTGTTTTTATTCCCAATTGCTTCAATCAAAAAGTTTTCAAAGATCAATAACTGATTCCAATGTGGTTCTAGATAACTGCAAGTCACATAAAGATTAAAATTTACAATTCAATGATGAAGTGGAGTAGTCACGAGCTTACATTGAATCTACAGAAAGACTAGTATGGAATAAAAAACATAGGTATAAAATTTGTTTGGTTAAACAATAATAATTTATCTTGTTACCTTGAATGTATTGACTCCCAAAGGCATGTATGAATATCACTTTTACGATTATTCTTAGTATCATTATTTAAGCATTCACCTGTTTCAAAGTCGTAAACATGTATTCTTACTTCACAAGCATTGAGAAATGGATGTTTATTCAGTTTGTTTGTTTTATGAATGTAGATTCCTTAAATATTATTTTAAAAATTCATTACTAAGTTTTACTTAATTATTCTGATAAATATTAGCAAATAGGTACCTATGATTTTGAAATGGATGTTTTCCAAATTTTCTTGGTGAGCTTTGAGTGTGGTCATTTGCATTTCTATGTCTACAGAAACACTCTTTGAAGGTGACTGGGTATTGGATCTATGGCTTTCTTCTTTTTTCACTTTCCTTTTTTTGTTTCTGATATTCCTTGAATTCGATGACGAGTGTGATGTTTCACTTTGCTCAATATAATCTATTTGAACCTTTTCAACCATGTTTATGCCATTATCGACATTATTAATATTATCCTCCAGAATAGAAGAAGCACTCGATTCGTGTTTTCTTTCAGAATGGCTCTCATTTTCAGTTCTTTGATAAGAATTATTCTCATACTCAAAAGAAATCTTTTTTTCAATATCTTCATCATCATTTTTACTTTTACTTTGTTTTCTCCTTGCTTTTTTTGTCGACCTCTTCTTGGTATCGACCCTTGTATCGTCACTGATTGATTGTATTTCTTCATTAATCAACTTTGTTTGAGATGAATACATATTAGAACTGTAAAAGAATATTGATTGGATAGAGTTGGTATAGAGCAAGGATGGGCAACAGGTCTATCCCGACAGCTTTTCTGAACTTCTAAATTTTTTTTTAAATTAGGCATTCGTGATTTGTATACTTCTAAATTTAATTAAGTATTGGTCCAGCCGATGGTGGAAAATAAAAATTATACAATAAATGTAACATTTTGAATATTTCTATTAAATAGACAAATTTTGTGATTGAATCATTAAAAAAATATTTATTACTATTTTTTGGTTTGATTAACATATCAACCGCGACTGGTCTTCCGCCAAATAACTCCCGGCTCGTGAGCAGAATTTTGAAGAAAGTTTTATTAGAGATGAAACGGTTAGCAGTTAAGCGGGATACTCGGCCAACACAGCCACCAAATGCTGGATATCCGACGGAATGTTGGTATGGGTGGACTCATTCGGGTATTTTTAGACAATTCGGGTATTTTTGCCGTGAAGCAAAGTTAACTTTCAGAAAATTGTCATTTTTCTGAAGCTGGCCTTAATTTATGAAAACAAGCCAAACCACTGGCTACCCTTTAATGCAGATAAATTAGGATTCATTCACCAAAATTTGTCCATAGTGAGCACTTATTCATTGTATAAACTGTATCTTGCAATTACTGAATATATTTTCTTAAATGATACTAACCAAATAAAGTCATTAATTACCTAAAAAAATGTTACTATCTGGTATTTCGCCAGATAGGCATTAGTTATCCGGTATTCAGCCAGATAGTATTTATGCCGCCGGATAGGTTTGGATACCGGATAGTAACTGGATATCGCTTTCATTTTTAATACTTAACTTATATTAATATTATAATGATAGAAAACCAATAACATATTTAAAAAGTACTTTTACTACATACCTACATAGTATTTATTTATTTATAATCATACACGGCCATAGGCCATTAAAATATAACTACAAAACATGTAAAATTCACATCTAGGTTCCTATATATAATATGCCGAAAAACCGTCATAATGATGATAAAAGTAGCTTTGATTAATAAATAACTAGCTTTCCCGACAGATGTTGTCCTTACTATGAATATTGATTTGTAATTTAAGTATACAAAAATACATTGAAAATGTTTGAATGTTAAAAAATGACTTCTGAAAGCTTGAAAGAAATTCTATCAAAAGTTTGCGTACCAATGTTTTGAAACTCAATGGTTGTTAAGTAAATAAAAATTGTGTTGGTATGGAACTTTCATAGATGGCGTTGGCGTCGCAATAAATCCGTTCCATACTAACTTAAATATTATTTCTTATCAATTTTTTATTAATTGTTATCCGGAGCGGAGAAGAATCCAGTAAATCAAACATCGGAAGAATCTTTTCAGCCAATCTCGATTATAAGTGTTCGCACTAACTCGACCCGACTTTCATTTAAATTATAGTTACAAGTAAGCAGAATAGTGAAATCATAATCAGCAAACCAAGGTGCAAGCAATTTGGACCATTATTAGGTAAGTTCACCCATATGTGACCTCAGTGATCCACTGACATGGTTAGAAATTGATCACAAGAGAAATTAGGATTGAAAAGTCCATCGAGCTTTGAAAATATTTTTCACTCAACTTATAATTAGCAGTGGTGTTAACCAAAAAATTTGTAGCTACTCAAAAAGTCTCATTACAGTGTATTATTATAAAATATACCAGATGTGACAATGAAAAATAATTGATTGGCCCTGAAAACACTATTCTTTAATTTGGTTATATTACCTTTTAATTTCTCTGCTCTGAAACAGCTCCATTTTCGTAGTAACTTATTATTCTTTTTAAAATTACTTAATGTATAAATCTTAAATAATGCAGTAAGTGATTATAAATGCCCTGTGTTTGTACAAAATGTCAGTTTGTTTATAATCTGGTACCCATAGCAACCACTACACTTATCACTTTAGGCATAGATAAAGAATTCTATTTAGGCTAAGACAAAATAATTTATTAATACAACTAGCTTTCCCGACAGACGTTGTCCTGTAGTCCTAACCAGAGGCGGTCCGTTCATATGTGCACTGCGCCCCCAGAAACAAAAATACATAATTAATCTGATTAAGTTACTAATAAAATAATAATGTTAGAATATTTCTAAAACATCCATATTTCATTCCTATTCTAAGCTCAGGCAGGAACAACGTGAGAATATATGCACGCGCACACATTCTACTCACCTATGAATTACCGAACGAATGTGCCTGATAATTTTGTTTACTTTGTATGAAAATTTTCTAAAACGCTCGAAACGCTGGAGTAAGTGGGATGGGCTACTCTAAGAGCGGCAATCACGTATGCGAGAATGAGACGGAACTACCCGCGATGGCGAGGGCGCGTCGTAGGTAACCATTCCATACTAGCTTAAATGTTGTATTTTACATAATTTCTTACCCATTTTTTCAACTTTTTATTAGTTATTCTGTTATCCGGAGCGGAGAAGAAAATAAATCAAACGTTGAAAGAATCTGTTCAGCCGATCTCGAGTTTTATGTGTTCGCACTAACCCGACTTTCATTTATATTAGAGACATAATTTTGCTACCTAGGGTTGGTATCCTGTCTCATTGGAATCTTTGGCTATAAATACCAATATTTGGAGGTAACAAGAGCTCCTCCATTGCACTCAATCCTGAGCGGTTGGGATGATCTGTGTATAGGAATTTATTCATTTATTTAGAAGAAGATAGAATGAAAAATGAAAGATTTCTTATAAAAAATATTTATTACAAGATTTTCTAGGATGGTAAAATAATGTGTACAAAATTGACAGTATTTTCCTTATACATAACACAAAAACTATCAACTATTTTATCATAAAATGGAATTATAGTACATGACATGCAGTTCACAACACTTCTCACACTCCCAATGGCAAATCTTACCGAACATAATATGTTGTAAAGCAATATGATGAAAATCATTTTACAACTCAACTTTCTTAGCGTTTCCTTTTCTATCATATTTCTTAAGCTCACTGGTGGCGTGTTTGGAAATGTATTTGACAAAATCGTCCACCTCTCGGCCTCCCTGAAAAACATTAAATCATTAGTAACCTCTTTAAAGATGTGATAATTAGGGGTAGGTAGTTTTCGTATTTACGAAATAGATGCGATAAAAGCCAAATTTGACAATATATTCTAAAAAAATACAATGTTTTAATTTTTAGTGAATTTCAGTGAAATATTGATAATTATTATTTCTTTAAGGTAAACGATCAGGTAAATCGTCAAAACTTGATCTTGATTGCTTGATTCTTCTGTTTAATTTAATTAAATATTTAAAATACTATATTTTATTATTGGCATTTTATGTAAGTTTTATGCGAATAAACGCAAAATTTTTTTTTGTATTTTTTTTTAAATGCGAATTTATAATGTTTAATTTGCGAAAATTACGTACCTCGTGATAATCTATATAAAAACTACCAACTCACAAAAAGGAAAAGAGAGACCTTAAGGGAAATCGGCAAAATAAGGTAAAGGAAAAGCAAGGGACTCAATTTTTTGAGAAAAGCTCTTGGAAAATTAAAATATATCGGTTGATGAGATTCCTTTTGAATGTTTACGTATTAACTAGCAGCAACAGCTTTCAGACGACAGACAAAGGAAGGGGCCATTGAAGTTAGATTGTCTTATAAATTGCCCCATATAACACCGCCGAACAGAGTCCATGAGCACAGAACATGATAATGAAAATGCAAACTTACTTCATAGGACACAGGACTCTTTTTGTTTCCTTTGGGCAACCAGAAAAGTGTTGGATAACCACGCACTTGGAATGGTGAGGGCACATCGTTAGCTGTGGCGTCCATCTTTACAATTGACACTTCTTCATCCTTAATCTAAACACAAAGATATCAATAATTAAAGATCACAATCTCAATCATGAAGATGGAAAGAGGGACACCAATAGATGGTCAGACTTACTAATTCTCCAAGTTCTTCCAGCACCGGCGTTAACTTCTTACAATGGCCACACCATGGAGCGTAGAATTCTACAAGTGTGTCTTTGCCATTATTAATTACTACTTCATCAAAGTTTTTAGCGACGGCCACTTTTACAGGCCCGTCGTTAGAATCGGGAATTGGTTCAGACTTGAGGTATGGGGTCAGATCTCCATTCTTCAATTTTTTCAAGAAAGAGGCGAAGTTATCGATGCTGAAATAAAATTACATTGGTTACGTTATGTTAAATATAGCCAATAAAACTATTTGTACAGATATGAAGGGTACACAGCAAGAAGTGGCTCCGATAAATAAAACTAAATGCCATGTATTAACTAATTGTTTGTAATGTTTCTCAAACATTATTTATTTAACAGAGAATTAGAAAACTTTTGCAAGTTTTCATTCTAGTACTTGTAAAGAGGAATAAAACTGCGTTTAAATCTTAAAAACAAATATAAATTTAGGTTCAAATCATTCTTTGATTATGAAATAGGGGGCTTAGGCCCCCCGTATTGTGGGTCGGTTTGGGGGGGGGGGGGGGGAGGTCCGCGGCGGGCTTGATTTGTGTGGGGCCGACTTTTTGGTTTGGTTGCTTCGACCGGACTAGGGGGTTGGTTTCGTGCGGGTCTGGTTTGCTGCCGATTGGTCTCCTCCGGGATGGCTTGCGGTGTGCCGGGGCCTCAAGGGAGAATGTATGTATGAAACAAATATGCATTAATCACCTAAATTCTTCAGGCATAATGTATTTGCGACCATCTTCATCATAGGCCACAATAATGGGTTTCTCATCTTTGGAGAATTCAATTCCAAATTCATTCATCTCCTGAGTGAATTCATCCTTGGAGCTGATGGCAAATGAGAAGTCATCTTTAAAGTCTTTGCCCACCTGAAATCAAATGATGATGTTACGCAATTGCCTTAAGACATGATGCAATATCAAATTCAATTAATCCATAACACTGGCATGAAAATCACTACATCTAGAGAGAATTAAACAAAAATTGTGTAAACATTGTGTGATAAAACAGGTGCTTGTTTAAACTAATCAATGGCTATTTAATCAACATACGTAATTATGCAATACTAATAATCTGTTTCTTAAAATACTCTTGTTATATTCTGCAATAACACAAGAATTTGCATATATAATTAATCAGCCACAACTGTGTTTAGCACTTGTTTAAAATGAATTTGGGTTCACAAACAAAAACATGATGATACCTTCAATATTCTGTTCCTCCAGTAGTTGGTTCCCTTGGCATTCTTCACGTAATCTACACCATAGAAGGCTATCACTAGAGGGTTCTTGAAGTCAGTCGCAGAGTCTCTGGTACGATAGCCAACCAAACCATGGCTGCAAAACCAAAATATACCTCAATCATTTCTTATTCATAAGCTAAATAAAAAAAATAGTTCAACTCATAATACTTACTATTGCTTTTTAATGAAATCATTCAAATCTGTAGAATCTGCAGCTCCTGAATAAACGACGAAATCGTCTTCGAATTTGTTGGACATTTGCTTTGGTCTGTACAACACCACTGAGTCCCTAAAACATATTCATGATTCACATGAAGTTTCAAAAGAAAATAAAACTGTGTTCGTAATCAACATGCAAATTATTCTTACTTTTGTTTATTTTCTTTGAGAATCTCAGAGTTGGAAGTGTGACCAAAACGAACTTTTTCTCTTAACTTATCGGCCAAAGAAATAAACGCCGCTTTAAGATCAGATTCTTTCTCGAAAAAGCCTACAATGGCAGTTTCGTCTTTTTCAATGAATTTCTTAAAATCTTCTTGAGTTTCTAATGCCTTTGAACTGGGTCCTACTTGCGATCTCATATATTTGACAATACCGTCTAAAAATACAATTTTATAAAAATTAACAACAAATGTAAGTTTCCATCATTAAAAATTTAATGGTGCAGACATAGTTTCTAATCAGAATTTAATTACTGTTGGGAGTTTCCCCAAAATGAAAAAGTTTTACCATGTGATGAAAATCTAAATACCTACATGTTTGGAATTTTTTTTAACCTATAACATTTTTGTGTAAAAAGACCTAATGAAAATCATTGAAAAAGGTGATAAAATTGCAGTAATACTAACTGGCTTCCCTTGGGCCACTATAATCTCTGGAAAGTTCGCCATTTCGGAATATCTTTAGTGTAGGGTACCCAGAGACTGAAAATTTATTACAGGTTTCCTTGCCACCTTCTGTGCAATCAACCTTCGCTAAGGCAATTGGGGGATCATCATCCTTCAAGAGTTCAGCTGCCCTGGCATATTCAGGCTTAAGTCTCTTGCAATGTCCGCACCTTGAAATACATTATAAACGTAAAAATCTATTCACACGTATGCAAAACTAAAAGTAAAATACGTAGTATTGTTGGAACAACTTTTACAGGTGAACAATAGGTAGGATTAATTAACAATTTAAAAAAAGTCTCGTCTAGTTAAATAGGGAGTGGAAAAAGCCAATAAAACAAATAATAAATGAGGACAGTTTGTTTAAATAATTATTTTATTACCATGGAGCATAAAACATTACTAGAGTTGTTTCAGCTTCTCCAACCCGGCTGTAGAAATCGGAATCTGTTAAATCTAGCACATCATTTTCTCCAGCTAGCGTAACTGACACAAGTGTTAATAAAATAAACCCACAAAAATACTTCATGATTGCACAAAAGCCGGCACCGGCTAACCAACAATCTCTCAGTGCCACAGGAAAGACCAAAATACGTGGAAAGCTCACTCACGGACACCTTTCATTAAAATTTATAGACCATAGAACAAATGGGATTGCAAAATGACACATCAAAAATATGTGTGGCTTCCTTTGATTGGTCCAATCTTTTACAGTATTGCAATATCTAAAATGGGCTTAGATAAAATGCATAATGGCTCATGAATGAAGCAAAATAATGGCTCAAGCTGTATGCAAGAAGAAAGACAATAGACCATTAACGGCCACGTGAATTTTGACATTAGCCTGGAGGGATAAACATAAACAAAAATTTTAAGAGTTGGTATGAGTGTGTCGCTATGCAAAATACATTGTTACCCATCACTATGGTTTATGCATGTGTGGTGTGTGTGTGTCGCCATGGCAGCCGTTGTCCCTCCAGTCAATGTCAGATGACGTCATCCTTTAATGGTCTATAGACCATTAACGGCCACGTGGAGTTTGACATTAGCCGGGAGGCATAAACATAAACAAAAAGTTTAAGAGTTGGTACGAGTGTGTTTATAAATACATAAACCCATTATTATGTGTGGTGTGTGTGTGTTGCCATGGCCGCCATTTTACATCCAGCCTAATGTCAGATGACGTCATCCTTTAATGGTCTATCTATAGTTTTGATTACAAAAAAATAACAAGAAAATCTCACACAACCTAAAGACTGTATTATTTTTTTCTGGATGCCAAATATTTGTATTAACCTTATTTATTATATATACTTATTTCCATACCTACATAGGTACGTGTCTCTTCTAATTCCGACCATGCATTTATTATCAAAAAAAATCCAAACTCCCTTAAGACCCCACTTAGGGGCATAGGGAGGCATCAAGAGCTCGATCTTGCGCAATGTTTATGACCTCCGACACCATGTCCAGATTCCTCAGCTCTGCTTCGAAGGAGCGGAACACAGTATGAGAGGGTCTTCCTCGGGACCCTGATGGAAGGAAGAACAGTTTATTATAAGAAATATTTATTTTTAGTTTTAGAAACACAAAATACCCATTCCAAGCACAATATAAAAGGTGGATTACTTTTAATAAAAAAGGCTATGTCGTATTAAAATAATATTTTTTTACTAACAATAACCAAGGGTTCACACCAGCCGTGAAATCGCCATTTCATATGAAAATGAGTGTGAATCAGTATCGGTGAATGATTTTCGTTTTTCTTTCTTTTCAAAATTTCCTCCATAGAAAAGAAACTTTCTGAAAGAAGATTCCATGGAAAACTAGACTAGTCCCTAAATGTCAACTGTCTCCCTCTTGTTTTGGTCTCGGACAGAAGATAGGTTATAATTCCGATATATTGAAGCAATATTTAATTTAAGGTTTCCTGTTTTTGTATAACATTGTATTATAAGACTACCCGTTAGAGCTGTATTTGTTAAGAATGCTACGCAAGTAAGTTCCTTTTACCATTATTGAAATTGGTCTTTCAAAGAAGCGTTGATATTGTTATGCATTTTGCTAAAGTGTGAGACCCAAAAGATTTTAAAATTCTTAAATGCTTCGCAATTCTTCAATAAAACGCCTAACTATGCAGTATAGTTAAACTGGGAATTGATAAATTATCTTAAAAATTCTGTATGTTATCATTTTTGGGCCAACCATTCAAGAAAAACCTTTTTTCATTTCTCAATAATCTAACCATTGATTTAGACCTACTTTCATTTTTTTACAGAATAAGCTTAGCTGGAAGCAAAACAACTCTATTTTGTAGATGTTCTTCAAATATTCCCAAAGATAAAAATAAAAATACTGAAGATAAGACGTCAGAAAAGCCCAAATATGATCCAAAGGATAAAATTTCCCAACTTTTGAAAGACATGATTGAGGATAATGCCCAAAGAGATGGGAAAAATTTTCAATCCAAATTTCCAACCGAAAACAAGGGTTTTAGAAAATCACAATTGCCATCATATGATTTTAAAGCAGATGATTCTAATGGTAAGTAAATTCTTAATTCACATTTTGCTACAAATTAAAAAATAGTTATAAAATTGCGATGAGTAGAACTTTAATGTTAAAAATGCATTATAATATAAAGACTCATACAATAAATGAGTAATAATAATAAGTTGACAAATTGTTGCCATTTAGTGCAGTGCAATATCACCAGGCTTGTCATTTTTTTTACCCATCACGCTGTGTCCCGCAAGGGGTAGGCAGAGAGAACAGACCTCGGATGTAACATATCTCATACACCCTCTCCTATTTCTCTTACTTCTTACCTGGCTTTCCTATATAACATATATATAACGTTTTTTTTGTTTAGGGAATGTTTTGCGCGCCGACCTGTAGTGGTCTATTTTGCTTGTATATAACACACTAATTAATAAATGTCCTGATCCTATATTGATGTCCAACCTTGTAGCATTGAGCAAACTCTTGTTTGTGGTACAGATGGGCCCAACTAGTATATTATTATCATAGTAACTGGTACAACTTAACCTGTTACCAAGAAGTATCACTGTATTTTAAACTGGTATTTTTTTACCTACTTATATCCCTCTCCCCATATCTACGGATTTTGATATGCACTGTATTTTTATGCAACGGGAGGTAAATGAATCTTTAAATAATTAAATTCATATAGAATAATAAAAGTTAAAATGTTCAATAGCCAACAATATTTATTGTAAAGATAGTTAAAGAAAATACCTATTTAGAATATACAAATAAAACATTCCAAATATTCAATAATATTTCTACTACATAGACTAAACACCCTTACATTACACGGACTAATATCAGTTTTAGCACAAATACTAATATCAGTTTAGTCTGATAACAATTTAGTCATAGTCTGCCGGTGTAACAATCTGTAACAGTAACAGCCTGCTGTTGTAGGAACGTTTTAACCTTTACAGGTAAAATTTTAAAAGTTATCCGAGAATGCAATAACAGTTACATAAACGAGTATGTCCTATGATATATGATTTTTTACCTACACAATACTTGTTTGTGGGACAGCCAGAGGTAGAGCATTTCAAAGGTCATGTCCAGTCAAAACGCATGATCACCACAGTGTGTCAAAACCCTCTCTGAGGTCTTCCAAATCATGATATTATCAATGATTCAAGATCAAATAAAAATAGATATAGATTCTATTACCAACATTTTTTTAACAGGGCAGTATTAACTCAAATAAACTTGAAAATTCAGTGTTATCCAATAAATTACTTTCTAATTTCAATGCTCTTTACAATCCACAGAGACTAAATTGAAAAACGCTGCTTCAGCAGTGGCTGAATCGTTGGGAGATAATCAGGATCAAGTTAAAAATGAGCTTTTATCAAAAGCATTAGACATTCATAAAGCCGTAGATTTGAATTGGAGGTAAAGAAAAACTGCTTACAACTGCCTTACTGTTAAATTATTTCAAGAGATTTATTATCAGTTCTACATAAGATTCTTATTTCAGTGAACTTATTTCTGGTATGAAAGTGGACGATGAACAACAACATAAACACACAAGAGCAGATGAAGTTAGAAGTGTCTTGAAACAAGTCCAAAGTAAACGCTTTGTTTCTGAAAATACTGGGGAAAAATATTATTCCAACATACGGTGGGTTTCATTTTAAATTTCTTATGAGCTTTTTTATGGAAACCAATAGAGTTTTAAACTTGAGCAGAATAATATCCAAAACTACCCCTATCAGGAGGACATCTATTTATCACAGCAATTTGGAACGGCAGGCAGAGATTACGAATCTGCATTCCTTTGCATCTTCCAGCAGCACAATACTCTTTATGCTTCTTCTAATACTCTTGGTATGGCCTTCATGAAAAAGGAAACAATATATTTTGTTTAACACTTATTATCATACCACATTTGTTCCTTTTATCCACAGTCTTTACCATGTCACAAAGTCTTTCTGCGTAATGTTCTCATCTTTATTGCATTCATTCGATATTAACATTTCTTTGTCCACATTTCCAAATTTCAGATGTTGGTAAAAGGATTGCATTAGGGACTAGTTTTCTGGCATAAGTGCTGTCAATTTACATAGATGTAAAAAATAAGGACAAGTCTACAATTTGTAGTAATTCTTATTTATTTATAACTATAAACTTCCTTCCTCAGATGGATAGTATTTGTTCTTTTGAGGATGCGAGCAGTTGCGCCCAAAAAATTGGTTTACAATTTATTGTTATTTTTTGCATCTGCAAAAATGGACTACTACCAAGCACCCTCGACCGTATTCAAATATTTTTGAAATTAGAATGTTTTTTATAAAAAGTTGCTTTCGGCGAAAATTAATGTATGTTCACTGTCTTTTTTATAAAGGTCGCGGCAAATGACAACACTAGATTTAAAAGGTGCAGCAGGTTTGGGTATCTTCACAGACATTACCAATCACACCACTGGGCCTGAACTGAAGATGTGGAATTATCTGACAGAGAAAGAAATGAGCATTGCTACCACACATCCGCCATCGAATTACTACCAAAAAATGATTATGTGGACTAAGCAAGGAAAAATATGGAAATTCCCAATTGATAATGAACAAGGTATATTCTCATCATTCATGCAATTTTTTTTTAGACTAAGCCCGAGATTATTGTGTACCATAGAATTCCATTCATACAATAGAGCCCCAACTTACATTCATAAGTGAAGCCCAAATATTTCAATGATTAATAGTGTGTTTGGGGCCAAAGTGGTTGTTACTTTATAGAGCGTACCTACTCTAAAGATATTCTTAAAATTGTTTATCAAGTAATTTGAAAAAATAAAAATATCTGAATTTAATAACAAATTTCTATACAACATTCCTTTTTGCGAACTAATCTGTCGAAAGTGACGCACAATGAGGCTTCACTTTTTTTGCTATGAAAAGAATATACAGGAGTACTCCATCTATAGTTAATTTTTTCTAAAGACATAGTACTGAGATGTCCCTGTTTCATTTATTGCATATATAAGAAAGATACACCACCTAATATGATCTATAACTTCACCGAGAGGTGGTTATAGAATCTATTGTTACACAGGTAGTTATTTTTATGGGTTCCAAAACACGTTAAATGACTCGTATGAAGTTCAGAAAGTTTATCATATTTACTTCTCATATTCTAAAACTGATTTAGGTATGTATGCATGTTGTCTATTTTTCATCCTGGTATATATTTTTATTATATTTGTTTCTACAATAGCTTATAATATTATACAAAACACATTTATTTGATAATTGGTCCACTTATTGTTATTATATCTGTTTAATATTTATGTATTGTTAATGACTGTTTGTTTACCTGAATAAATAAAATAAAATAATAATAATATTATATACTATGTTTATATATTTAATATGTACCAGCGACTACAACCAACCTGCGTAACAATAGATTCTGTAACCGCCTCTGGGTGAAGTCAAAAAATTTATTCTCGTTGTTGTGTCTCTTTCTTATGTATGAAAAGAATGAAACATGGACATATTAGTACTATTTCTTCAAGAAAAAATGAAGTAAAAGCAGTTACATACGTATAAAAACCTATTTATTTATTTTCAATTCACAGCGTTAGCCATTTAGATGTTTAAATACACTTATTAATTAAGCAACAACAAAGCTTGACAGACAGATCCAAGTGTAGAATGGTACAAACACGACTATATTCAAACTGTAGGGCTTTTTTCGCACGTTCGTGGTTTTAAATCCATATATCTGATTCATTTGACAGGCCTTAACACAATTTTATCTATTTTTTTCAGGTATGGAAGAGGAAAATAATGTAAATTTTTCAGACCATGTTTTCTTAGAGCCACATTTGGATGGTTGGTGTCCCACCAAAGGTCCTGTCAGACATTTCATGGAACTTGTTTGCGTAGGGTTATCCAAAAATCCGTACTTCACCGTTCAAGAAAAAATAGATCACATCATGTGGTATAAAGATTATTTCAGCTCTAAAATTGAGTTGTTACAACAAACTGGAGCGTTGCAAGACGGATTTTCCACGGTTACGGAAGCAACCAAGTAATTTGCAGTTTTTCAGTTTTTAGCTTACTAGGGTAAAATAAAAAAACATGCTTAAAAATTTATTCTGATTTAATTTTCCTTATTTCATGATCTTTTTCAAACCGAACTCAAAACACATATTTTGGAATGGGAACCATAAATACAATTTATTTCTCATCACCAATATATTACGCTTACTATCAACTCTTTTGTTACAAAGTTTTGAAAACGCTATAAAAAAACATTCATGATATTTTTTTATTGTTGATAGAATTTTAGCGCATCAGTAACATTTCAAAGTTGATTAAACAAAAGGTGATTTTTAGTGGAATGTATGAAATAATTCCGTTTATTCTACATGTACAATCAAAATCCTATCAGAGCTACCTGAAAAATGACATCACTAAACGAATAAAACTGTGATTAAATATTGATGAATTAATTATCACAGATAGTTACTGTAAATGGTAAAATTCTACTGAATAGACCAAAAACAAAGCAACCAAAAAGATAAAAAAAAGAATAACATTCCAGATAGAATTTAACCAATAGACCAAATTGAATAAAAAACGTATGTTAGTCTGGAATTAAAAATAAAATATAATACTAATCTTGATACCAACCAACCCATAATACATATTTTTAGTAATTTTCTTTTGTAAATAAAAAGTTAACAGTAAAAAATTTTAGTAACTTAAAATATTTCATTTTTATACTTAAACATTTAGATGGCAATAATTGTTAGAAGATCAAAAAAAAAAGAAAATAATGTATAATTGTGCCCTTAACAAAAGAAATTTCATTTAATAGATATAAACACTTCTAATCAATATCACCATAAAATTCTCATGGAAGTACTCGATAAAACACTATAATTATAATAATACTATAACATTTTGATTTTATTATAAAAGTATATAAACTATAAAAAAGAAACTATATTTCTAACTGGATTTTATAAGAACACAATTTCGTATACATACAACGTGCATAATTATGGATAAATTATGATAATATACATTTTTTACATACGGAATAAATTTTTGTATGTGTGTTTTGTGCTATATTTTTTTTTATCTGAAACGAATGAGTTATTGTTGACGATTTCTCTTCACATCACCTGAAAGTTAAAAAAAAAACAGTATTTTTTATTTGAAAGAATTACTTCCTACAATGGACATAAATATAATGAGGATAAAACTTTAAGGGAGTATAATAATATAGAATTAAAAATCAACTGATGTACTTTAGTACATGCTCTTGTTTATAATAATGTTAGTGTAGGGTGCTAGATTGTAAAGATAAGAATTGAAAACGCACAGTGTTTCTTTGAAAGGAAGAAGGTATTGAATTTGTGAATGTGACAAGAAAAAAAGGGGATTTGGGTTTATCATAACCAACCTGGTAATAAAATCGGTTAAAATGTATTGCCTTGGATGACTAAACACCAAAGAAAATATGATATGGGAGAACACACAGTGCTGAATAACTTTGTTCAATACGATAATTGAGGAACTACTGCAGTGTACCAAGACTCTGGGAGGATACAAAACACTTGAGAGTTTCTTATTCTTATTTGATCTTTGATAATAGACAATGACGAGCAAAGTATGCCTATACCCCTAATTAGGTTTATAAAGAGTGCTGAATTTAAATGTAATTGGAGTACAAATAATGGTATGTGTGTTACCTGTAAAATTTGGCTGGCTTCAAATGCAGTACCCGGCAGTAATATAACTGGTGAGGATACGTGCCCTGCTTCCACGCATATCATATTTGGAAATTCGTCATCACCAAAATCCGCTATTTCTTTGGCACACTCCACCCATGGATTCCATAAAACTGAAATACAACAGTAAAAATAATAATATTATAATTCTTAGTCCATCTCCAGATCCTGTGCAATCTGAGTCAGGGCTTCGGCACTTATCATAATTAGCCCAGCACAATTCATTTTAACCCCGCCACTTGTTTGATAATGTCCAACATTCCTGTTCTACCCTCTTATTGTGATATTTCTATATAATTAGCACATAGGCCTCCTCATGTTCACGCCACTCCTCCCTGTCCCTGGTCATCCCCGTCCACTCTACCCCAACATGTAACTTTAATAAATTATACAATTAAAACATAAAATTTGCTGTATTAGCACTAAAGTATTGAATTAAAAATAGAATGTCACCCACTGCTACCTACAGACGTCATAGCTTGTATGAGTTTAACAACAGTCACATGGTACTTGTTGAGACCATGCGCAGTAGCACATTATTTCTTCTCAAACATTCACCAGTGTGGTTGGCAGGTAACCTAAAGTTGTGGTACCCTTAAATGCGTATTCCATACACACCAATTAATGTCAAAATGTTGTGGCTGTTTTTTGTTTAGTGTGATGAGTTGCTGTCATTGAACATAATTGAATGTCACTATGGTTCCCACAGCAATCACATAGTAATGAGTTATTATTCCTCTATTTTATACTTACTTTATGGCGGTATCTGTATGGGGGGTAGGTATGCGTAATATCAAACAACAGAACTCAAGCACAGATTCATAGATGTGTGTGTGTGGGAATAGCTCGGTAGGCAGCATTGGTAGGTCATTCAATCAATCAATGTTCTGGGCTATTCTAATATTTAATCATGAAAGGAAATCTACATAATAATTCAGAAATGTTTGTCTGCTTTCTATCGTATATGTGAACATCACGCTCAAAATACAAATGCTACGTCAGATATGAATCTGCGCAGAGCGGTGCAATTTGCTTGAGAAGGTTCTTAAATACAATTTGCTGCATTAACTTTAATATATTTACAGCTATTTAAAAAACTCTATTTTTTTAGGATCTTCATACAAATTTCTCAAAAAGACAGTAAGCCATCTTTTGGAAACAAAATTACTCATGTAAACGTTGAATGGAATCTTGGTATTACGGTATGAAAATGTAATAAAATAATTGTAGATTGATTTGTTATACATATAAATGTTATTCAAATCTTATTATTCTCAATAAATAAAGATTTAATGAAAAAATTTGCAAAATGATTCCTCCATTTTGAAGTTTGACAGATAGCACAAATCACCCTCTATGGGTCGAAAGCCTAATTAATTATCACACATTAGGGAATGTAGCTAAGATTCAAACCTCAGAGCTCTCTCTCTCTCTATGAAAACTTGCAAATTATGTCGGTAGGTTCGTATAATATTATGAGGTCGGTAAAAAAAAATTGTAAAAGTGTCATTCTTCTTTTTCTGTGCTTATGTCAGTTATAGAGGTCTGTTAAGCAATGGGAAGCTAGACTAGAACCTGCAGCCCGATTCACGGAAAAGTTTAAGTCTAAGTTCGAACGAAGTTCGATTCAAACTTTTGTGAATAGGGCTGCTGGTAATAATAATTATTGTAGGCGGCGACTATCTACAGTCTATGTACCTATTCACGGAGGGTTTGAATCGAACTTCGTTCGAACTTCGAACTAAACTTACACTTAAACTTTTCCGTGAATCGGGCTGCTGTTTAATTACCTACCGATCAAGCCTGACAATCGGAATCAAAAACGTAAAGCAAGACGGGTATAAGCTAGTAAAATAATAAATTGGTGAATACCTATATCAGGAAAATTATATTTTTGAATCCTCATCTTCCGTCCGCTGACGACGTTTGTAATGATGTGTTCCTGGGGTGTATTTTGATAAATCCTATCAGTCCATTCCGATATGGTAACCACTTCTCGTCCTTCCTGATAGAGAGTGCTGTCTCTAGTCTAAAAATACCATCCATATTGATTATTTTAAAATCTAAATCAGGACAAAAAGTTCTGCTGACTAAGTATATCTTCTATACAAAGGTGTCAAGTTGTTGCATGAGGCAATTATTTCTAGTCGACCGGTCCCATATAATCTAAGACAGACCACTTTCGCACAAAAATTTCGAGTGATAACACTCAGAAAGCTTTTAAACTGACTGGGAATCAAACCCGAAATCTCATGATCAGAAGCACCTATACCACTAGACCATGGGTCAGCAACCTGCGGCCCACGAGACATCTTGGTGCGGCCCGCAAGATTCTTGCCGCAACGCACATGACGGACGATATTATACACAATCGAGTGAAAGGGAGCGAAGGGATAGCGAACTTTTATTAACTACAATAAATGTCGTTAAAATATACACTTAGCGTTTTATTTTTAAAACTAAAACATTTGTACATAAATATTGTAGGTATACCTACTGCAAGTGCGGCCCGCACTGATCCCCATGAAAAATATTTGGCCCTTTTACAACAAAAGGTTGCCGTTACCTGCACTAGACTAACGAGGTCTGACCATACTCGTCTTTCTGCACAAGTCACAATACATTTATTTTTTTTGTTTGCATGAGTGTTCTAGCCTCTCCAAATCAATAGTTACGGACATTGCAACATACATATATGTAAGCAGCCATGATAATAAATTTTCAAAAAAGGAATAAATTTTTTATCTTTCAATAATATTTCATTAATAAGTTTATTTATCCATGGTGCAACAACCTATAATGAGTGTTGCCATCCCATCTTATCACAGTGGGCCAATAACACTTTAGGTATATTGATAAAGTGAGTGATGATACGAACCTTATCAATAAACGTGCATCCATGGAGTCCAGTTATTTGGCATCTTCGAACATCAGGCACTTTGAAATACGTATGCAAAAGCATATTGAAGTTAAAGGACATATCTTTACTGGGGTTATAAACACCAATGTTAAAATGCAATTCCTTCTCTCTTAAGATTAGTCGGTAAGTCAGCCTGAACCTGAAACAAGGGTACTCTTACATAACTTGGTTACTCTTATGGGCTTGTGCCAGAAATATAACATTTCAATATGAGTATTTGGGTTGAATTAAAATAATAATACTAACTGATAGTTCCACATTGATCTTGTGAAGTCATTGTCCATAATGGAGAAAATTGCTTCAACATCTCCACTTGGGAGTCTTTCAGGTGGCTTCTCAACCATCCATCTGGTAAGACGAGCAAATCCATGTTGTGGCCCATAAGACCATGGGCCAAATTGTGCTAAAAATAATAAACAAGTGTTGTATTGTTTTGATCATTCCAAAGGCACTGCCACAATATATGAAAACCCCATTCAAGATAAATTTCCGTACATACAACTTAATTCTTTCACACTACGCATATCTTGAGGCATGGAAGAGAAAGATGGTAGCCACCAAGATTTGAACTCCGATACATTTTAATTCCATTTTAAAATTTTGTTAAATATGTTTTTCTAGAGTACATTCTAACCTAGTAGGTAATACTTACGAAACACAAATGGAATTCCACCTCGAATAGCTCTTTTGCCATCAAAAACAGCTTGTTTACTGAAAAAAAAAACATGATAGGTATAAATAAATAGTACACACACAGTATGATTAAATTTACACCACAGGTTGTCACTAAAGGGCCATCTAAAATTTGTCCTTATTCTTATTATTTACCTAGAGATTTCAAGAGATCAATAATTGAGATAAAAAAGCATGCACTTCAATAATCATCCAACGGAATTCTATTTTGATCCTCTTAGAACCAGGGGTTAAGAACCTTTTTCGCTTCCAAAAATATGTAGTTAAGTCAGGGCACGCAAAAACACAACATTCTTTGGTACTTATGGCAAAACTGACTCAGAAAAAATCGGTAAGCTTTCACAGCACGAGTCCATTGATAATAGCTGTTTGAATAAAATTGATACCAATTTTGAAATGCCATAGAAAAGATCCATTTGGAAGGACGATAAAATACAGTTTTTACCTATTTCACACAAGTTTCTAGGTGTTTCAGTAAAGGAGTCCGTATTGTTCTAAATAAAAGAATATTTTTATGTTTTAATTCGCAATATGTACTTATATAAAAATATCAGCATTCACTTGTTTATTTCAGTTTCTCATCTATGAAAATATTAATAATAGCTTTGGGGCCGATAAAGTATTACGTACCTAACGCAATTGTTTGAAATAATTACCCCCCCCCCCCTCCTCAATGATACGCGCTGTAACGGTTTTTTCTCCCCCCCCCCCCCTTTTCCCTTTCCCTAAACGTTGCTTAACACTCATGTGACTTTTATGTATAAGTACCTAAATAATAATTATTATGCAATGTCAAATAAAGTAATGTCTTTGTTTGAACCCCTCTTCCCGCCCCGATAATACACAGTAACGTTTTACAAGACCCCCCTCCCCCTATATTGCGCTACGTAATACTTGAAAGATCCCTATTAAGTAGGTATTATTAAAAAAATATTTGAAAAGGCAAATAGCTGATAAGCTCTCTATCCAAAGTATTGTAGAGCAATAAAAAAGATCGCCAACAAATCTCGAAGAGGGGGCGGTAGGTATATCAAAAAAGTTTTCGAACCCCTGGTTTACTCTATGAGTATGGTTTAAAGGCAATGTTTTGGTTTAGAAGTTTCAGATATTGCAAAAGTTTTTGACATACTAACTCATATAGATTCAGCTAGTTATCATGTAACGTAATTTAAAAAAAAAAATAAGACATTAGCCAGACTCTTTGAATAACCAATAATAATAATTAGGTACCTATAATCTAATCGCGGCGGCTAATTGTCGACCTTTATCTTTAAAATTGAGTGGGTGAAAATAAAAGAAAATTAATCTGGACAAACGTTGAAATAATAAAATAACTGTACATGATGAGTCATCCTAAGCTAAAAAGTTGAGATTTAATATTGGACTAAATTATATAACGTGTATGTATCGCTACATTTTGTGGGAACAAAGTACTTATCGACCGATTGTTACTAGCTACATAATATACCTACCTATTATATTATATACAGGCCGTGCTTAGATATTATTGTTAGGTTGCTTGGTATGTACGTATTGTAAAAGTTGATGAGAGTGGTAGAGAGGGATAGAAAATGTAATTAAGAGGGAAGAAGGGAGAAGTCCAAATGGCCGTCGGAGACCATTTGTCTTCAGTGGGACGAGTAGAGAGGAGCGGGTGATGCAAGGAATCTTATGCGGAAAAAACAGCAAAGGGAATGCGACGAGACCAGCAGCAAAAACTGGACAACTCTGCAAGCGAGCCTCGCAGTGGCGTACCAATGTTATTAACCCATTATTTCATTCAAGTATTTTTTTACCAAGTATTTATATAAAATTTAAGAAATACGAAATATTCTACATATTAAATAAATATAAATTGTAATTCGAAATTTAAATAATTTAATTTTTCATTCACTCAGATCAATTATGACGCTTGCAGACTGTTTAACAGAGTAAAATAAAATTAAAGAAAATGTAACAAAATATTGAGTTTTTTTTCCACAAATTGAATTACGCTAACCGTTTTTCGTAGATAGAACGTCTAACTATCAGCTATTCCGAAGAAGAAGTGTTGAAGTCAGCTGGTTCCGTTTTATTCGGAGACATAGACCAACCCCGTGTCGGAATTTCAAGTGATAGAACATTATTCTAGTCTAGTAACAAAGAACGAGTTTAGTAACTAATATACATAAAATTTATAGAAAATATCCTCACAATGTTCATTTGTCCATACTAGATGGCGTAAAAGGTCATCTCGTCCTCATAAAATGTTATCTTCTTCAGAGAGGCTCCTAGGTTTCTAGATAATGTAATTGTATTTAGCCTATGGGTGAAAACACGTAGAACGCCGATCGGCGAAAATAATTTTTTCAATGCATTTAAATGGGCATGCCGGAAAGCGGGTTCCTGCTTTTGCTGTGCGAATCCCCATTCAAATGCATAGCAACATTCTTTGCGCCGGTCGGCATTGGCGATCTACGTGTTTCACCCTGTAACCTGTAACAATATTAATATGTCGAATGAGGTTCCGTCACTAGTGATAAAATTACCCGCCAAGAAAGTATGTATACCTTAACGATATCGTAATAAACAATAACATGTGCCAACCTATTTATTTACGTATTCACTAAGCGTTTTTAACATTGAACCGTTCTTTTAAAAAAAAAATGTTGATACTTATTCGGCAAATAATATCAAAAACTTCTACGTCTCTTTGGTTATCATTACATGACAATCGAAGAATATTTTTTTAATTTGAAATAATATAATATGTTTTTTCTTGTTATATACAGTTAAGTACTCAAATTATGAAATGGCGTTTCAATTAATTTTTTAAAATAAATAAACACTTATTGTGGCATAACTATAATAGTTAGACATATGCTGTCGCGACATTTTTTGTAAATAATTATCTCATCTACAAAATCGTTATACATTATTTTACTCTATCTTCAATAGTTTTCGCAGCGTTCGCGATGTAAAGAATATTTTAGGTAAATTTTTTGCACCTTGGGTTACATTATTGGAGTTTTAGTAAGGATCAAAGGCTATATGAAAATAAAATACAGCCTATGTTCAGCGGGGAGAGTGTAGCTTCCCAACAGTGAACGAATTTTTCAAATCGGTTCAGTTGTTTCGGAGCCTATTCCCGTCAAACAAACAATCAAAACTTTCCTCTTTATTACAGTAGTATAGAAATACGAGGTGACGCGCATTTTTAAATAGTTTCATCGGTGTACATATTTATTTAGAAAGTCATAGTCACGATTCTATTAAATTTCTTTAGTTTGTAATGGGTCTTAAAACATATATTTAATGGAATACTCCATAAATATTAATAATGCTCCATAATATGGAGTAAACCAAACGTAAAGTGATTTGTAATGTAAGAAACTATATCCCAAATCGCTCGACTGTTTCTACAAGGTCGCCCCTGTTTCCTATGTACAAAATTATGGCCATGAAACTGCAATCGAACGACTGCTACGAATCGTGCCTACAGCTAAGTCCAATTATTTTGCAGCTACGAGTATTTATTCAGTCTCTTAGATTATCATGTTTTACAAATATCATATTTTTACGTCAATGTGTTAGCGTTAAGGTTAAACGCATTTGTATTTAACCTTTTTACTAAGTTCATGCATCTTATTCAGTGGGCACGTTGTTTACTACGGTATCCAAACTACGCTAAACGAAACTAGAGATAAGGCTTACATTGTATCTTTCATGATTTTAATACCAACAGTGAAAGAGACTTAATTTCTTTTGGATTTTTAATAGAAGTAAAATACATAGTTTTCGTAAAGTATGATCACTGACAAAAATGGACGTGCTCTCTCTCTTGACGTTCTGATTTAAACTGCCACGCATACTACTTAGAAAATCACCCTTAACGACAGGGCAGGTTGCTATTCCTACATCTACACAACGGTGTGTACATATTATAAGATCTAATACCACCAATACAAAAGCGATTCTCCTTGAAATTGCACTGCACATAAATCCGAAACCACTCGATGTGAAAAAAGTATTTGACTTTTACTATTGTTTTTGTTTAAATCATTACGCTGGGTCATTTGCGTACTCCAAGGTGACAATATATTCTTTCCCCTATAGAAACATTGCGTGTACTTTATGTGTTTGCTAGTAATGGCACGATAAAATATATTTTTAATTTTGTACTGCAATGCCGGCTGATGAAAGAAAAAAAATTGAAAGTAAATAATTATATTTGTTTAATCGTAAAACAGTCATGTATAATAATATCATATGAACAGAGGAGGGGGGGTATTTTTGAAATTCAATCCCGATTTCAGTGTCGACCGTCTATACTTTAAATACTCGTATAAATCTTTATTAAATACATTTTTTCGTAAATCAATACCGGATTCAACGGAAAAACCTACATAGAACTATGTTTATGCTTAGAAACCAAAATCTAAATGTCGTAATGACATTGTTATTAAGATTGGAGCTAGATCGGAATCGAGATATAAATGCAGAGAAAGGCTCCAGTAGTAGGCAAAATATATGTATGCCCTTTTTATAGAATGTAATTAAACTCTTAGTTTGAATTGCAATTAGGTATGTACTGCGCAAATAACATGAAGAGCTAATAAAAACATGGTAAAATATGTAATGAATGTTAGCTCAACATATAATTACATACCTAATTCAAATAACAGCAAAGTCATAAATGACGCCACGAGCCGCCTATGGATATCGTAAGTTTTTGCGAGGGAAAGCGTCTGTCCCGCGTAAACCACAATTCCTACCCTCCCAATTCTCCTAAAATCCCCGCAGAAACACATTCTAACACAACAGGGGCTTATAATGCGTATAACTTATTACATAGGTCCGAACACAACTGAAACAATATCGCCGTAAAATAGATTACTGTATGTTCATAAATAATATTCTGAAACCCTTTTTATCATTATTATTTTTATTCATACGAAACGAGAGATTCCGGCTCGCCAATTTTGAGTTTAAAACATAAAAAGTCATCTTACCTGACGAAAAGCTGTTCTTGATTGTTGACTCGCCAGGATACAACTGTTGCACCTGTATGGATGACCAAAAAAAGAATATTCTTTAACATTTACAAATTTTATTTGAAATAACTAGATAAACAATCTAGGTTCCAAAGAAAAGTACATTAGATAAAATGAAATCCTGTCTTGACTATCTATTAAGAGTTATCAAAATAAAAGTTTTTTTTTTAGCTAAACAGTTCTTTATGAGGTTCATTGCTTTATTATACCTATCCTTATTTCGAATTGTATGTACCAAAATGTGAAATACATAAATAATAACTGTGACTTCCTTAGGGCAGGCGGTCTAGTTGGAGAAAAATGTGTTATAACTAAACTTATCTTTGCACGTTTATTTGAGAAATAATAATAGAAAAATAACATTATACATATTATGTATAATGTGTACCTATTGTAATTAAAAAATACACATTTTTGATCACAAACCTTGAATAACACATCTTTTAATAAATTATACATAACCGATTTTTTCTCATCACATAAATTAAAAAACATAGGTATGTACTTAATAAACAAATAAAAATTTAACAAGTCAAGATTCGTCGCTATATAAATATTTTTTTTTGTAAAATATCCTAATCATGAAAAAGTATATACAGTGTAATTATTAAACTTGTCTACGAGAGAACTTATACAGAATCACAGCCCAGTAAAATTAATATAATAAAAAAAAACATAAGTACATACTTGAAAAAGTAACTTGACTAATGAGTTTTTTTATAGGTTATATTATTTTTTATAAACAAAAAAAATAAAGGTCAAAATGACACGTTTTAAAGGGAGAATATTTAAAAAAAATACAGCATTTTAAATCGAAGAACATCCCTGACGAATGCTTTAACTTAATATAAACTTACCATGTAAATTAACCGTACAAGTCGTATTATTTCCCCTGTCAAGAACAACGACACTCGTCGCGGCTGCCATCTTCCACGATTTGGTGTAATGTTGCCATACGCATAATGTAAATTGCTAAGCTTGATGTTGATGGTCTTAAAATTCCTAAAGCTATTTTATGTACACTAAATATCAAAATTATAATAAAATCAATTATTTTTTTATACAGATAAATACTTATCTGGAATGTTTTACCAAAGGTACATACCTAGTTAGAAGAAAGACTTTTTTAATCTTTATCCGCAATATATTTAATAAATAGTAATTTATAATCAAAGCAATTTTCGCGAAATAAAAAATTCACCTTGATAAAAGTCGCGACTTATTGTAAAATAATCTATTATACTTCACGTTCTCTATAATTTGATACTAAAAATACAAAAAATTATACTTCACGTTGTCTATAATTTGATACTAAAAATACAAAAAATGCACTTACCTTTTGAATATAGAATCTTTTTAATGCAGAATCTCTATTTAGAAATTGATAGGCAATTCTATATTATGTAGTAAGTGTAAGTACATAGCATAAATCTTTTAACACTTTCTTCTTTTTCTTATCAGTTTATTTCTGTCCACTTCTGAAAAGAGGCTTCCTTTCATGCAGCTCTATATCCTATTTTTAGCTCTCTCGACCTAGTGAAACCAACTTAAAGCTAGCACTTTTCTTTATACATTATAGAATGCTAATGATGTTCACTATGTTTGTGGCACTATCTATATAGGTATAGTATAAGCTTCTTTAGATGATTTCTGCATTTCCTATATAATATTATCTGCAAATTGAACTCATAGCATTTATCAGGTTTTCTTAGATCGCATAACTGCTGTAAGCCTATTGTGTCATGTAAGCGCTAGGGATATGTTTTGCATGTGAGAATGGATCATGGCAAGGGGCTATTTGCAAATAATTGAACTCTCTTCTATTTTCACGGTTAAATTGGTTATTTGACACTCGTCCACAAATGTTTTCTACTTGTTACTCACACCTGCTATGTAAAAAAAGTAGAAACAATCCATTACTATTCAGTCTATAATTAATTATTCACTCTTCCTAATGGTTAGTTCTAATGGGCTAGAAAATAAATTGGACATGCAGGTCTGTAAAGGCAAGGCAAGTACAGGGGGAGCACATAGACTGTGTACGTTCTGTATTTTTTGGATTCAATAGGCAAAAGATTTCATTTCAAGTCTTATAGTCACTTCCGAGGCATTTGTCTGCTCTGGAAACCATGTTATACCTACATTAGTGTGAAAACACGTAGAGCGCAGATTCCGATCAACACAAAGAATGTTGTCTATAGTTTCAATGCATTTAAATGGGCATGCCGGAAAGCGGGTTCCTGTTTTTGTTGTGCGTATCCCCATTCAAATGCATAGAAACATTCTTTGCACCGGTCGGAATCAGCGTTCTACGTGTTTTCACCCTTTGACATCAAATGAAACTTTGTGGATTATGTTGGCCCGCTGTGGGAGACCGAGCTAAGAAGTATAGGGTTGATGCTGAATTACCTGTTCCTTGATACATTCAGTTCATAGAGAGAGAGATCATCATTCAGCAGTTAATGAACAAAGGTGGAAAAGTATTGGTAATGAGAGAAAATAATCCTTATAAACTTGTTAATTCTGCCATAGATGACAACTATGATCGGTTTTACACCCTTGTATTTAAGTCCTTTTATATGAACACTCTATAAAAGATGTGCAATATTGTAGGTCTTTTTTAATAGTCAAGAAAATAGACTCGTCCCAATTATAAATATATTTCTGTTAAATTTGTTTCAGTTTTGAAAAGCAAGGTATTTCAACAAAATAAAGAAATTTTTTGTTATATTTATAAATGTGACCATTGTGATTAGTGTATTTTATAAAAACAATATATAAATTGAAGACATAAGTGGATGAAGGCGTTATGTCGCAAAAATACAAAATTCCACTTTTTTACACAAATAAAGGTGTTAAGTAACGCTCTTTCACATGAACATAATCACACCGCTCAAAAATGTGCTAAAATACGATTTTCTCAGTGGATGAAGGAGTTACGTTACATATTAATTCACCCATAACACGATTTAACGCGGATGTAAGTGTTAAGGGACTTTAATACATTCATCCATTAAAAACGCTATTTTTCAAATACAGATGAAGGCGTTATGGGAACATATATCTTTGCTATAGAAAAATATCTAGAACAATATGTGTTCAAAACTTTAACTCCTGATATCTCAGTTCCATATTGGTGTAACATAACACCTTCATCCACTTATGTCTTCAATTGTTGATACACAATTATAAAATAATCAACGTAAACATTAAATCAATGAAATTTATGCAAGTTAACAATACTTACGATGACAAAAAAGATGCACAATTGAAAAGTCATGAATTAACAAACTTGGACAATTAAAACGCAACATATACCAGAAATGCTATTTTATAATTTATTGTACAAAATATATGAATACACATTGAGTTACATCATACATGTAAACTAAGCGTCGCTCAAATATTATGAGGCATGACGATGAACCTTAATTAATAATATCAATCAGCTTGCATTCAGTTCCCACCTATACAAGATGAACATTTACATAGTATTAGATTGTGATGTGACTTTCCTTATACATATTGTGATGTCTGGTGTGATAAACGCAAGTTAAACCATTGCCGATTTGAGCCAGGGATGGTATACAAATACTCAAGTGTATTTATTAGTAATACATTATTTCATTAAAATAAATATAGTTAATTTGCTAATATATAAACAAAATACCACAACTTTTGCAGATTTTTAGTATTTTGAAGAATTTAACCAATTCGTACAAAAAATTCCACTATATCCATGTCACATTTATCCATTAAAAAATGAAAGACAAATTAGTATATTAATATTATGCGATGATGACAAACAAAAGAACAAGATAATGTTTCACACGCTATTAACTCTTGGCTGTAGATGCAGCCGCTGCGTCCTCTTTCTTTTTCTGCTTCTCCCTCATGAGTTCTGCATCCCTGAAATCATAAGACAAGTAATGAAAGGTTCAATTGAAAATGCCAATAATTTCTATCAAAACATGCCATTTAAGAATATTTAGTAGAAGCACCAAAAATTTCTTCATTTGACAAAAGTAGAAACTTAATGAAACAATTTAGAGGCCTTTCGGTTAATCAAAAATACAAATATTTCAAATTGATTTTATAAAATGTTATTATAGTTATAGAATGTGTGAGTGCGGGTTTTTGGTGAGACATTCAGGTGAGTAAAATAGTGAGATCCAATTCTTTTGTGTTTTTTTTTAAGTTTTTGTAATTAATCTTAACAAGGTTACAGAATTAAAACTACCTATCTTTCTGTTTTGATGTTTTAATAAGCAAAGATAAGATATTATTAACGAATTGAACGTGCATTCTTGGTGGAATTATTTAAATAAAACAATTGATTTGTTATTCCACAATATTTATTTATCTGACTAGTTTCGCAGGAACAGGTCCTGCATGGTCACAGTTTCTAAGTCATCTGTGACCATGCAGAACCTGTTCCTGCGAAACTAGTCAGGTAAATAAATATTGTGGAATAACAAATCAATTGTTTTATTTAAATTATTTTATATAAGATATTAGTTTATGCGAATTTTGCATTATCTTTCAGAATATTACGAACTGTGAGTTCTAAAGAAATCTCTATAAAAATATTATACAGAAATCTATACCTATAATATTTTTTCCTATCGGGGCCATAATGACACATTACGGTTGCTGGCACCATGCTATGTTATGTGGTTAGCGGAGTGTTGTAAGTAGAAACAAAAACAAAGACGATAATTTTTCTTTCCTCAGAGGATATTTTGTGTTTTGTACACCAAAAGTTCAAGCTCTTTTGTTTAAAAAATGGCTTTTTCAAGTGACGAGATTAAGAATTGTTTGAGACCGTACATAGTCTTATGATTTTGGAACTAAAAAAAATAGCCATAGAAGATGTGGTTGTTAGTCCAGTGGTATCAATCGCCGGCTTTCATGCGCACAGTGTATTGGAGGTCGTCGTGCCGACCATTTTCGCTTTCACGGCACAACCCTTTGTTGGTTAGTGTGAAAGATGTGAAAAGTGAATTTGTGTTCAATTCAAGTGAGCACAATAATAATAATACTTGGACAACTTTTATGGCGCCGTTTAGTGAAATATCTTCACCTCAAGGGCGCCTCATATAAAAAGAAGAGTATAATCACCAATTAGGTTTGTCAAAACATAATAAAATAACAAAAATGGCAATAATCCCACAAGGTTCGTCATGTTGTAAAATATGTGTCATCATAGATACTTGTAAACAGTCAATATGGATTGGAAGAATGCAAATTTAATACAAAACATCAGTAAGACATCACTTGTCAACTGTTTCGGCTTGCCTTAAACTCAGGGAAAGCATTCCATAGTTTGGGCCCCACCACGCACAAAGCGCGATCACCGTAACGCGTAGGGTTTCGTCTGCGGACCTCCTCCAGTTCAAAGACGAGACACACTGGATGCAAATGATAGGCTATTCAAAGATTTTAGCTTGATTTGGCAGACACCAAAAGTAAGTAATGGTAAAAGTGCAATCTTGTCCAGGGTAGTGAGTACGTAACTTTTGCTATAGCACGACTAACCACACATCAATCTAACTACTCATAACCACGGCTTAACTACATAATAACCACGCTGAAACGCACAACTAACTACATTTGTAACGTTACGTACTCGCGCTAACTACACTAGGAAGTAGTTAGTCGTGCTATAGCCCTTACGTACTCACCCCCCCAGGTTGTTTAGAGGTACCGTTACAGTAGTACTAATTTCCATTGGAAAACAATTAAAAATGAACAGTTTTTCGTAACATCAAAACCAGTTTTGAAAGCCAGCTCGGATAATTTGGGAGTACACTGTAACATTGAAATAGAATTGAAAGTGAGAGTGGATGAGTGAATGAAGATGACCCTCTCTTTATATACTGCCTTGTCTAGAAACCTGTAAATCAGGTTCTAGACAAGGCAGGCTTATTTATGAAATGCGTTTGGAATAACATAATACCTAACATATTGATAATATAATATAGCAGATGGTTGTTAAATGTCATGGGTTAAAGTTGATGAAATATTTCAAATTAAAGAAATGTTTGAACAATATTTACCTAAACTTGCGTTGCTCCAGAGACATTCCAGTTTTATCATTAGCGGATTTCTTTTTACTTTGCTCAGACAATTTTTTTTGATTTTTAGCTCTTGCAAGATCTCTTTGATTACCGCCTGAAATAAAAGTTTTAACATTGAAAACAAAATAAATAAATTTCATTCATGTATACGATATAAAACAAAGATCTACAATGCATTAAAGTTCAGATACTTTTTTATGCATCTAAATATGTATTCAATTACAATTAGGTACATGTGAGGGTGTTTTGAGATTCCAGTTTTTTCATTTGTCACAGGTTTCATAGTTAAGTGTTCCGAACACCTGGTGCCTTTTACTTACAAATCTATTTACTAAAAGATAGAGAGTATGTATGTCGCTTTTACAAACATGTAAAAGAAGACATGTGGATTTCTACGGCTCAAAAAATTCTGTAGATATTAAACATTGATCAGTTTCGAACTTCCATGGAATATATGAATTGTCAAGGAGTAAACAATAAACTATGCTGAGAGATGGATAAATGAAAAACACAATTGTGTTTGTTTTCTTAAAGCATAAGTGATGAATTAAAGAGTTGAGTTCTGAGCAATTTTTGGTTCAAAGCTAAATGCGCACGGTGAGTTAATCACAAATGAAATTCCGTTTTGATTAATTTTCTAGTTGTCACAGTTTATGATTTTGAAATGAACGAGGTTAATTTTCGACGTTGTTAACCTAACCATAACCGATCGATGATCTTTGGATATCATGGCACTGAGAAAATGTTCCGCCAGTAAGAATACAATGCAATAAAAAAATTACGTTCATCGTTTAACAATTGAGCAAATTAGAATAAAAGAGAATCTGATTCACCATTATTTGCTAGTGAATACTTGTGAATCATTGTATCAACATTAGGAAAGATTTTTCTAGCAACAGGAAATAGAAGATGCATTCTCAAAAACAATATCATGAAATTAACAAAAAAATCATCCTACAAATATGACAAAAATAATGTTAAAATATACTTACGCGTCATGATTCTTTATTTAGGAGTAACTTTTGGAATTTAACGATGGAAAATAACGTAAAATTAATTGTGATTCTTGCAGCCCGAGCAAAAACGTCAACGACGTCCAAGTAGACCCAACAGGGTGACAAACCAAACATAAAACGAGCAACCAACGTTCTCTTTCTCTATGAAGTTGGTTTTCTCAAGATGGCAACCGAATAATATTTCATTTCATAGATAATATATTTCATTTTCTTCCTTGTTTGAGCACTTTTTTTTATTTCAACCTTTATATTCTTACAAGCATTCATAAGAGATTATTTTTATCAATCTATCGATTTGATAACGCGTATTCCGAATATCAAACAATACCATTATTATGAGCTATGGTTGGCTGATTATAAACAATAATTATTCTAATAAGATAACTTTGACGCCATCATTGAGATACGTGCCCAATCATTCCCAACGTTGCCAATAGTTTACTATAGGATAAAAATATTGCTTTTCCACAGATCAACCAAAAACGGTTATTCTGAGAATCATAAGTCACGTCAGTTGTCACTACCAACACCTTCACTACACGCACAGACTGCTTATAAAAATGTTTATTCTCTGATTGTTTTGGAAATATTATTTCCTGCATAGAATAGGTAAGTATATTTCCTTTAAGATATTACGATATCAACACTGCACGTCATAGATAATATAATAATAGTACTGTCTGCACGTTGCGTTTCGTTATCAGCCAAGGCAATTATTATAATTGTATTCAATTCAATCAATCACGTTATTATTATAACATGAAAACAATGTCGAGGTTTCAAACAATCGTGATAAAACGTCGATAGTCTTGAAATAATAAAGACACGTCCACAGATGCTTTATTGTCATGAAAGAAGATTAGTTCCACGAATAATATCAACAATGGGTATAGATAGAGAATATACGATAACATTATACCTATGTACTGTGCATGTTTTGCACAAGGAATAAAATAGATAAACATGGAATATGTATGTATAGGTACTAAAAAACTTTGATTTCATGTCTCTATGGTCCTTGAAATCCCATAGATTTTTATTTCTGTGTGAAATCCTGAAATCCCCGTTTTAACCAGTGTTGCCAACGTGGGCGATTTATCGCCATTTGGGCTACTCAGAACGAGAATTGGCGACGAAAAAATCTAAATGGCGACCGGTCGCCATTTGGGCTACTTCCCTTTTAGCGATTTTTCACCATTCCGGATACAAAATGACCTTTTTTTGGTGAACTTTCAGTTGGGCGACTCTTTGGGCTATCAAATTTTCAGTTCGGAGACTTTGGGCTACTTTTTTTTTGAAAACCGGCGACATCGGCCAAAATCCGTTGGCAGCACTGGTTTTAACACAAATTTAAATTTACCATGCTTTTTGGCAGTGAAATGGGATGTTTTTCTTCCTTTCTGTGCCGCTAGAGGCGCCCTAGCTAATCCGGTCTATTGTCAAATTCAGTGTGGCCAAAGGGGGCGATTTACTGCCGTTTGGAACTTACTTGATTACTTACCCTTTTAGCGAGTTTTCACCTTTCCGGATACTAAATGACCTTTTTTTAGTGAACTCCCACCTCTCTTCGGATACTAATATTTTCGGAATGACCGCATACCAAATTTTCAGTTGGGCTTCTTTGCGTTTGAAAAACAGCGTTGGCAACACTGGTTAAGTTAACGTTTATAACCTCAACGGTCCGTTTTGTCTTTCGTAAATAAATACTTTAATTTTTTTATTTATACTTTTTGTTACAGTGAAAATGAAAAAAAAAACAATTTATCATTCTAGTTTACATCAAATTAAACAACTTATGTATTATTATAATAAGATAACAATACGTTTAGAATAATCATTGTACATTTTCTTTTTACATACTATTACAAATAAAATTGTTTATCTTATTTTTTATATATCGACCTAAATACAACCTAACATACCGTAACAGAATACAAGAATATATACAGAACAGCAGCATCAGTAGCAGCACTGAGATTTTTTTTCAAAGAATGGGACTTAAAATTCACCCTTGAAGACAAATACATACCTAGTGATTTTGTTTGTATGTAGTGTAAAAGGGCATACTATGGTTTACCTCCTAGAAAAAGCCACTTTTGCATCATCAATAATCAAAACGTTAAATTGTTGAATTGAGAAAACAAAAAAGAGTGGAAATATAGTATAATATTTATCAGTCAATGCTAGATGCTATGTTTGACAGAGCTGCCATAATTTGAATCAATGAAACATTTTTTTTACTATTTTCAATCAAACCAGTATGACTCTCTTAAAATATATATTTTTTCGAAACTCAACTTTACACGAAACTCCTCCATGCCTCTCCGTTGTAGAAAAGATTTGCATATTCAAGACACTCAGGGAGCATGCGGATAACATGACCAAGCTAGCTGGATGACTGAAATTATTGGCTGCTGTGCTGTACACTCATTTGAAATGTAGTGGTACCATCTAATCCCCAAAATCTGTTGCAAGAATCTATTTTCAGCATAAAAGTTTCCTCTGTCAAGCCTTCATCAGGTGCCAGGATTCAGATCCAAATAAAACTGCCAGAACGCATGCATCAAGGCAACACTTCATTTTGGTGGGGAAGTTAGTGGATTTCTACTTTGAAAGAAAGAAAGTTCTTTCTCTATCTCATCATTTGGTGTCATTCAACTATGTTATGAAAAATTATTAAATTAAATTTAATGGATCTGAATATTATCACTATCTAGCAGTTCTTATACAAAGGTATCCTATTAGTTACTCACTTCAATAACATTATTTGGCATTCCAGCAGAAAATGGAAAGAAAAATAGGTACCTATTGTAAGATGAAAGACAGATATTGCTAGATTGGACTGTGGGGAGACCTCTAACAGCCAATCTATTTTCAATGAGGTGGTTGGTAGTCCAGTGGTATCAATCGGCAGCTTTCGTACGTACAGCATATCGGAGGTCGTAGGTTCGAATCCCGGCTATTTCCGATTTCACGACACAAGCATTTGCTTAGTGTGAAAGATGTCAAAAGTGTATTTGTGTTTACTTCGAGTGAGCACAGATTCATTTAAAAAAAACTAATATAGTGAAGAAAGCACTAGAGGGATAAGGAAAAAAAAGATGAAAGACCGGTGTATATAGAGATTAATATTATATTCATAGAAGCATAGATGGGTTTCATATTATGTAAATTACTGCATGTCAGTAGTGGCTTGTCATGATGAAATAATTAAGGAAGAATGCCTCCAAATGGAAGTGGCTCAGAATCATCGTGTGGAATCTCACGAATAGAAAATAGAATCAATGTGAACCAATCTCGGTAGCCTAGTGGTGGTGCTAACTTCCAATCAAAAGGCCGGGCCGGGTCATAATTTTTCTGTGTCTAGGCAATAAGCTCAGCTGGCTAAACTGACACCAGTATTCATCAATAAATATGAAGATACTTCAAATTTTGAGGAAACCCTGATAGCCTAGCTTCCAACTCCTAAGCTTGATGTATTTTATGAACTTCATCTACACAACTGTACCCCTATTCTAAGATTCTGTGACACTGGCGTTAAGTAACAAAATTTTGCATGGAAATGTGTATAATGCCCTTACAGAATGCTTCAGAAGCTCCACAGCCCAAACAAAATTTCCTTGAGTTTCTAACTTATATTAGTGATGAGAAAAATTCGAAATAGGGGTACAGAAGTGTGAGATAATAATATGTGAGAGAATACACAGAAACGTACATTGCTGCAAACTTTTGAAGAAGCATATTATCATCTA
Source organism: Mystacides longicornis (assembly GCA_963576905.1). Classification (NCBI taxonomy): domain Eukaryota; kingdom Metazoa; phylum Arthropoda; class Insecta; order Trichoptera; family Leptoceridae; genus Mystacides; species Mystacides longicornis. The sequence goes on along the minus strand of OY756426.1, from coordinate 17,467,898 downwards.
TATTATTGCTAATGAAACGAAAAAATAAATAAAACAATAATTCTATTGATTTAATAAACAACATAACATTTTTTGATACACTTAATTTACAGGTTATAACAATCTCACATCACAGAAAACTTTAATTCACCCTTCTTCTTTATTCGTATAACAATAGATCCTTCATCCGTGCATCCAACTTCCACTTTGGATTCTTTGCCTAACATTCCTCTTTCAGCAGCCAGTGCTACAGCAAAAAATAAAAATACATATTTAGTTAAGATATGAAAATTATTGTGTTGATAAAAGCTTGAAAAAAATATTTTTGAATACCTATTTTATTCACAACCCTGCGTTCAACTTCATATTTGATGGATCTTGCACCATAATGAACATCATAGCCATCTGCTAAGCATCCTAAGACTCCATTATCCCAGGTCAAATCAACAGAATGTCTACTTTTTGCCTAAAATATTTTGAATTCCTTTTACATATGCAATAAATATCAAGATTAATTACTTAGGTAGGTTTATCAGTATACCAGAATCACATGTTCCTAAAACAATCATGAACAGAGATCCAAGCGCAGGGAAAATAGATCATTGCATAAACATAGACGAGGCACAGGAAAAATTATGCAAATTGGGTTCTGGAAAACAGAGGAGAATTAAGGAAGACTTGAAAAGAACCTTTACCTTTTTAGCCCAAACATTCAATTCCATGGTAACCAAAGTTAGAAGTTCTTGCCTTGAAAATGGTAAAAAATAAACAATTTCATTAATCCGACCCAAAAACTCGTCTCTACGAAAATGTTTCTTAAGTATCGGTCTGACAATGTTATCCTTGAAATTCTTGGAGACTGTGATTTCTTCCGCAGCCTCCTCGTCGTTTTCTTGAAAGACTCTTACATTCATTTTGGTTTTATTAACACTCTCTGCTTCTTTTCTCAATTGCAAACCATATTTCGCTATTTCGTCACTCGCCAGATTGCTCGTCATCACAAATATGGCATCTTTGCATTCTATTAATTTGCCTCTTCCATCAGTCAGTCTCCCCTGAAAATAATTTTTCAATAATAAATATCCTCGTGAAATTAAAATGATAGTCAGAAGGACATTATTATGTACCTCGTCAAAGAGTTGTAACAGAACAGTGAGTACGTCAGGGTGAGCTTTATCCACTTCATCAAATAGAACCACAGCATTCTTTTGTTTAGAAAGGGATTTGGTCAGCTGGCCTCCATCATCGTGACCTATGTAACCAGGGGGGGCTCCTATTAATTTGGCAACCTGAAAGTTTCATCTATAACTATATATTTTGAGGATTAAATGGGTTTTTAGACAATTGTCCATGTGTCGGAACTTTTCATAACATCTTTATAAATATCGCGTAAAGTATGGGAGATAAAGAATAATTACAAACTTCTGATCCATTCTGTTCCCGAACTTTTGTTGATGTTTTTAATTCTCAATTCTCACATTTATTTTGAATATAGATTTGAATGAAAAAGTACTTTACAAAGTACATGTACAAGGAATAAAATATTAATTAACCTACAAAATATGTCAATAGATTTAATTTACTAACTTCGTGTTTTTCTTGATATTCTGACATATCCAGTCGAATAAATCCTTTAGGATTATTTTTATGAATATAATTGGCCACCTGTTTGGCAAGTTCAGTTTTACCAATACCAGAACTGCCTAGAAATAAAAATACTAAAGGATGTTCATCGTCGGACCAACCATTTTCTTTTCTTCTTATTGCTGAAAAATATTTTTTTTTAATTATTATCATCACCGATAACACCTATACAGATAGTGATGTAAGTTTTATTTGTATTAATACCTGCAGCAACTGTGTTTATTGCCCCTTGTTGACCCACTATAAATTGCCTTAATCTTTGTTCCAATGGAAATTTTCTCCTTTCTTCAATTTCTTTTTCTTCAAGCAAACTGGCAACCTTCAAAAATGAAAACATTAGTCATATCTGCACTACTATGGTGAGATGATGAGTCACAGTTTTCAAAGAATAATGAATTTACAGACAGCCTAGGTATCTGTAAACTGAGTTTTTAAGTTTAGTTCAAATGCAGTCAGTCATCCTGCCAAGGCTATTTGTTTAACACTATTGTTCTTATTTGATCTTACTTTGTATATAATATAGTGTCAAAGAATCAAATAATAAGGGATTTGAAAACGGTACTGTTAAGCTAGAAACATATTTTTGTATTGTTGGACATCAGAAGGATATCATATATTTATTATGGAGAGTTGTGTTATAGCTCTATATGAAACTGTATGCTTCTGGTGTCTAATAACACAATAGTATGTTTCTGCATTTTCAGAATATGTTCCATAGCTGTTATGGCTGAAAATATATAAAGGCACAAAAAACTATCAAACTGATATGGACATAAAGTCAAGAGCAGAAGACAAAATTTGGACTAAATGAAGCCTGCGAATCCTGCGATATGAATTAAGACAAGTCACAAAACAGTTTGATGATATTGAATGAATATCAAGATGCGACATAGAGAATTAATAAAATTGCATTCATTCACCTTTTTAGTGTATTGATCTAACAATCTTTGTGTTTCACTTCCTTCTTTGGCATAGTCTAGTGCCCTTCTTCCAGCATTATCTCTTAAAGTGGGATCTGCACCAGCATTCACGAGCACTTGAGCTACATCCGGAAAATCGGCGAGGGCAGCATAATGTAATGCTGTGAAGCCGTCAAACGTAGCTCGGCCATTAAGTTTATCACAGAATTCTTCTTCTCTCTTTATTAATACTATAACAAAAGAATTCATTCATTTTTTTTCAACAGAAAGTAATTTGTGATGATAAGGTTGTTAAATGTAATAATGCATTCGTAGCAGAATTTATTTTATTACCTTCTAATGGATGAAGACCTAATTTTTTTGCTGTTATTTGGGGATTTTGATACATATCGAGCAAATCAAGGTCGGCTCCACACTTTACTAAGGCTTCTACAGCTTCCACATGACCGTTTGCTGCAGCTACCATTAAAGGAGTCCATCCTAAAGCGTGTCGAATATTAGGGTTCAATTTTTTGGGGTTAGTGGAGCACAATCTGAAAAATTTGTTGATGTGTGATGAAGGGGGCACCCTTGCCTATATAATATGATATACATTTTATACCATATGAAGAAGAGCAACAGAGTAGTACTAAGAAAAGTGGAAAGTAAGATACACAGCCTTTCTGTTGATTTTCTAACCTGCTTATATCCTTAGCTTTTCCAAACTGCGCAGCTTTGAGTAATTGAGTTTCTACAACACGAAATGAAACAATGAATTGAAGGTGGTTTACATTGATTCTATAAGATTCTTATCAACAAAATAATTTTTATTTAAACTTTTCTTCTAAATGTATCTCACATCAAATACATATAGTTTTTAGAATATCTTCCATGAGTTACAGTAATTTCTTTTGGCCTAAAATAGCATTTCGAATAGCCAGTAATTTTGGTTTAGAAAATCTCAATTAAATATGGTAATCGAAATAATACATGCCAGAAAAACATTCAGGGAATATTTTCGTATGACACATCAAGCACATTAACAAGGACATATTAAACAAATTATTTATTTTATTTTATAATCAGTTCGTTTATCAATCTATTTTTATTGTGCTAAATGAGATGTTCATTAGATTTTTTCAAACTTTTATAAGTTTATGAACTACTATTCTATCCAGATTGATTATCTGTAAAATTTGAGAAACGATAAGATTTGATTCTACTGCATCATGTGAACAAGAATTGTATTAGGTATGTTGAGGTATGAAAGAAGTCTTTAAAGATTTTCCAAAAAAATAAAAAAATTAAATACCTTCAAAATTTATGCTGGCATTTACTAAATATAATCCACTGGCTAAAGTAAAAGCAGAATAACCCGTTATTTTGATTCCATTTCTTTTCAGTTCATGGCAGATTGATTTCAATGCTACTGAATGTAAACATTGAAAACCATTCTTTATAAGGAATTCTTTTGCTTTTACTAATTTAATGTATTTATATGGTGTATTTCTCAGCAAATATCTTAGTGTCCACATTTTATTATTGTTTTTAGTTTCATGTATTAGGTATATAAGTTTTATTTGGTTTTATTCAATCGAATATTACATACACAATATGACATTTTCAAGAACTCGGCAAATTGAAATGCCAAAATTCAGGATACATTTTTTTTATTATTTTTTTAGACACGGCGTTGCCGTGACTTAAAAAAGATGGCTTGGTGTGTTCTTTTAGCCAATTCAAAAATATTTTCAGGTGTTGAAGGGTTTCACATGGTTTTACATTAGTTTGTTTTTAGTTATACGAAAAGGAGTTTCAGTGAAAAAGCTGATAAATTGACTTATATAAACTCTTCAGAGTTAAAATAAACACACTGCTTATTGTGATTTCAAACTGAAAACCATGCAATAAAAATACGTTACACAAAACTTGATCGAAATACTGGCTGAAACACTTTACCAATGAAAATGTCATTATGACATGACAGGCTGATGTAATTTCTTATTTCTAATTAATCAGGAGCTAAAATTATACATTTCATAAAAAGGAACAGATATATTTTATTACGCAAGAATAAAAATGACTGAAACACCATGTTTCTTAAGATAAAAGCTCTGTTTAACACACAGTAGTTTTATTATGTCAGACCGATTCACATTTTCGCTGGATGTTTTCGAGACCGTACAAAGTTTAGTAGTTTAAACGCCAAAAAAATCGATTTTCTAAATTGGATACAAAGGGAAAATGTCAACATGTCTTTGAATAAGCAAACGAGGCCTTCCAGTGAGACTTTGCAGAAAACAGAAAGAGTTATGAAACCATTGTTCCCGAAACAAGCAGATTGTTCTTATGTATCTTGTTACTGGTAAGATTTTAAAAATATTCTTTTTGCGCTATGTTATTGTCCCATTATTGTGACAAGTATTATAATTGTCTTTTTATTTTTCTAGTGAAGAGAACGTATGGAAGTTGTGTCAAGATGTAAATGAACGTGTCCCTGAAGAATTGGAAAGATGTTTTGTAGTTTTTGTATCTAATCCATCAAAAACAGTTCCTCTTTGGAGGCAGAGAGCTGGGAGAGAAGAAGATCGTCTAGTATTTTGGGTAATAAAAAAAATTTCTTTGTCACCTGTGATCATAGAGGACATGTGCCTGCGAAACTAGCCAGCCACTAACTAGGCACATTAAAAAATTTGTTACAATTTTAGTATATTATGTACTGCCGAAGCAAGTACTAAATAATTTGTACAATTACAAATTAATTGTTTCGTTTAAATTACTTTGATAAAACATTATTCAAATTAGGTATATTCCCTTGATATTTTGTAGAAAATTGACTATATAGAGTAGGTACAATATATTAAATCAATGAAGAGATTTTTTGGCATTTTGCATGTACTTTACATGCAAAGAAATATGTATATACTTGCTTAGATAGTTGTTTAGTTAATTTATCTACAAAAATGTGGAGATTTTGTAGATAGTTTCTTCAATGAGAAGGGTGTTTTTTTATTTTATAAAAAAATGAATCTGTGCTCATTCAAAGTGAACACAAATACACTCTTTGACTCTTTCACAGTAAGCTACTTAAAGCTTGTGTCGTGAAAGAGGAAGATGGTCCGCACCTGGGATAGAACCCACCACCTCCGATACGAAACAGTACGAAAGCTGGCGTCGTAACCGCTAGACTACAACAACTTTCTTTAATGAGAAGGGTATTATGCTATTATATTTTGACAGTGAAGATGAGATGAACAACTATAAAATATAATTATTGCTCATAAAAAATATTCATTGGCATTGGGCCAAAATGTTTCTTTCACTAGATTTCTCTTTTAGAAACAATTTTCTTTGACAAAAAAATTGTGGAGATACATACATATATACTGCCGTCATAAACCAAAAAGCGTTATCTGAACTGAACCTACATTCGAGATAATTGATATTTTGTAAATATCATTTTCGCACTAACTTTTAATAAATTTTTTTATATATTTTTATTGGTTTTAATATTATTTCATGTCTATTTATTAAAAGTGTAAACAAAATATCACTACATTATGTATTTCAGTGTATTTATGAGATACCGCCATTTTACTTAAAATATTTTGATTTAAAAACTGAGTTAACGCTTTCGCTCTTAGGCTTCTTATGCAATTTTCTATACTTACTTCGACTTGCACAATATCATTGATATAAGGGCGCGGTGAAATTCGAGAAAGCTTGTATTGTGTAGTCTTGCCATTCAAAAAAGTCGTCTAGAGTCATTTTCTTAATCTTGACATTTTTTTCCGGCAGAATTTACAGCTAGATAAAAATCTTCAAAAAACAACACAACGAGTAGGTTAATCGTAATAATACCCAAGTACCAAATATATTTTTAGACTAATTTAACCCTTACTTATAAACAATTAACGTCCACTTTCCTGTACAACTGTGGATGTATCTGCGGTAATCAAAATAAATGGTTAAATTTGCAAAATATTAACACAACTGAAGAGTGTCGGGAGAAAACAATTATTGTCAATAAATTAAAACTATGAGATAATTGAATTTTAATGTTTAAAACTTAATAAAATATAATACCATGCTAATAAAACAACTAAATTACGCAGTACCTCCTGATCCAGTGTAACCACGTAGGTACGTGTCGCTCCATGATTTCATTATAAAGCGGTATCTCAGGAAGCCAAATACATTTTAAGAATGTCTATTGTAAAAAAATACGAAGCATCGAGGCGACAACTTCAAAATCCTTCAGAACAGAAACTTAGGTACCTACTGCCTTTTACCTTAGTAATTATGTTTGTGTTACGATCCCTATTTCCTTAGCCTTTTTCACATATCTTTAACATACGGCTCCTTAGCTTCACAAAAATAGCATACGGCTAAATTTCTTCAAATTTATGGTAAACTTGAGATAGGATTAATATATTCTTAGGTGTTTTGTTTAATGTTTTATGCGAGATATGAATTTTTGGCTTAGTCGAATAGATACAGACTGGTGTCAGCTATCAGAAGCGATAAAAAACAATAAATTGATTTTTTTGAGATACCACTTTTTGGCTTAGGACGGCAGTATATACAACATCAAATTTCATGCAACCATTACTCAAATCAGGCTTTAAATATTGTGATGATTATTAAATGGAGAAAACTTATTTTTATTGATTTTAAACTATTATGTTTGCAGGACTATCATGTGATATTTATGTATTGCTGGGATATAAAAACATGTCTGGTGTACGACTTAGACTCTGAACTACCCTTCCCTACATTTTTTCATAAGTATGTTACTGAAACATTTCGAACGGACCATGTTGTTAATTCTGATTATTATAGGTATGTATACTTACATTGTTTGGTTGCTTAGTTGTTGAAGATTCTAGATTTATTATCAGGATATCCTGGGATCAATTTTGGTCGGGTCAGAATCAGAAATGAACAAACAAATCTCAATTTTGTGGTACCACATTTATTTTAACTACCATTAACCATTGTAAGACTTACTCCATCTGAGGAAGAAAGCAGCTTTTGAAAATCAGTTACTGATTGTCAAAATAATGAATAAATACCACCAATCACCTAAGTCCAAACAATCCAATATTTATGATAGAAATTATGCCCTAATGTTTACAACTTGTGTGTGTGTGTGTGTATGTATCAGTGTTGCCTATTCTTCTTTATGAGTGAGTCCTGGCACCTAACCAAAGCCCAGGCACACAAAGTATCTGCATTTGAATCTAAGTGCCTCAGGAGAATCTTGGTTATAATATACGATACTATACGCTGGCGCACCCACTACAGGCCCACCACTTCCACCATTGTGGAGAGGAGGTGGACATGTGTTCAGAATGCCAAATGACAGTTAAGCCAAGACCCTTTCATATCGTTTTCTGTTCCTTCAAGGCAGAGCTGAGGGATCTGTAATGGGATGGTGTGAGAGGAGGTCATAAACATTGTGCAATATTGAGCACCATGGAGAGCTCTTGTTGCCTCTCTATGCCCCTGAGTTAATTTGATTTTAAGTGAAACATTGTTGTTTTTGAAATGTTAAAATGAATTTTTGCTGTGAGTCCTTACCTTACCAGTCGTCATCCTCACTCTTGAGGGTCAGGGTCGTTATTGCTCTCCAGGCATGTCTCTACGGCGCGATGGATTGTTGGAGTGATGTTCTGCTTTATTTGTTCAGACCAATGATCTGCTTTTGGGGTCTTATTCCTGGTGCTCTCCTGACCAATTTTAGCGTTTACATAAAATACATAAAATTATTGAAATGTGACTGTTGCTGATTTATTGTGCTCTTACAGACAAACAAAACCAATTTTAATTAATAATATCAAAATTACATTAAATATTTTTAAAAACTTTGGAATTTTAGGTATTTCCGAGTGGTACCTGCTAAAGAGTTTTTCCAAAATTTTGCTTCTGACCGTCGCCACATGAAGAGACCCGATGGATCATGGATTAAGCCACCTCCTCCATATCCAGCTGTTTCCACATCAAGTCAGTATTTTTTTCTTTAATATTAGTTTTTTTTTTTAATTAATTTATTTAAACAATAAAATGCATATACAATAATCGCTTAAAATAATTTACATTCACTTAAATATCTACATTATTATTCTCCCACTAAAGCTATAAACTTGTATGTAGGAGAAGATTTCAATTATACCTACGATAATGCAAGAAAAAAAAAACCATACAACAACCAGTTATCCACAAAAACATTAAAAATACAAACACCTATTTTATTACAGTACATTCTCAAAGTCTTAACAAACATTTATCACAATTTAATTAATTACATCAAATCTTAAAGATCTAAAAACCATTACATTACGACATGTACTATGTACTAGAAGTACCCTTCAGAACAAAAATGACAAAATTTAGTGTCATATTTTGGTTTATGAGGTACAGAGATAAAAGGGAAAGGAGGAGTACTATTATACATAAAAAAAATCACCACTGTGAGTCTCTCACTCTCACTGCTAGGCAAGTGACACTTTTTCACGAAAATTATAAGGAGGAGCTTGTTTATTGGAATGTTCTTGTTTCTTTCCATCTTGTTTTAAATTATTGTGACATGTGGGACTTTGAAAAAGGTAACTAAATAAAAATATTGCAGAAAATAAGTATATTTGAAAATACAATGACTTTTTATCAAACACAGATCATTGCATACTGAATGCATGGATGACTTCCTAATTATAGCAGCATTTTAGGAGGAGATGGTGCCTCTAGTACATAGTGCGTGTAATTCAATGCTAATAACATTAGTTGAACTTGACTTTGAGCTATACCAAATCTGACGTATTTTATAAAAGAGTTCGGATTTGCTGTTTATGAAAATTATTATTTGAACTAGTTGAGATGTTTGAATTATAAGTGGGACCAAAAGAGATGACGATTTATGCGTCTCTTGCTTCATTAACACATACAATTGTACTTTTAGAAAGCTCTCATAACCTGGACGAGTACACCAACATGGATCCAGCAGTCGGTCCAGGCCAAGTCTTCAGTCTAACACAGTTTGTCCAGCAATTTTTCAAATTAAACAAGTAGTACTAGGATTACTTAGATAGGTATTGCTTTCAATTTCACATTTATATGACGAGGATGTTGCTAAAGCATATAACGGGCATTGAAAAAAAACCATCAACTTGTTTTAAGTGGAGAGCCGTTCCACAGGAAATCAGGCTAAACACAGGGAGCACTATTTAAATTATTATTATAATCATTATTGTGATGTATCTATATTTTGATTTTAAATATACACAAGTTTATATTGTAAAATATATTACATAATCTTACATATTATTAATAATGTATTATTATTTACATTATATTATTATGTTTTATCATCTACTTACTCCATTACTATAATTGCTCCAGTATTCTGGAGGTTTTAGAATATTTTACATAATCTTATCTTCTTTTGAAGACTTTTATGCATATTACGCAGTATCTTGGTTACACCAAAAAACCTTTATATATTTCTATGGTTTATGCTATTTTCTTTACACTAAATTCAATTTAGTATCTTGACGGTAAAAATATCATCTTATGATTTTAAATTTTAATATATGTACGAAAATGAATAAATATTTTTTTAAGAAAAGTGGTCCACACTTACCTTTGAAATTAGAGGTTGTTAGCACGCTTGTGTAAATCTTTTAATACACAAACAATCGAAAAAAAAAATCTTCTTTGCACAAAAAATATCAAATAATAATTAATCTTAAATAAATATTATGATATACCTACCTACCTACCTATAAATTTTTTAATTAAGTTTATACCTATATAATACAGTAGGCGCCGGATACTGTGATCACATTTGTCCCAGTGTGTTTTGATTCTATTAACCGACGATTCTAATAAGCGGCGGCCATATAGAATATAGGAACATAGTACATACGTACCTATATTTCACACAAACATAGGTAGGTGCCTACGCATTATATTAGAAAGGTTTTTATGACAAAATAATCGACAAGAAATCGAGAAAAAAGAGTCTGTCCTATTGTCTCAGATGGTTTTTGAAAATCTGTGACATCATTCAAGCATTATTTGTGTAAAAAATGTACCTACCTACATCACTAGCAAGTGTTTCACGCCTTTAAAACATCTGGGATATTTGCTCTTTACAAAAACTAAAATGTGATCAGCCAGTCATAGCGCATTTTAAAATCAATATCATAGTAATTACATAACAGCATATAAATGAAAGTCGGGTGAGTGCAAACACTTATAACTCGCGATCGGCTGAACAGATTCTTCCGATGTGTAATTTATTGGATCCTGCTTTACTCCGGATAACAGAATAACTAATAAAAAGTTGAAAAATGGATAAGAAATAGTATAAATTATAATAATAAAGTTAGTATGTAACCGATTTCCTGCGACGCCATCTATGAAAAAATCTAACAACAAAATTATTGTCAACTGCATCTGATGGCTGTTCCCTCTCATTCTCGCATACGTAATTGCCACTCTTACAGTAGCCCATCCCACTTACTCCACTGTTTCGAGCGTTTTAGAAAATTTTCATACAAATTTAACAAAATTGTGCGCATAATTATTATATTCTCGCGTTGTTACCGCCTGAGCTTTAAATACGAATCAAATATGGAGGTTTTAAAAATATTTTAAAAAAAGTTATTCAGTCTTTTATATATTTTTTTCCTGTACCAGGGTTCGAATTTTTTATCACCACACAATAAACAAATGCATGCACAGATGGAAACAGTTCAGAACTGACCTTGACTATTAGCTAAATCGTTTCTAATGTGCAATTTGATATTCTATATTCTATTTTATTGAGTCGAGTTTGTGCACTTCCGTGGCAAAAATGTAAGAAAGTGTTGTAAATTTTTTGAACAATTGATTCTATTAACCGAAAATGTGATTCTATTATCTGATAAAAATTGTATGAAATTCTTCATTTTGAATCAGGACTTGGACTTTTGATTCTATAAAGTGGCTGATTCTATTAACCAGTGATCACAATAACCGGCACCTACTGTATATGTTTTTGAGTTACACCAAAACAATAGACGCAACAAATAAAATGATCTTTTTGTTTATAATGTCATAATAATATTATTAATAAACACCAAAAATATTAATTATTATTAATATGATAAATGTATTATATATGATCATAAATATACTGTGGAACCTCTGTATTCATTATTGACTCCTGGACATTCATCGAATTTTCATTAGTTTGTTTCAACCTCTTAAAAGTGGTGTAGAAATTTAAAACTAATTCCATTGTCTCTAGTCCTATTTCTCTTGGTCATCGCATCCCGCGCGTATGGCTGAAATTGAAGAAAACTTAAAGCAGGTAATCTTCTTAGTACTTTTACAATATATTTTTTTTCCAATTTTGAAATTAAATTGGCATTTGACAGGAACTGTCAGTTGTGTGATAGTTGGTGCGATTGACAGAGAGTGTGACGTTTCAGCGTTTCAGGAGAATAACCGCAAAATAATAGGTAATTTTTGCTCAGTATTTCTAAGTTAATTCAGTTGCTCAATGAGTTTGATGGAAACTTTAAATTACTCTCATTCTGTATTTTGTCCGAGTAGTGTAAAAAAATATGTTGCTGGTCTCTCGAGGTTCTATCCGTTTTCTACTGTATTGAGTTTGATTATTATGGAGGTTCCACTCTCATGACATTCTATCTAAGTACAAAGTTTATTAATAAACATAATAATTAATCTATTGTATTTTTCATCTTCCTACGATTCTTTTACTCTCATTTAATTCTTACTTCTTAATCACAATATCGCTTCCAAAGAAACTTTTCTTTGTAATCCTACTTAATTAAAAAAATTCTTTCTTTTGAACATTTTTATATTATTTTGTATTTTATAGGGCTTGATTGAGAATTTTCAAACTGCGTGAAATACAAGCACAAATTGAACTAACATGTAATTTGCAAGATTGATAGTTTTTTATTATTCAATGACTACTTGAAATCATTCCAATTGTATTGTTTTTTATAAAGGTCGATTCGCAAAATTTTATTAACACTAGGAATGATGTTTATATATTTATTTATTAGATCAACGGCTAAAGCCTTTTACAGAAATGGATATAATAAATATGTATAACAATTAGAATCAGGTACACATTTCAAAACAATTATGAACATTAACATCCATCCTCCAAATAATGACAATAAACAAATGGATTTCGAAATAGTTACATAACAGTTGGGAAATAAAATTATAAAAATAATAAGTACAATAGGTATCACAATATAAAGAGATAAAAAAGAGAAAGAAAAAAAAATATCTACAAAATAAAAAATAGCAGTTAAATTCAATTATTATTCTCCTATGGAAAAATTCCAGCATAGATACATTTTATAGGTACAGGTATGTTGGATGAAAAATTAAATTATGATGACTGAAGGATAAGAATTTTCTTAATTCTTTTTAATTTATTCAATCTTTCTTAGCTGAAAATGTTAATTGTTGTATTTGGTGTTTGATGGGTGAAGATTATGAAACGAGTGTCTTAATGTAATTAATTTATCAACTAACCCAATTAGATTTATATACTGTTTTTCAATTTTTTATTAATAAGGATCTATTAAATTTTTAAGATTTTTAAAACTACTTCTTATCTATACCATTACAATTTATAATCAAACAAGTTCTTAATTGATTTGAATTGAAAAAAATCACGACTTTTTTAAAGAATTTAGTTAGGTGAAAAAAATGTACGATTTTATTTGTCAAAATTCTTATATTTCATATAATGTGTGTTTATTAAAGAAATAGATATATTAAATTAATAATCAATTGCATGGCCCAATAAAGTAAGTTAAAAGCCTGACACTTGCTCTCCGCACGCTGCTTTAAATAGTTAATAATTAACTTTAATAAAGAAATGGACTAATGCCATCAACACCACCTATATAAGAAGGCCTTAGTGCAGGCGGCCATTTTTGGCCTCCCGTGTCACGACTGCCTGTGTGTAGACAGATATCATAGTGCACAGGTAAGCACATACAGATATAGGTGAGTGAATGTTGGGCCTCCCGATGTGACGCAGCACTAAGGCCTTCTTATATAGGTGGTGTTGAATGCCATGCTCATGACAGTTTGTTTGAATCACAGAAAGTGTTTGTTCTAAATAAAAAGGTTATAATAATATGCCTAACATGTTTATTGGCGAGTGCATGGATCCATGCAACAGCAATTATGCCTACTATGTGGATCCACATTTTGCACTTTGTAATGTGCAGTCGATTCTGCTTAATTGGGACATATCGGGACTTGGGCATTTTGTCTAAATTAAGCGAATTTCACTTTTTTTTGGTTGCACTAACAATGTAGTATTAGGAGGAAGAAATTCCAGCTTTATATTTGTAGATTGTCTAAATGAGGGTGTGCCGTACAATTGTCAACAAGCATCAAATTTTTTCTTTGTTTAAGTTGTAAATTTTGGTCCCAACTAGTAAGTTAATTTCGAAAAATTTCAGAAGTCATCTATGCATTTTTGTTTGCATGGTACTCCACTGGTAAACCCTCCATTCTTAACCCCTTAAAGCATTGAGGTCTAGCACTTTTTCTTATGATCAGTAGCTTTTGCCAGTTCCGGACATATTTGTACAGCATAACAATAATGCGGTTCATTGCTTTTTTATAACTAGATAGTGCAATGTGTTTATAACATAAGGAACCATCTAGTGTAGCACGATAATAGAGACCGGTTTCATCAAAATTGTAAATGTCATCAGCACAAAAATTCTATAAAAAGTAGGAATCTTAAATTTACCGTCCGAATTAAGCGGAATGTTGTCCCAATCAAACATATAAATTTACTTTCAGATTTTTGGTTTTGTTTCTGTTCTTCGAGATTTGTTCCAAATAAGCGGCTGTCCCAATTAAGCGGAATCGAGTGTATATACATTTTATGACAAAGGTGCTGTTGTTGAGTGAAGTGTTTGGGCATAGAATTACTTACTAGATCCATTCTCAACATATTCATTGGTGTCTCTAAAATACCTGTTTTGTATTCCTTAGTTTTTATTAAAATATGTACCTTGTTTTCAAAATATTTCGGGCATTTTTTTATCATAAAGTTTATTATTCAAATTAACAGTTAGTTAATCATTTTTCAATGAATTGCAAAATATTGATGCACAATGTATAAGCAAATTTTGGAATTTTATTTTATTGATTAAAAATTTAATTTTGATAACTTCTTCATGGAATGCCACCTCTATCTGTGAATAGGATTGGCGATCTTGGGTAAGTCTCCCAAACCAATTCTGCAGCCTCTGGCACACCAAACCACTGTCTCAGATTCTTCAGCCATAAGGGTCCTTTAAAACTATTTATATACATGTATTTTGTATACAAAAGTATAATTTCAAGTGTCAGGCTTACAAGTCCTACGTATTAATTTTTCTCCCACTGATATTTTTCAGAAATAACTTTTTGGAACTAATTAAGATATAGTTAATAAGTTTGGCATTTATGTTGTGTTATTAGCTAAGAATTTTATATATGAAATAAGTAATTATTTACAGACTGAACTCTATGCTGTTGTAGTGTTCAATGTTTTACCCTTCTCTCTATCTTATTTATTTATGAATACATGTTTAGAAGATATTTAGAATTCTGTACAGTAAATCTTCTTTTTATGTGTTTTTTTGTGGAGAGGGTTTTTCGTTTTCGGAAAGAGAGGGGTAGACCAAAAATTGTTAGTCTACCGCTTGTGTGCAAGTTTTTATGTTGCTGTTTCAAACACTGCATAATTACTAGATAATAATCAAACCATGTTCTTTAAACTATCCTAAATAAATATTTTATAATATCTAAAAGAATACCCAAAAAATGTTCGATTATTTTATTATTAACATATCTTGTGATTTATTGTACCTTTTTATAGCTATATACATAAATATCTAGTTAATCAGCCTGGGGCTCAAACGTTCCTTGAAATCATTTATTTAATATTAAAAAAGCTTTCATTTATTTAAATTTGTTCGGTGTTGTGTGTTAGAAAATATTCTTATTTAATTTATCCACCAAGCCACATTTACAATGAAAATACTTTAATGGTTAAATATTTATGGGTGGTTCCAAAGATAAGTATTATGACTTACGTAGTTTTATTTACTAAGGCAATTTTTTTATGCTTTCTACAGAGATGACAATTTCAAATGTTTTTGTTGTTGGCTACAGATTCACACCAAGCCAATAAGCTTGGGTATGCCTCAAGGCATACCAAGTTTCTTTGAGAAGACAATACAATAGGCCAGCACAAAACAGTACAATAAAGTATACATTTATTTTTATCTCATGGTCTAAGTCATATCTTGCTACAAAATAGTACCTACATAATTAGATTTTGTAAATGTGGCCATTATATTTTTGTGATATTATCTAATTAACTGTTGCTGAAAGTAACATGATGTAAATAATACATAACATACTTATATTAACGTTTTTTAATATATTACTATAAAATTTATTGTTACCGTTTCTTGTTAGATTATTTTAAAATTGTTGGATATTCTCATCATGTCCTGTAAACATTAATATACTTACCATTAAAATTTATACTTACCTTACCAGTCGTCGTCCTCACTGCTGAGGGTCGCGGCCATCATGCACTCTGTTGTGGACCATTGCTCGCCAGGATGTTCTGTCGGCTGCCAGATAGACAGCTCTATGGAGTGTCGTGGTGGGAATATTTTGCTTTATTTGGTCGGTCCATCGCATCGGCGATCTGCCTCTTGGTCTTGTACCAGGCGCTCTTCCGACATTTATACTGAAGATGTCAAAAAATATGACGATGTAAACATTAAAGTTTTAAAGTATTGGATTGCAAACATTTATTTAAGATTTATATTTACAACGAATGTATAGCTTTTAATATAATTCTTCCATTTCGTTGTAATCTGTGTCTAAAAAAATGTATCACTTTTCTAGAATGAATGCTCAGGGGCTGGAGTTAAGTGCAATAAAATGGCGGCTAAAGGTATCGTTCAGCCGGTGTTCCCATGGTAACAACTTAGAAAGCTGTTGTTTGTACATTGCTGAATATCCAATGAAAGATTTTATTGCTCTAGACTTCAGCTACAGAATTGCTAAAATCATTTCCATTAAAATATATCAACAATTCATACTTTATCAAGTAGGGCATAATAATGTATGGATAACATTATTGTAAATATATATTAAAATTATTGACACGAATTTATTAGATGTTGTTATTTTCAGTTTATCTTTGTTGGTTGTATAAACATAAATATCTACTTGGAATCATTTTATATTTCTGTATGTATTATTACAGAGTAGATTTATTGAATTTATGTATCACATTAGTTTTAAGAAACTAGTCCTAATGTGTATTTTTCAAACACAATGCAATTAAATATGTTACTGTAAACTCTTGAGAATAAGGGAAACAATTTGAAAGACAAGCGTGGTTTATTTATAAAGGACCAAAGCCCATTTCTATTTGATAAAAATATTGATTTTATTCTTTTGTTTTACATGTGACACATTGGATTATATTCCATTTTTAAATTTAAAAATCGTTCTTACTATACACCTCCTACTGTTTTATTTTGTACATGACATGGCTTGGTGGAGACCTGTATCTTCAACGAGCACCTATTCCCAGCAGGGGACATGGGTGCCGGAAACTGCCGAACCATCCCGAAGACGACCGTATGATTGTATTAGTGTTCACTATGATTTTCACGTTTGCTTTTTATGTTTTGGCGCCATTCATTTAAGTTTTTGAGATCTTCGTACGTGAACAATATTATATGTTTTAGCACCATTTATTTCAGTTTTTTGTTTAGCTGCTCAATGTTTTAGTTGTTTACCTTCTTAATTGGATCACAACAACCATAACGCCGTAGAGCATGAAGTTTTTTTTAAGCACTATGTGAAGTGCAAGAAGTTAATGGCAACTTGCAGAGAATTTATACAAATGTTATTTTTCTTCATCTCCAACTTTCTGCAGACATTTATTTTTTATACTCCAACTTTCTGCAGACTGCAGTCTTTTTTTGCTGGATATTCTTTCTGAGAAGTTGAACTCTAGCTATTTTTGCTTTTCCGCATAAAGCTGACACATTTACATAATGTAAAGAAATAGTACTCATACCAACGCATCCTTTAATTAGACATTTACCCATTTTTGTAATAATAATTTTAATTTTAAAAAAATCGTGCTAATCAGATGCTTCGCCTTCTATGGGACAAAATGCACTGGAAAGTTATACAAAAATTGGGCTAATCGCTATTATCTCACCAAAGGACACTTTTAAAAGCCGTATTGCATGTCTGTTATTATATTATGTATCATACCTCTGAATGAAAATAATAATGGATGTAAGACTGGAGTTGTGACAAGAATGAAAGTGAATAGGTTTGAGCATGTAGAAAGGAAAAACAATATTTACCGGCCACACACAAATCAAGCCCGCCGCGGAGCCTCCCAAACCAACCCGCAATATGGAAGGCCTAAGCCCCACTCAGGAGCATAATACAATGGAATGACAAAGAAAATATATATATACGGAAGCGCAGCTGTCCTACTCTAACGTCTTCGTTACACTTCGGGTTGGTTCGGAAGTTTCCGGCACCCATGTTCCCTGCTGGGAATAGATGCTCGTGTATCTTCATTTGTGCGACATGACACAATGTCGCCATCATTCAAGAATCATAGATCAAACTAATTTTCTTTATATGTAGGTATATATAAATGATGTTTTTTCTAAGTGTGTATTCCTTCCAAACATTATTGAGTTCCTCAATTTCTGTAAAATCTTTTCCATAATCAATGGCATTTCTAATTCGAGACTTCTCTATTTGAAAATTGCCTTTTATTTTTTTGTGGGTATCTTATGGAATTTTAGGTTTTTATTTCATAGATATTGAGCCTATTAAGATGTTTTATACAAAATGTTTGATGTATTCTTTCTATAATTTTTGTGTGTGAACTTAAGTCATAATATTAAGGTAGTGCTGGATAAAATTTTTAAATGAATATGTTATTAAAATACAAAATCAGTTTTAAAATGATTTATCCTTTGGATTGCAACCATATTCTTGGTGGAAAATGATTTGTAACTTCAAAAACCAGATATAACTTTTCCACTTAAACTAAACTCTGAGTTATTGCGAGTTCTCTTATTCTGCCTAAGCCCCGAGTTTTTCTCTCGTTTTGTTTAAATTGTAAAACAGATAACATGCACAATCCTTAGCAGTCATATGAAGGATATTATCTTCTTTTCTTATGGCATACCTAAAGAGAACTCAATACGGTTAATGTAATCCGTGGTTAAGTAAAACAGATGTGTTTATCAATTTTACTCCAAAAACCATAACATAAACCTGTTTTCAATTTTTTTAAATATTTCTTTATCATCTAGCATTTTTTTATAATAAAATCATTTTTTTTTCATTAAGTATATTAAAAAATAGGCTCGAGAAATTTCCTTTGTAGTTCAGTATACACTTTTGGAAAGTTGTAACTATTTTCAATGTTTTTATCAAAAACAGGAAAGTTTTGTAAACAAAACAAAAATAATTAAGACTCAATTATAAAGAAGCCAAAAATAAATCTGTAGATTTGTTGTCCAATTTCATTCTTCAAAATTATACACATTTTTATTGATATATTTGAGTGATTGTTAATATTTAGACCTTCCTTTCTCTATTCTATATACACTTTTTATATCTCCTTGTACCTATTTTTATCATAATTTCCAACTAAAATTTGCTTTTATGCCTTGTCTGAAGTTTTTAATATTTGACTGATATACATGAGTGATAAATAATGTGCTTGTGCTTTTAATGTACCAAGTGACATTTGTTTTATTTAAGAAATTTATTACTGCAAATAAACGGTTGATATATCTATGGTTGTTTAATTATTTACCTCATTTTCTTCTGAATGGTTGGTATCTATCGTTGTTCCAGTCACATATTATGTTATTTTCATTGTGGTTGGTGCTAATATCCAGTAAAGAAAAGAAGAAAAAGATAATCTTTAACAATGTTCACTGACGCCAACGAGAAGTATGTTGAGTGAAAACTTGTGTTTTATTGGAGTTTCCTAACCTTTTTTAGCTACAGACCTTTAAGCTGGGAATACACATGCCTGTAGCAGGCACACTTGCATGCCAGCTCCTTGCACATGCCACCTACTATCATGTGTATACGTTAACTGGCATGCCAGTAGATCGCACAACAATTGATTTACTGGCATGCCACATGAGGGAGAGGACGCGGCGGGTATGCGGGAGGCTACGAAACCTGCACGTGTGAACTTCACGACAGGTACGTTTATGCCAGTAGCTGACAACTGACTTTTTCCTAACAATTCATCAAATTTTTCTGGCAGCATTCTTAAATGGTTTCTGTAGTTATCTATATCTTCTACACTACTTGCTCCAAAATCTTCCCTTCTGCTATTCATCCAAATCCGTCTTCTTTTACTTTTCTTTTTTTCTTTCATTAAATAAGCCACACATTGTACCTACTGCTAATTGCAATACAATGAAATTTATTGATGTTTTCCATTGCAAAAATCTCAAGTGATTTGGGACATGTACTGTCTCGTGGCTAGTTGTGTATACAGGCATGCAAGGACGCAAATTGCATGCAAGATTAACTTGCAAATGCAAATGTATCCACATCGCGCCAGTAACTTCTACATGCCATTAACAGGCATGCAAGCTACTGTCCCATTTTACAGGCATGTGTATCGCTGCCTTTAGGAAATCGGGTACAATTTACAAAGATGAGATAGTGAAACCCCAAACGCATATTTACGGACCACAGGGGTCTGCAGGCTAAGAAGTATGTCTATAACTGTTGTCAGCAACATCCTTTTCAACAACTTCTTTTTTTGGCATATAGAGTGGTTAAGCAATGGGATTCACTGCTATAGGAAGTTGTAGAATCGACATCTATAAACTTGTCAAAAAACAGACATGTTGACACGGGCCATACTCAGTGCATACATGTATTTATGTTGCTTGCTTATCATCCAACGATTATAAATAATAATGTGGCAGCGAGATAAAAACTCCAATTTTTATCTTGCTGCTGTGTGATTCTCTGATGAGTGATTTTTTTGCTCTGGGTTTAGTTTATATAAAAATTTCATCAAAAGTGAATGTTCTAATTCATAAAACTATTTTATTTAACAATCTAAATAATAAATAACAAAATGAATAAATGACATTCATCATTTGGTTAAAACCTCACAACCATTTTCTGTTATAAGAACAGTGTGCTCCATTTGGGCACTTCTTCCAGAGTCTACAGTAAGAACAGTCCAACCGTCATCGTGTTTACAAACATGTTCTTGCCCTATCACCAATGCTGGCTCAATCGTAAAAGTCATTCCAGGTTGCATTTTACCTCTTATTCTGTTGACTGAAAAATATAAACAGCAGCATTGATGAAATTTTTTGCATAATTTTCTATGCATCTAGGCAACCTAACGCTCATATGGCAACATTAAAATCACACAATTCTTGGTTAAAGGTTCACACCAAGCCATCTGTCACGGCGTAACCGTGAATACAAAAAAAAAAAAAAAAAAAAACAATCTTCTCCAATCAGAAAGGATTCCATTAAGAGTGAGATTTTCAAGTGTTAAACACTAGACAAGTTTGTTCCTGAAGGGCAAAGAATCCATTTTTTGTGACTTAGGCTTAAACGCATTCCTGTTCAGTCTCAAGTAATGCTTTTAAAATAAAAAAATTAAGTTTAACTATGTTGTATAAGTCAACAACCTATTGTTGAGAAGTCCAAAGCAAAGGTTCGCAGACCAGTGTATTTGGTCTATTGCAAATTAGGGAAATTTCAATTAAAAAGTAAAAGTATTTCATAGGCCTCCAATCTATTAACTTATTTAGATGAACTCACAATTGTACACAGTTACCGTGCTTGATTTGGACAGCCTTGGACTATAGTATCAATTTGTGAACCTGCTATTTTGTACAATTCATAAAAATATGTGAGTATGATTACCTGAATGGAATATATCTGGTGGTCCATGAAAATATGATCCAATACCATGTCCTGCAATACATGGAATTACTGTGCATGCTCCTTTTGTGGCCGTTTGGTTGATCACCTTTCCAATCTCTGATAAATCTGATCCTGGATGACAAACACCTATAGCCTGTAATTTCCGCATTTTTATTTTGTAAAATTAATAGGTAAACATAATTATAATCTGCACATAGGCTATGGAAAGAATTGATACCTTTTCTAAAGATTCTTCAAGAGTTCTAAGTAATTTCTCTCCTTGCAAGTCTAACTTTGGAGATCCTACTACAAATGTCTTGGAACAATCTCCATGGTATCCCTCATAAAATACCTGTTATATGAATGTGGAAATATTAATTTATTAATTCACCAAGCAAAAATAAATGACGGTACACACAATATAATAATCTATAATATAAAAGAAAGTCGGGTTAGTGTGAACACTTATAACCCGAGATCGGTTGAACAGATTCTTCCGATGTTTGATTTATTGGATTCTTCTCCGCTCCGGATAACAGAATAACTATTAAAAAGTTGAAAAATGCATAAGAAATAATATAAAATAGAATATTAAAGTTAGTTACGGATTTCGCCAACGCCATCTATGAAAAATTTTATTACAACAAAATTATTGTTTACCTGACAACCATTCACATAAAAAATATTGGTACCCAGATTTTTGATGGAATTATTTTCAACATTAAAAATATAAATAACAAAAAATTGAGACGTTTGAAAATATTTGAATGAAATTGATCAAGTCAAACAAGGAACTGCACAATACTTAATGATGGATCAGCAAGAATAAACGAAAGTCGGGTAGGAATTAAATAGATTTAATTTATTTATTTAATTATCTTATAATAATGCTTATTTACCGTAATATCAACAGTTATCATATCGCCATACTCGAGTGGACGTAAATCTGGAATCCCATGACAAACAACATTATTGACAGAGGTACAGCAGGATTTTGGGAAACCTCTGTAAAATAGTGTAGATGGGTATGAATTATTTTTAATACATTCTTCATGAACAAATGCATCTATATAGTCAGTTGTGGTGCCAACCTTAAAAATTCAAAGATAATCTTTATCTATGCTCTGCTTGAGAAAAAATAAGAAGATATAACTTTAACATTTTTATTCTTAGTAAAAACTTTGTCATTATACAAATTTTTCGGGAGACATGACAAATAAATGTAAAGTAATCTGAGCTAATTAAATGCAATATAAAATCAGCTTGAAGTCTTGAGAATCAACGAGAAAAGAAGAAATTACAATGAACTGCAGTACTGTGGTTGGATGTTAGAGATTGCTTCGGCTATAATCCCGCCATTGCCACTATTTTTATACACTATTTGTGCATAAAGAATTAAATAAATAAATACTTTCATCATTGTCTTAAAATTTGAGTATACATTTTGTGCTAGTGGGAAATACCATACTAGGGAAAATAAAAAAATTGAGGCTTATTTCAAAGCTTGATTACCTGCAATTTGTCTTTGACACACTGCAGAATACTGCTTGCCAACTGACAACTGTCCCTCATTTTTGCAATTTCATTTTCATTTTTGATTTCTACATATTCAGGAATTGGAGTGGAGACGATGCCTGAATTATAATAACATGGCTTTTTAATGTGATCTGGTACATGTCTGATAGGGGTAACAATATCTGGGTTTTGAATGATTGAATATGATCCAAGATCTTTTGGTATGACTTTGTGTCTGTAACAGAAAATTAAAATTGTTTTGCATGTTCATGAATAAGAAAGATTTATTATTATAATAGGTCTTTGCATTTAAAATATACCATTCTACTTCTAAGTAAATATTATATCATGTCTTGGCTTAAACTCAGGTCAGTAAATTAACTAAAAAATATAAAAATACGAACTTTTTATTTCGATAAAGCTTATAATAACTTGTCAATGAATATCTTCTTGGGGGCATTTTGTTTGTTTGCACACTAATTTAACATACACGTTCTTTGTTTTAAGTGAGAAAAATAAAATTCTCAAACAAAAATCAGCTGATGAAAATAATATAACCTTACTTTTGTTGCGTTAAGCTTCTACTCTTTTTAACCAAGTAACCTACTTATAATGGTGATAATTAAAGGATAAATAAAGCATATCCATTATTTTTTACTATACGGGCATTAATTTGTATATTTTACCCATTACGAATATGTAATTACATTTTAAGTAAATAAAATTTCAATGATAATGAACGATTTAAATGTCACTGGATCTTGTACCATAGAAAAATTTGTTGGCATAGAGAAAATGTCGTATGCAGTTGTCAGGTTCATTTGTCATTTTTCTGCGCAAGTTTTCGGTTTGTCTGTTGTATATTTTGTTGGTTTACTGCAAGTTTACTGCATAGAAGAAGTGTTTACTGTTTTGTAATCGTTTGTAATATTCTATGCTGTTTTTGCCCGGTTAATTGTGATATTTCTGTTGTTTGTTTCTGATTCAATGGATTGATTGCGCATCCAATCCCATAAACATACAGCGGATTGAATTTTGAAGAATTTCGTTTTGTATGCTTTGTACAAATATTATAAACTGGTGTTTTAGTTACTTCAGTGGTTAACCTTATTTGTCGCCGATTATCATGGATAGCGTAGCACGAAGTAAGATATTATTTATAACTAATACTATCTCGTATGCATGTTTAATTAGGCAATAATTAAGCTTTATACACCAAGCTCGACCCAACAACTTTAGGTACATAAGATCCGTAACCTTATTTGTCGCCGATTATCATGGATAGCGTAGCACGAAGTAAGATATTATTTATAACTAATACTATCTCGTATGCATGTTTAATTAGGCAATAATTAAGCTTTATACACCAAGCTCGACCCAACAACTTTAGGTACATAAGATCCGTAACCTTATTTGTCGCCGATTATCATGGATAGCGTAGCACGAAGTAAGATATTATTTATAACTAATACTATCTCGTATGCATGTTTAATTAGGCAATAAATAAGCTTTATACCTCAAGCTCGACCCAACAACTTTAGGTTAGGTACATAAGATCCGTATCCAATTGCGAAGATGACAAACTTGTGGTTTTACCTAAGAGTACACAGGTACCCTTGCTATTTAACCCAGATAATCCTGAAATTTTTTTTTCATCCGATTTTTGTAAATTTTTTATATGTTGTTCTTTATTGTCAAAAAATAAGGTTGTAAAAGAAGAAATTAAAAAAAACATTTATTTGTCAATTTTATTGCAAAAAATAAAGTGTCCTTATAAAAGGTCAATAGGAATATATACTACCTAAAAATCATTGTATGAGAAAAAGTTAGCAGTTTGATATAAACAATTTTTTCTGTTAGTTGATATTTTAATAACTATGTATTGTTATTGCTTAAATAAAGAAATATTAAGGGAACATTCAGAATGAAGTTTAGATACATATGTAATATACCTACAAAATTTATAACACATTATTTCACTTATTTTTCATGATATTGGATGAAACATTCTACATGCAATGCAACATTGCATTTTCTGCATATGCGCTTACATTTTTTATGACACACTCTGCATCGTGTTTGTTTATCTTGATTTGTAATTACATGGTCATATTTATCATATCTTGAGTCTATGTTTTCCAAACTGGAAGGTCTAGATCTTTTCCTTTGCTTGGACGATTGTAAGATATTCAGAACCACACGCCTTCTAAACGTAAGCTGGTCAAGCTTTCCTCCTTCGTACCGATGCAGTTGCCAGGAGTTTTGCATCGCAACGTCAATCAAATATGTAATTAGGCAGAAATACCATTTTTTTCCCCGAATTCCAATCCTGTAAAGACTAAGGTTTTGGTCAAATCTGTCCACTCCCCCCATTCCTTTGTTATACATGTGTATTGCATTGGGCTGTTTTACATTAATTTTTTTTTTATGTATCTTGGAGTACCTGGATGCCATGTGGGTGGGTGTACTCGAAAAGTAATTTGATGCTACTGTCACGATACTGTTGTCGTGCCAGCGGGTAACTGAAATGTTGCGATCAGCAGTTACTCTGCAATCAATTTCTCCCCGTTCTTTTTTTTTCATCTCTTTTAGAGGCATCACCGAACATTTAGACATTCTGTTATCTCGTATAGTACCTGTGATGCGAATACCTCGTTTATTTAATTCTTCAATTAGAGGAATAGTGGTAAAGAAATTATCGCAATAAATATGGTATGGATATTTAGCAATATTTTGCAAAATATCCGTATATGTTAGAACAACACACGGACCAAGACCCAATGGACGGTAAACCTCTTGTGTATAAGTGTTCGCCCCTTGATAAGGTTCTATCCATAGAGTATATCCATTTGCTGTTGCTCCAACCCACATTTTGTATCCGAATCTAATAGGCTTGTTGCGAATGGATTGCTTACATCCATGCTTACCAAAGTACTGAACCATAGACTCATCCACACTGTGGTTTTCTAGATGAGGGGCAAACTCTTGCATTTTTGTGTTGAGATAATTGAACAACGGCCTCACTTTTGAAAAACGATCTTTTATATCCAATTGTGAATTATCACAACAATGAAAGTTGGACATTATAAAGTCAAATCTATCCCTTGACATGGCCGACGCTACAAGATCATTCTTCGTGTCAAGGGCAGCTTCCCAATATAATTTACGTCTAGGCAATGACACGTAACCACTAAGTAAAAGTATTCCAATAAAAGAATATAATTCTTCTGCTGTGATATTGCCCTCTTTGTTTTTATTGGTTGCGTATTTATTAGAAAAACTTACCAACATATTCAATAATTTTTTGTCGAAAAATTGTTGAAAAATTTCAATAGGGGTTCGCTCGTTATGTACCAAAGAAAGTGATGGCCAGTCCTCCGTAATTGTAGGCTGTAATTCACGTCTCGTCCAACGATATTTGTCATTTTTTGATACCGTCAAAGTGGGAGATGGATCAACCTCGGTAACATTTTCTTCCAAATTAGATGTGTGAAACACAACATCCGCTGCTGCTCTCAACTGGGATCCTGGAAGGTTGTATGGGGAAACAGTATCTTCATCTCCAGAATCTTCATCAGTATTGTCGTCGCATGCATTTTCTGGAGGCTGCATAAATATATCGATAGCTCTATCATCTTCTCTCTCAAAATCTTCCTCTTCAAGTATTGTTAAAATTTCGTTGACCGATAATGTGGTTCTAAAATTATTAAAAAAAAATATGTTAGATAAAAGACAAATGTAGGTACTAAATATTAATCGACGCGATGTCAACAATGAACATATTTTATAACACTTAGTTGGAATAAATTTTTTTTGACAATAATAACATAGTGCACCTATAAAAAAGCGCACGTATGTTCCTATTGTCCTCATAAAAGGACACGTAAATTAAATACTCTATACCTACTACATATAATAAAAAATATATAATTTTATAATTTAATCGTATTTTTATAATATTTAAATAGATGAAAATTAAGTAAGATCATTTATTTATGATTATATAAAAAAGTTGTTTACCTGTTTTTGTCGAAAGGTGGCGGCGCCATTTCTCCAAAATTAGTAGCACGTTTATTAACTTCAAAAATACGACCAAGCGGCACAACACACAGCTAAGAACTGATTCAAATTGTTGGTTGACGTTTGATCTATGCAAAAAAACCATAGACACCCCTCGGAAATAAACTGAATGAAAAATATGTCCATCTAAGTTGAACTACTCCTACTGTCCTTTTAAAAGAACAATTGTAAGATCTGGGTTAAGTTACTAATTTATAAACCTTATATACTGAGGATTTCTTTACGTTAATTATTAACTGACCGCATACATCAACTTCACAATAACATCTTTATACTGCATTACTTGTAAATACTTCTACAAGACAAGAAGATCCAACTAAAGAGAAGGTGTGTTTTTTGTTTTTATATTGCTTTAAAATAAATGTTGGACTTTATTTTTAGATTCAGAAAAAGCTTCAAACAAAGATGATGGCGATTCTCAAGGTTCCAGCAGAAAAGGCATATTGATTTCTTTTAGAACGGGAAAACCTATGGAAATACCTGAAAAAGACATTGTGAGTTGACAAATTTTTAAACATAACTTGTCGTACATCATACCGCATTGAGTTTCAATTGATTTTTATTTTTTAGTTAGGAAAATGCAGATTTGTCGGGGAGTTTGAAAAGCTAAACCGCATTGGCGAGGGTACTTATGGAATTGTTTGTAAGTGTTTGTTATTTTTGCTTTGTTAGTTTTGTACATGGTGATTAAAACTATTGTCTATTGTGTTAAATATATTTGTAGACAGGGCAAAAGATAAGCTTAATGGGAATATTGTCGCCCTCAAGAAGGTTCGTATGGAGGTGGAAAAAGATGGACTGCCACTTAGTGGATTACGTGAGATACAAGTGCTGCTATCTTGCAGGCATGAGAACATAGTGCAGCTGAAAGAAGTGTTGGTGGGACGCAGCTTAGAAAGGTAACCGTTATTTTAACACCTATACCACTAGGCTACCAAGGTCGGTTAATACCTTTAATGATATTATATACAGTAAAATATTGATAATAATAATAATAAACACTTTATTGGCATGAATATACAAAAATAACAAACCAAAATTGGCGGGCTTATTGCCTGGGGCAATTTCTTCCAACCAACCTACAATATATTGAATAATCAGTCATAAAAAATGAGTAAAAGTGTTAGGAGGTTAAAGTAAGGTAAGATCGTATTGTTAATGAAATAAACTAGATTCTTAAGGCAAATATTAAGTAAAAATACAGGAAATAGCAAATTTTCTGCAATTAAGTGTTTCAGGTCAAAATATGTATACACAATTTTTTATATCTAATGTTCTGCCCATTTTTTTTCAGTATATTTTTATCTATGGAATACTGTGAACAGGACCTTGCATCCTTACTGGATAACATGGCTTCACCATTTAGCGAGTCACAAGTGAAATGCTTAATGCTTCAAGTTTTAAAAGGATTAAAGTATTTGCATTCCAATTATGTTGTTCACAGAGATTTGAAGGTTTCTAACTTATTGCTTACAGATAAAGGATGCGTTAAAATAGGTACTGAGTTTTGACAAAAATACTGCTGTTTTATTTTTGATTACTTACTTAAATTATGTTTTATAATATTTTAGCTGATTTTGGTTTGGCTCGTTGGTTGGGTCTACCGGGACGAGGCATGACTCCAAATGTAGTAACACTATGGTATAGAGCTCCCGAACTGTTGTTACAAGCACCATTACAGACTCCGGCTTTAGATATGTGGGCTGCGGGATGTATACTCGGAGAACTTCTTGCTCACAAACCTTTGCTTCCAGGACGGACAGAGATTGCACAATTGGAGTTGATTGTAGACTTGTTAGGTGTATACTATTTTCTATCATTAAGCTATTTATAATAGAAATCTTCTGAAATTTTAATATTGATTTGTTTATATTTTAGGGACACCATCAGATGCCATTTGGCCAGAATTTAGTGCGCTACCAGCTTTACAGAACTTTACCCTAAAACAGCAGCCATATAATAATTTGAAACAAAAGTTTCCGTGGCTTTCCGCTGCAGGATTGAGATTGTTAAACTTCCTCTTCATGTACGATCCAAACAAGAGAGCCACTGCCGAAGAATGTTTACAGAGTTCCTACTTCAAAGAAGCGCCTTTACGTGAGTTTTACCCAGTATTTGTATAATTCCTTTATACTTACGTGGATGTTTAAATATTTACATTTTTTTGTGATTTCAGCTTGCGATCCCAAACTAATGCCGAGTTTTCCACAGCACAGAAATATGAAGGGACAATCTAAATCATCCAGCAATCAGTCGTTGGGACTTTCGTTGAATTCCAGTAATAATACAGGAGCTAATGACCAAACAAATAATCTGCCACATATTTCTGATCTGCTCGGTTCACTCGTCAAGAAAAGAAGAATCGAGTAATTTTTAAAAGAATCAGAGTTTGTAAGTGGCCATCATTAGGACACGGCCTGCCATTCTTTTTCTGTACCAGAGTTTTGGTGGGATACGACCCATATTCTCCACGTTTACACAAAAGCTGTTGAAAGCAAATAATTTGTTGTTGTAATTGGACTTTCAAAATAATTGTCATTTTTTATTTCTAAATAGATTGAATAGAATGTGTGAATATATCTCTATGTAAGCTAAATATCTCTTTTATTTAAACGGGTAATTATTTTTTGATTTTTTTGCAATTGACCAGTTGATCCCAAAGCAACACAGTATTTGGACTGAGTCCACCCATAGGACTGGTATCTGGTGGCTTCGTTAACTGAATTTCCAGTATCGGGCTAAACTGCTATCCATTTCATCTCTAGTAAGAATCCTTAAGAATTTGATTGTGAGGAAACTCAAGATTGGAATGCCGGTCCCAGAGTAAAAAGGTTGGGCACTCTTGGTCTTCTGGTTGAAGTAACAGCTTTTTGATGTATTTTTACTTGAAATAAAATCAGTATCTAATGTTTTTTTCAACAATATTGGAAACAATAATAAGCACAAGCGCGGATCCAGGCCTTTAATTTGAAGTACAGTACTTACCTACTTTTCTATTATAATTACAAGTTATTGTGGTTCATGACCCCCCCTGGATCATGGAAATGACCTTTTTTTTTTAGGAAAAGTTTAGTTTCTAGATACCAAATTTTGGAAATGACCTTTTTTACTATGTCGTGACCCCCCCCTGGCGCCAATGCTGGATCCGCCCTTGAATAAGCAGCTATGCTAACACTACCATGAAGGCATGTAGTCTTCTTATCAGGACCCTATAATGTTTTCTATCACTTATACAAATACCATTCTTAGCAGTAGCCAAAAAACCCTCATCTATGCGGCATAATAAACATTGTTCAACAAAGACAGTTTTTTAAAGAAGGAAGTATGTAATGGGATCTGGTTGATTGAACTTGCAGAACCCTTTACAAGATAATAATAAAAAAAGATAAATAATTTTTTAATAACTTTATTCTTAGTTCCAAACATGGTAAATAATGATAATTGCGTAATAATAAGCTATTTGGATAAAATATCTGTACAACGACATAATATTCCAATCAAAATGAATAAATTTTATATTCACATATGTCAGTCTCTTTCTCCTTAATCATACATTTAATATTAAATAAATATACAGGGTTGTTCAAATTCGTTGTTTAAATTTGTATTAAAAAGATATTCATACATTCGCATTACTTGCTTGTGGATTTCGATCAATAAAATATTTAAATTAGATTTTATCCTACGCTACGCATGAATATATTCTGCAAGAAAATGCTTTACCCGTAAACTTCTGCATTCTTTTAACAACTGTATTTCTAACTTACCATTCTCAGTTACGAAGAATAACGGACAAACTTTATACTGTAAAACATATCCAGTAGATGATATTGATTAAATTATAACAAAGGCTTATGATTTATCGTCTACAACGTAATGACTTGTTAAGTAGTACTTGAATCAACCGGTTAAAATGTTGATATTATAAACATAGCGATTTTTACAAACATTTTAAGAGCATACCTACATTTAATTACAATAATTATTTAAAATATTTACCACTAAATACAAAAGATATTGAATTATTGCTAAGTCTAAAATAAAAATGATTTATTATAAACATATTTGAAGCGAAAATGTACAAAGTCGTTAAGTTCTTTGACAATCCTTTGGCTAAGTGTGGATAATATCTACTACAGACTAAGAAAATACAATCAGCATAATCAATAATACTGCCTGCTCCTACTCCCAACAGAATCATTCAAAAATGGATCACACCTTTGGTAACTACTTTATATAAAGCAATGATAAATAGGCAATTTTAACCCCTTTATCAGAAATACTCACCAAAACAATGAAATTTTAATTAATACCATTGAATCAGAAGAATCTAGAAGCCGTGTTCGGAACAAAAATGACAAAAATTTATATCATATTTGTTTGCTATAAGTAGGTATTTATTCAAACTGTTTTTGCCTCTATCCTTCTTTTTGTTTGAAATTATTGTGACAAGCGAGATAGCAAATAAACTTTTATTATTTTGTATTTTCTATAGAATTTTGAAAACGCATCTTAATAAAAATGGTGACACGTAAATTGTTCGAATAACAATTTTACAAATGGCAATTAGTCGAAGTGACAATTCACCTAATGGCAATTTTGCAAAATCACAATTCGTCGAATAATACGTTTAATTAAATGCACAATTCACCGAAAAATTCGAATTATCCATTTAATGCACAATTCGTCGAAAAATAGCGGCTTTATGTTGGTACCATTGTAGTGTACTCATGAATTACTGCATGAGTGTTGCTATGAGAGTGGGAGAAATTGATGATAGTGTCTTGTTGCGATCGATCGCTGTCAAAAAAAGATCACAACAAAACAACAAAGATCACATAGTCGAATGCGTATTTATTACTGCCATAACCTGATGTGCAGTTAAATTATTACTTTTATTTATGGCCATGTTAAAATTTTGACAAATTAATAATGTGTAAGAAAATCACTGCCTCATTCTCGGTAGACCGAAAAATGACATTAGTACTTTTAACTATCAAAAAAATATTGATGTAAATAATAAATATGATTATGAAAATAATTGGGTAAATGAAATCGACTCCTTTTTATAAAACTAGTTAAAAATATTAACCTATATATATTCGCAGAATATGGTTTTCGTAAAATTGATTTTTCGATCAATTGTGATCATAAAATTGATTTTTCGATCAAGTGTCTTCGCTGAATTGTACTTCCACGATCTTTCGTGTAATCATAAAAATATCCCAAATGAAAAAATTACATTTGAAAATGAAATGACATTTTGTCAAGAGAGACTGGTAAGTTGCATACTATGCGTTTCATAGACTATTTTCTTGAACCTGAATCATTGATTTTATGAGGAAATACGGCTTCTAGTACCTACTTTTAATACTCTACTTGTTAAAATAATTATATAAATATTTTGGTTGGCAAAGAAATGGTAGGAATAATTAATTATTTAGAAATTGCCGATGTTGCCACTTGCTCTTCTTGTGTGAGGTTTTCTGTCCAGCTGAGAAGAGATAGAAGGTGGAACGATCCATAAGTTATCACAGTGTTTCATCAAAGCCTCTGTCACTCTGCAACTGTTTGCTGCCATTTCAAGTTGTGCTTCTAAACCATCGGTTGGTCGAATGATAAAACTGTAAATAAAATCACTTGTGTTATAGATTAATAGTGCAAAAACCAAGGGGTATAGATTATTATTATGAATATTTCAAAATTAAGGATAGTTCGGTTGACAAAATAATCTTAAGAGTTTATATACGTCATATTCACTTTACCTTGGTGGAAACAGTGTTGGTGCAATAATCATAGCCACATTGTGCTCCGTCATTTTATTTGATGACTGACACCTGCATACATGATTCATAAATTGCAATAGCTCCAATAATGTGGCTCTGTGTTCAAAAGACATCAGTAGCACTAACAGGTTTAGAGCTCTACCCTGTGCGGCTCCGTCCAGCGCTGAAACAGAATATAAAGATTCAAACTCTGCCATATTTACGAAACACAGTGGATATACATATTGACATAACAGATCTGAGGCCTAAGTCAAGTGAAATAAAATGGCTGCCAATGGTATCGGTCAGTCAGTGTTCCCATGGTAACAGAGTACAAACAACAGATTTTGTCATTGACTTCGACCCTAGGGCTCCAAATTGGCTGCTACATTGATAGATCAAAGTGGTATCGGAAATTGAAATAACATAGCGAAATATCACGACGTCACTTGGACATATCATCAAAATGTTGACTGTGGCAGTCATTTTATTACATCTGACTTAGGCACCAGAGGTTTCAAGTTTTCAACCTAATTAATCAACTAGAAGTGCTCTGGCACCATTTTATTTGGAGTTTAATGCCCGTTTTTGGATTGTCGTATGTATATAGACTGTGTCTGGGCCAAGCAGTCATACAGACAAATAAGAGTGGTCTACATTATTATTATGAAAGCAGAAATTATATTGTTAAAATGGAGATGGTTGGGCCATGTGAGGATTATCGGTGGAGCCGCAGCTAATGGAATGGCAGCTTAGAACAGGAAAAAGAGGAATAGACAAACCACCAGACAGGTGAAGAGACCACATAGTTAGAGTGGATAGACGGATTTGACGTATCAGAAGTGAAGAAAAAATAACAACTAATGACTCTAACAATTCATTACTAATGTTCGATTAAATGGAACAAACCACTGCGGGCTTGCACAGAAGTGGACTACAGCGGGTTGAGGATGAACTTATACAATATTTTGATTTTTGTGTCAGTTCTGACACTGTCACAGAAATGAAAATTTAGTTTATTATTCAAAATTGCACATTTATTACCATGCGTTTGATAAAAGAGATGCATTAATTCTGTTGTCAGAACAGGCTGTGGAAGTTCTCTTAGGAATTTTTTCAACGTTGCAGAAATGTCGTGTGATCCAGCTGCAGCAATTGCTTCTTCTACAATGTTTGATCCTGTGTAGAAGTTACGCTCTATTTCGTTGCATAAGACTTCCACCTGAAACAGTCATTGTATTGATAAGCATGGAAGTTAAGGGTTTGTAGAGAAAGCAGTGGTTCCAAGAATGAGGACATACCTTGTGTTTGTTGCCAGCAACTCGGAGTATCCCTTCTTCGTGCACTCGGTTTGTTAGGGCGTCTAATAATAATCTAAAGATTCTAGGTACAACTGTTCTTGCTTCTCCTGCTACTAAATGGTCCTTTCTGACTAATGTGAGCAGTGAAACACCAAACACATTATTTTCTACAATAAAAAACAAGTCAATAATAAAAATAAATTGTGATAATTATTTACTTAATACATATCTATTTAGCCATACCTTCTTTCCGTTTTTTCTTATATGGTTTTCTTTTTTGGAATGGTAAATTATGCCTATCGTATAAAGCGGTCAGTTCCAACCACAGAAGAGGCATCAGTTTTCTGAGTTGCGCTTCTGATAATTCTTCAATGTTCATACTTATACCATCCTCAGGCCACATCTGTAAAAAAATGGAATAAAATTTTACTGTTGTCTTTTCATAATGTGAATAATATTTAAAGAAGAAATTAATTGTTCATAAATACCTCATCGATTGGAAAAGTTTCAGTGTCTTTTTTGAATTTTTGTTCAAAACTAAGAACCTCGTGAGATGATGTTCTGGATAAGTTGGATTTATCAGCGAATCTTTCAGACGCTACACTGTGAGCTCTTGTCACCGAGTTATGATTGGATTTACGCTTGCTGCAAATAAATATTGGATTAAATTACTTATTGAATATTACGGTACATAGATTATATTGAGCATTAAAAAATTAGTTCATACATAAAGGGTTGGCTGTCTTGGATGAGAATGGTAGTTGCTAGTCTTTCACGGCCAAGTCTGGGACCTTGGATAGTTCCAAATCTTTGATATCCTAACAATTCTATGCCCTCTGTATTGGATGCCACATCTGCCCAATGTAGTTCTGAAGGTTTGAAGAGTTCATGGTGGGGAACCAAATGGATGAAATGTCCTGGTGGAGTTTGCCCTAATCCATCTCTTCTGGGAGGACTGGAATGTAGTGGCGGGGAAGGGTGGGGGAATGTTGTGGGAGGGGCCGAAGGAGTCCTATAAATGCTTTGCTTTATTGGATAATTGTCTCTGAAAGGTGAAGAAAACATTAAATTATTATAAATAGACTAGAGATTATACGGAGTAACTAATTGTGTCTAGAAGATCAAACTAATTCTAAACCATCCTTAAATAACCCTTAACACACCCATTTTATTGTTCGATCATTTGCCCAGAAGAAATACTTAGATAAATATTATTGAGTTAAAAAGAATGCGGCTCTTACATCATAGGGGTGGGTTCAGCCCATTCTGTTGGGGGACTAGTCGAACCTCCGCTTGGTAGAGAGTCGAGGGAATCTGGCGTAGCACTACGTGATCTAGGTTCACTTCCGCTCGAATTCTACGAGAAAAAAAAACAATATATTATAAAAAAACGAAATTTATATTATACTTTTTTATGACACAAATTTTTTATTATATGTACCGCGGGAAAATGAAATCTTTTTTCAAATGTTCGTCCAGTCAACACCATTATAAAAAACAAACAGAACTACCAACAACTAGCGTATTGGGAAGGGAGCAGCTATATGTCCATTGAAAGCCGACGAAATATTCAAAACATCCGAGTCGCGTGGAATGTGAGACAGTCTGGACAGTGGACACCAACAACAGCACTCGGGTAAATGACCAAATGTGACAGATAAACCATGGAGGTGGACAACAACAATAAGTCCATTTACCAAGGTGATATTTCACAAGAAATGTTTTTTTAATTGCGTGTCATTCTTCAATACGATAAAATTCTCTATTAGTATTGTAAAATAATCATTATTCCTTATACTATTAGGCATTGTATTTTGTAAACAAACTGTCAACATCATTGTAAACAACAAACATTGGGTATCAGAATAGTCCCCTGCAGACACCCATCAGCTTTGGATTCTTGATTAATATGAGATCAAAATCAAAATCTTTCAACATAATAATAATATAACACTTTTCTATACAAAGGTGTCAGTATAGCCGGCGGAACTTATTGTCTGAGGCAATTTTTCCAGTCAACCGGTCCCGTCCAATATGAGACAGGCCAACCCCGGGTAGAAATTTCAAGTGAAAAAACACTTAGAAATCTCTGACCCGACCGGGAATCGAACTCGGATCTGAAGTCCACGGCAGTACAACTAGGCTACCGAGGTCGGTACATACATCCCTCTCTTATTTCAAAATTTCATGGTACAAATACTTTTGAATACGAAAAAATATGGATGTTTTGGAAATATTTTAATGTCAATATTTTATTAGCTTAACTCAATCGAATTAATTATGTATTTTTTATGGGGGCGCAGTGTACATTATGTACATATGAACGGGCCGCCTCGATATGAACGGTAAGAACCACAGCTGATGTCCTGATAATAACCCTGATGAACCCGAGCTAATCTACTATATAAATTAAAGTCGGGTTAGTGCGAACACTTATAACTCGAGATTGGCTCAACAGATTCTTCTGATGTTTGATTTATTGGATTCTTCTCCGCTCCGGATAACAGAATAACTAATAAAAAGTTAAAACACTGGATAAGAAATTATGTAAAATACAATATTTAAGTTTGTATGGAAAGGTTACCTGGGACGCGCCCACGACATCGCGGGTAGTTCCCTCTCATTCTCGCATACGCTCTTACTCCCATCCTTACTCCTTACGCCCATCCCACTTACTCCACCGCACCGGCACCGTTTCGATAGTTTTAGAAATTTTTCATACAAAGTCAACAATATTATCGGGCATATTCGTGTTGGTAATAGGCGAGGTAGGGTGTGTGCGCGAGCGCATTTTTCTCAAGTTGTTCCCGCCAGAGCTTTGAATAGGGATGTTTCAGAAATAGTTTAATGTTATTATTTTATTAGCTTATCTAAATCGGGGGCGCAGTGCACATTATGTACATATTAACGGGCCACTTCGGGCTACAACCACAGGACAACGCCTGTCGGGAAAGCTAGTAATAAATAAAAAACAAATTCTTTACTAATCTTTCAAATTTAATCAATCGAAATAAGATTTATAATCTTATGCCAAGAGTCATACTAAAAACCTTCTGGAACCAATCATTGATTAATTAATTATTCGCGACAACGAATCTTTAAGCACCACGGTCAATTTAATAGTGATCAAATTCCCTATGATAAGAGATAGATAGATCGAATCTTTTAAATACGCCGGACGTATTGGCAAAAAATACTGCGATTTAATTATTACATACGTAAAGCGAAATAGAATGAATAGAAAAAACTGAACAGTGTCAGCAGATACGTATCAAAGATTTTCAAATATCTACTCTGTGTGCAAACAACAAAAAACAAGATAAATATTGTGGTATTCACCTCTTGGTCTCTAAACACATCTCTGATGTCTGGCCTCCTTGAAGGCCTTTGTTTTCTAAGGGTTCTGTTTAAATCTCGAACTCTTCGCCTGGCGGCTGCAGCCTGGGCTCTGGGAAGCTTGCGCAGGGCTGCTGCCACATCCACTTCAGTTGCTTCGCGTCCAGAGAAGAAGGGGAGAGCCAACTGCCCCAGTCCAGCCGCCATGAGCCATTCTGCTTCCTGTTCTCCTTCTACAATAATTAAAATAACATCATGTTAATGTATTTAGTCAAAATAGTTCATCAGAATCTAGAAGGTATACCTATTATACGTATGCTCATTACAGAGTCGAACATTTCACTTCTGCGCAGTTGTATGTAAGATCTAACAGGTTTGACCAGAATATTATTTACAATTTGAATACCTGCGTTGGTCAAATCATTTACTTATCAGCATTTAAGAATTCTAAATAAATCGAAGCCACTTCTATCTTATTCTTTATTTATTTTTTTTACAAAATCGACTTCAGTAGTTTAGAAGTCAGTTAAAAAAATAGGAAGTCCAATTCGATTATCGTCCTAACATATATTTTTAATTAAATCTACTTAAAACGCAGGCTATTAAATTTACAGCTCTTCTTAAACTTTTCGTTCAGAGGTTCAAATTAAAGTACAAGGTTAGGTTGATATGAAACAAAATCACAATTAAAACGGAATATCTATTGGATAATTCGATAAATCAGAGAATTGTGGGGATTCCTGAAGAATCCCCAAGCAGTAGCAAGAGAGAGGTCTGAGGATAATTTTGATTAAATGGCTTTCAAGGATAAATAAATAAGGAATAAACTATAATACATAATATGAAAGGGCTTCATTGCTGAAATCTCACCCTAAAAGATCTCTTTGCCTAGTGCTTAAAAAAGAACCTAAATGTAGTCTTATTATAGGTTTTTACTTACATTGCGTGACCAGACCATATAGGTAGGTCTTATATACGATCACAAGTAAGTCATGTTCCGTTTATAACTACATGGTTAGGACTAGGATAAAAATGTGGTAAGTAATTTGGTTTATTAATTTATTACCGTTAACATAACATTTTCACTTTTCATAAATGCTAATAAAAAATAAGCACATTATTAAATCAGTCCCAAGTACAAACTCATGTAGGTACCTACATAAGTATTTATTAAGAATTCAAATTAGATTGTACCTGTCTGTATTTGAATGGCCAAATAAATTAATATTTTTTTATGAGTAGACCTTTAATATTTGAGATAGAAAACTCTTAAGATAACTAAATAATGATCATTGGACTTAATTATTGAATTGACGATTTTTTATTCGGCCGTATGAACTTTAAATAAATTGGTTTCATTCGTTCATATTAATAACATAGTATGTAGTTTACCTTCATCGATGCTAATGCGATCAATTAAAAACATATCGATGAATTCTACGTGATATTTCTGTCTGTGTGTGTGTTTTAGACTTATGAGCCGGGAAATGTGACTGATCATCGAACACATTAATCCATCTCAAAACATCATGGCCATCGATCCAACCGCGCTTGATGTTTAGTGGGGTAGGATCCAAGCGCGCTTGATGTTTAGTGGGGTAGAGTAATCATAATTCAGCGTGGAATGCCTGACGCCTTATGGTTCGCTCGTGTTCACAGTCCGAGAGAATGCAAAAAGCGTCTAAAGAAGTTGTCAGTGTTGTCACTTCAAAATATTGTGTAATATATTAATATATTATTTTGGGGTTCTATGTTGACCCCCTGGCCCTATGCTATGGAATATTGTTTCAGAAAACATTTCTTGTAAACAAAAGGTATCCGGTTCTGACTAACGATGATATTACATAACATTAGGACTACTGTCGAACTATTCTCAGAAAAAATCATGATTGTATAGTGAACTAGCGGTCTCTCCCAGCTTCGTAGATAGGTATTTAAAAAAAATTAAGTTTTCTTATGATCTTTATAGATCCCTAACTTTATCAAAATATTCTATAAGCTATGTTAATCTGGAATAATGTAGCATTTTAATGGTCCCCTCCCGTCCGGCTCGTACCCCAGTGACGCCTATATCTCTACCGCATTTCAATTATTTTTTTTAAATAAAAGAACACATTGTGGCATAACTATGAAAGTTAGACATATGCTGTCGCGACATTTTTTTGTAAATATTGATGTCTTCTACAAAGTCGTAGTACATTATTTTATTCTATCATCAATAGTTTTCACAGCGCACGCGATGTAAAGAATATTTTAAGTAATTTTTTTACACCTTGGGTTTAGAGTTTGGAGTTTTAGTAAGGATCCCAAATATTTTTGAAAATTCAGTATAGCCTATGTTCACCGGGGATAGTGTAGCTTCTCAAAAGTGAAAGAATTTTTCAAATTGATTCAGTAGTTTCGGAGCCTATTCAATGCAAACAAACATACAAACAAATAAAAAATTTAATCTTTCCACTTTATATATTAGTATAGAAGTATATAGATAATCATTAATAGTTTGGCCATAGTTATCTATTTTAGTCCGAAATCCGGATTTTATCAAAATTCACAAAAACGTAAATAACTTTAGAACCACCCTATATAGCTGAACATACATGGGTGTTAAATTGATAGATATTAAGGTCCTCTACCTCCCTGCTACGGGTTATCCACTACCACTATTACACCGTGTATAAGCTGAAAGATTTTCTTAGCCAAATTTATCCTGTATAACTGAGACATGATGACTGGACGTCAACCCCGGGCAGAGATTTCAAGTGGAAAATTACCTAGAAACTGTCCCATACGGTGACTCGACGACAAATCAAATTCGGTAACTTTTGATTAGAAGTCGATATCTATAATATTTACTGAAGTTGGTATATTAAGCAGTATGAAGATGTATTGTATGTATGACATGAATGTATGAAGATGTATTGCATGTGAGTGGCACATTGTAATCATAAGCAAGACGAAATGCAAACAGAGCCCTTTACACCCTGTTTGCATTGAACTTTGAATATTCTTTTTCTGCACTATATTATTGTATTGTTGATGTGTTCTATTGTTTCTGATTGTGCAGTGTTGTGCCTTATTGAATTTGTTATAAATTATTGTAAATCTTGACGTGTCCAAGTGCCTGCCCTAAGGCCTAAGGACGAAAATATACAAATACAAATACAAATGATGTAGTAATATGTGTATTCACTTTGAGGGAGTTCACGTATAATCAAACTACACATTATGCAATAGCAGTAATGTCAAATGCACGGCTTATAAACAATAATGATCTACTTAGTATCAAATCAGCATAAACCATTTATTTTAATATTATAATATGCAAGATGGAGATGGTGCGTGTTAGTAGATAAGAATTAAATTTGCTCAACATATAATATTTTAGAATCGTGCGTGAAAGTAATCGGCAATCTCCGTGCTGAATTCTAATGAAAGTTCGTGATATGCTATCAATTATTAATATCTTTTGAAATCCGTAACATATCTATCGAAATATTTGTAAAATTTTAATAATTACTTTAATAGACATTAAAACTAAATAATATTTAATTCATATGTTATGCAAACAGTAAGAGAAAATAGTTTGAAATAAGAAAGCCTAGTTTATTTCAACATTTTGAAATACTCTGTTGGACATGGAAACGAATGAGAATATTAGGAAGGAATATGGTATGGAAGATGGTGCTGTTACAAAAATGAAAGTCAATAAGATAATCATGTGGAAAGAATGGATGTAAACAGAATAACAAAGACAATTTATAAGGCTGAAAGGAAAAGGTGCAAGAAGGCGTGGTGGATTGAGAAAAACGTGGTTCGAATAAATCGATTCCGATCTCAAAGAAGGCCAGATCAGCAGCAAGAGAAATAGGAGAGGATGTACGAGAAAGGGTATGTTGGTGGAAGAAACGGAAGAAGTGTGCTTGGATCGAAAAGAGTGGAAGGCCGTACTCTCTGCCTACCCCTTTAGGGACATGGTGTGATGGGTAAAATAAAACTGTCATAACTCATTCACTTGGGGGATTCAAGGATTTATCTTTAGAATGCAGAAATGTAACAGGATAAGAAATTTATCTCTCAGGCCCCAAGAAATAAGACAAGAGGAATGGTTAGAATTATTTTTCTGACTGATCTTTTATCCGAAAGGCTTTCGAAAAAATTTCCTCGAAATTCTCTTACCAAGTTGTTATTGAAACTAAGCGTAGAAGAGAATCCATCCTAGAATGGATATTCCAGGAATAGAAAATATATATTAGTTTTTTTATGTATTGTGTGTAGATATGTTATTCTAGAACAGCGGTCCGCAACAGGCGGACCGCGGTCCGTTTGCGGACCGCGAAAGGTTGAACTGCGGACCGCCAAATATTATAATGCAAGTACATACCTTTATTACTTAAAATATTTTTTTTATAACAAATAGAATCTTACTTGGTAAGTACTTAGGTATTATACTTTAATGGTGACTTTCACCAACGGTCCCTAGCTCTAGGAACTACATAAATATTTTTAAACAAAACGATAAGCTTGGAACTACCAAAGATTAGGTAACTCCTAACTAGGAGACAGCCTTGGAATCATTGGTGATTTGAACCTTTAGTTGTCTAGATCAGTGTTCCGCAAATGGTGTGCCACGGCACACTGGTGTACCGTGGTCATAAACTAGTGTGCGGCGAAAAAATGAGACCCAAGTGTTTTGTAAAGTTTCATGGTTCATATTATGTGTTAAAAAGAAAATAATGGGTAGTAAAACTTATTTATCTGCTGGATATAAGCACCAGAGCACACAGAAAAATTTAAGTCGCCACAGTCGTTAAAGAATTCCACTTTTAGGAAGATCGATGAACATACGAGAGCAACCTTATCAAGGATTGTACCAAATTTTGATCGCCTGCTGTGAAAAAAGTCACTTTCCTAATTAAACATTGAAAAACGTTACTCCGAGATTAATGGGCGAAGGGGAGGGGGGGGGTCGAACTCCAAAAAATGGGTGTTGAGGTGCAAGTCGGGGTAGCAGGGTACCAGAAGTAATCTTATAGCGCGCCGGGTATAGTATCATTTGTTTTTTTTCTGGACCTCGTTTGAATTTTCCCACAGTATTCGGACCCCAACTAAAACTACTTGCCGACCCCTGTTCTAGAAATTCAGTGCTATTTGTTCGGTTTATGTTTATAGTTAAAACTAACAATAAAGTTGCAATGAATATGCAATTGTCATTCGCGGAAATGTTGCATTCACGCTAAGTAAACTTCAAACAAGTTACGAGTAGGCTAATAAAGGTTTTTAGAATTACGTGATAGAAGTTGTGAAAACTTCTTTAAAGGGAACACAAACATCTAATAATGGCCATCTATTCTACATGTTCATAGCTTGTGGCATTTCCCACGTTCAGATAACCGGTAAAAGTTATTGAGTTTGCTCATCAAAAGACATACCTGCATATTACATTAAACCCTTTTATATACACACTGAATTCCGTGCCTGAATTTCAAACTCATACCTAGTACAATTTTTTTTGTTAATTTACGTTTTCAGGCAACATGTTCTGATGCTTTGAAGTTAGCTCCTTGCTGGGCGAATTTTACTTTACACAAGTTCGAAATCCTACTGCGATGATTATGTGTTGTTTTTAAAGAGATTTTTTTATGATGGAGTTGGAAGGATTGGAAATCTTTCTTATAGCGAAAGTTGTAAACAATAACATAATTATGCCAGCATTCAAAAATGCAGTGCCTATGA
The DNA here is from genome assembly GCA_963576905.1 of Mystacides longicornis. Lineage (NCBI taxonomy): Eukaryota > Metazoa > Arthropoda > Insecta > Trichoptera > Leptoceridae > Mystacides > Mystacides longicornis. The sequence goes on along the minus strand of OY756426.1, from coordinate 17,424,605 downwards.
AGATGACTTCAGTCATAAGTCACCAAGCTAAGCCACCGAATAAGACCCTCGATTACTCGAAAATCACTGGAATTGGGGCTCCTTTTTATAAGCAAAAAAGGCTAAGACGAGACTTAAATATCGCCGTGAGGGTCCATAACGCAGTGAATCCCATCTATTTTTTTAGTGCATTAAAATTCATGCTATGTTGAAATATGTGACACAGAGTTAGTGCTGATTTTATTCTTGTTCTAATTCTTCATGGCATAATATATTATATTCTATAATTCTGTATTTACGTTTAAAAATAAGTTAAGTACTTCCCAATACCCTAATTTGGCCGAAATGATGTAAACATGTGTGTTTTTGTTACTTTATTTTCCGATTTTTGTAGAATTTCGTTCGTACAAAAGACAACGTGTAACTCTAATAAATAGAAAACGGAGCCATTATTTTAAAAGAGTTGTTATATTTCTAAATCGGTGATAGAGAAGAATAATTGATGGTTTGGCTAACAAGTTGAAATCATTGAGGTAACGTATTGGAATCTGTACACTGATTCAAGGTTGTGTAGCGTAAAGTGTGGCTCAGGTGAATGGTGCAAGCTGCTGTAGTAGAGGTCTATCAGCGTATTGTCGTTGCTCAATGATCAGGTAGATTGGTAGACACTCTCAGCAGACCCCTGCCCGCAGATTGGATAACCTGACAGTTGTTGTTGCGATCAATAGATCAACAGTTAGTTATGAAAGGGAAAGTACCTGTCTGTTCCAAGAATTTAGGAGAGCTATCATCAGAGTCCGGTCACATTAAATGTAAGTAAAATGACCTATAGATTTTGTTGGTAGAGCTGCGCCGTGTTACTGCCATTACAAATTGATTAAGGTCGTTTAAATTTAATACAAACTTAATATAACGGCATGTTTTTAAATATGTAGATACATATAAACAATCACCGAATTGAGCAGCTGTCAAAAACACCGAATGATGTGATATATTTTTACAACCTTATCGTTAGCATTCTCTGAGGCAGAGAGTTTTTGACCCCTGTGCCGATTCATCCATACTTATTGACAAAATTATATCGCTGATTTTCATCAATAGTTTGTGAAAGAAAAATATAATAAGCGTTTAATTAAACTATTTTCAAGCAGTTGTTATTAAACAAATTCGCAAATATCAAACCAAAATCACTCAATTATCTTTATTCTTCTTAATTGAATCCATGTTGTTGGCAGTGTAATGCCATGTGAGGAAGTCTGAAAGAATCTATTCTTCCTTTCATGCATTGTGCATTGCATACCAGATCCTTCTTAGTTGCCTTTCCTATCTCACTATGCTTTCGATCTCGCATATTTCCCGTACCCTCAGGGTTTCTCCAAACAGAGTTTCGGAGGCACCCTGAGATTGCAGCTTTCGTACTGAACTACTGAAATTCGTGGGTTGGATGTAAGGTGCCGAAGCTTTGAGTAGCTTACTGTGAAAGTTATCAAAGAGTGTATTAACTGAACTGAAAAATGATTCATTTAAACAAATCTTTAAGTATTAATTAATCTTGGCATTTATTAATTCAATATTCACCATGAATTAGATATATAATATCTAGACATAGTTTGCAATGCCAAGATCGAAAAAATCTATTTCTCATAAGAAACAATGATTCCGCATTTATAGAGACGTAACAATAACGACGACAAAAAATCAATGACAGTTTGATGAAAAAACTAAACCATTTGAAGAACAGTTTGTTTGAAACTAAAATGATTGATTTAATTAACATAATGACGTGTAAACAAGCAGCTAATCATTGTTAACAAGAGACAGAGACACCTGCTTACAATGATACACGTCCATGTACTTATCATCAATTATGAGAAGCAATTAACTTACATATCTAATCATTACCTGCTTACAATATAGGCACAGGTATTTAGAAACGGGATACAGTACTTAACACGCTTATAACACACTATTGTTTGTTTATATCCTATAAGTTTTGTGTTATAGGAGCTCTTTAAAATTATTTTTTTTACTAAAACGGTATACTAAATTGTGACTCCTCAATAGCTTTTAAACTATTTATAACGAAATAATATTGTAATTGCCCATAATAATTATCAATAGTTATATCTAATCATGATCTGAGTACACAAGGTGAAAAAACGTCAAATAATGTTCTGGTTCTGTGCTGATGTATGGAGTGGAGGATTGATGAACCCTCAAACTCTCAACCATGAACAGTATTGAGGCGTCAAAACTCTGGCTTAGAATGGTCGGTGCAGGTCAATACAATGCTCTTAGTCCTACTACGGGAGATGATTAAAAAAAGAAAGAGCTGCTGACGACTGTCAAAAGACGAAAAGCCGCATACTTTGGACAAATCTTCCGAAATGAAAAATAAGCTCTTCTACAGTTAAATGTGGAAAAGGGTGGAGTGGCATTTAGAGAAGAAGATTTTAAATGGGTCAAAGATATCACATTCCTGAATAAACCTACCTTCATAATTTTGTGGTTCTTCGTAGAAGTTGGCAGTGTCCGCAAGATCCCTGTACTCGGCCCAGTAGTCAGCCAGGTCCGGCCCGGCCTCAGGGTAGGCCACAGTGGCCGCCATCCTGCTGATCAATTCTTGCTTCTGTAACAAAACAAAACGAATTTATTGAATAATTAAAATAAAAACACAGTTAACAGTGAAAAATATTCTCAACACGCCGAGTCCCTAAAAAGGTGCCTAAAAAATAGACCTTTTCGTTTTTCTTGTTCTAATGATATATAGAGGATAACCTTGAGAAAGGATATTATCCTTTCTCAAGGTTATCCTATTACATTTAATTTTGGCATTACCTTCTTGATAGAAGTAACAATATGTTGGATCCAGGTCATTTCGGACGACCATACCTTATACCTTAGCACTTATAAATACCCAAACAATCTCGTTACTTTTGATCATTGATAATATGATCTTTATCCTAATTACACACACATTCTTTCCTAATATTCTCATTCCTTCCACGTCCCATTGAATCGACAAGATGACTTAGATGAAATAAAATGTTAAAAACACAATAGGTGAAGCTTAGGTGTAAAACGTTCGTTTCGAGTTGATGACGTGAAGTCATAGGTTCGTAAACCAGCTTTGTTTTTCGAATGTTACAGTGCATTTCAGTGGCACATGGATTGAATTACGAAGAGTTTTTTTTAAATCACAGAAATAAATCACAGATTATCAATATTTTCGCAGAAAAAAATTACAGGAAGACAGCTGATGGTGATTTTGATGCTTCAAATAAACACCAAAAAAATCGTAAGGAATTCCACGGAATCATTGTTATTTGGGAATATTCCTTATGTACTATGGTGTACTATCAAACTGGGAACTATGTACATAATAATACCTGTGGCCGTGTTGTGGCGGCGGCTTCTCTTACGAGCGCAATGCATTCCTCTCCTATACCTGAGATGCCCGTCACTGTCATCGAGTTATTTCACGGAACAACGACGCTCGCTATTGAACCTTTTTTATATTAATTTCAACGGTAAAAATATTTAACGTTGCGGCATCAATGGACACTGCATCTGTTGCAGTCCTTTGTATTTATTTATAGATGAACAAGTAGAAGAATGTATGCACTACGTATCACGCATAGCTTACACATACTTTGTGTTATTAAAAAACATCGTCATTCTCACTCCTTAAAGAAATTAAACTTAAGATTTAGCTAGGATTAGCTGATCGTAATTTAAGTGAACAAAAATGAATTTTGAGTATGAGATGGTACCACTGCATCAAGAATGACGCTATACTCCGGTGTACACAGCGCGAACCCATCACGTCTATTATTATGTAGAGGAGGACTGAGAGGATGAGAGCGCTATTTTTCCTCTCATCACGTTCCTCTCCCACCATGTTTCGTTCCTTCAAAATAGAGTTGAGGAGTTTGTACATGGTGTTCATCGCAAATGTGCAGGATCGAGCGAAGTGAGAGATCTTGTTGCCTCCTTATACCCCCCCCCCCCCCCCCCGACGTTAGGCAAAGGCCCCCTGTCTCTAGCTAGATGCGTTAATCAGGCTTCAGCTACAGAAGCGAGTAGGTACTTATACTTCTAGCTTCTAAGAACATGGCCATGGCATGAGATATTACAGATCTTAATGGGGCATTTTTTTTAAATTCGTATGTTGTGTTTTTAATCAACAGTCGAAAAACACATTGTGTACATAGGTTCCAGGTGTATGCCTCCCATCCAATGTGTGTGTTCAGTTCACCTTGCTGATCGCGTAGGAACACAAACTGACAACTAGTGTGTTCGGTCAAACGACATTAAGATCGCAGGTAGAGTAGAAAGGTGGGCTAACAGGTAATTAGTTGTGGTTCTACTGTTCTACAGAGAGATGTTGCGTAATCGCACTAACAATGAGAATTAACACGGTGCATTGTTTATTGGTAGATATCATTGTAATGTAATGTTCAATACGCGTGACACGCGAATTGTCTCTATTCAGAACACAAACACACGTAAATATCTGCTGGTATTATTATTTGTCTAATTTCCTCAACATTGTAAGAAATTTATCTACATTTTTAAATTTAATCAAAGGTGTGTCAATGTCATCTTTTAGTATTATGGAGTCGTATTTATCTCTTTGTGTCATGCTAATATATTTTTATGCGTTCTTGGTAATTTAGTGTTGAAGAGGCCATGGGAGCATTACAATATTTATAAGTTTCTGTTTTGACTTTTTCTTTTTAGCCTATACCCATCCACATCTCCTTCCACATAGCTCTATCTTGGGCTCTCAGGCCCAGTTGACCCCAACGTGTTTAACGAGGTTTCCCTCCACCGTAGTGGTAGTCTCCCGACGCTCCTGGCTGTCATTCTGGGTCTCCCGTTTTTACTAATTGGTGAAATTTACGTGTTTCGCTAAAAGGGCGTGAGGTGCTAATGATAAGTTGGATGTCCTTGAAAAGGAAGTCTGATCTGTGGACGAGTGAGGCCAACAGTGGCGCATTAGAACCAATAAACTACCTACATATACTTACATCTCAACGCACATAAAGTCGCTCAGATTGAGGTGGACTAGACACGTACGGCGAACGCCCGATTCACGTGAGCCTTAAACAATCTTGAGTGTTAGGAGACGAGTAGGCAGACCTCGGCTAAGGTGGGAGGATGAGGTCAGAAGACATGCAGAGCAGATTAGCCAGCTGGCGATTCGGAAGACGGCGGTAGAGGACAGGATTTGATGTGGGTAAATGTTAAGGGAGGCCAAAGTTCGATATGGGCTGTAGCGTCATTGGAGGGAGAGCTGGTTTCTTTTTCTCTTTAGCTTCTTTATTTGACCTCGTATGATCCCTATGATCATCAGCCTGTTTTCGGTCACCAAACGAGTTCATCTGGTATTTTTCATTTAGCTTTTTAATGACCAATTCAACTATTTTTAAATTAACACATACGATTTATGATTTAGAAGATTATGCCATTGTCCTTCGTTTCGTTTAGTGCGATGGTGAAATGATGAGAAATGGATAGGAGTCGTTTTTGTGATGTAACTAACCACCAGCACTAACCGATAGTACGCGAATGTGCGAGCTAATAGGTCAACAGGTTATTATAAACTTGTATGAATAATCGTAGTTTTTGTATGCAGATGGAGAACAAACTCATTATTTGCACAGCATTAATCATTCGGAACGTATAAAAAAATGAATTCATGCCTAATGAGCTCACTGTCCAAAGAGATATTATGATTGTTATTGTGAATGAATGTGTGCAAAACTGTTGTTACAAAGATCAAAGTTGATTTCTTGGTAAGAGATAGTAACGACATAAGAATGTTATCTAACTTGGAGTGTACTTGTATGATGTTAAGAGAATGTAAAAAAGTATTTTTTTTAAGAAGTTTGTTGAACATTTTAATAAAAATTGAATAACTTGTCAATTCTATACCTACTCATTTTGAGTTTATTGATGAAAACGTTTTGGAAAAACTTTCTTGATGATTTAGGTTCAAGAGGACAACCGTTCTATACGATGAAGGTTATTGAAGATTGGTGGATGTCCAAAATAGTTTTAACCAAAAATCATAGAAAAGTATGTATGTTTCATAGAAACGAAAACATAAAAAAAAACACAATAGTATATACCTAGCTAGTTAAAAATAGTAAAAAAATTTATCTAGTTAATTGGTTTCATTAAGAATAATAATCTCAAGTAACTGTTGACACGGACTATTAATTATTATTGCATCATTTAAATTCAATGTAGGTATTAATACCCTCTCATAGCGTGTTCCGTTCCTTCGAAACAGAGCTGAGGGATTTTGACATGGTGTGGGAAGAAGTCATAAACATTGAGCAAGATAGAGCGTAATGGAGAGCTCTTGTTGCCTCCCTATGCCCCTAGTGGGGTGTAAAGGGAATTTTGATTGATTGATTGATTTATACAGAATGAAAGTCTTCAATGTTCAGAAAAACACAATTCCGAAACAGTTTTATTTTAAATTGAAATAAAAAATTTTTTTTTTGATTTTTTTGAACTGAGAATGACGGTCAATTCGGTCTTCAAGTTCAGGTCAGAAGTAAAATAAACAAGAGACATTGTATGAGAAAATGCGTGTCGTTAGAATGAGCAAAGGAAGTATTCGTAAAGGCATACTTGGTAGAAAAGTGTGGATAACCGTTCTTTCTGCCTGCCCCTTAAGAAACGAGACAACATGTTAAAAAGTGATGCTCTTAAATAATAACATAGGTATTATATTAAAATAAGTCTAGGTGTGATAGCGTCAGTGGGGCGAGAAGGATTACAAATTCCATTAAAATATTGAAATGAAGCGTCTGGGTAAGTACTTAAAAAAATAATAAGAAACCCAGATAATTATTTCATAGACGCGAGAGTATTGAACAATCTGGAGGTTGAGTCCATATCAAAGGCCCCGAGGTACGTGGACCACAGCATTAGGAATGTTAAGACTTAAGACCAAGAACAATGAACTGAGAGCCGACTTGTAGTGTTTTTTTTGCTCCACTAAAAACTGGACTCTATCAAATCGAAAAATATTTCTAGAACAGGTTTTTTGAAGCGAGGCATCAAGAGCATTAATACCATCTTCAGAGTATTATTTATCTTTTTTTTTATACAACAATTACATGTTATAACATTCACGTTTCATTATTTTAACAATTTATCGTGTCTTAGGATATTATTTTGCAATTGATTTTTATTTAAAACGTTATTGCGAAGATGTACGCATAGCTCTATTACATCGCAAGTTATAAAATATTATCATCAGTGATATAAATTATAACTTATCAATTCATTTAACAAGTAGGTACATTACACTATTTTTTTACTAACAGATAATAATTTAAAGTTGTTATCTAAAGGATGTCTTTATAACCAATTTTTTTTAAACATCGCGAACAAAATGATAATATTATAAACAAAGTAATCTATTTTTTTAATGAAATAAGTAGGTACCTACTTATTATTAAAATATACTATTAATAAAATTCACTAATTGAACATGCATTACATAGTGGAATTATTCGAAAATGATAATATTCAAATAAAGAACTTTTTTAACTATTAATTTAAACACGTTTCTTAGTCTCCTGAGACCACGAAGGACACACGTACCTATGTCTAAAAAACTAGTCGGGATAAAATATAATTTGTGGAAAAGTTAAAAAAGAGCTCTATAAAAATAAAAACAGATCTCAGAAAAATAAACGTTGTCCTTCTACAGTTTCAAAACTTTACTTGAAAGCATGTCCTGTGAAAGTTTCTTCGTGAAATTGGGAAAGAGTCCTAACACGTCAGAGAGAGAAATTTCTTTTCTCAATGTGAATTATTGATCTTCATTTTATACTTTTTTTAAAGAAATTAAGACAGTTGGTACTTCTTCCTGTCAAATGCTTTTTTTTTTCAAGAAAAGAAAAGCGTCCGGGCTATTCTATATTTTTCTCTATCACTGCCGGCAGTAAAATAATGAAGGCGGGAAAGAGACAGTGCGATCTTGACGTGTAGTGTCAATTAGCGTAGCTTGGATACTGAAGTAAACAAGATGCAGACTGAAATAAAATATATGAAATAAGTAGGTTAAATTCAAAAACTTTTGTAATATTTTTAGTAATATAGAAAATTTGATATTTCTTAATATAACGGCCGTACAATTAATTGGGGGTCCACTTTTCTAGAAAACCATTGCATTAAGTGTATTTCGACTTGAGTTTGGCCGACATTCAATTATATATTCTTGCTCTGTCTGATGCCTCTCTGGCAGACCATCGTTAAAAAACTAACCACAGAATTCCGTCGGTAATGTTATCGAGTGTGTTACTTCATAGGTGGGTCTCATAAAAGGTTAAAATCTTATTATTGTCCGTCTCCGTACCTGTGTGGTAGAGAATCATTGGTTGTTCACCGCATTCGATGATTTTAAGAGGGACGATACAATGTCTTCACTGACCACCAATATAATCCGGTTCTAATATTATTAATTTTATACAAGAAATATTACGTACACTTCTAATCGCGGTTGATCAGAACGTGTGGTTGTTTGAGAAGGGTATTCGTAGCTGCAGGTAAGCCGGGTTACCTATTAATTGGAACAGGTAGTACCTAAGTAGCATGTTGGGGCAGAACCTTCTTGTTATAGGACATCCATGGGGGCCGCAGAATAAACCCTAGGGATAAGATGCTATTTCGTTCGTTCGTGTTCATAATATTAAATTATTATTATTCAAAATTCCACAGTTTGTATACAACCAATCTCTAATATAAATTAAAGTCGGGTTAGTGCGAACACTTATAACTCGAGATCGGCTCAACAGATTCTTATGGTGTTTGATTTATTGGATTCTTCTCCGCTACGGATAAAAGAATAACTAATAAAAAGTTCAAAAAAATTATAAGAAATGATGTAAATTACAATATTTATGTTAGTATGGAGCGGTAACATGCGACGCTCCCACGCCATCGCGGGTAGTTCCCTCTCATTCTCGCATACGTGATTGTAGTACAGTAGCCCATCTCACTTACTCCACCGCAAAATTTTCATACAAAGTCAACAATATTATCGGGCACATTCGTGTTATCACTTACTTCATAGGCGAGGTAGGGTGTGTGCGCGAGCGCATTATTGTCACGTTGTTTCCGCCAGAGCTTTGAATACGAATGAAATATGGATGTTTCAGAAATATTTTAATGTTATTATTTTATTAGCTTAACTCAATCGAATTAATTAATTATTTTATGGAGGCGCAGTGCACATTATGTACCTACATATTAACGGGCCACTTCGGGCTAGTACCACAGGACAACGTCTGTCGGGAAAGCTAGTATATATATAAAAATGGTCACAGCAATCGCATTAAGCGTGAAAAGCTGAACCGATTTCGCTAATTCTTTTTTCTTTGTGTTTTCTATTGACAGGAGAAAGATCTTATAAAAAAATCAAGAAAGTTGCCCGGAACATTAGAATATTTGTGAAAATTCAATGTAACATAATATACTTAAACTTTCCTAATTTTAATTGGGGTTTGATATCTGTCAGTTATTTTGATAGTTGGTGCGATTTTCAGAATGTGACCTGTAAACATTGATTTTAAAAGATCTTGGGTCGGGATTATATACTTATTGGTTAAATAGGTAACTAATTATTTATCATTATAGAAATTTGGAATCAATATTCATAGTAAAGACAAGACGTCTGTTATATAGGAAAGCTGGTATTACCTACATAAAAAAATAATTCCCTATTTTCCTCGGTCGTGGCATCGAGCGTGAACAGAATTATTGTTTTTGTTGTATTTACTATTGTTACGGGAATGTTCTTATAAAAAATTGTGGAACATTGCGCAGTATATTAGAAAATTTATGAAAACTTAACGTAGGTGTCCTACTATATTGAAGCTTTTGACAATATAAACATTCCTATTTTTGAATTTACATTCACGTTTGACATAATTGACAGTTAGTTGATTGATATACCTATAGTGCGATAGACAGAATGTGCCCTGCAAACATCGTTTAAAACCGATGCAGGATTATATTGATAAAATAATCAATCGAATTCAATAAAGTTAACACAGGACAACGTCTGTGGGATCAGCTAGTCATAATATAAGGATCAACAAAGCGATTATTAAAATATGAATCTCCTTATTTTGATAATTATATTTCGTTACAAACATCAATCATGTTATTATATAATTTGTGTATCCCTGCAGTTATCATATAAAGTGATGTAATTATTACATTAGGAAGATTATGGAATGTCTGATGGTCAACATACTTTTTAATAATAGGCGGCTTTTGTGAAAAGCTACCCGTTTTCTGTGTTTCGTTTTTAATGTATTTTATGTCGGCATTCAAAAGGAGGCACTGATTGGATGAGAAAGGGTGCATTGATATTAAAGATATAGAATTTGATTTATCAGTCACATTTTAAGTGACTAACGACTTTCACAAGCTTTAAGTAGCTTACTGTGAAAGAGTCAAAGAAAGTATTTGTGTTCACTTTGAGTGAGCACAGATTCATTATAAAAAATAAAGAAAAAAATAATCAGCAATAGGTACAGTATAATGATCATGTATTAATATAACAAACAATATAATATTCTTAAGGTAAAGTATAAAAATTCGGAATTCGTAGAAATATTTGATAGACGGTTAGCAATAAAGGATAAACAACAACTGCTTGTCACTTCCTTGAATTACACCTGGAGACCGTGAGAGATTTGTGCAACAGACTCCTGTCAATGCGAGCATACAAAATAACAATGCCTATTGCCTATGTATGGTATCATGTCATTGTACCATTTCAGGATGGGCTTTTTGTAATCTGATGGAAGTTTAGATGTATAAAGCTTATACTTGTAGATGTAAATCAGAATGCCCATGGATATCCAACGAGAAGTCGTCTCCTTTTTCGAATCCAGAGAACAATTTACTTTAATGGCCTAATTTATTTTGTAAAAGACTTCCCAAGAAGATCAGAAGCTTACGTTATTCAGCTATATTAAATAATGATGAGACTTTTTGTGCCTGGGCCTTGGTCAGGTGCCAGGACTCACACCCATAAAGGAGAATGGGCAACACACACGCATCAAACAGTTTACATTTCGTCTCGACACTAAACGCCGACGCCTTCCATATCTTGGTCATGTTGTTGAAGGCGCCACTTGCCATACCGATACGTATCGGGAGCTCAGCCCCGAGGTCACCAGCGGTGGTAATGGTTGCTCCCAGGTACTTAAATTTATCCACCCGGGAGACCTGGTGACCATCGATGATTATCGGTAGCTGTTTATCGGGGAAGGCATTATTCGCCATGAGCTCCGTCTTACTGGCATTGACTCGAAGGCCGAGGCATGCTGTTTCGCTGCAGAGTCTTGAAACACTGCGCTGTAATTCGTCCACTGTCGCACTGAACAACGCTAGGTCGTCCGCGTACTCCAGATCGCACAGTTCGCCCATTAGACCATCTCTCTGTGTTATCGGTATACCTCTTGCTCCTTGCATGGACTTTTTCAACAGGAAGTCCATGACTATTATGAATATGAAAGGAGCTAGTACGCAGCCCTGTCTGACTCCCGTGGTGATCCTAAAAGCTTCAGTAGGACCACCTGGCGTTTTCACGCTACACTCGGAGTCTTCATACAGGGACTGCACCATTTTAACTATTTTCGGAGGTATACCATACAGAGCAAGAATTTCCCATATTGATGGTCTATGTGGGCTGTCGAAGGCTTTTTAAATAACTCAATAAGAATTTTTATAACTTTAATTTTTAAATAACAAAATTGTATGAAATATCAAATTTGTATAATATTAAAGTGGATAACATATTTACATTTTCCAAATCACTCGAATTCGGGTGAAAGGCCTCAATAAAAAAAAAATATTAAATTTTTCGGAAAACTTATTAATTGGGGAAGGTTTCTCTCTAATTTTTATGCCATGTGTGTTAAGCTATGTCCACACATAGCAACATTTTGTATCTCCAACAAAATGTTGGAGATACAAAATGTTGCGTCAACTGTACCTGGATACTGTTGATAGCGATGTTGCGCGTCCACACATCGTTTGTTGTTGAAAATCAAAATATGCGAATAATAGGTATACAGAGTGTTTGGTAAAACGTTAGACAAACTGGTATGGTACATAGAGGAGATCATTTGGAAATAAAAATACGTTTTGCTTGTTATATACACACATGTTGTAGGTATACTGTTTGAAAGAGAATATAAACCTTACCCTTACCAACTCACGTTCACTCCCAAGGTAGAGCATCTGGTCACCATTAGGTTCCTCTATGCACTTCTGTCTTGTCTGCTTCCTCTCAGATCAGTGCGTTCAAGCCATATTCGGGGGGCACAGCAAGGTGTGCCAATACTCAACCCTGTTTTTCTTCAGTTTTACTGATATTTAAGGAAATTTTTTACAAAATTTGAAGAACTCATGGTGACTTTCACCAACGGTTCATAACATTTAAGTTGCTCGTAGCCTTTTATATAGTGTGGAGTGGAGGACACTAAGAGCTACGTAAAAGTTAGGAACCATTGGTGAAAGTGACCATCAAATTTTTTTCTGAGAATTTTGAAATCTGAAGTAAACTTATTTCGTGGACGTTTCTTTGGAATATGAAGGGATATAACTTTTTACTAAGCCATTTTCTTGATTATTTTACTTATTTTTTCTAAGATTTGAAATTTGAAAAAATTGTTGGATAAATAAAAAAAGTTACAGAGTGATTTCTAGATAAAATTACGGGATTTCTATTTTTATTTTTTTTTGTAAAAACGCCTAAAAAGGGAGCTCTTTGTATAAATTTTGAGTAGGTAAGTACAATATATTACAAAATAAATTATCTAACTTTGTACCATACCAGTTTATCAAACGATCAACCAAACCTCCTGTATTCCTATATATTCTTCGATCGTTTTTTAAAACTTATCGATGGAAATGAACGATGAGTGAAGCGTTCTGCAACTCGTGGGCTCGAATCCCGGTGCCAACCATTTCCACTTTCACGATACAAACCTTTTGCTTAGTGTGAAAGATGTCAAAAGCGTAATTGTATTCACTTTGACTAAGCTCAGATTCATTTTAAAAAATGTGGAAATCTTTAGAAAATTGCCAGATTTGAAGCTCATGGCGAATAACGCCTGCACTGATTCACATTTACTGAACATCATCGACTGTTAATCAGGTATCCCGAGTGGATAAGTTCAAACAACTGGGAGCAGCCATTACCATCTCTATTGACCTGGGGACTGAGCTCCCGATTCGCATCTGTATAGCAAGGGGCGCCTTTAACAACATGACCAATAGGTATATGGAAAGCATCAGCGTTTGGTGTCAAGACGAAAATGTTAATTGTTTGATGCGTGTGTGTGTTGCCCATTCTCCTGTATGGTTGTGAGTCCTGGCACCTGACCAAAGTCCATGCACAAAAAGTCTATTCTTTCGAAACGAGGTGCCTCAGGAGGATTTTTAATATAAGTTGGTTCCACCGCATAACGAACGACTCTATACGCCGGCGCACCCAGCGTAGGCCCATCACTTCTACCATTTTGGAGAGTAGATGGACTTGGCTGGGAAATGTGTTAAAGATGCCGAATGGCAGTAGGTCGAGGAGAGCACTGTTCTTCCTCTCATCATCAGGGTCCCGAAGACAAAGAAGACTCTCATACTGTGGTCCGCTCCTATGAAGCAGAGCGGGGTCTGAATATGGTGTTGGAGTTGGTTATCGAAACTCTGAGTATGGGAAGTGTTTGGTAGACTAGCGGATACGACGCCGGCTTTCGCAATGTTTCATGCGGAGGTCGTGGGTTCGATCCCAGGTGCCGACCATCTTCCTTTTTCGCGACACAAGCTTTAAGTAGCTTACTATGAAAGAGTCATATAGTGTATATGTGTTCACTTTGAGTGAATATATAGTGAACACAGATTCATTTTTATAAAGAAAAATTACTGCGCGAGATCGAGCGAAGTAGAGAGTTCTAGCTGCCCCCCGTTGCCCCCGAATGGGGTCAAAAAAGGAGAATGGTAGCCTAGTGGCAAATGCATCAACTTCAGATCAAGAGGTCCCTGGTTCGAATCCCGGTTGGGTCAGAAATTTTCAATGTATGTGTATTTTCACCTGAAATATCTTCTCGAAGTTGAATCCTGTCTCATATTAGACGGGACTGGTTGACTGGTAGAGGATGCTCCAAGGATTAAGTTCCGCCTGCTATACTGACACTTATGTATTGAAGAGTGTTTTTTTTTTTGTAAAGAAGGTCAAAGGACCATATGCCCTTTGAGTCACCGCGACCAATAAGATCTATTGTGACATCCTTCAATGAATTCGTGGAGCGCTGCCTCTTATTGTGCCACGTCTCCAGAGGCCTCTTGCAGAGTGACAGTGCCTCTTCCCGGCTCCTGCCCTCCGCAAAAAGTCTCCTTAATCTTCTTTTTGAAAGATAGGTCCCAACAGGATTCCCATCTCTCGGTTGCAACAAATTATTTTGATCATGTTAACTTATGTCCACTGACCACTGATGTGGAAGTACCTATTATATCCATCACACCAGGTCGGCTCTACAAAGGTGCCATGTACGTACATCCTCCATAGCCAGAACTAGGGAAATAAAAGTCCGCCCCTACAGATCCCTGCATGTAGGGGTAAGGCAAAAAGTCACCCTGAGGTTGCCTGGTATCAGGGAGCCTCCGTTAGTTACTAACCTACCCGTTAGTCACGCATCCCTCGGCACGGGTCGAATGACACCTTGGATTGGGGATTTTTGGGCAGAAAGGTTTACTCCTTCCGGAATGATAGGACTAGGTGAATATGGATGGGAGGGCTCATAGAAGGCAGGAGGAAAGGAATCAGGTGTAGGAAATGCCCTGCATGTTGGACAGCCATGCAAGGCACCCCGTACTCTCTTCGGCTTGTTGACCCTAGCATCCACAGGGACCAAATGTAACCGCCGTTTCAGCCTGGGCCAACGTAACAGGGTCCTCCACTTGTAGGTGAGAGTCGAGTTGAAATGCAGTGGCTGAGAGGCATTAAATGCTCTTTTATTGCGCGTATCATTTCCTTGGACCCCTTGAAGAGTGTTACTTATTTATGTAATAACTCGGATCGAACACATCGATTCCGTCCTCAAGGAAGGCTAGGTAAGAAGTAAGAGAAATAGGAGAGGGTGTATGAGAAATGTTATGTCGGTGGAAGAAGCGAAAGAAGTATGCTTGGATAGAAAAGAGTGGAGGTCCGTTCTCTCTGCCTACCCCTTACAAGACACGGTGTGATGGGAAAAAAAAAACTAAAAAGATTACCTACTTCCCACCCAACTTTCTTAATTTTTTCTTTCATAAGAACCTTCTCCTGGTAAAATAAAAACCTAACGACAAAAAAAGAATTAGCGAAATCGGTCCATCAATGATGTATGGATGTGAAACTTGCTCATGCACGAATATATGGAAAGTATCTGTGGGATATGGAAAGGATGAGGATATTAGGTATGGAAGTTAGCGTTGTACAAAGATGAAAGGCAATTATTTGAAATAGTTTGGGCATGTGGAAAGAATGAATGTAAACTGAATGACAAAGATAATTTATATGACCAAAAGCAAAGGTGCATTAATAAGGCATGCATGGTCGACAGAGAATAATCGACCTCGATAGCCCAGTGGCAAAGACTCCGACTTCAGATCAAGAGAGGGGTTTTGATTGCCGGTCGGGTCAGAATTTTTCAATGTGTTTATTCCTATTATATAATCCTGTCTCAAATTAGAAGGAACCCTTTGACTGGTAGAGAATGCTTCAAGCATGAAGTTCCGATGGCTGTACTGACACATCGATTCCGTCCTCAAGAAAGCCTGTTTATGAAGAAAAAGAAATAGGAGAGGTTCTATGCGAAATGGTAAAGTATGTCGGCGGAGAAAGTGAAAGAAGAGTGCCTGTATAGAAGAAAGTTGAGGTCCGTTCTCCCTGCCTATCCCTTATGGCTTGATGGGTAAAAAGAAAATATTAAATAATTGAATAATTAAGTACCTATTTAGATTTGAAATTAATAAAAACTTAAAAATTTTTCAAAACAAACCTATAAAAATAATGTAGAAAGGTAAAAAAAACATTCACAAATAATACCTCAACCAGTGAGATGAACGTGAAAAGTTGACGAGTTACCCGTTTGAAACGGGAAACTTGGAAACATGCAATAAGCAACATTTCCATATGATTTTTGGCGCCAAATATCGACGAGTATCTGTCAACTTCACAACAAAAAGTCAATGAAAACTCGTCAACTGTTGATATCAACTTTTTGTTGCCATGTGTGGACAGCCGGGATACACGGATACAAGCAACATGCATAATTTCTCTTTGATTTTTGCACCCAAAAGTCGGCGGTCGACTTAAAGTATCCGTCAACATTTTGCGTTTTTTACAACAAAAAGTTGATAGATACCCGTCAACTGTTGATATCAACATTTTGTCGCTATGTGTGGACATAGCTTTATACTTTTTTTTTGACAAATTCTATTCGAAAAGAAAATTCAAAATGAAAAAAAAAATGACTTGCGTTTTAAAAATGTTTAATTTCTGAAGATTTTAGAATTGTCTGTTATTTTTGTTTAAAAGATTATTTCCATCATAAGCTATCAGAACAATGTATTATTAGTTACTAAAGTGAAGTATTTATTTCAAAATTTTCAGTTTAAGTCAAAATGTGGAAAACTGAAAAAAAAAACTCTAAAAACTTAAATAACTCGAAAACCACTGGTATTAGACTCGTGGTCAATGGGAACAAAATTATTGAAAATACAGTACAACTAGTATATCTAGTACAACACCTTTCAAGGAATTGGTCGAATTACCAGTCACACTGTATAAGGTTTAACCTCACAATACAAAAGTGATTTTTATCCAGAACATAAACATACATTAACCGCAGGACAATTTTATTGGAAAATGATATGAATCCAGCTATATTATAACGTTTGATGATGAGAATATTTATTTTAGAGTGAATTTCATCTTAGCTTCAAACAATGACGAGTGCTTTAGAAACATAAATTGCTTATAGAAATTGTATCCAATCATCATCATTGATAATTTCGTTATACCTTGGTTCGTCTCGTTACAAAAACCTGTTATTCATTGAACAAAAAATCCAAGTCTGTACTGCTGAACAATGCAGTGGATCGGGATGTGTCTGCAGGTATTGTGCCGTGTTAGTTCCGACTAACAATAGCTGTAAAAATATTTTATGAATGTCTACAATGAAGATGGGAAGTGAATGAAATTAAAAAAAAATAGTACAATAATACATAAATAAAAGAATTATTAATCTTAAGAATGAAGCTGCTATACAAACGTGCGAATAAACTAGTTTTTTTTACGTATACTATACACTGATTGAATTGTAAATTCTTGTTGTTAAGTGCAGATTATAATGATCTCATTATAATATCGATGATTTGTAGAATTATAGATTACAATAATATACGAATAATTGGACTGAATATAAATTGATTTAGCGTATAATTTTGACACTCTATTTTCAGGGTACACACTGTATTCTGTATTTATGTATCTTATAATAGAGTTAACAAGTAATATAGGTAATATCATTATTTCTCTGTGAACTTGACTTACACGATTCTATTCATGAATGAATTGTACGAACGTCCCCAATACAATGCGTTGAATAGAGCGAGCTATTAAAATTCTTGGACACCCAAGTGATCATTGTGAGTCAAAATGTAACGGTCGACCATCCAAGAATTTGGTGCAGCAAATTGAAAAATAATTCTAAAATGAGAAGTAGATTTGGCTTATTTTTGTATCCAAAAGAGAGAGAGAGATCATGTTTTTAATAGGTAATTGTACAATGAAATAGGCTGGGTAGCTTTGTTAGATACATAGATGTAAAAATATTCAACTACATGCTATATTTAACGACACTATCAATTAAAAATCAATCTTACGGAAGAAATACAAAGGACTGCAGTAATATTGAATCTATGCCCACTCAAAGTGAACACAAATGCATACACTCTTTGACTCTTTCACCGTAAGCAAATAATCTTGGATCGTGAAAAGGATGGTGGTAAAGTCCATCCTTCCAGTACAAAACAGTATGAAAGCCGGCGATGGAACCGCTAGGCAAACAATTACTTGGAAGAAAGGTGTGTCCTTTTGGATTGATCTAATAAATAAATGGACTTCTCACGGGGTAGGTAAGCAATTACGTACCTACAATTTTAATTTGTTTGAATTTGCAGTGGCATATATGTTTAAGCGTATAGGCATTGTGTTTTATATTATGCTCACACGTAAAAATAGACTGGCATTGTTGTTTCAAATCATCTATCGAATTTAGGTGTTTTGTACGATATTAAGATTTATGAGAAAATACATACAATAACTAATGAACACGGCTACCGATATTTAGTTTCATATTATTCTTTAACTTTAGTTGATTTACTGGTGCGTGAAATCGTTAATGTTTCATTGTTGTTTGTTGAACGTGTTAAAAAAATTAGCGAACACAAGAAGTGGGTTATTATTTGTTGGCAACATTTTACCTAATCGAATATTTACAATAATATTGTGAAGTATCGAGCGCATATGTGGTGAAATAAAATGTATTAGAAAATTTCCATTAAATAAAAAAATAAAAAGTATGAAACGTGCATGTTTTCCAATCGTTATCTATGATATTGATAAACCGCAAAAATATTTTAAATATAAAAACTTATTAAGAAAAAGTTTTGAACATTTTCAACAACGTCAACAAAACCTTTTGACGTGCCATTAATCAATGAACGTGTTCATTTGAAAAAAAAAAATAAAATTTGCTGTTACGCTTAGATAAAATTTCCGTATTTTTTGTATAAAATTATCAACAGAATGCATACATTAAGTGGTAAATATATGAAATATTTATCTCTTTCTACGTTATAACCTTCACTTCAGCTGTACTGTGCATCTAATAATAAAAGTAAGCGAGTTGAACCTTGAGTTTCCATTTAAAAATGAAAGTCAAGTTTGTTTAGTCAACATCGCGTCAGTTGAATTATCTACAGCTTGCAAACACTGAGACTCGTTTATAATTTAACGTTGTTTTCATTGTTATGTAAGTAAAATGATTGTCATTTAGTTTTGATGTTTGTAAACGTAATAAATTATATCATAGCACCAAAAACTACGCACGCATAAGAAGAAAAACATAATGGCACACAAACCCGATTCTCTGTCAGATCCGTTAGACCTTAAAATCCGCCAAAAAATACATAAAAAGTCAATTTTATCTGATTGTTGTCTTAAATTATCATAATTCGTCTACTAAAGTGACCCGCTATTCGATCAATTTAAGTGGCACCTCAGAAAAAACCGCCAAAATTTTAGAGGAACAGCTTTTATGTCAAAACTACCCGTGTATTTTTTTTATTAAATGCCTGTCTTAAAACCAAAAATCAAAATAAAATAACAAATTATTTTCAGTAACAAAATTCTTTTGATCATATTTTCATCATAAAAGGTACGTTAATAGTGGTTATATTTCTTGATCACAAGATGCATTAGTTTGAGAAAAAGGAAATTTGTCGGCCATGATGATAATTTTGACAAGGGGGAAATCATTCGTTTGAAAACACTTGCAGCTATATTCACTTCGATCGATTGCTTAATTTATATCGCTCGGATTGGTTAGAATCACTTGACATTGTTCGCAAAAGTCAAAATTTTAGTTGATGCTAAATTTTAGCGGATCTGATAGGGAATTGGGGTAAAGATGTGTTAACAATGTAGATAAAAATGTTAAATTGGCTCAAATTCACTAACATGATGACATTATATTATTATTTTTAAGAGGAAGGATGTTGCTTCGGACACCACTAGACACAGGCTATGCCTAGTGAGGGTGTCCGAAGTCGCACTTGAATGTTTTAATTGCGTTTGTATTGTTTTTACATGTCATGTTGTTGTAATAAAGTTATTATTATTACTAGCTTATACCCGTCATGCTTTACGTTTTTGATTCCGATTGTCAGGCTTGATCGGTAGGTAATTAAACAGGTTCTAGTCTACTTCCCATTGCTTAACAGACCTCTATAACTGACATAAGCACAGAAAAAGAAGAATGACACTTTTACAATTTTTGTTTTACCGACCTCATAATATTATACGAACCTACCGACATAATTTGCAAGTTTTCATAGAGAGAGCTCTATGGTTTGAATCTTAGCTACATTCCCTAAACCCTCTAATGTGTGATAATTAATTAGGCATTCCACCCATAGAGGGTGATTTGTGCTATGAGTATAAAAGCCGCTGTCAAACTTCAAAATGGAGGAATCATTTTGCAATTTTTTTCATTAAATCTTTATTTATTGAGAATAATAAGATTTGAATAACATTTATATGTATAACAAATCAATCTACAATTATTTTATTACATTTTCATACCGTAATACCAAGATTCCATTCAACGTTTACATGAGTAATTTTGTTTCCAAAAGATGACTTACTGTCTTTTTGAGAAATTTGTATGAAGATCCTAAAAAATAGAGTTTTTTTAAATAGCTCTAAATATATTAAAGTTAATGCAGCAAATTGTATTTAAGAACCTTCTCCAGCATTTTGTACGGCTCTGGGCATATTAATATCTAACCTTAATGTATGTTTTCTATGATTGATGCTCGTACAAAAATATAAATAAACGGACTAAAATATTATGTAGATTATATTACGGAGAATCTTTGACAGAGTTACAACTTATAGTCTATCTAATCAGTGAATTGTTTGTTAGTATCATTAACGATATTGACGTCAGAGACTCTCAGGTATTTTACGCTAATTCAGAACATTTTAGTTGTAATCTGATAGGAAATAGAGTGAGCGATTACCCAAATAAAATACATAATATACGAAAATCGTGAATGCTTATCCAACTATCACCAAAACAAAGTAATTATATGACATGTATAATTACAACTCCGGTATACAGTGGAAGGACCTGCAGAATTTATTTTTTGTTTTTTAATTTTTTTGTATTTATTAGCCTTCCACTCACTTTTGAGTGTTTAGGCGACCTGCAGCATTAATTATAGAAGGTTTTGACCTTCTAGAAACGTTTAGGAAGGTATACCACAAATAAATGAAAAAGGACAGCATTATTTGAACAAAACAGAAATATTGAAAATGTGTTTAAAATGAAACGAATGCAAATTTGTATAGTTAATGTATAGCCATAAACTAAAAACACGAGGAAAATATTAAAATAAAAGAAGAAAATGCACAGAAAACGAGAATTGAAAATTTAAAAAGTGTTTGTGAATTGGTAATGAGGCTAAGATGAGAGTCTTGTGAAAGATTGAGAACAAGATTAGTTAAAAGAGATTTACATAATCCTGAGACTCTGCAAATGTAAGACTAAATGAGTTGAAAAAGGCCTGAATTGAAAGCAGAGGATAAAAAGAAATGAAAGCGGAAGAAAAAGTCACTTAATTGGGGGATGAAGTGAGATGGTTAAACAGAATCGACTCGATATACATGAGATGTTATACAGTTGTGACATTTCGTACTGGATATGCCGGATAAAAATTATATTGTAAGTATAAATAAGCAAACTAATACTTTGTCAACATTACAGTTCAATATGTCCCAGTAAATAACGTTGAAATGTTTATTAACGCCTTTGTTTACGGAACAATACACTAATACGTGTTGATTATTATTTGTGTGATCTAGATTCCTTCGTTTTACTGATAAGTTTTATAACTTAAATGTAAACACGATACTGAAAATTATGTATTTTATTTGTTTTGCGGGTACAATGACTTATTTTTTTTTGTTTAGGAACTAAGATCTCCATCAATATAATATCATCATCTTCATGTTCCTTAATATCTTCAGAGAAACTACTTCAGTGAGTTTGATCCCCTGTTCACACTTTATTTTTGAGTTGGTAATTTTAATTGACCAGAGAAGGTCCGGAATTTTTCATTCTTTGAGCACGACTTGGAAATTCTTTAGACAATCATTTTGTTCGCTCTCTACACTATTTTTAACATCTTCAATTTCACTAATTTCTGGTAATATTATAATTTTTAAAGGGTTTGCAGAATTCCTCACGCCTCAAAATTTTTGGAGTAACACCGGAAAATGGTTTGAAATCGGGTATAATTTTTTTTTATAACTTACCTTTCTAGCAATAATGAAGCTACTTTCATACAATTAATGACATTTTTTGAAACCCAAATATTTTTAAAAACGATTTTGAAAGAAAAATAAATACACAAATGAAGGATATAATATGTATGTAGTAAACTGTACAAGAAGTTTACACAAAGGTTATTGCCAAACTAGATCGGTAGGCAAGATGAATGTTTTAAGAGAAAATCTTGTTGCTCCAAAGAACCGGTACTTCAAACAATGAGATCGAATTCTTGAAATATTTCATACTCTACACTAAATATGACGATCGGTTCAAATTGTCAGGGGTATAATATATTGTTCATGAGTTGTGATATACCTACCAGGTACCTATAAAAAAGTGTTTCCAATAATTATTATATGGAAATTTTAGGTATGTTTTTTTAATGAATTTGAGACCCCCTAAAACGAACACAAATACATACGGTTTAGATAACAATCTTCACATTCAGCAAAAATCAGATCAGACTTTTAAACTTTCCTTCACAAATGCAAAAAAAGAAAAATCAGTAGTGATTATAGATCGAGCAGCAGAGGAAGAAGTACTAATTGGTATACGCGGTGTAGAATATAGCCACGAGCTGCGGAAAATAGAGACAGGTTGAAGGCTGCTGTCTTCCAAACCAAAGAGGTCTGGATCAGAAACGTTAACAATGACAATTTCGCCATAAAAGAAGATTCCATACATGTGGTAACACCGTTATATTGTCGTATGCAACAAAACTGAAATTGCACAAAATTTGCTGAAATGAAAATAATAATGACCTAAATTGATGTAAAATCGACGAGTCTGATAATTTGAAGAATCATAATCATTATTACTAAATATTATAATTAATTGCAGGTTTTGAACAAATAGGTTTATTGCGAAGCCTAACAATTAACTTTTTATGAGATACCCTCCAAACAATGTTGCAAGCTCTCAGTAAAACATTTTGCAGCCATCATAGTAAATTCCATAACCTCGATATAAAACCGACCGATAATCGGGGTATATTATGTGATTATTTGCAACAATATTTAGCAAGCGTGCAATTAATTTATTTTTCGATTCATGTGTCAGCGCGTTAATTTGATTAGAGGCGAACTCATTGGATTCTTACGAAACCAGATGTTTATCGAGGCAATGATGCTGCAACTCTGCCTAAAATAATGCCTCATTTCTCAGGTCCACGGCCAGATCCGTCACATCAGAAAACACCACTATTGTAGTATTTATGACAGATTGATGAAAAATCTGTCATAATTGAAAGACTAGACAGTTTGTAGTGTTCACATCAAATTTTTACCGGGTTTCAGCATGCCTAAGATTGAACCTAATTCGTTGACTTGAAAAAAGTTCGAATGTAAAGGTTTCTAGAAAAGCTGACCCGATATGTTACAGCCGGAAAAAAAAATCAATTTTGTTTCAGTGGGCGTCTAGTTTACTGCGGTATCCAAGCTACGCGCAATGATACTACAGGTACGGCTGACACTGTCTCTTTCGCGCTTTCGTAATTTTAGTGCCCGCAGTGAAAGAGATAAACTTATAATACGTCCGTAATGTTACAGCCGCTTTTCTTTTCTAGGAAAACAAAGAATTATAAAATATATAAGTTCGGCGGCTATACCCTGTACTTTCCTTATTTTTTTAAGTCCATGGCAAAATTAAGAACAAAGGGTAGAAATGTGATACGCCTAAATCCGTACCTACAATATATAGAACCAAAATTTTAGATATCCTACAAATCTTCTTCTTGAATTTTAGGCGCTGTGGCCTGAAAGTCAAGAGTTGGGGTTAGCTCCTGCGAAATCGAGAAACGCTTTACGTCATGATGTGAAGAGACTAAAAGATTTTCATCTGCAAACTTGATTTAAGCTGTTAACTAGAAAATCGTTTTCGCTATTAGAAACTGAACATGTAATAAAAAACTGAATTGGAAAACAATACTCGTTGCACTTGTTAAAAGCGGTGACATGTAAGCGATCGAGACTAGTTTATTAATAGAAAGTGACTATCGACGGCGTATAGACGGATTAATAATAGGAGAATTAGACAAAAACAAACAAAGACAAATACAACAATCGTGTTCTTTATGCGTAATATTGATTTACAAGGGAGATTACGATTGCGAGTGAATAAATAATATCACCAACAATAAACATGGACTATAAATTTCTAAATGTACTTAAAGACTTGCCGGTGTATGGATACTATAGAGAGCTAGGCGAGCTACACTTGCCCATGACACCGGTGTTAAGAATGAAAGATGTGAAATTGAAGTAAGTTTATTTGTTTAGGTAGTGCGCGCGGTATTAATGTAACGCCGCGGCCGGTTTGTTAGGGATTGGCTATACATTACGTTTCCTCTGATGCGACAGTGGGCAACCACCATCGTACTTACTTGTGCACTTGCATCATCGGTTTTATTATGTGTAACTTTGAAATGGTGAAAATGCACGAAAGAAAACGTTTATAGTGTAACCAAAGAATAAAAAACACACTAACTACACTAGAAGTAAATAATATGTCTGTATTTTAAATACCTACGAAACAAAGTATTAACTATATGGGTTCGCAATGTTTATAAACTTATGTTTTACAGTGATTAGTATTAGTAACAAATTCTTCATATTCTCGTAAACAATCCGAGCACCCTCCTCTCATTGTTCATAAAGAACGTAACATACGCTTAAATAAATTTTAACCTTACAAGTGCAAGTTGACTTCCATGTGACTTGCGAGTTGCTGTTTGTAGCGAAAAGGGAGAAAAAGAAAAAACAACAAATCTTGTACTAACTGACCTGTACTATTACTGATTGACATTTTTTTAAGACCCAGATTGAAGTTGAACTGTGGTAGGCGACTATTTCAAGTTTGATGCCAGAGGTCGCATTGTGTAGCCGGGCCTTTAGTAGTGTACGTATGTACGTTCAGTATGGCAGGTAGGCGCAGTGACGACGTACAAGTTGATAGTCACGGAATTCAAACAGGTAACGCAGATGTACCGGATTTCACTTATTCCATAACAGTCAACTAGTTCTATAGTGGAGAAGAGCAGCCATTGAGCGGCATGGCACGCCGCGCCGGCTGCTTCGGATCCAACCTTATCGAGTGGCTTTTAGAGGTATGATAATAATATCCATTTAACGATGTCTCCGTGTACCTATACGTTTGTTTGTGGTAGCAACATTCGTACGTATTAACTACATTCAATATGTACCTAATAACAGTTCAAAAAGTTTAGATGACCAATATTTATGTTTTCTGCTTCTTTTTTTAGTTTGGTAATCCACTCTCTCGAGGGTGATCTACGGCGAAATTCAAATATTTCTGCGAAACAACTCAAAAATTATAAAACAAAAAGATACTCATAAAGGGCTAGCATCATGCTTAGATGCTTGTTGGAAACGGTACACCAAAACTTTTTAAACTTATCACACAATTTTGGTATCAAACCTGCTATATAATATTATTATATTAGTGGTTCATTTTCCTTTTATTTCTTACAAACTTCTATAAAGCTGAATGCTTTAAGCATCTAGGTATATACCTAGAGCTGCAAGCTTTGAATAACCCTATCATCTTGGGTGGAAAAAGCAAACGTATTTTTAACCTATATTTTTACGTTTGTTGTTGGGAGGGAGTCACATTGTAATGCCAATATTACACATAAACAAAATTAATACAGTATTTGAAAAGTAATATTTACCTATTGGGAAAGTCATTAATTCTGTGTTGATTTTATGCCATGTTCAATTCTGAACTGCGACTGTGAATAGAGTCGTTGAAATCTATTTCCATGAAAGAAGTATGTTGTTATGAACTACGGGCAAAATAGTTGAAAACCAGAAGGAGTTTGATTCAACAGTGTCTTCATAATAACTGTGACCAAAAACCAGAACAATACATAAGTTCGTTTGTTTCCACAATTTTTCTTGAATATCGCACGCTAGAACAATAGCGGGACCATAGATAACAAGACGTCTATTCATATGAGTTTTTTCTTCTAAGATAAGCGGCCTTCAATGTAATCTAATCGCACCACTTGCGTGGTAGAGATTGTGGCCCGAACTTAGCCTCACCAATACAAAACACAACAAAATTGGAACACTCGAGTGTTGGTGTTTTTGACGATGTTATAAAATAAATAATAATAATATTATAGCTATTTTAAATTAATTTCAAATGTTAAAGTATTTTTTTATACATTTATAGTGAGAAAATCACATATAACTTTTATTTGTAGTTGAGATTTAGACAAAGAATCTTGTAAATTCGTGTTCTATTAAGCAATATAGTTCCGAGTGATGCATCAATCGATGTTTACAGGGCACATTCAAATTTTAACCAACTGACTGTTATGTCAAACGTAAATTAAAATTTAAAATGTTAAAAGTATTAAGGAGGAAGCCTTGTTTTCTTAATTTTTTCTAAGCTTTCGTACAAATTTGTTATTTTTTCTGACAAAAAAGGCAAAAAAAATAATCAAAATTTAGTCCAGCCGTTCACGCATTTCAAAATGTGTAAACCACTATCGTGACAGATTTTGAATCGATAGAATTTCATTCAAACAATAGTTCATACACTTTTCATTGATATTAGCTATAATAGAATAAAATGACATATTTCAATGATGAGTAATGTTCCACCCTTGAATCTGCTAAGAATGAGTGACATCCAAGATATGTCAGTCACTGTCAGCAGAGCATGACAGTCACAATAAATACGACACGATGCACCAATAATACCTACACTTTATTATTTGTGACGGATTTATCGCAATATTGTTTTTTCACAGTCTTGATCTTAGAATTATTGCACGCGAAATGTTCCGCTATTATTGGAATCGGCGAATCGAATATTTTAATGCGACCTTCTCTATTTCTCAAAGGTTTCACATCATTCGACTGTACAAAGCAGTGCTTCTTAGTTTTGTTGCGTTTCTCTAGTCGAGTAATATGCAATCAGACAGAATTCTATAAAACGAGGAAAAGTTTTGCGGTGCCCTTCATGTGGTATTTGATCAATTCTCTCTGAGATCTTCTACAATGTAAACACGAAACATTGCTGTTAAAATAAGTTCTGTTTCAATTTTGCTTAAATACTGGATTCCATAAAAAAAGCACAGCAATTAAAATTCAAAGATAGGTGAAATCTTTCAGCAATGAATTTGACTATCTGATATACCCCCTACATTTCAAGTATTTACATCGTTTCGGTTTGAAGATTGGATTATCCATACAGGATTGGTAATCAAACAAAATTATTAGGTTATAATTTTGACAGAAAATGATTTTTACAATTTCATTATTCACGTTTTTCGAGATCGGACTAATTGCCTATCCAGATTGTTTCCCAATACATTGATGATTGGTTAATAATAATAAATTTATT
This sequence comes from Mystacides longicornis, assembly GCA_963576905.1. Classification (NCBI taxonomy): domain Eukaryota; kingdom Metazoa; phylum Arthropoda; class Insecta; order Trichoptera; family Leptoceridae; genus Mystacides; species Mystacides longicornis. The sequence goes on along the minus strand of OY756426.1, from coordinate 17,397,045 downwards.
GAAACAAAACAGTTTAAAGTACATAATATAATAATAATTACACTATTTTTGTTCTTGTAAAAGCCTAAAAATACCTCATTGGGTTAGGTTTGTCCATTTATGGATTTAGATGTAATCCCGCCTTTTCATATCCACTGTTATGGTTTTTAAATCTACTGTGGGAAATGTAAGAAAAACACGGTGTCAAATAAAAAAATATATGATGATATCGCAACTTCTCTCCCTCGAACGACAGCCTGATATTTGAATATCGAATAACATATTGAAGGGTGGACATTACAAAGGTGCCAAAAGTATCATTTTATAAAATATCAATTTTATTTCTGCAATAGACGTGATAAATGAATATAACCGTACAAAATTACTCGGTTGTTGAATTAGGTGATTAAAAGTATCTTTTTGATCCAACATTCTTTGCCATACATCTTTGTTCATAGCTGATCGAAGGCGAGTCTCTAACGATCCCAACTTTTCATTAACGGACATGACATATGGCGGGGTATTTGGCATTACGGCGTCGTTATTGTAAAATCAACTGCCATCATACGGTAAGACTATTATTTATCTCACATTTCCGTGATTTCTTTCGCACCGTACCAGCTAATGAACAACAGCAATTATTTCATAATTAAGATCGCAATCAAAGCTCAACTCCAGTACACCGCGCGTGTTCTTACTAACTATCACCTGCGGATTAGTAAAGAACGATTTATTGTGGAGAGAAAAGACGACTGTTACATCAGTGTGTCTTTAAAATACAGTCCAGGAAGTAGGTATAACACGATGATGGACCGAGGTACGGGTTAATCACTTCTAGTAGATGAACATTATTATTGTTGTTAGTCATGGACAAACAATTAGACGTTGCTAAAAAGTTTAACTTAATGAAACGTACCAGGTTCTACACTAATAATTATAGACAAAACTGAAATTTTTACAATTAAGATGAATTATTTCATGTAGTTTTTAAAGCTTCTATCATCAGCATCACTAGATTGCATATCTGTCGTGTGTAGTGGTATAACAATAATCTGTGCCGATTGTATAATCATCACCAAATTGATGAAGATATGCCGTCTTCGCTAATAAGGAATAGCGGAAAATGGATTAACAGAAAACTTGAAACTCTGCACTGCTAGTCCAATTGGAAGAAGGATAGTTTTGGCAGACCCAGTTAGAGATAGCTGGTTTGCGTTGAAAGAGATCTGCAATCTCTTGGGGAGATGACAGGCGTTGCATGGCCACTAGTAGGATGGAATGGCGACGACAGCTTGAGAAAGCCAAGATCTACAATGAGTTGTAGCACCATCGATTGATTGAATAGGCACATGATAATCATAATATTATATTAGTAATTATATTTTAGAATCGTTACACCTAAGATTTTTTCAGAAAGAAAAATAGAGTCATTCTCATTTTGGATTTTAGTTTTTAATACAATTCCTAGCTCATGGTTATCTATGTAAGATAGAGATGAACTTTAATTTTGTAACTGTTTATTTCTGAATCCACAGACGTCAATTTAAGCTACTACCTTTTTAACTAGTATTTATGATGACCCAACACCAAACATATGACGACTGATTTTGTCGTTAGAAACCTGAAAAGTCAAAAGTACCTTCTAGTTATTTAAAATGACTTCAACGGGAACTCAACTTTTGAATGTGCTAGCGAAACCCGTTATCGATATTGCGGTACCCGTGATTGTTATAAATAGGTTTGTTATATAACAATAATTATTGGCAATGATATCACACTTTAAACATGCTGCAGTCTGTAGATTTGCAACCTCCGTTGAAACCAGTTGGACAGTTGTTGGTGTGTTCTTATATATACATTGTGTCGATTTGGTCACGTTTTCATAATTCCAAATGCACGTTTCGCTGTGTGTTAGGACCACTCGTGAAATATTGCTGGACCCTAAATATACGGACCACCTCTATCGTCTTACATGCTGCAGTATGCGCATATTATAATTATGTGGGCTTGGAACTGCACGTTCAAACATATGCAATAACTTTTAGTGTTTTATTCATATTTCTACCGTGTGAATTTCAGAGCGAAAAATATTAATGTGCATTTACATCAAACGAACATAGGGCCGGTGATAGAAGTACTTGATCAAGAAAATATACTATATTTCCAGCTCTTGCTCTATGTTAGTTTGGTGTAAACGCACCCTTACATTACAAATATGTGTTAGATAGAACAGGTATAGCTAAATAGGTACTTACACACTAATCTTTACAAGAAGAACTTCAGTATTTCGAAGTCGTTTAAAGGACTCACGTTCATACAATAATGAACAGGTTGAACCAGAAACGGAAAAAGGAGTTTCAATTTAATAAGAACATTGTGAAAGAGGGTTACAATTCCCGTATCTTCAAAGCCTCTTGTAGAATCACAAGACAAAAATATTGAGAACCGTATTAATTAACTGTGTGGGACTTTTTCATAGTAGACTTGTCGTAATAATACGCATACTTAGCGTGTCGCATGCGTAGGCAGAAATGTGTGATTGAGGAGAAGTAAAGTACACATTATTTACGTCGTTATGATAGCCTATGGAGGAAGATTTGTTTGAAAAGACTAGCTAATGCAGTGACTACAATTTCTTCGTTCAAGTTCTACAACGCTTACGTCATTGTTGGTAAGGCTTCTGGTTTTGAAGCACGGATTTGGCTTCCAATAACTTATTCACGTATAAAACCACAAAATTATAGGCACTTAAGAGTGTTACAAACACACTGTAGGGTAGCAACCCTTTAGAGGTAATGCGAAGATCATATTTTTAAAGTAAAAAACGTATTGATGACCTATACATATTTCAAGAGCTCAAACGAACATTGATCAATAAAATCAATCCTTAAAATATTTGTCTTTGCTATAGTAAAACATATAAAAATCTGCAGTGCATACTTAACCTAGTATCACTTGGATTAAATTCAAAACACATGGTGGAAAATAACCGACAAGTTGGCGTGGTTAAGTTATTTATTTGAAGATTAGTCATCAATATTTTCAGTTTCATAATTACATACATATGTTATTAATAATTATTAAATATTTAATGTGTATCCAAACATATGCGTGTGCTAACATCAGCTTGCGTTGAATGAAAAAAAAAACACGTTTTTATAGCGTCGTCCGTGAAGGAATTGTAAACGCTCAGAAAATACTTACACCAAATTTGCTCTATGTATATTATACGAAATATTATATAAGAATACATTTTTATAGGAGTAAGTTCAATAGAGATTTTTTTTAAATAAACCAAAAATAAGATTTATAAGCTTATCTAACACAATATTACATAAAAAATATGAATGTATAAACTTCATTTTGCTTATACATACTGTAAAATTCATAATTTAGGTTAATGTCACTTGGCCTTTAGAGGTGCGATATACTTATATTATAAAATATTGTCATTTTGTAGAAATAATTTTTATACAGTTCGATTTTCGAACTTAACTCCAAATTTAAATTGATTTAGGACACAAAATCAATTTCAAACAGATATAAGTAGGTACTTACTTAGGTAAGTTTTTCATGATAATATGGCAAGAAGGTACCTACAAAGATTTTGATGTTTGATTTTGAATTACTTAATTTGTTTGTAGAATAGAAATTAGTATTTGAATGAAATTCAAGGACGAAATCGTCTCAAACTACGTAACATTTTATTTAGAGCAAGACTTTGTCGTCATAATATGGTTTCTATCGTAAGTTTATCATTGGTATCTTCTCCGGACAAATACATTATTACAGATGCCTACCTGTTATCGGAGCACTGGAGATTCTATGTTTTTGTTTCATGATTAAGTATTTATGTGAAGAAACAAATTCTTTTGAACACTTTATAGGTGTCATACTATTGGCATGACAGTCTCATTTTTTTTTAAATCCAACTAAGTAGGTATTTTGAAGGTTTAAGAAACCTGTTCGTGACAACGTTTAGAAAACTGCTACTAAAGATAGTATAAGAAAAGAGAAAAGATAAAGACATACTGGCTATGAAGGAACATAAAGTTAAATGATGTACATATATTTACGGTCATTTATTTCGGTATCAATTAATAGAAATTAACTTCATGTTCATTATAATGTAAGTAAAGATGCCTCCACGCGTACAATATGACTTACCGTATGTGGTTAATACCTAATAATTATTGTTACATTGCAATTTATAATTAAAGCTATGTACACGCGCTATCAAAAAAAATATGACGGCTAATGATAAGAACTTTCACCAAAAAATTAAACGCATCATGCGTCTATGATAATTAATTTCACTTGTACCTGTTTTATCTCTATGAACCTACCTTAATAAATATTCTGATGTAGGTACTTAATTCCCCTATATTATTTGAGTTGTCATAGTACTTAGAGGTGAGAATAAACGAAATGCGTAAAAGTTTTCGTCATGTTATATTTTTATGACGATCTTGCCGCGTATGACGTGGCTTAAAATTTATGAAAAAACCCAAATAGATGAGGTTAAAGGGACACGACAATGATCTACTCTACTTGAGCTCTTGGCTTTACGCCAACTCCATCCTCGATCATTGACGATATAAGCTGTTTCAAAACTATGGGCGACACTGAATTATAATTTAAAGTGGATTGAGAATCGTTTTTCTTTTTTGTGGTTAACTCGGTTTTGATGAACACGATTGTCAACATAAAAGTATATGCCATCACCGTGACTCTCGTTTTGTGCATTCTATTGCAAGATTGTTTCCAATTCGATACCTACATAGACATTTTATGGGATTTTGCATAAGTTGAAAGGTACGAACATTGAGAGAAGAAAAAAATTGGATGAGGGTTTAGACATATCCACAACAAAACTGATGATTTGACTGCAAATATTATATACCTATTGAAAACTTGGTAACTCTGTAAACTTTCTGTCACTTACATCCTGCGTATATCTTCTTTTTTTCAGTTAATAACAACACAAATCAACGATCTTTGTTGTTCTCATCATTTAAAAATACCCTGTGCTTATCCGATTATTTCCAAACATGAATTAGCCAAATCGGTCAAGTTGTTATCGACTTTTAGCGAGATGCACGAACAGCTAAGCATTTTTATATTTAAATCTTCTGAATGTCAAACAATTTGTTAAGGCGGGGTATTTTTTTTGTTCGAAATTGTTTTTTCCTTGTCGCTGTTTAAAATGATAACTAAGCGAGAAACCAAATTTAAATATTTCCAAGCAGGCTAAAAATGCTGGCTGAACAGCTAAGTATTGCAGCCAAACAATTCATGAAAAATGTGACTAATCATGGAAACTATAGGTACCTGGATGGGCTTTTTAAAATTCTTTTTTATTTTATTTATTGTGTGAAAATTTAGATTAAAGCGCCATTGACACCATACGCATATATATAGGTACCTATTGCCATTTTCAGTTAATATAGATGCGTAACTGATAGATACGTCAAGGTTGAGGATGCATATTCATATAACTGATATGCATATTTTTAAACCGCGATTGTTCACACAAGTGTCACGTGTCTCTCGATGGTAGCTTAGGAAGGTGTCCGATGATGACTTCCCTGTTACGGATTATCGAGTAATGTGAAACGATTTACGTGTACTTATTAGAGACGCTACCTCTAATGCAGAATATGAGGAAGGTCGAGCATTATAGATTAAACATGCATATTATACTGTGTAAATAAATCTAAGGCTACTCTATACAGGTAGTAAATGGTTATCAGCTGAGTAACGTAGCTAGTACAACGAATACTGAAGAAGCGTAATTTACAATCAAAAGTCCCTTCAACATGTCTCCGAAAATACTTATAAGTATTATGTACATACAAAATCTAGCGACAGATATTTTCATAGTGATAAAGTAAAGTCTGGAAGTCGTGTGAGGATGAAGATATTGTAAGATGGATTAGAAGCGAAGGAGGGATGGTAGGTCACATTTAAAGACTAGATACACCAGACTCCCTTATATTGCACTTGCCTATACGTTGAAGACGTCCAAAATGGTGGAAGGATAGTTGAGAATTGAACTCATAAGGGGGCGTTCAAGTATTACGTAACGCAATTTTTGAAGATTTTTGACCCCCCCTCCCCCCCATGTAACGCGCCGTAACGTTTTTCTGTACCCCCCCTCCCTAAATGTTACGTAACACCCAAAGACTATTTTTTTACTGAACTCTCGTAAAAAAATAAAAGGGTTTCAAAGGGTTCCTTTGCTAACTTCGGAGAAAAAAAAATACTATTTATATGTTCCATAAATTTATCTTTATTTTTTCTTTTGCTGTTTTCCAAATTTTGGCATAGCTGCGTTGGCAAGTCCAATTGATGATGTAAATCCCCCCTTTTGACCACTAACGAATGCTGACAACGAAAATAAAATAAAAATGACGTAAGTATAATACAGTCGAGGGATTCCCCGTAAAAAATAAAAGATTTGCTAACTTGGGAGGGCGAAATAAAAATTACATACAATGCAGTCGAGGGACTCCCCGTAAAACGAAAATGGTTCCTTTTTTCGCAGAGCGAAAAATTCTTACGCTTAGGGTGAAAACACGTAGAAAGCCGATTCCGACCGGCCGGCGCAAAGAATGTTGTCTATGGTTTCAATGCATTTAAATGGGCATGCCGGAAAGCAGGTTTCTGCTTTTGCTGTGCGTATCCCTATTCAACTGCATAGAAACATTCTTTGCGCCGGTCGGCGCGGGTCGGATTCGGCATTCTACGTGTTTCCACCAAAAGCTTTATCATCGAACAAAATAAAAATGACGTACGGTACAATCGAGGGACTTCCCGTAAAACATTGTCGAAAAGGGTTCCTTTGCTAACTTCGGAGAAAAAAAATGATGTACAGTACAATCGAGGGACTTCCCGTAAAACATAAACGAAAAGGGTGCCCAACTTCGGAGAAAAAAAAACAAAAATGACGTACAGTACAATCGAGGGATTCCCCGTAAAACATAAACGAAAAGGATTGCCCAACTTGGAAGATTTATTTCCCAATTTTTTTTATTTAAGAAAAAAAAATACCGTTACGTAACGAGTTGTTCAAACCCCCCCCCCCCTCCCGCCCTCGTAACGCACAGTAACGTTTTGCAAGACCCCCCCTCCCCCCCAAATTGCGTTACGTAATACTTGAACGCCCCCTAAGAGGAACAACTCTCCGAGTCAACAGAAGAAAAGGTAGAAGAATTTTGTTTCAGTATAATAAGGAAATATTTTGAACTAAATTTGAATTGATTTTTTTCTAACAATTTGTGAAGATTTGCCGATCAACCTATTTTTCTCCTATTTCATTGATAAATTTTATTCCATTACCATTTTTGTGAAAGATATAACTATATAATAAAAAGGTAGTTCAAAATAGATACCAATTTCATGCTTCAGAACAACGAAAAGTTTTACATGTCCTATGAATCTCGTTATAATAGTTATTTGGCCTGCAATGAAATTACGTCCAATATTTTGATCAAAAATCTACATGGAATTTCAAGAATTTTTCGCTTCTTTTTATGATTGTTTGTTCAGCCACCATGCACTTCATGCGATGCTTCAATATAAAACTGTTAACTTGTTCACATTTTTTTTGTTTGAAGACACGTGTGTTTGGTTTACGAAGTATTTTGGTAGTCCAACTATAATACGGCAGGCGATGTGGGTAGATAGATACATTGACGAACAGTTGTAAGATTTCACACCTACCAGCATCACACCATAATATATTAAATAGATACACTCTTATATTTTTAGTTCTGGTTAAAAATAAACTATCAGGGATTAACTGACAGACTACAACGGTTTTAATGGATTGCTAGGATATAAAAACCAAGTAGTATTTAGACTAGAAAATGTTGTCAAGAACTCCTGTGCGCTACTTGTGATGCTATTATAAACTTATGAGAGTGCTATAAATATTTTTCGTTAAAGTTGTTGGGATGGATATTTGGTAAATGAGATAAAGGTATGCGCGTTTCTAAGCAGGACCGTATAAGGTTTTGAGAAGAGGAAAAATCCTTATGCAGGTTTTTCCTATACTCTTGAGAAAATTTCAAGGAAATTGTATGAATACATGTAAGAATGTTTAAAAAATATATGACCTAATGGGAAATGTGGCTGAGAAATCAGTCTAAAATTAAGATGTGGAAAAAATATTTCAATTTTATTATGACCATAAATTAAATCCTACAATAATTATTACAACTAATGTACTCGTGCGTAATTAAAGCCTTCAGAGCATCCGAATTATTCTGTGGTTGCGACAAGTTTTCATGCAAGATTTTTGACTTGTCTTTACGCCAGTGGAAATGTCACGGATGTCCAGAATATGGGTACAGTTCCTTTTATTTTCATTAACAGTGTTAGATCAATCACAACCAATTGTTTGCAGAGTTAAAAATATAGATCCAAGTAGTTGAATAACTGATAAATATATTATGTTAGTGATTGTTTTCTTTTGGATACGTTTTATCACTCGTGTCCATTCAATTAATTTACAATCATAAAGGAAGTGAAAAACTTATTACTTATTATACTGTTGTGAAATATTTGTTACATAAATGGGTAATACATTTTGTAGCCTACTCTCCATTGTTTCAGAACAGATGGAGGAACGAACGTAGGCTAGAACAATAGCAACGGTCATACGAGACAAGCAGTGCACACACTCTGTACCAGACTCATAAATTATAAGAATTAAAATAAAACATATTAGAGTGTAGCGTGTCAAGTGTGGGAGCCGTGTCCCAGAGCTGACACACTATAGTACAGTGCCGAACTCAAATATCACAAACACTCCTTTATAATAAAAAAACACGGATTTTACTTCATTAGGGAGGGATACTTGGACATACCTACGTGTTTCAAGAAAGATACGAGAAAGTCCTAACAGGAGAAGAATAGAAACATCTTAAGATGGAATAAATCCACATATCAAACTCTGAGGCAGATCAAAGAACCGCATTATAAGTATATTTATTATAATTGATGTTATGGAGCAAAACGATAGAAAAGGGTCTTCAATCATAGGGTTATCAAACTTGACTAGGAGAGGCATGGATACTAAGCATAATATGAAATAAATAAGTTGAAACGACGCTGTGAAGTTGTAGGACTGGTGGTAGATTTTGAGATCAATAGCATGCAATCAATAGTAATCTCGAATTTAAGAAGCAATTGGAGTTGCCGTTGATGTAGGTGGTGAAGAGGAGTGGGCCCAAGACAGAACCCTGCAGCACCCTCGAAACAACAATAGTTTTTTTTGTCCATTGAGTGTCAGCGTCGTGAATTTGTTTCCTAGCAAAAATTCAAGGTACAGGGAATTTCAAGAGATTCGAGCTTTCTTAGGAGGATCAAGTTAGTAAATATCTTTTTTAGATCTCTTGTAAAAGTTTGCATAGTGTGTTACGGGAAGAGATGCATTCATAGTTTCCACAATTTAAAATGCAACACAGTTCAATGTGCAGAGACCAGCTACTGTCAGTGTTGCGCATTTTATTCTCCGAGTGGTATTGAACTTACATTTAAGTAAACACGTACACAACGTCGCTTGTAAGAAAATTCTAATTCATTTTATTTATACGCGTCTTGTAATAAATTTACCAATGCAAATGACGAAATTTACATTTGTTTACTTATGTTTAATTTAAATCAACTCCTACAACAATTATGGTGTGACTGTTATTTCTTGTTCGTATTTTTATGTAGGACAGAAATAATGGTACCTATTTAGTGCAGTCCATTTACGATGCATGTTTATCAGACAAGAAGGTAGGTGAAATGGGCATATTTATTATGAAGTGATTATAAATCAGTATGATCCGAAAAGCTATGGAAATGAAACTTCAGTTAAAAGACCAGGCAGACCAACTATCACATGGTTGTCAAACATCAAAAGGGAACCGAAGCTGGAATTAGCTGGAAATGCTTTGCGTGTAAGAGACTAAGAAAAGCCTATTCCAATAATGGGATAGGACCATGTCGAGGAAGCTACGTCATGTTTTCCTAATGAGTTGTAGACGTGGCAAAATATCTGAAAAATACTTTTTTTATTCAATACCTTTATATTGTCCGAGGGAAACGATACTTTTTATTTACAATGCCGTATTTGCACTAATAGATGGAGGTTGAAATATCGACAGTAGATTTCGGGTGAAATATGAAAAACTAAAATTTTAGCATAGGTTTATCAAAATGTAGAAGGTACTTACACTTGTTCACTTGTCTTATTTTGCATCATTGATATATTTGTAACGAATTGGTGAATTTATACAATTGTGTAATATATAGTTAGTTTCTACTCTATACGATAATGTTTGTAATTGAATATGAAAAGTTTGCAATATGTTATATGTGTTTTGTTATTCATAGTCATAATTCCTCGAATTGTTTTTATAATACCTACTATCATCAAAATATGACTAATGAAGGTTTTCGTTTTACCTAGAACCAAAAAGAGGGCACGCATATTAATTAATTACGAACACAGAAAATGTTGTAACAACAAGATATGTTCAGATGATAAAACCGATAACAAAGAGACAAATATGCCTGTGTCAATACTGGAGAAATAATAATGTTTTGATACGAAGTGTGAATGTTCTGTGATACACACTGTTGACTATACTTACTGACTACGCATCGATAACTAATTTCATACTGAAACCAATCAATACGCCGCTGAGCCAACAAAAACTATAGGTAGGTACTAAGAAATAAATCATCTACGTACGGTGAAAACGATTGACAAAGTATGCGTATTCTGCTGACTGGACACAACATTGTTGTTTTCAACAAAATCACACGCGATTATTTCACTATTATAATATGCTAGCGATTTATTCTGAATGAAACAAGAAACAATACGAGTACAGTCACGGAATCTCTAATATAAATTAAAGTCGGGTTAGTGCGAACACTTATAACTCGAGATCGGCTCAACAGATTCTTCCGATGTGTGATTTATTGGATTCTTCTCCGCTCCGGATAACATAATAACTAATAAAGAGTTGAAAAATGGATAAGAAATAATATAAAATATAATATTAAAGTTGTCCGGGTGGAGGTCTATATTAAAAAAATATATATATTAAAGTTAGTATGGAACGAATTTCATGCGGCGCCATCTTTGAAAAAATCTAACAACAAAATTATTGTCTTCTGCACCTACACCCTCTAATTCTCGCATACGTAATTGCCACTATTACAGCAGCCCATTTCACTTAATCCACCGTTTCGGGCGTTTTAGAAATTTTTCATACAAAGTCAACCAAATTGCGCGCATATAATATATATATATATATTATATAACATATTATGTAATTATATTCTCGCGTTGATCCAGTCTGAGCTTTGAATACGAATGAAATATGGACGTTTTAGAATTAATATTTTAATGTTCTTATTTAATTAGTTTATTTTTGTTTCTGTATAGGACCAAAGGGTCCAAGGGACACAACGTCTGTCGGGAAAGCTAGTAATCTATAAAGAATTACGAGTATCCAACTACCTATAAACATTTAATAAGTTATATAGGGATCGAAAAGATATTCTGTCGTCCAATTCAAGTGGCTTTACCTTTTTTGCTTTTAGTACTCCTTAATTGAACCAAGTCAAGGGACTCAACCTGTACGTACAAACATTATTTTGCCCTGATGTATCTCAACTTCTAGTGGCAAGGAAGTCGATAGATGAAATACTTTTTCTTTGGAATTAAATTTATCTTAAACGTGGTTATTGATTATCAATAATTATTGACAATTATTATCAACATGGTAGATTGTTATCAAATAAAATGAATAGATATGTAATTCAACTGATGCGAGTAACAACATAATATGTTGTATCATATATTATATGATAACATTTAATTTCAAATAGTACAAGAATCACAAAATTTTCTTCCTATGTTTGTTCGTTTCCTTATGAGATTACTAAGCTACTGGGTAAGAATTAGAAAAGTGGTGTTATTTTTTTAATTAAGAGTATTTTAAACGTGGCTAAAGACCAGTTTAACATAAAAAAAAAACAACGATTGTTATTGTGAATTCGATGATTATCATAATATTCTGACTGAATATTCTACTCTATTGTAGGTTTCTCTCTAAAGGTTCTTCAATTAGCATTATTTAGTTAATTTTTATGTAGGTAGTTTTGTTTCATTTAGCTTATAATGGCAAATTTTAAGTTAAACGATAAAACATATCCTCCAAAACAAAGACTAAAAGAATGATTGCAGAGGGAAAAAAATACATACTTCAGGAGATGAGATGCTTTGGAATATGGCAAGAAAAGAGTCTATATCCTGATGTGGCCAAATTAGATTAATGTCGATATTTAATAAATGCAAATGGTCGGTCTTATTAACTTATTCGATATTACCTAAGTAATTGATAATATGTCCGAAAACTAGAATGGTTTCGAAGGCTGTCTGGTTACATATTAGTAAATGTGGTTGGTGCATTGTGAAGACTGCGCTGCCTAGAATATTAAAATGTTTTGCAAAAACCGAGATAATTCGTACGGCAAATAGTCAATGCTCGATGATGGTAATAAAATTGGCTTCAAGGTTGCAGAGTGGACGATAATATGCACAAGGCACCTACTTACGTTCATGATAATAATTATAGCTAGGTACCTATATTAAGTTTATTGTGGACGGTTGTTTTAACGTACACTGAGATCGTTTCTATATTATGGTCCGTTTGCAAGATCTCGAACTCAATTAGGATAATAATTATCCTCATTATAATATGTAATACATACACATATTATTATAGTCAATATAGCCATCCTCACAAGCACGACATTTCCTCAGCTATAGAGGGTCAACGTTTGGAGGTCACTGTAGTCATTAGCGCATCTCAGGATGTGTGACGCGTTACATTTCTGGGATGAATGTTGTATTGTAATTGTGGTATTTTTATATTCTTGTTATGTCTTCACTCTTTCTTTAAATTCTTTATAATAAACGCAAATAAATGGTTGCCTAGCTAGATGGTAAGGCACTTAATTTTGTGTGGAAGTATTGAAGGATAAGGGTTCGAAATCCCTCAAGAAAAGTTTTGCCAGATGTGGCACATTATTGAACCCAGTTACGTATAAAAATGTCACCACTTCAGCAGTGAATCCATAATTCATTGTAAACATTTCAAAATAAGCGTCAAAATAGGCGGAATAGGTATACTTATGTGGCAAGATAATGAACTGTAGATGTAGACCCTGATGGGGTGCTTACTTTGGTCTCTTTCAATTTCAGAGCAAAAGTATTGCTGGTAATTATTAAGTTCGCGGGCTTCTTCATTTTTTCACGATTTTTTATACGAAACATATATCAAATTTATATGCAGATTAGTGAACAAGCATGTTATGATTAAATTGATAACAGTTAAAGATCAACCAATTTAAAATAAAAATCAATTTAAAAAGTTGCCTATTTTCTCATACAAATTTTTCCATGGGGTGACGTTTTATTTTTTGATTCTCAAATTGCTGTTTTTGTTTTAAAAATTAAGAAATTGCTGGTCATTGTCATTTAGTTAGTTAATTTGGATAGATAAGGGGATTTGATAACATCCTCGAATGATAACACTACGTACGATTTGAATATAGGTTAGGTTAATGTTGGAACGTACTTAGTTTTAAAGTAGTAAGTACCCAGCTTTCGTGTGTTCTTGCTGATCCATCAAAGAGTATTGTGATATTGTGAAGTCTCTTGGTTGGTTTGCTCGGGAGAACTCTCTCAAACTTTGAATTCTTAACTATATTCTAACTACTACTGTAATATAATAATTACTATAATATAATAATACTAACTACTATTATATAATAATTAAGCAATAGTAAAAAAAGTTAAAGATAAGTAGGTACCTACTTGAGACTGACCAAGAACGTAAACAAGGCGAAGCTAAAAAAAAAAGTAGTAATACCTTTTCGGCCGCCTCCCCGAGTGATAACACTGTTAGGTAACATATACATTTAGAAGGGTTTTGTCAAAAAATCGAAGAAGCCCGCGAACTTAATACCTAATTACCGCATTGCTTTGTGTGATTGATTTCTTGAGTATAACAAGTACCTATAACAAAATATAAAAAAATGACGTTAAAATCAGACTTGTGTGATTAATGTTTTAATTTCTCCTTTGTGGATGACACAGAGCGGGTCAACATCCGGAGCTGCGAGAGAGATTTAATGATTATTATTGGTGCTTGGGAAGGTGGATGACACATCGGCTTACCTTACTGCTTCAGGAAGTTCTGTAGAGACCCTCTCTGTGGTGGTAATCCAGTCCTGATTAGTGCGGGCCGCATTCAACAGTTTGGCTTACACACTTTGAGCTTTTTGCCTATTCCTAGCACCCAAAGATACCTCGATAGGCGTCAAATACATACATAAATATACAAAGCACGTTTGGAATATTAACTCGAGTGATATAATCTACTCATTTAAATTCACTGCACTACCGAGTTTAGGAATTTTTGACGCTTCTTCGTATTGTTATAATAGAACTCAATATAAAACTACAACCGTCACTGATTGAAAGACCAACTTATAAAAAAAACACCTTGAAATAAAATATATTATTATATTTTAAACGCACCTGTCGTTTTATTTTTTTGCGTGTTTTTGTATGTTCTTATACATAATGCACTTAATTATTTGGATAATAATAATTAACAAAGTTTATTATAGAAACACAGGATTATTCATTTAGTTTTTTTTTTATGAATGAGAACTACTTATAAAGTACACGTGACAATAAATCAATTCAATACACTTATAACATAATAATAATATAAGATTAAATTCGTAAGATTTGGGTCTATTTAGCCATTGAATGTTTTTAATAATATTACCGAAGTGATAAAACTGGCTAATACAGGTTTAAATAATTATTATTATGAATATTTTACACAAGACAAGTTCTTGTGAAAGAAACTATTAAGAAAATACGTAAATAACAAAATAAATCGAATGGACGCGAATAATGCGTACGCGCGCTGTCGACGGTACAACTGCCATCTACCGACTGACTGAACTAAACGCGACTTGTCCGCCGCAACCTTAGATATAGGTACCTACCTACATCGTGTGTGTATCATACATAATGTATGTACACTCTATTGATACATAATAATGTTTAGATGGTGCACTGAGTGTATATAAATAATGCATTAAAATATAGGAGCGGACGAAAGTTAATGAATGATCTCTTTGGCTTATTTATTTTACAATGTGGAGGAATAAATCAACAGTTGAAAGAAAATAAAAAGGCTAACATAATATTATACTTACTCAATTGTTGGTATGTATTGTATATTGTAAAGTCTTTGCCACTCTTTGTGATATCTTCTTCAAATAATTTCAAGTCAACTTTCTTATATAATGTATAGGTATAGGTACCTACTTAATTAAACGATTGTAGGAAGTAATGGCGTACCTTGTCACATCTTCTTCACTTTTTATGTGTCATTTCAGAGGGATATCTCCTTCATGGTTTACTTGAAAATTATTCGAAAAACATTTTTTCGAATCCTAAATATTCCGAATAACAATTGTTCGAAAATCAATTGTCAGAATGACAATCGTTCGAAAGTAGATAAATCGAATGCACATTTGATGGAAAACCAAATTCAACAAGTTGAGTCTATTTTTGTATCGTTATGTCCAGTGAAATAATATAGGTATTTAATATTAATAAACTATAATAGTTTTTTATAATAATAATTATGGATGTTATGGATATTATGGATATTGATGAATATCTCAAAATTTACAAAGATCATCGCCGGTTAATGTATTCCAAAATTAAGGACTTACGTAGGTACCTACAAACATTCTTTTAGTCAATGTCATTTGATATATTTTTAGCCCCTCATTGTCGTGTTCCTCCCTTTTACAGTTTTATGTCTAAGGGATTTTCCGAGAATGCATTGGAAAATGTTGAAATATTTCAAAGACCCTCTGTAGATTTTTTACAAAGGAATCCTGTAGGCTGTACGAGTGTACGCTAATGTATACCATCGCGTATAAGTGTTGTAGTTTTAATTTAAGGACAGACTTTCAAGACAACCTGAGAAGACCTCAACATTGTCACCCTCCTTTATTCCTTCTTATCCCGTTTAGTCACCTCTTGGAAATAGGCCTTGTCCAGAATTATCCTCGCCCCCCCGACGGCCATTATTTCTTAGTCCGAGGAGTTTTGTCCAATTATCATCTAATTGAGCGACTTGACCAGCACTTCGCTAATTTAACCCTGCCACTCGTTCGATAATGTCCGACACTTTTCTAGCTCTTATTGTGGTGTTTCTACACATTTCATAGCTCGTTTCATTGCTTTTTTAACCACCAGTAAATTTCGTATTAACTATAGGCAAAATATCGCTGAGAGTTCTTCCAACAATGGATCTCGGTTTTCATTTTTGTTTGCGGTGTCAATTTTAAATAGAAAGTCATGATGCTAGGAAGTATAGGTACGTATTCATTGACAGAAAGAAGGCTACTAATACCTAAGTCAAGCAGTACAGTGCAGTTTGACTTAGAAGTCAGGGAGTTGGTTATCGAAGATCCTGAATGCGTGGCTCATGGGTTGTTGTGTTCGGTTTCATATTTTAAATAATACAATAACGATTTTATAATGCTGATAAAAATAATGTTAAACTTTCTCCGATAGATAATACGACAACAAATTATTCGTAGGCATTTTTTATCGAACGTCTGTGGGCATTGTTAGAATAAAATAATGTATAGTGGACTATTAATGGTGAATACATAATATAAAATTAGAAGTAGGTATATTCATGTTGAATAGCTGTCGAAATTCACAACACAAAATGATCGAGCTTTGCTTGCGTCGAGGTCAACGCCACGGCAATGAAACTCGCGAATCAATCGTCAAGAAAGTGAATATTAATTATTGAGGCTTGTAATAGCGTAGTTTGAGTTGTGTCTGTTAGTGGAGGTGGCATGCGACTGCGAAAAGTAGGTTGTACCTACCAACTACTCATAAATATATTGGGAGGTGCTTTTAACATTGCTTTTTTTTAACGAGCTGGAAACCTGCTCTGAGAGCTAATTATTATAGCGCAGGTATTCTGTACGTGAACATTATTGAAATTTTTAAAACACCTGTAAAATATTTTTGAACTTGAAATTTAAATGTCTCAGAGAGAAAACAATGTGAGCTTTTGTGACAATATAATTAAACGTATTAAAGATTTTAGGACAACAATAATAATGATTATAAATGAACCATAGAAATCGGTCCATACTACTGCATGAACACCGAACAAATAAAAGATACTACCATTGAAAAATCTCAAAAATTGTTCCTACAAACCAAAACGTTCCAACAACAAGTACTAAATGGTGATAACCAAAAAAGTGATAGTCCTTTTCCAATGGCTACAATTTGTAGTCGAGATTTAGAAATCGAGACGGGACTATGGAATCTGCAAACGACAAATCAATACGGATCGACCCAAATTTAAAAAAAAAACACCAACAAGTGTATAAACAGAACTGCCAAAAAGTGTTAGAAAATGGTAGATTGGTAAAGTAGTAATAGTAGTAATAGTCCGAAATGAAAACGTTGCAGGGAGATCCCTAAGAGACAGAGTCCCCAATGATGAGATAAGAAGAACCTGCAATGTCGACGACATCGTAAGATGGAGTAGACAGAGAAGAAGGTTCTGGAGGGACCATGTCGAAAGGATGGAAGAAAACAGAATTGCCAAGGTCGTGATGCAAGGGATACCAGATGAACGCCGGCCACCAGGACGCCCCCCAAAGAGATGGAGAGAAAGCTGGACTTCATCGTCACAGGAGCCCGATTTGAGCACTTCCTAAACAGATCTTAGATCTAAACAAAGAGGAAGAAGAAGTAATAGTAAAATTTATGAGCATAAAAAAGTCTAGTTATGCAAAATCAGATTTTCATTTGAATAACTTTCAAAATACGTAGATTTATAATTCAAATCAGTAGATAGGTAGATAGACAAGGGGCGAATTCAGCAACGCTGGCAGTTTGTGACATTGACTCTTTTCGTTTGATGCATACTTTTATACAAGCAAAGCAATTTCAATCAGATTAGTACAAAAATAATAATAATCGCAGAAATGGCTCCTATTATTGAGACCGCAGACTATCACGCCTCTATTGATCAATCCAATCATTAGCAATAATAGGATCGCTTTGATTTGGCGCCGCTCTATTATTTTATGTATTTATTTACTCAAATCAATCCCATTTGAAACCGTCCGCTAGCTTGCTTTGATGTCCGAGTTGTTTCTCAAACTTACCGACTAGGTATGTAAGTTGCTCCCAGATAGGTTTGTGGGTAAACGGGCGAAGCCGCCGATTCCAATCGACCGTGACAAATTTGGCAGGTAATTGGAGAAGGCGAAAGTAATCAGATGAGTTTCCTCTGCATGGAATGAGATAAAAATGAAATCAAATCTTCATGTGAATAAGATGAATGAAAAAAGAACATTTTGACAGTAGGTTTATATCTGTTGACTTAGGTATAGGTAATATTATATTTGAAGCTCCAAATGTGTCAACTCCTGTTCGATTTCGAGTAGGTTTGAATTGTTGTATGCATCTTGGTGGGTCATTAGTGTCTTTTTTTTAATCCTTTACACTCGTTATTGAGTGATTTGGGTCAGTAGTGTCTTCTGACCAAAAATGTTCCAGATTATATTCCAGGATGGATCAGTTTATCATCAAGTGTTGATAAACTCTTGGAATATTTATTAAGGGTTTTTTCCATTCTCAGATTGATACAAACCGATAGTCTAGTCACTAGTGGAAGGTGGTCTGGATTAATATATTGGTACATAATATGAATACTTTATTTTTTAAATAAATATATAAATAAGTCACATTTTTAATATTTTTAAAATTTTTAGAGTAGGTTTATTTGAGAGCTGTAAAAGCGAATGTCCTATCGGTCCTATTATATGGATAGGAATGTTGGACCATCTAAATTTCGACATTGCTGTACAATGCTGCGCATCTCATGAGTCGACAGGGTTTCTAACGAGTCGTGGACATGATGCAAAAGGAAAGAGAGCTCCTGACCACTGTTCACAGACATAAGAGGCTGGCCCTGGTCTAGGTACATGAGTCAGAGAGTATAATACCTGCAGTATGTTCAACCATTTTCATACTGTCTTCATATTTGAGACATTCGCATTGTGTGGTAGATAATCTGTATCAACAAAAGGTTATAAATTTTCATCTTCAACTTTTACTTATTCTAAATTATTTACCTCCAATTTACGTCAAATATTTTGACCAATTAACCAATAAAATAATGGATTTATCCACCCGGTTGTTCAAAAGAGGTAAGAGTATGCAGTAATCGCGTATTTGTGTTACCTACGCAAACATTTTCCACAGAGTAGGTATATTAAAAATACGGCAACACTGAATCACCCTTTCACATAATACACACTGTTACGAACTTGAATTTCTGTAGTTATTTAGAAGTATCCGCTGTAGGCATGACTCTTCAGCCTAACAATCTAGAGCCGGTGTGACTGCTTTCGATTCGCGCTTTTACAAAATCATCCGGCAAAATCTGACGATACCTGCTTGCACACTGTAATAGCCACGCGAGTAGGTAGGTAGGTACCTGCTAATATAGGTACACTCAAAAGCCTTAGCTTACGCTTCCATTATGAAATCACAATCAAAGTTAATTATTAAATTCGACTAAGTAGGTACTTACCTATTTAAACACAAAATACTGCGTTAATAAATTCATTACTGTTAAATATCTGACTGTAATTTGCAAATCTGTAAGAATTATTAAAAAAAAAAAACGATTGTTTGGAATAACCGAAGTGTTAAATGAAAATGTCTTCAGAAACAAAAATTACATCAAGACTGCACAATACCTATTTTCAATGTTTCTATTGATAATGTGGTAAGTAATAATGTGTTATATTACGTAGAATCTTCGAACGAGACAGTTTCGTTTGTGTAGCAAAATAACGTGGTAAGACTTGGAAGAGGCTGTTATCCAGCAGTAGATGGATGGAAAGAGTAGGTTTCAGAAGATTCCGAATTGAAGGTATTATATTATACTTTTCGATGCAAAGATGTCGGTACAAGCAGTGAAGATCGTCGACACTTTTTCGATTCTTTTCAATCTGATATACGATAGATAGACTATCCCTGGTATCCGATTTCAATGTTGACCGTCTATAAATCCTTATTTATATCATTTTTTTTCTTAAAGATTTTTATCCAAACCAAAATCTAAATGCCATAAAGACATCGTTATTAAGTTTGGAATTGGATCGGAAACACGATGTAAATGCTGCAATGACCACTGAATGGGAAAGAATCCATCGTATGCAGAAATACAATTTAACTAGTCAAAATTAACAATTTTAGCCATTCTGACTTGAGTTGGAGAATATTTGTCAAATAAAAACACAAAACACATTTATTAAAACTTTTCTTGTCCATGCGAACAAGAAGTAATACAATGATAGACCCCATGTTGTCATCTCCACTTGAAGGTATGACGTTTGTTACAAGTTCAAGGAATTATCTTGTTTGGCGAGATTTTACTATAAATATGTAAATGTCATTACCATACCTCCGGTTCGACGTATGAACAGAATTTCTCTTATTGATTGTAAAATAACCTGCGATACTCTCATATAATCTCTGTGTCAGATAGATGCACAGTGCGGTAGGCGTTTATATTATTAGCTGGTTGTCGCGATCAGTCTTTACCTAATGAGAGAATTTTCAACTGGTTCATATCAATATAATCAAACTACTTGTTCGTTATTACTCGGTGCGAAGAATATTCATTTATTATTATTTATTCGACACGGATGTAAATACTCGTTTAATATAACAAGACTGTACTCTGACGTTTTCAACCATAGCTCAACACGTGTTGTTAAATTGTAAAATAAAAACAGCAAAAAGCTAGAATTTCGTGACAAAAATTGTTACAGGAGCAACATTATTAAGAAAAAAAAACACAATCTCTAATTTGAGCGATCGAAAAACGAATTTTGTGATATTTTAAACAGAGTGGCTCTCAACCTAATACAGTAATATCATCAGACCTAAACATTCAGCCCGAAGCTAAAATGCAAATTTAATTATTTGAGCGTTCCTATTCATCTTAGGTAGCCGGTTAATAATACAAGTGTAGGTCCAATATTATACTGGCGTAGGTTATTTTTGATGACGATACTGCACGCATTCGCTTCGACGTCTGAGAATGTCGTTCCACTTAAAAGATCGTTGTACGGCAGAAAGTGCGAGAGATGTTGCACCTAGTCGGAAGTTTTAGTATAATAGTTCGAACATATTCATACGAATGACCATTCGTCTTAAACACTTTTACTAGAACACGCAATTACTTCATAACTTTCATTAGCGAAAAAATGCAATAAACGCCTCGGGCAAGATTGCTCTGAAGAAAGTCATACGAGGAGTCGGGAATATCGTGTACTTATTTTGTTGTAGACATAGTACGTAAAGCATTGTACCCACAGCAGGTGGATTTGCATACTTTTATGATAATTGAGTAAAATACGTGTATAATTAATTATTATTGCGTCAGGGATTTTCAGTAATTTCTCCCGTTTGATGGCAATCGTTTAGAGTTAATAAAGTGTATAGAGAAATGTTTTGATTCTTGTTTTAGGTTGAATTTTGTTTAGCCATTGTTGATTTTGAACCACAGAACTTTAGATCGCCTCACAATGAAAAACTATTCATCAGCTTAATAAATCCGAGATGATAGGAAATGGGTAGGTATAGGTAAGTATCTTATAAATGTTTGGGGTTGAATGGAAACGTGAGTATTTTACGAAGAATATTGAACAGTAAATTAACTGATAATTTATTATTTGATAACTACCGAGGAAATCAATTATAAAAGAATCATCATCATCAACATCAGCCTGCCTACCCAATTTGATTCAAAAATCTATCCACCCTTTCGCAATATTTATGGTCATGGAAATCTGAAGGTAAACCTGTATGATCTTGGTCTGGCACTTGATCCATGGTGTCCGTGTGGGGGAGGACGGAGCAATTATCGGACCATATTCTTTGGGAATGCCCCATGATGAACACCGCGAGAGACGAACTGATGGCTGGTTTCACCCATGACACGCCCAGATCGATTTGGTTTGGGGAGATTTTTCTGAATCCCACGAACTTTAGGTGTTTTTGCGCCCTCACCGAAAACTGGAGAGAACAATGGGAAAACCTGATACAGCCTGTCAACGAGGCACCAGTCTCGTAGTCTCGTTAAGTTGCCTGTACCACTAGTATAAGTTTTCGATGATCAAATATCGAAAAGATCATCGAAAGAGTTTCGAAAAATTTCCATACAAAAATGATCGAATGATTCGATTGTTTGATTTTCGAACACTATTTGCACGCTAATAAGTGCTTAATAGCGTGCAATTATGCTTTCGATTAAACTCGTACTGGCTCCACTATTTGAAAATTCATTACCTCTGTAAATTTGCCTATTCGTAAATCATTTTTGGTTTAAGTATCTGTTGTAGCTTGTTTTTTTTTTTTTTTTTGGTGGGATTTGGTTGTGGTTTAGTTGGGAAGAATCATTAACGGTTGTTATAATTTAAATTAAACTCAAAATTTCCGCAATTTAATTTAATTATAATTAATTGTCAACTCAATCTGAAGATTTTCTTTAATTTACACTTAAATAAATAATTTGTTGCAAGGATCTCTTTCTTTTTTCTTCTTCTTGGCGCGTCAGATGAAGTCCTTCCGACTTTATTCTAAAACCTTGCACTTTTTGTTTACTTTTTTTTGGCTTATAAAGTCTGGATGAAATGAGAACTTAGGTTCCTGAAACATCCAGGGGTTTGGGAGGGCGCAACCCTTAATGACTCTCAAGGAACAGTTATTGACTATGGGACAAACTAGCAAGTTTTTGCTCAAGATATTGCTAACTATCTCGATGTCTATGAAATGATATTATGCGCCGGAGGTAAAATATTTTGAGCTCTTAAAAAATTCAAACAGGTACATTGTGTTATGGCGAATAATAAGATTTTATTGAATCCATAGATTACAGCTATGCGTGTAAAATTTTATCATGACATCAGCGTAGATAGAAAACATCATCATACTTCTAACCGTACCTATGTATTAAAATATTCTCATAATTTTATCAACAAATTTGTCAATTTAATTTGACATTGTTGTCTATTATCTGTATGTGTTTGTTATCAAAATACCTGTCAATTTTACATTATTTTAAATAGCCTTGATTCAGTCCATTCTAACGTTACTTTCACCACGAGAACTGTGGATAAAAATAGAAATTAAGGCTTAGATAGTTTAGAAAAACGAAATATCACTTAATTAATTGCTTCGAAACGTGTGAACTCAAAAATAACTGCCACCATTAAAATTTGTAAGTAATCTCGTTGTTAGTTTTTCACACACATTAAGATAACAATATTTTTTGTCAATTGACAAAAAATACCCTAAATATTAGGTACCTGAGATACGGTAGAAAATTTTGTCTATGTTAAAGAAAAATGTTCTATTTTCAAATATTTTTTGAATTTAAATATTATTTTATTCTTGTGATTTGTTTCGGAGAGTTTACTGTTCAAGTATTGAATTGTTCTTGTTGAAGAATTGTGCAAGTTCGTTCAGAAATTGTTCAGGTAGTTACATATTTTTATTTTGGTTGAACACGCTTCTCGACAGCTATAAATACGAACGCGGGTTCAAATACTGCTTTCAACATGTTGAGCATAGATGATGGATGTATACAAAATAGCAGTATTGAGAAGACTTTCGTAAGCCCGCAGTATTTCAAATTTAATGTATTACAAGATTGGTGGATCTCAAACAATTTTGTTTACAAAATTGACCTGAGCTTACTCACAGTGAACGCATACTCCTTGACTCTTCAGTCTTCAAAGAAACCTACTAAAAGCTTGTGTCGTGCAAGGAGAAGATGGTCGGCACCTGGGAACGAAACTACGAACGTTGACGTCATAACCAACCACTTCATATTATTAATGTATGATTTGTAAAAAAAAATAAAAATGATTCAATTTCTTTGTTGTGTATTTTGTATTGCAGAGTTCATTGCGACCAGCAGTATGACTAAAGATATGAGTCTACACACAGGTGCAGTGGCGAGAAGGGCTGGCACTTTTCAAAAAGGGTTCTTCTCAAATACGTTTTAGAATATTTGATAGTCTATTTAACAAATATATTTAATTAGAGCGCTCTACTATCTTTTTTTTTTTTTTAATAAAATAAGTTTTGGTTTGTGGACTCTTCCCCACTGTGTTACTGACTCGGTAGCCTGGCTGTCTAATGCACCAGACTCCCAGGTTCGTTTCTCGGTCGGTGAAGTAATTATTTATGTGTTTTTCATTTATTATTTCTAGCCTACCTCAAATTGGACTGAAATGAATTTTTAGACAAAAATCTCTTACGAACGTAGAATTCTTTGAGTCAAGTACAACTCATTCTTTATTTATCTCTTTCACTGTCGGTATTAAAATGATGAAAGCGTATCTGCAAGCCGTATCTGTAGAATCATTGCGCGCTGTTTGGATACCGTAGTGTCTATAAATTACGAATCCGCTTTTATAGACCAACCATTGAGTACAGCCCGATTCGATCCGGAAATATACGATGTATGTAGGTACGCACCATTCTAACTCAAGACTCAAGGTGGTAGCCCTAATGACGAGTCTTCATGAGGGCACAATGGGTCGGCTTCGGTACCTAACCACGACCAGTCACCACTACCCTGCACCTGTGGTTATGCTATTCTGATGACCATCTCCAGCAATTATCTAAGGTATCGCTACAGCTTGGACCCTAGTCTAGCGTTCATGCTCCGTTGCGCTAGGCTGATTATATTGAAAAGTTCTCATGCAAAGAGTGTGATGAAAATATTAGGTGAGTTTGTTGAAGGTACCTAACTAAGCCTAGGTATGCTAATTAGTAATGAGTCGGCATTTTGAAATAAATTCCCTATCAAAACAGGTGATTTCTTTCTACATGCGTGTTCAATCATAGGCACACGTGTGAGAATTTCTTGCTATCGTCGCACATCCTGCAATTGTGTCTTTGTCAGTAAAATTAATCAACTTTCTTAATGTTCCTAATTTCATATGTAAATTACACACCATAAAAAAACTTTATTTGATTTTTTTGGTATAAGTCTTTTAATGCAATAACAATTGAAAAAGGATAAAAGTGAAAACTGACAAGTTGAATGAAATCAAAACGATTTGTTTTACATAAGATTTTAAATTAAGTAAGTACAGTGTTATTTCCGAAAAGCCACCCAGATCTTGAGCGCTGTAAGAAAGTTTCATGACTTGTGGAGGGTATTTGAGGACTCTTTAATACTAGCTGAGATATTAAAGAGCACGCAAGCCCTTCTTTTTTCTGGTCAAAGAGCACCACCAACCCTGCTTCCAGCCTGTTTTCTGATGGTAGATCAACTAGGTATACCTAGTTGATCTACCATCAATAATAATATATTATGTACCTACTTTTTTTTTCTAAAATGATCTTATCTCATTCAATGTGAACACACATACACTTTTTGACTCTTTCACAGTAAGCTACTTAAAGCTTGTGGCGTGAAAGAAGAAGATAATCGGCATCTGGGATCGAAACCACGACCTCCGAATGATACAGTACGAAAGCCAGCGTCTTAACCACCAGTCTACCAACCACTTCAACAACTTCCTTAACGACTCGTAATATTCGGCAGCTGCAACAACATTGTCATTACTCATGATATGTTCTTGACACCTCACAGGCATATCTCGGCAAATGAAGAGATGTTCGTCACTTTGAGTCTCGCTGCAGCTATACAGGAGACATCCTCTTTCACACGCAAACTCCACCTGTGCATGTTTTTTTTACACCTAGTGACACCCACTCGTAATAAATCTGTTGAGTAGCTTCCAAGTTGGGTAAGGTAGTTGGTGTCCTGGTACAAAGCTTTCCGACATTTCTATTTGGCTTCCATTATATTGTGTGTGCCAGAGATCTTCTCAAATCTGGTAATAGGTATATGATATAATAAAACTGGGAAGATAACTTGTACACCCGACGTTTCAACCGGATTCCATCGGTCTTCAAATGAGATTGATAGGATCAACTGAACCAAATTCAGTTGGCACATTCTCGTAATATGGCTGATGGGATGCCTTTTCTTAAGGATAGTCAGTGAACTTCACTTGAGATGAAAAATGCTTTGGAAACATCAAATAACCTGATGATATAATACAGACAGATATGGATACACGAAGAAATAATTATATTTGCGGACAATAATTTATATTCAAATTGTATCGATTCTGGATATCATCACATTTTTTCGTGAAAATAAAGACGTAAATTGTTATTAAAATGAAGGTGAGATAAGCTGCGAAGAGTAGACATTATTATTTTGATATTATCAAGATTTGTAACATCCTGTCTCGTCCAAAATGGTGGGCAGTGCTAGCATTATAAACGGCACAACGGAGTTATTATGAGCTTATCAAAATACAAGATATCCCTGATAAGTACAAGAGTGTTTGGTTGTTTGGTTACGAGGGATAATGAATGTGAAAAATGCTCGCGCATATTTTAGAGTAATATTTTAGGGAATAGGAAGCATACCTTTGAAAGTCTCCAGTATATCATCATGGAAATCGACAGTTTTTAAAATTCTTATAAATAATAATAATAATATACCTTTATTTCTTTAAATAATTATTACAATTTTATACATCAATTGTTTTCCAATAAACATAAAAACAAATACTTTGTTTGCCCTCCTTAAAAAGCATAATGCTTGTGTAAAGGAAGGGAGTACTAATCTATAATTATTCTAGAATAAAAAAAAGAGAAAGAAACAATACAGAACAATCAAATAAATGGAACAGTTACATAAGTTAATATCAAAGAGAAGCAACATTAGATTCGTTAGTCGCAGCTAGCGCAAACAACATAACAATTAATACATACATCTATGTATTATACACAGATAAAAAATAACATTGATACCAACATGTACACAATACCTAGCCATGTATATAATATACTTAAGAATAATATGCGTTGAGTCGAGTTCCGCACAGCACCTGAAACATTATTATCACCTAATTTAGCGTAGTCGGCACCCCGCTATTCCGATACGTCGCACAACAGTCCTCGAACCTCTTCGGCACTACAAATAAAATGTGAACATGTTGTGTTTGTGTGGTTCGGGTCGAATAAAATAATAATGTCAAAAAACATCAACATCAAAAATAAATTGTTTATGTCTTGATTTTTTTGAGCTTTGATTTGAATTTAAAGGTATTTTTTTCAGCTCGCAATGCTTCCGGCAAATCGTTAAAATATAGTATACCTTGGTAGAAGTAATGATTTTGTGCAGTTGTTGTGTTGTACTTCGGTATTTTTAATTTGTGTCTTGATCTGGGTCTGTTCGTCACATATTCGGTGTAGATCGTTGGGTTTTGAATAATCTCTTTATGAATCTGAATAACAGATACTCTTTTAAAAAGTTGGAACACGTTCAATACAGGGAAGAGTTTAAATAGTTCGACTGTAGGAAAGAGGCGTGGTTTCCTATTTATGATTTTGATCTGTTTTATTATTTTTATCTATGACATGTCACTGTCAAAGAAGGATGTTTGTAAATTAAGGATTAGTCGTTATTTCTGTTTGTCAGGGACACAGATTAATGATAATGAAACCATTTGCCATTATTTGGCCAACATTGTAACCTAGATCATTAAGTAACAATGTACAGTAATTATTATTTGGTTAATCTTGTTATCTTTTATTATTTGATTCGCTTCGTATGAAATTTAAAACAATAATAATCGTCATTGTGAATGGTATCGGTTGCACCATTTCATATTTTTTGTTCCCAAATTCAAGTTTATGTTATATACACAAATTGATCTAGGTAACCACCTCCTCCAAATAATTAGTTTTTTAGTCTATGATTACTTTCGTTGCAACACTTGTTCTGAGAAATAAATGATCATTATTTATGTTTATATTATCTAGTATCATTATTTTGTATTAAAATCAGCTAAGTTAATAACTCTGTGGGTAATTACTTTGAATTGTCTGCAGTTACCCCGAGATTCTTTTTGATCACTTTATTTAATCTTCATGGTATAAATCATGGGTCGGCAACCTGCGGCCCGCGGGACGCATGCGGCCCTCGAGACATCTTGGTGCGGTCCGCAAGATTATACACAATCGAGTGAAAGGAAGCGAGAAAGGGAGCGAAGGGATATTAACTACAATAAATGTCGTTAAAATATACACTTAGCGTTTTATTTTTAAAATTAAAACAAATATTGTAGGTATACCTACTGCAAGTGCGGCCCGCACTGATCCCCATGAAAAATATTTGGCCCTTTTACAACAAAAGGTTGCCGACCCATGGTATAAATAATAGTTTTTTGAAGAATGATTTTTGTTAACGTGTTTTTTGAAAAATACCTTGAAAAAAAAAATCTTAAAATACATTATTTGAGGAATGAGTGAATGATCTGCCGCCCTAGACAATTTGAATTTTGCGAAAGACAAACGAATTTTTCGAAAATGTAGAAAAATTAACTGTCCACTTTTTATATAAGTGTCTTTGGTTGGTTTAAATATTTGTTCATAATATGTTTCAGTGGAAAGTTCATTTTTTTCGCACTCTACATTGACGAAATCTTCGTTTGTATTCGAACGCCAATTTCAAAAATTGTCTAGGGGCCTATTTCTTCGTAGGTAAAAGCATTTACTGATTTGAAACCGAAGGTAAGTAATCTTTGTCCTAAAAAGGACCAACAAATTAGAACGAAATAGGTATCTTGTTTACGTGTGCATATCAGTTTACCTAGACGTTGGCGATGACCTCTGCAAAAATCTCGAGGTCCAGGGCTACCTTGAACAGATCATCCTATTGGTTTATACCTGTCCATTCTCGAATATTTCGCAGTCAGGACATTGTCTTCTTTTTTCTTTCCACTACTCGCCTTTCCGTCACTAACTTCAATATCAGCCAAAGAAGGCAACACGTAGCTCAAAGAAGCAATAGCTTTTATATGGAGGGAATCCAAGTAGAGTCCGAGGGTAAAAACGTTTAAATCATAGGAAAAAAATCTCATCCAGACTTTTTAGTCGGAGGATGGTTTTTTCGTCATAAGTTCCTATCGATTCTGCCATATTTCATCCTTGTATGTGTACGGATGTACGCCTATGAAAAGAAGTACACCTACTTCATGTATAAATGGAAATTAGTGTTGTACTAATATGTTCCTCTTACGTGATAGGTAAACAGAATTCCTCCTGGAGTAAAACCCAAGGGCCTCAGTTTAGGTGATTGACCACTTACAAAAAACATCATGTGGTGAATAACTACAAAACTCTTGTTTATTACATAAAAATATTAAAATATCAAGGCTTGGTTGTGTATTGTGGTATCGTAGAACATCATCTCAGCCAAAAATTGTTGTGGTATTTCCTATTGTTACTGCTTAACTGTAAACGTGTTGTATTGGAATTTGCATATTTATAGGCACGTACTACGTAATCATATTACGAGCCAGGCTATAAAATTTTTTTTTTTTAATTCCATAAAGGAGTGCCTGCTAGTTTATCTACAATACATGTTTATTATAATATTTCGCTGGTGTATGAATATGCTTAAATAAATCACCATCTATCTATCAATGTACAAACACACTATTATCAATGATTTTTTTTTTTACCGAGTGGCATTATTTTCATGTTTGCGTCTCAATAGTGCCTTCGAGTTTAGATTGATATTAAACAATATTACCGGTGCAAACAAAATACGGGAAATGTGTAAATAAGGTACGCGTTGCTTACCTATATTCATACCATCTAAACGAGAAAAGTCTGCCAAAAATCTTGTCCTTAAAAGTTGTCTCAGAAAAAAAGGTTTTGATTTCAGAATTGTGAAGTTTGTTTATCTTCCACACTGTTTGAATAAAGAAATAGCCTTTCTTTACATTTATTTATTTATTTTATTACCCAAATTAAATATTTTACATTAAAGCACTAATACTATAATACATACAAACTAGGTAAATATTTTTTTATTTATTATCTCACTAGGCAGATGCCTGGATTAAGATTTTGTTTTTGATACACTTTAAGATGACATTGAAAGATTAAACAATTTGTCTTCTTCTGGGTCTTACATCAAAATAAATAATAATAATAACCTATAATTTTTATTTCAATCTTGGTTCTCTCAAAGCGAACACAAATATAATTTCGACATCTTTCACACTAAGCAAACGATTGTGTCGTGAAAATTGAAATGGTCGGAACCGGGAGTTGAACCCCAGACCTTCAGTACGCTGTACGTACGAAAACCGTTAAATGAACTGCTGGTTAACCTACCACTTCGATATTACCAATCTAAAAATTCTATGGTTGAAATCTATATTTTTTTTGATTTTTTTTAATCCTCGCAGTTTTGAATTCTTTTAAAAGCAGTCAATAAATATGATATTAGGTGTGAACGCTAGTTGAAGAATTTAATGGCTTTTGTCGTCCTTTTCAATAGAAGCCTCGATGAAAATTATTTATTAGGTAAACAATATGAGGCCTATGTCAACGAAACATGTTCGAGTGGATATCGCGTGTTAATTGTACAAATAAGATTTGATTCGTCCTCCAGCGATGGATGAGTATTGATTTATCCATTTACCCGCTCCACGTAGGACTCGAGGTCCGCACTCAATAAACAAATCGGACTTTACGTGTTTTTTCTACAGGTGTGCCGCGGTATTTAATCACGTACCTATGTCCATTCTAATTAGCGTTTCATTTGAATGCTAAAGTTATACCTACTATTATTTAACTACGTATTATTTTATACCGAGAGATATTTACAGTGTTTGAGACACCACTGCGGAATATCTATATATTAATACGTCAAAATCACTCGAATTCGGGTGAAAGGCCTCAATAAAATTTAAAAAAAATATTAATACGTGAAGGAAAAACTTTGTGACTATTTTTACGAAAATTGCGCGGACGGAGGGGTATGAAATTTCGCACACATATATTTTATATAGAGAAGGAGTAGCAAATGCTATTTTTTTTAAATTATGTATAAAAATAGATTTAATCAATAAAAAAACATTACAAACACTGCTGTAATGTTATGTATTTGATTATTTGATACTCACACGCTCTTCCAAAGATTACTAATAAAGATCATCAACTTCATAGAAACAAAATGTGAAATGCACGCCTCATAATGAGCGCAGAAAGATTTTTGAAGGCTGTATATTCAAATGGAAGGTGGGGCGGGAAATTTGTTGTTCCTTTGTAGGTATGACCCAAATTGAGATCAATATCTATAATAATAATAGAAAAAACTTTGTACATATGTATTAACATTTAAAATTTGACGTATCCATGTCATTGTTTTGGAAAGAAAATTTTGAAACAGCGCTCGCTCAGCAGTGGCGTAACGTGGGTTTTCGCCGCCCGGGGCGGGATTAAAATTTGGCGCCCCCCCCCCTATCTAATAAAGTTTGGCGCCCCCCCCCCATCTAATAAAGTTTGGCGCCCCACCCCCCTATATAAATGGAAAAAAACTACTAGCTAGCTTACGCTGAGACAGGTTAAAAGGAAAAAAAAACTTTATTTTATCAATTTTAAGAATTTTAATGATTTTTTTCTCATTTATTTTCCCTTCACAAACTCGGGGCCCCGATTTTTTTCTCATTTATTTTCCCTTCACAAATTCTCGTACCTACTATTTAAGTTTTGTGTTTTTTACCAAGTTTTTTTTTATTTGTCGGCTCATTTTGCCGCCCCCTGAAAAGTGCCGCCCGGGGCGGACCGCCCCCCCGCCCCCCCCTAGTTACGCCACTGTCGCTCAGTCTTTGACAATGGAACCTTAATTTAAATAAGCTATGGTCGAATTTCGAGCACTGGTCGACCACTAGTTGTCTTTAATACTTTTTTCAGCATATCTAACAAGTGTTTCGTTACTTCGATCTATTGAAATATCTCGTAAGGTAGGTACGTTTAAATGAGTAGCATTTTTACTATGATGTTGAGTTCAGATACATATTATTTGGAAAATCTTTTATCTCTGTCAGAGCTCAGCACCATAAGAAGTACCTACCTATGAAACTGATAAAAATCTAATGATTTTTGTGCTTCATTCTTTTGTCAGAATGGCATCCTTTATTCTGGAATCTACCATTTTAATATACTCTTTTCTACTTTCGACCGTTTCGTTAATAATTGTTTTTATGAAGGTCAGGGTCTTCGATGTTCAACAAGACGGGTAACATTGACGTCAGTCGGATAGGTCGTTTATTGACTTTCTCTTGGTCTTCACAGCTTTAAGTAAGCAAAGCAAACTTTCCCGTTTTTCCCAAGCTGAAGGATATTTATTTCAAACATTTTCTTCTTTATCTTGATTTAAATCTAGAGGCATATTTTTATTACAGTATGGTATGATTACAATAACGATCTTTTTGGTTTGGTTGTTAAATGCAAGCCCATAGATAATCAATGTTAAAAAAAATAGACTAAAAATCAAAAAGAAAAATAGTCACATGGCAAGCGAAAGAGATTAGACATAAAAAAGATACAGGATCGCGGGTGGGAGCAGAGGAAATAGGAAAAGGGGAAAGGAATGTGGCAGAAGAGGAAGGGAAGGGAATGGGAGGTTCTCTATATTTATTTAATTAAATATGGGCCTTTTTTATTTGAATCATTGGTAAGCAGTTAATACTTAATTAATAAATGCTGTTGGTTAGTATCTTGAAATACAGGTAGGTACTACAATATATAGACATTAAGCAGTGAACGTGAAAATCTCATCCTCGTGTGAGGAAGGACTTGTTGCTAGCTATGCCAATAATTCAGGCAGTGACTATTGCCTTAATAATTTCTGAAAATCTGTATGACCACACACAAATTATGACTGTGTAATTATGTTGGCATTTGCATTAGATGCAATGCTTACACATTAATTGATTGCCACATCCTACTTCAGTAGCGGCATTTGCAAATTACGTAATATTAGAATTCTTTTGAATAAAAATAACAGGCACTTATAAGTGCTGTGTTTTAAATAATTTCAAGTGCGGGCTTAATAATGAAATTCACTTTCACAAAACATTTTTACGTTACTTTTCCTCAAACGAGCATAGAAAAATGTAATTAAATAACATCGAAATATAAACATTACATTATTTCATAATCGCACATACACTTAAAGCGGTGATAACATCATTTAATTAAAATTAATTGTTACAAAAAAAGTATCAACTGTATATATTTTAATTTGTCGCTTGAAAGGAAAAAAGTAAAAGTGAGAAAATCAAATATTTTATACAGCGACAAACGGAATATATAAATAATTACCAATAGTGTGTTTGGAATGTGTTATTAATATCAAATTAATATTAATCTTTATGTACTCAAATACAAAATAATTATTATATTATAAAGGTGTTTATTTAATTAAGTATTGATTATAGGAATTTTTATATGTGAGAAATTTCACTTTTGGGTGACAACAATCGCTATTTTTTTATATTTTAATATATTATTTAAGTATACGGAAAAGTTTATTTGTTAGACAACAATTTATGTTTTGCGAATTTTTAAAGTGATTCGCGAATGATATTTTTTCAAGGTTTCATATAATATAAGTTGTTGTAAACAAATTAATTATTATTCGTGAAATCGGGAAGTTGATTTTTGTTTAACACAGACAAATCACCATAAAAAATAATATGGAAATAAGTCATACGTCATCTTTGAGAATTTTAATTTATTGTGAATGTTTTGGCTGATGAACAAAGGATCAAGTCACTTACATCATTATTATCTTCCTTTTTGAAAAAAAAAAATACCTCTCACATCTTTGGGAGATATCTAATATATTATTTTTCTTTTCTTTCTTTTTCCTACCCAGTAGTTACATATTCATTAATGGGTGTAATAATATTCCATAGGAATCATAATAACCTCTGTTGGATCTTAACTGCTCATGTTAGAATTAATGACATAACTAAGGATGAAATTCAAGTACTGATGGGGGTCATACAGAGATGCATTCTTTCGCCGATGCTATTCATTTTGTATCAGATTATGTTTTTAGAAATCCCTTGGAAGATATTATGAATATTAAATGGAAAGACAATAAACAACATTAGACATCTAAAGAGAAAGAGAGCTCCTGACCACCGCAAAGAAAAGAAAGCCCGCTAACTTATTTGGCCACATATTCCGTAGTGAAAAAATATTCCCTCTTACAACTTATAATTCAAAGAAAAATAGAGGGAAGAAGGTCTACAATAATTTAAATAGAATCGATAATAATAAGAGTATTCGTGAAAACAAAACGTAGGTACCTATCTAAAGATATAAAAAAGCCGGGTTAGTTGGAACACTTATAACTCGATATCGGCTGAACAGATTTTTATAATGCTTGGTTTATTGGATTCTTCTCCGCTCTGGATAACGGAATAACTAATAAAACATCGAAAACAATGGATAGCAAACAAAATAAAATATTAGGTATATTAGGCCGTATGGATATCCGTCGGACTCGTTATATTTTGAAAGCGCAGTTTTGGATGTGAGACAATTGTATATGAGAGAGTTGTTGAAACATACGCATAGAAATCTCGCAATGTACAGTGACTCGCAAAACTATGTTATAAATATTAACACGAGAAACAGACCGCTGCTCCGGCCGCAACGTGTGAACACGGCATTTGCCCAGCGCCATTTTGTCTTTTTGGGTCCAAGACTGTACAGTAAGGTGTTTCCGACTCTCAGTGAGTCGCTCAATCCTGCCCAGACTAATCTAAAGAGTCTGATGACAAGATGGCTACTGGAGAGGGGCAGGGATGCGTCAGAGAGAGAACTTACATTCATTGAGAGATGAGGGCAGGGGGAGACAGGTAGGAGTGGTCAATTGTTGTGGAATTCGTTGTTTTTGATCTGGAATGGATGTGTGTATGTATGTGATGGCGTGTATAGGATAGTGTGTGTACATGGGTATGTCCTGATCGTTTTCCTTTTTTCATTTTCTACTATTTTGTTTCTTCTGTGTTCTGATTGTTTTGTTTGTGTTTTTTTTTTCTCTTTTTGTGTCTTCCATAGTACAGTGCCGCTATAATTAAAAATTAGTATCACCTCAACACAGGCTGTCGTCTAGTGAGGTGATAAATTCCAAATATGTACCTATATAAATTTAAAATATGTACCTATGTAAAAATTGGAAAATAAAGAAATAAATAAAAAAAAAAAAAATATTAAAGTTAGTATGGAACGAATTTCGATAATACAATGCCATCTGTGAAAAATTCTATAGAAACACAATTTTCTTTTACCTTACAACCATTATTGACATTGAAAATATTGTAACGCATTTTGATGGAATTTTTTTCTATTTTTCTAACATTGAAGCGCATTTAAAAAAAAAAAAAATGCGAAAAGTGAATAAATCTAATTTTGAAATCAAATTGTCGTTTGACACGAACTGTCAGTTGTTTGATAGTTGGTGCGATTGACAGAATTCGGATGGAAAACATGTGGTTTTAAACAGATGCATCGGATGGAATGACATTGATTAAGTCATTTATACCATTCTTTTAAATTCGAATACAACATTCCATAGTTAGATCACAGGACAACGTCTGTCGGGAAAGCTAGTCTAAAATAAGTTAGAAACGAAATTAAACAACTTTATAAAACAGTTATTTGAAATATTAAAACGTCACACACTTCCACGTTCTCATGCGATAATATCTCTATGATCTGTCGGCCGGATATGACCGACCATCTCACTCAACACGTAAACACATTTTCTTTTAATTCAAGATTTATTTATAAACGTTGTTTATTTATATAGGTATTAAGTTATTTTTGGTCACTTTACTATTTTTTATGAAGTATATTACGTGCGTGCAGCCAACGGAAATAGAATATTTAAAAATAATTTTATTATATTATAGAAAAATAATAATGTTGCTAACTGTGTTCCTGTGTGTGAAGCTTACACTAATACTAGTCGACTCGTCTGACGCGTTCCGTGAAAAGTTATTGGAACGCCGAAAACTTATCAAACTAAATTTCGTCTTTTAAATTGATAATAATTCTTCTCTCAAGTTCACTTCGTTCACTTATGAACAAAGAGCTCTCTCTCATTAGGGTGAAAGCAAGACAGGCACTGAATCTGACACCATACCATGCTGTCCAGGCGGGTTGGTATGGGTTTATCTCAGGTTTTCCTACCTGTTATCTACTTACTGGTTTGACGATTTATTCCCATAAAGGTGACACGGTTTTATCGCCGATGCTCGGTCGCAAGGGCCTCGCTAGTTTTCTAGCAGAGGGTACTATGTGTGAAATATTTCACATGGTCGTGGTCGGCAATTGGGTCGGCTAGGCGTTTTTTGCCATCACCCGCTATTACTTTTGTATTAAATTCATAATTTTCCCATCCAAATCCCTTTAATGTTATAATTTCATATTTAAATCTTTAACACCCCTATTTTCAATTTCATTTTGTTTTGTGATGTTTCAGTTATGTGTTTGTTCAATTTTTTTTTTCATAATGGTAAATTTTTGCCTTCATAGTAATATTTGAACACCATCAGCGCAAAGGCGAAAGCTGACGGTGTTAATATTGTAATTCTGTAAAATAGAAAAAATATATTTTATTGACTTATTTCATACAAAATTTCAAAAGCTATAAACAAATTAACCTATATCTTAAATTATTGAATAAGAAAATCACGAAATGTCGGTTAAACAAAATTTCATGAAAATTGCTCTAGTCGTTATAAGAAGATTAGTCATGTTCTTACGGACAGAAGAAATTTATATACCTATAAGGAGAAGATAAGTGTTAAATGATAATAGCATTGATGCGTTTCCATCAGTCCGTTTTGAGAATAAGTATTACGAAGTTGTTTTAACCTCATAATAATATTATAATATTGGAATTGTGATTTTTCCAAGAAATAAGAACAAGTATTTCAAGGACTATATCAATGGGCTTACGTCAACATTTATTTTCTTGAAAACGAATCGTGACCTTTCCTCAATATTTTATATATAAAATTTATGATGTTATTTATTTTGACTTAAAGCTCTCTGAAATAATAGCCAGTATGTTGATTTACAAAATCAATATTTATAATGTCGGCACTAGTAGGTGTAGGAGTGTAGATTAATGCTTAAATTTATACAAGAAAGTGGCTTAAGTATATCTTCCGAGACTTCCGTTTTCAATGATATCAACAAATCAGGATAAAATACAATTTTCGGTTGATGAACACATTATTATCGAGTATATTCAAGCAGAGCTGAGGGACATGGACATGGTGCGGGAGGAGGTCATAAACATTGCGCAAGATCGAGCGCAATTGAGAGCTCTTGTTGCCTCCCTATGACCCTGAGTGGGGTGTAAAAGGGAGAATTGATTGATTCATTGATATTCAAGACATGGTATAAAATAATAAAACCATATTTTTAGTACACATTTTGCGAATACAATCTGTACTCAACGCGTCTTTATAAATTTAGATCCAAAATATAGCAGCAGCAATTGCCATGTCGTTTGCCTCACATATATCATCCAGCTCAGATAGCCTCCGACAGTATGACCTGGACCCCTATTCTGTAGCAAGTGTAGGGTAGTCACTTGAAAAAATGTGACTATTAGGCGATACATTTTGTATGAAAAACGTCTATATGCGATTCTCGCATTCGATACGTATATAGACGTTTTTCATACAAAATGTATCGACTAATTGTCACTTTTTTCAAGTGACTACCCTACACTTGCTACAGATTAGGGGTACTGTCTTCAGCTGTACTGACTATCCCATATTCTTTACAAGCCCTCTCTGGTGGTAGGTATATGTAGGGTGGATTGTGTGGAGGAATCTTTTGTGTGTTTCTATAGTCTTGCCATTACGGGTTCATGGACAAACAGAGGATATCTTGGGCCCCTCTCTTGTTTTGTCCTTTCCGAACCTGCAGTCAAACTTCTTATGTTGCGGAGAGCGATACGCGATACCAATATTTGGTTATATGTCATCCACTCAGGGTTTTCTGGGTAAGTTTGGCTGAATCAAGAATTTTTTTCTTTTTTTCACAGAGAAACATAGGCGGGAGGTCAATGCTTTGGATGGATCAATGACAGATCCTAGTTGTGTGAAATCATAATAGATGTTTGTAGGTACAAGAGGCGGTCACCATATTTTGGTTACTTATCAGTTGTAATTACTTGTTTAAATAAAAAAAAAACGGGTCTATTTTTAAGTACAGTATATCCCAACAAAGGAAGATAAATTGAATAATGATAGTAATGCATTTGTAGGTACGGACTTGATAAAAAACCGATTTCATTGTTTTTGTACAGAGTGATGTAATTGAATATAAATATCAGACGAGTTCGAGACAAAGTGAGTATAATATACTTATAAAGTATAATAACATAATATCTTAATTCATTTCCTACACGAAATATCTTAATACAGTTACAATGACTCCACATCTCTATGACATGACGGCTTGATCATATCTCTCTATGTAATAATGTGACGATTTGTATTATTTTTATTAAATTACTGTAATTTTTAACGCGATTCGCGATACAATTTTTGTAGCAACACTCTCTAAGGTATGAGAAAATAATTAAAAACCTAGCGAAAATTAGATTTAAAAGACAATAAATACATTAACCCGTTCCTATATAATAGTTTTAGTATGGGAATATCTCTCAGTCATCTGGTAGAGGTGGCTATTACGTCTAAACAGGATGCAAACCTCAGGAAGATATTTTTAGTGAAACAACATTTTTTAATGTTTCTGACCCTTTCGAATATCGAACCGGGGCCTTTGAACAAGACAAAGGTTATACAAAAGGGTTTCTTGACCCCGAATCGAATTCAAAAGTGAAGTTTAAATATTTTAACGTTTACTAGGTTGATCGGCAAAAAGGGTTATGCATCTTAGTGAAGTGCTAAGTCTAAGTCATCTAAAACAGTCTGATATTATTGCTTTCTATGTAATTTGAACTAAATGTATCCATAACCTTATTTACTAAAAAATTTCTGTTCAACACAATTTCTTTTTTCCAATCAATCTGTCAAAAGTGGCGGTCCACCAGGTTTCACTTTTTTGCAACATATAGGAGTAAGTACTCCATCTGGGTAGTAATATATAAAAATCTATGTTGTATGGTTAATAATAATTGATTATAGTTAAAACATTCTCTAGGATCAGATAGAAAAGCTGTATTTGTAGTATGGACACTTCACGAAGTTTATAGGACTACAGGAAAAGATCCTTCTTAAACACGAAATTTTGTGATGTTTGGAGAAGTAAGACAAATATATTTTTTAAAATGTGGGAAAGGGATCTGATCAGAAGTGTACTGCATTAGCTCTCACAAAAACTTTCAACTCAGGACAGGAATCAACATAGAGTGCAAATAATTTGAGTTGAAAAACTTACAACGCAAAATATTTTATCAAAATGCATATGGGTCACACGATCAACGTGCTCCAATGGTTACGATTGCTTAAAATTTCTTTTAATAACCACATGCTGTTAAAGCTGGAAATAAATAACGATAAACTAATTAGATAATGCAAACAGTTATTGTCAAATTACAAAATTATATTGAAATATTCGTTTTTTATCGGGCGAACATCGACGGCTGTTTGAATGCGAGACCAGAGACCACCTATTATTGGTCGTTAATCATACCGATTGTCCGTAGTCGTAATTAATAACGAGAGCCATGAACTGTTATTATTGTTCGTGGGTAATGAGTTATTTCGTAATCACTTGCTTGTAACTAATATGTATCTCTTTCACTCACGAATCGATAACTGTTTATAATCCCAATCGCCTGAAATGACCTGACGCATAGTTTGATCATCACCAAAAACTATTTATCGTTGTGGTTTTCACCTGTCAAATCATCGTACATACCGGAATCATTACCAGTTTAATGGTCAACCCAAATACGTTGACGAAATGTAATGACCGACTAAACGGTATCTTCATTTAATGAGCACTTACCCAACTACATGAAGACCTCACTGGTGCGAACAAATCCGTTCCGACAGGGTAACATTGTGGTGCTAAAAATCGTTAAGTAGTAAACTTTCATGTTCTTATGAAATTAAAGTTCATGTTATATCGTATGATTTGAAAATAGAGAGCGAGGGCGAACACAGCAAGAACTAAGGAAATACTTAGAACAGTAGTAACAAGGACAACAATAACGCTACGACAAAACTTTCATTGGGTCCAGATAGACTTCAAAAAATTTTAACAGTAGGGGTTCCAAAGGACGTATTCCACTTGGAAGACTACCAAATAGATGGAGAGGAAGCTAGTCATCAGGTCCCCAAAAATCAGACTAATCTGAAAAAAGTTTTTATATGAGTAGATCTAAATAACGACAAAACACAAGTTTGAAAATTGAAAAAAATGATAAATGGTCTAGGTATATTAAATTGTTTAGTTCAACTTAGGTAATAAGTTGAATTTCACCCAAATAATTCGACGACGAATGCAAAGTTGAATTTCATGACATACTCTTTTTGCTTAAATGAATTATTGTTATCTTCGATGTATTTGAATTATTGTGGTTGAATTTGGCTGTAACGGCTTCTTAATTGTACCTTCTTTAACAACTTGTATAGCATTTGCGTTTTTTTTATAACTTCCATACATCCATACTTTTCAGAAAATAGACCTTTCTACGTACTGTGTATGTACTGTCAAAGGTGATGTTTTGTATTTCGGCTTTTAGGAAAAACCGTTCAAATGGGGCACTGGTAAACAAAAAGAGTAGTAAAGAGTAAATAAACTATTTTAGGCCATTGTTAGACCACACTTAGGCAGATAAACAAACAAATTCATAAATTATTTGCTTTTGTTTCAACGATAACATATTAGGTAGTTCAATTATTATCACAAGTACGGGAAGTCATAAACTAATAATTGGTAAACATTTTATTGTTTTGAACATCATCTATGAACCAATGAACGATTTGAAAAATAAAATAAAAACAAATATTATGAAAGAGAGTGCCGTTATGTGTGAGTGCTCTGATATCCCCTCAGTGTCGAGCCCAAACACATTACATACGGTAAATGTATAGTAATAATTGAAGTTTACAGAACTCATTATTTGAGGCCGTGATATTGTAAGTGTCGATCAACAA
This sequence comes from Mystacides longicornis, assembly GCA_963576905.1. Lineage (NCBI taxonomy): Eukaryota > Metazoa > Arthropoda > Insecta > Trichoptera > Leptoceridae > Mystacides > Mystacides longicornis. Next base: position 17,355,762 of record OY756426.1, on the reverse strand, counting down.
TTTTATAACTTCATAAGCGATCCGCGTGTTTTTATGGAGTATTAAATTATATGACAGCCAAATACATGACAGCAGTCGCAGTCTTTAAATTTGGTTGCTCTCTTGTTCTCAACAATTTCCAACTTTTATCTCTATTTTTCATTTTATTATTAAATTTCTACTTGTTGCATACATGAAATTTTTCGACATGTTGAACATGTTGAGAATTCTCATGATTAGGAGTTTCGGAGACAAACATTACCACCTAATGGCGAACGTTGTTAACGTAAAGTGATCACACTAAGCCAGCCTTCGAAATAACAGTAGAAGACGGTCGTAAGCCCGTAGTGGTTTGTTCCATTTAAAAATCGAACATTAGTAATGAATTGTTAGAGTCATTAGTTGTTATTTTTTCTTTTAAATTATAAGTTTCACACATTTATTATATTCGACCGACACTTTGTAACGTAGGTATCATACACTTAACATTATTGTGTAATAGTTTGATTAAATCTATAATAATTATTATGTCTATCTTTTACTTCTTATTCCTGTTTGATTAGGCCAGCCGGCTTGTTCTTGCCGCATTAAGCTCTTGGGAAGCTGCCTGCTAACGATCTGTTCAGCGTATGGAGGTCTGTTTTCCTTTGACAATTTTGCGGCTTTTGTATCCTCGATTCCAGAAACATGGTCGTTCCAAAATAGTTTTCTTCGGTTAGGAAGACCCCACCTTATAACATCCTCGACTTCGCAAATCAATCTTCTGCGATTTTTTTTAAATTTATTTATAATAAATTATTGATGTTTTCGGCGGTAACTTTGTGAAATCCCATATTGTATAGGTACTTACATATAATAAAACTTTTATTATTTATAATATTTTTGATGATTTGAGACATCATTTTCATCCTCTAAGATTACCTGACGATATTTATAAAGCGAAGGTTTTCTCTTCTTTTTTTAAAGAGGAAATATAATATGGTGGTTGAATAGCAAGGTCGGTAGAGAGAATATTTTATGTCCTTAGCTAAAATTATTACATAATGGATCGGAATTAATCACGTATGAAGTGCTCCGCTTCCGATGGTAGTAGTTAGGGACAGAAAATTTTACGCCAGAGTAATAGACCGATCTCGGTAGTTCACTGATTCAGATTAAATATCCCGGGTTCGATTGTTTTTTCCAAGTTTTATTTACTTGAATTTCTACCCGGGGATGTGAGAAAATGACTATCGAAATATGTTCCGCTGGCTGTAATTACTGACACCTTTTTTAATAAAAGAGTTGGTTTATGGCCAACGAAATACTGATTTGGCACTTGAAGAAGAAAAAGCAGAAACTTAAATAATTAAAACATTAAAAAATTGATACGTATATAGGAAACATTCAGAAAGAATTTGCAAGAATGCATCAGACGATATATGATCCTTATTCTATGAATCTTTAAATCTTAATTTAATAATTTATTCCCAGAAATCGAGACAGCAGAGACTATCGATAAACAAATATTATAAGGTTATAATAAAGATAATAACAAACTTATAATGTTAGGGTCTTTATATACCTACCTGAACACGCGTGGTAATGTAACCAACGTAACGTTGCATACAACGTATCAAAATTCCATAGTACGCGGTTCAGGTCTGTACAGACCCTTATACTTTTTTGTCGTACACGACAATCGTAAATTATCAAAAAAGTTTAAAGAAATACCTACTAGCTGCTCATTATGTTCTACATATTTGATCTTTCTTGAGTATCTACCTTTTCCAGGCAATTTGAGGTGCGTCACACCTGCTTTTCACACAACAATCATTGATACAAATGCAACGACCTGCATGAATTTCGGAAATAAATGAAAAAAAAATGAATGAAAGGTTACTGAATATTTTTAATTAAATGCTAGCACATATTATCAATTAAATGCATGTGCTAGATGCAATAACACCTCCAAGACTGCTGATCAAGGACTTACAAAGAGTGGTGAATCTACAATTTGTTCATCTGATTGCCTCTCATTGACCTTCCGTTCGTCTCAAACATTACGTAATCTTCGTATTCAGTTTCCCAGCACGCTTACTCTCCATTTTCAAGGCCAATTACTTATTGTAATATCTTCATCATATTATTACGTTATATTCCTAACTGTGCTATACCACAAGAGGCCAAATAACTTTAGGTCAGGCAGTAGGTCTTAACGAATATGTAACAACTAATGACTCTAACAATTCATTACTGATCGGTTTTCGAATTTTATATTTACAGAAAGTAGGTACCTACCTACCTAACCTATGATTCAGACTACAAAAAGAATAAATCAGAATCGAATTCATTCTATTTTTGAAAAGATTTACGTTCGAATATGATAAAAAAAATACTTACTTAAAAATGTTGATTGTGTGCGTCATCCCATTGCTCATTAAATGTATTAACTTTTCATTTTTCTTTTTTTAGTAATAACAAACTAATACTGATAAAAATGTTCTGCTTACTAATACTCCTGACAAAGATTCCTATGTTATTCTTATAAACCAAGAGCATGAATGAATGAAGTGCCAATAGTTAGTTTTTGTTTCTAACTGTTTTTCCGCGAAATTATAAAAATCAAAGTTGGTCTTTTACATAATTTACATTTAAATATAGGTAATTATCCCATCAAGTATTTAAGTCATTACTAGCAATAGTGATTCGATTAATTTTAAAAAAATATTTATTTATCACATTTCCATAGAAATGTATCATAATGTCCAACAAAAACTTGGGAAGAACAAATTGTCCAAGACAATATCTTCTGGTCTTCCGATATCGTTCAACTTGAGACAGGATGTGAACCTCAAATGTTCAGAAGGTAGAGATATGAATCTTGATGCTTTGTATCGAGATTACTTACCTTCATGGGTTATAAATGGTTCCACATTTTTTTTTAATCATGGAATGCACTTAATAGATTACAACAAAAATAAACCGGAAAAGAGCATTTTTGTCTAGTGATGTCCAGCATAAATCTTTTGTGATCATAATGGAACCTGTTAAGGTAAGTACCACTGTGAACATTCTACCCTCACGTTTCTCTCTATGGTCACGCGCACAGATCACACTACTTATTAAATGTTAATAATGGGATGTTTTTTTTCCTTTTTGTGCCGCTAGAGGCGCCCTTGCTAATCCGGTCTATTTTCAAATTCAGTGTTGCCAACGGGGGTGATTTACTTCTTCTTCTTCTTATGGTCGCTCACAATCTAACTTCCAAAATATCATTCTAATTTATTTCAAATTAAACAACATATATTATTATACATGATAACTTACAATAGGTTTAGAGTAATCATTGTACATTTTTTACATACTATTACAAATAATATTGTTCATCTTTTTTTATATACCTACCTAAATACAAATTAAAAAATACAGAACAGCACCCCTGAGATTTATTCTCAAATTTATGCGCAACAAAATCAACAACTTCTTAGCAACTCAATCAACAACTTCTTAGCAACGCAATGGAAAACAAACTTCCCAACGTTGGCATCACTGAAAAAAAAACATCTCTACGTTGGCAGCACTGAATTTGACAATAGACCTGATTAGAAGTTCTGCCACCTAGTGTGTATTGTCGGAAGCTCCCCAGAAAACTTCCCATTTGTAACACATGCCATTACAAAGTTACAAAATAATAAACAGAAATATTTCCATGTTTGTAAGATTATACACGAGAATAATTTATTTACAACGCATATTTTCATTTGCAACCGCACTGTTAAAATGGTCATAAAAAATATTCAAAACCACAGCACATTACATTACAATGGACTTTGAAATGCGATTTATTATTTTTCCAGGCAAGGTCTACTCTAGAGAATCTTTTCATAAACGTTATTAATTACAAGTGTGACCTCCTTGTCTTTGCTTTCAACGCGTGAGGAGTGTTGGCTTGATAAATCGACACCTGACCCAGAGGTATTTATAATTTAAGTTATTTATTACTTGTTATTTTTTTATAAATATCATCAATAGCGCTTCAGGCAGTATTAAGCCTTGGCCTGCTCGATAGAAAGTTGCAAATTCTTTATGAAATTTCTGTCTTTTTTGAGTCCAGTTATTCTTACACCATCATCCACATTCAACCACAGTCTGTTTTTGCCTTTTTAATATGTCATTCTCCTTTGCAAATATGTCATTTTCTAGTACTTACCTATTTTTATAGAGACCCTATAAACGCTTATGAGCTACAAAATTGGGCTCATAATTACTGGTCTTATTTGAAGCAATTATCGTTTTGTATAATTCTTGCAGTGATCAGAGTCTTCATCTCCTCAGTAAAACCACCATTGATTGATTTTTTTGTATTTGTTGACAGATTCATTGCGTTGTTGAATGTTAATTTTTTTGAAGTTGCAATATTATTCAAATAACCTATGTATATATTATAATATATTGGGAAGTTCGTCCGTAGCTCGGTATTTTCATTGAACCACTCTTAACCTCACGCATTCATTATTCCATTTTTTTTTTCGTACAAATGACAAAACCATCCAATTCAACAACGGGAAATATTTTTAATACATACATTTTCGACGGTAGGTCCATAGTTTTTATTACAATTAATAAATAAATAAATTTATTAACATAACACTTTTACATACAAATGTGCCAGTATAGGCGGCGGAATTTACTGCTTGTGGATTTTTTTTTCGGTCAACCGGTCCCGTGCGATTGTACAGATTGAGATAGGCCGACTCCGGGTAGAAATTTCAAGTGAAAAAATACTTTGAAAAACTCTGATCCAACCGGGAATCTATTAAATAAGTACATATACCGAATTGTCCGCAGTTCTCAATGTGGTAATGTTAAATCTGGATCCTTTCAGGGATGATAAAACTGACTTATAGTACAATCATATAATTAAGTACCCTTTTCTCTGCCTGTCGTCCGACAGTTTACTAAGTACGCCAACTCAGCACAGATTCATATCAGAAACTCAGCCAGCAGCCTATATAAATCAGTCGAGTTAATCGCGTATCTACAGTGTACCATGTAATGTTATTATTTAAGAGTATGCGAGAGAGATTACGCCAGCAACCATCGTACAAGCCGCAAGCATTAGCCAATGAATTTTAACGAAGAGCTTCACTTATTTGCAGAGTACGAAATATTTGTTCGATGGGACACGCAACTATTTTATACGAATGCCTAATCCAATAGACGAGGAATGCGCGTTGGACGTTGATAATAATATTCTATAGTAAGCGTGTGCGCAATTTTAATTGAATGACAACCAGCAGAGTTTCTTTTTTTAAAGATCAATTAAAATATTTTCAGCCATTCCAAAAGAAAAAGTATACAGTTTTATCAAACGCATTAAAACCACCTTATGCAGGTGAGAAACTTGGCTGAAAGCTTTAAATCATTTTCTATAGAGTCATTACTCAAGAATTTACCATATTTCGTACACATTCTTACAATTAATAACAGCTTGTAATTATTAGAATTTCAAAGTTGCTTTAGATATTAGCAACATAGCTCTACAGAGTTCTAGACATTACAATAGAACCCCGGCTTTTATTCAAAAGTGAAGCCCAAACATCCTGACGTTTGGTAGTTTAGTTGCCAAATGTAGGTACGTGTTGAGGAGATATTATTAGCGTTTTTTTCTCGCATATTTTAGGTTGTTTTTTGCGGTTTTTTTTACGATAAACCATAATATTCTCGGGTGCAATCAGTTTAAAAAAAACATAATATTTACTTTGAATTAAGTGCAATTGTCCATTTTAATATTTCTTTGTAAATGTTTATATCCTTTTTACCAACCAAACTATCAAAATTGCTGTGATTAATGAAGCTTCCCTTTTTTGCAGAGAAAAGATATATAAGCACTCTATCTAGGGACTTACATACATATGTAAAAATCTATGCATCTGATTATTCCCATCGTGGATATTTGGATTTTCCTTTCGCCCGAAATATAATTTTCATTTAAAACTTTTATAGTTGGAAATTTTCTCCACTAAACTTCTCTATTTTTAGGGGATCCATTGTATGGGTGAAGATCGATTAATATTTTGAACTTTACAACAGTACACAATATGCACGCATGTGTCTTCCAGAGTACTGTGTCTGGATCCATAACCATAACTGGAAGGTTTCAGAGGTATTAAAGTGGTAGCAATTTTATAAAAGAGTTTCTGGGGTATCAACAAAATACCAAACACATTACGCCAAACACGAAGAGAACATAATATACAATAAAAAAAAACACAGTATGAATAATTATAATAAATAACCAGAGATAAAATATAATATCAGTTTACACGGACCATATAACTAGTACTTAAAGGATTGATTGACAAAATATTTTTTCAACAATATCAAGGACTAACTCATAAAAAATGGTTTCTTGTTTTTTTAATAAGAAAAATAATAGTGGTTATGGCTTTAGAATATATTTGGGTAGAATCCATTATATAAAATGTGAAGTACACCTATCCACATTTTTGGAAAGCATACCGCTTATTAGAGGGAATTTGAAAGAAATACTTGAAATCCTCTCTGAAAGAGGCATCTACGGAAACAACTAGGCTATTATTATTTTCTATATATTTTTATTTTTTTTTCAAATCCGGTATTTCGTTTTAGCTCGAGCCCCTATATTGTTGCAAATGTGAATGTGAAAATTGATTGAAATATTGGCGCATAGGAAGTCTACAAGTATAAAATATGTGGTATTGTTTACTAAAAGACTAGTTTACTAAATGAGTTAATAAATAATCTTATAATTAAAATTATTCATAATAAAACGAATCTAAATAAGTGTATGTGATTCCAAAAGCGAGTAATGTTATCGGCTTTTCTTTTCATACTTCAACCATTTAAAGTTCGGCAAAAATAAAAAATAAGGTGTAGTAATTCCAAAGGTATCATTCCAACAGAAGAAAGGAATATCAGTACTTTTGAAGCGTACCTAATCTAAGTACTAGCTTTATCCATTTGAGATTCATGTAAGGATAAGATGTTTTTCTTATATATCGGATATTAAGATGTATAATATGCCAATGCCAATATAAGTGTATCGAAAGTATTTAACTATTTTACAATCGGACTAAATCCACTTAGTACTACATGCTTATTATTTTGTTTAAATTTCGTATAAGTACCTATCTATTCCGACATTAGATGTTTTGCGTTATGTAACAATATTGTAGAAAACGCTGTTATATTTTACGCTTTTGATTTTACCATTTAAATCACGTTCGTATCGTTTAGATGCTTGCAGCTTACAACAATAGTCTATTTAGATTCGTTTTATTATGAATAATTTTAATTATAAGATTATTTATTAACTCATTTAGTAAACTAGTCTTTTAGTAAACAATACCACATATTTTATACTTGTAGACTTCCTATGCGCCAATATTTCAATCAATTTTCACATTCACATTTGCAACAATATAGGGGCTCGAGCTAAAACGAAATACCGGATTTGAAAAAAAAATAAAAAGATATAGAAAATAATAATAGCCTAGTTGTTTCCGTAGATGCCTCTTTCAGAGAGGATTTCAAGTATTTCTTTCAAATTCCCTCTAATAAGCGGTATGCTTTCCAAAAATGTGGATAGGTGTACTTCACATTTTATATAATGGATTCTACCCAAATATATTCTAAAGCCATAACCACTATTATTTTTCTTATTAAAAAAACAAGAAACCATTTTTTATGAGTTAGTCCTTGATATTGTTGAAAAAATATTTTGTCAATCAATCCTTTAAGTACTAGTTATATGGTCCGTGTAAACTGATATTATATTTTATCTCTGGTTATTTATTATAATTCATACTGTGTTTTTTTTTATTGTATATTATGTTCTCTTCGTGTTTGGCGTAATGTGTTTGGTATTTTGTTGATACCCCAGAAACTCTTTTATAAAATTGCTACCACTTTAATACCTCTGAAACCTTCCAGTTATGGTTATGGATCCAGACACAGTACTCTGGAAGACACATGCGTGCATATTGTGTACTGTTGTAAAGTTCAAAATATTAATCGATCTTCACCCATACAATGGATCCCCTAAAAATAGAGAAGTTTAGTGGAGAAAATTTCCAACTATAAAAGTTTTAAATGAAAATTATATTTCGGGCGAAAGGAAAATCCAAATATCCACGATGGGAATAATCAGATGCATAGATTTTTACATATGTATGTAAGTCCCTAGATAGAGTGCTTATATATCTTTTCTCTGCAAAAAAGGGAAGCTTCATTAATCACAGCAATTTTGATAGTTTGGTTGGTAAAAAGGATATAAACATTTACAAAGAAATATTAAAATGGACAATTGCACTTAATTCAAAGTAAATATTATGTTTTTTTTAAACTGATTGCACCCGAGAATATTATGGTTTATCGTAAAAAAAACCGCAAAAAACAACCTAAAATATGCGAGAAAAAAACGCTAATAATATCTCCTCAACACGTACCTACATTTGGCAACTAAACTACCAAACGTCAGGATGTTTGGGCTTCACTTTTGAATAAAAGCCGGGGTTCTATTGTAATGTCTAGAACTCTGTAGAGCTATGTTGCTAATATCTAAAGCAACTTTGAAATTCTAATAATTACAAGCTGTTATTAATTGTAAGAATGTGTACGAAATATGGTAAATTCTTGAGTAATGACTCTATAGAAAATGATTTAAAGCTTTCAGCCAAGTTTCTCACCTGCATAAGGTGGTTTTAATGCGTTTGATAAAACTGTATACTTTTTCTTTTGGAATGGCTGAAAATATTTTAATTGATCTTTAAAAAAAGAAACTCTGCTGGTTGTCATTCAATTAAAATTGCGCACACGCTTACTATAGAATATTATTATCAACGTCCAACGCGCATTCCTCGTCTATTGGATTAGGCATTCGTATAAAATAGTTGCGTGTCCCATCGAACAAATATTTCGTACTCTGCAAATAAGTGAAGCTCTTCGTTAAAATTCATTGGCTAATGCTTGCGGCTTGTACGATGGTTGCTGGCGTAATCTCTCTCGCATACTCTTAAATAATAACATTACATGGTACACTGTAGATACGCGATTAACTCGACTGATTTATATAGGCTGCTGGCTGAGTTTCTGATATGAATCTGTGCTGAGTTGGCGTACTTAGTAAACTGTCGGACGACAGGCAGAGAAAAGGGTACTTAATTATATGATTGTACTATAAGTCAGTTTTATCATCCCTGAAAGGATCCAGATTTAACATTACCACATTGAGAACTGCGGACAATTCGGTATATGTACTTATTTAATAGATTCCCGGTTGGATCAGAGTTTTTCAAAGTATTTTTTCACTTGAAATTTCTACCCGGAGTCGGCCTATCTCAATCTGTACAATCGCACGGGACCGGTTGACCGAAAAAAAAATCCACAAGCAGTAAATTCCGCCGCCTATACTGGCACATTTGTATGTAAAAGTGTTATGTTAATAAATTTATTTATTTATTAATTGTAATAAAAACTATGGACCTACCGTCGAAAATGTATGTATTAAAAATATTTCCCGTTGTTGAATTGGATGGTTTTGTCATTTGTACGAAAAAAAAAATGGAATAATGAATGCGTGAGGTTAAGAGTGGTTCAATGAAAATACCGAGCTACGGACGAACTTCCCAATATATTATAATATATACATAGGTTATTTGAATAATATTGCAACTTCAAAAAAATTAACATTCAACAACGCAATGAATCTGTCAACAAATACAAAAAAATCAATCAATGGTGGTTTTACTGAGGAGATGAAGACTCTGATCACTGCAAGAATTATACAAAACGATAATTGCTTCAAATAAGACCAGTAATTATGAGCCCAATTTTGTAGCTCATAAGCGTTTATAGGGTCTCTATAAAAATAGGTAAGTACTAGAAAATGACATATTTGCAAAGGAGAATGACATATTAAAAAGGCAAAAACAGACTGTGGTTGAATGTGGATGATGGTGTAAGAATAACTGGACTCAAAAAAGACAGAAATTTCATAAAGAATTTGCAACTTTCTATCGAGCAGGCCAAGGCTTAATACTGCCTGAAGCGCTATTGATGATATTTATAAAAAAATAACAAGTAATAAATAACTTAAATTATAAATACCTCTGGGTCAGGTGTCGATTTATCAAGCCAACACTCCTCACGCGTTGAAAGCAAAGACAAGGAGGTCACACTTGTAATTAATAACGTTTATGAAAAGATTCTCTAGAGTAGACCTTGCCTGGAAAAATAATAAATCGCATTTCAAAGTCCATTGTAATGTAATGTGCTGTGGTTTTGAATATTTTTTATGACCATTTTAACAGTGCGGTTGCAAATGAAAATATGCGTTGTAAATAAATTATTCTCGTGTATAATCTTACAAACATGGAAATATTTCTGTTTATTATTTTGTAACTTTGTAATGGCATGTGTTACAAATGGGAAGTTTTCTGGGGAGCTTCCGACAATACACACTAGGTGGCAGAACTTCTAATCAGGTCTATTGTCAAATTCAGTGCTGCCAACGTAGAGATGTTTTTTTTTCAGTGATGCCAACGTTGGGAAGTTTGTTTTCCATTGCGTTGCTAAGAAGTTGTTGATTGAGTTGCTAAGAAGTTGTTGATTTTGTTGCGCATAAATTTGAGAATAAATCTCAGGGGTGCTGTTCTGTATTTTTTAATTTGTATTTAGGTAGGTATATAAAAAAAGATGAACAATATTATTTGTAATAGTATGTAAAAAATGTACAATGATTACTCTAAACCTATTGTAAGTTATCATGTATAATAATATATGTTGTTTAATTTGAAATAAATTAGAATGATATTTTGGAAGTTAGATTGTGAGCGACCATAAGAAGAAGAAGAAGTAAATCACCCCCGTTGGCAACACTGAATTTGAAAATAGACCGGATTAGCAAGGGCGCCTCTAGCGGCACAAAAAGGAAAAAAAACATCCCATTATTAACATTTAATAAGTAGTGTGATCTGTGCGCGTGACCATAGAGAGAAACGTGAGGGTAGAATGTTCACAGTGGTACTTACCTTAACAGGTTCCATTATGATCACAAAAGATTTATGCTGGACATCACTAGACAAAAATGCTCTTTTCCGGTTTATTTTTGTTGTAATCTATTAAGTGCATTCCATGATTAAAAAAAAAATGTGGAACCATTTATAACCCATGAAGGTAAGTAATCTCGATACAAAGCATCAAGATTCATATCTCTACCTTCTGAACATTTGAGGTTCACATCCTGTCTCAAGTTGAACGATATCGGAAGACCAGAAGATATTGTCTTGGACAATTTGTTCTTCCCAAGTTTTTGTTGGACATTATGATACATTTCTATGGAAATGTGATAAATAAATATTTTTTTAAAATTAATCGAATCACTATTGCTAGTAATGACTTAAATACTTGATGGGATAATTACCTATATTTAAATGTAAATTATGTAAAAGACCAACTTTGATTTTTATAATTTCGCGGAAAAACAGTTAGAAACAAAAACTAACTATTGGCACTTCATTCATTCATGCTCTTGGTTTATAAGAATAACATAGGAATCTTTGTCAGGAGTATTAGTAAGCAGAACATTTTTATCAGTATTAGTTTGTTATTACTAAAAAAAGAAAAATGAAAAGTTAATACATTTAATGAGCAATGGGATGACGCACACAATCAACATTTTTAAGTAAGTATTTTTTTTATCATATTCGAACGTAAATCTTTTCAAAAATAGAATGAATTCGATTCTGATTTATTCTTTTTGTAGTCTGAATCATAGGTTAGGTAGGTAGGTACCTACTTTCTGTAAATATAAAATTCGAAAACCGATCAGTAATGAATTGTTAGAGTCATTAGTTGTTACATATTCGTTAAGACCTACTGCCTGACCTAAAGTTATTTGGCCTCTTGTGGTATAGCACAGTTAGGAATATAACGTAATAATATGATGAAGATATTACAATAAGTAATTGGCCTTGAAAATGGAGAGTAAGCGTGCTGGGAAACTGAATACGAAGATTACGTAATGTTTGAGACGAACGGAAGGTCAATGAGAGGCAATCAGATGAACAAATTGTAGATTCACCACTCTTTGTAAGTCCTTGATCAGCAGTCTTGGAGGTGTTATTGCATCTAGCACATGCATTTAATTGATAATATGTGCTAGCATTTAATTAAAAATATTCAGTAACCTTTCATTCATTTTTTTTTCATTTATTTCCGAAATTCATGCAGGTCGTTGCATTTGTATCAATGATTGTTGTGTGAAAAGCAGGTGTGACGCACCTCAAATTGCCTGGAAAAGGTAGATACTCAAGAAAGATCAAATATGTAGAACATAATGAGCAGCTAGTAGGTATTTCTTTAAACTTTTTTGATAATTTACGATTGTCGTGTACGACAAAAAAGTATAAGGGTCTGTACAGACCTGAACCGCGTACTATGGAATTTTGATACGTTGTATGCAACGTTACGTTGGTTACATTACCACGCGTGTTCAGGTAGGTATATAAAGACCCTAACATTATAAGTTTGTTATTATCTTTATTATAACCTTATAATATTTGTTTATCGATAGTCTCTGCTGTCTCGATTTCTGGGAATAAATTATTAAATTAAGATTTAAAGATTCATAGAATAAGGATCATATATCGTCTGATGCATTCTTGCAAATTCTTTCTGAATGTTTCCTATATACGTATCAATTTTTTAATGTTTTAATTATTTAAGTTTCTGCTTTTTCTTCTTCAAGTGCCAAATCAGTATTTCGTTGGCCATAAACCAACTCTTTTATTAAAAAAGGTGTCAGTAATTACAGCCAGCGGAACATATTTCGATAGTCATTTTCTCACATCCCCGGGTAGAAATTCAAGTAAATAAAACTTGGAAAAAACAATCGAACCCGGGATATTTAATCTGAATCAGTGAACTACCGAGATCGGTCTATTACTCTGGCGTAAAATTTTCTGTCCCTAACTACTACCATCGGAAGCGGAGCACTTCATACGTGATTAATTCCGATCCATTATGTAATAATTTTAGCTAAGGACATAAAATATTCTCTCTACCGACCTTGCTATTCAACCACCATATTATATTTCCTCTTTAAAAAAAGAAGAGAAAACCTTCGCTTTATAAATATCGTCAGGTAATCTTAGAGGATGAAAATGATGTCTCAAATCATCAAAAATATTATAAATAATAAAAGTTTTATTATATGTAAGTACCTATACAATATGGGATTTCACAAAGTTACCGCCGAAAACATCAATAATTTATTATAAATAAATTTAAAAAAAATCGCAGAAGATTGATTTGCGAAGTCGAGGATGTTATAAGGTGGGGTCTTCCTAACCGAAGAAAACTATTTTGGAACGACCATGTTTCTGGAATCGAGGATACAAAAGCCGCAAAATTGTCAAAGGAAAACAGACCTCCATACGCTGAACAGATCGTTAGCAGGCAGCTTCCCAAGAGCTTAATGCGGCAAGAACAAGCCGGCTGGCCTAATCAAACAGGAATAAGAAGTAAAAGATAGACATAATAATTATTATAGATTTAATCAAACTATTACACAATAATGTTAAGTGTATGATACCTACGTTACAAAGTGTCGGTCGAATATAATAAATGTGTGAAACTTATAATTTAAAAGAAAAAATAACAACTAATGACTCTAACAATTCATTACTAATGTTCGATTTTTAAATGGAACAAACCACTACGGGCTTATTATTCAAATCATATTAAATCAACATCAAACAATCAAATAAAAGTATAACTGTCTAGAAGTTTACAGTTAGTATTATCTTACGAATCGCAACAGACCCACACAAAAAATTGCAAACACATTAATTATACTCAGCTATATCAAACCGGTGCTTTGTCTCTTTATATATATAAGCTTTTTTTATATGACAGAGACTTGAAGAGTTCTCAATCACGTTGAGAGGCCACACTTTTGCCATAATCAATCCAATCTTTTCATTAACAGTCCATTTTTAACTTTTGATGTAGTTAATACAGCAAAATTTAGAACCTGATGAATTCTGATGGTGAGATATTTTGCATTTCCCAACTTGACACTAAGTGCATTTATTAACATCTTACACAACCTATAAAAATAAAATAAGCCTTCATTCTTAAACAAAGATGTAAAAAGGCGTGATCGACCAAGAAAGACACAAAAGTCGATTTTGATGCCTGGAAAAATAAAATAAAATGTCTAAAGATTCTGCATGGAATGAAGAACCTTCATAATATGTTTGGTTACATTCTATAAATACGTGGTATTGGTCCAATTTTACATTGTTTTATTTTGATTTATTTTGACTGTTTTTCTTCTTCTTTTCTTCAGTTTTAAACCATCTACTCCTGAACGTAGGCCTCCTCCATGTTCTTCCATTCCTGTCTATCCTGTGCCTTTTGCATCTGCGTCCCACCCTCAAACCTCACCAGATCATCTTTCCATCTTCTGTTATGTAGTTACTACTTGCGTTGAAATGTAAACCCTTCCATTGCATACCTTTTACGGAGCAAGGGAGCATTGCATTGAATGCAATGCAAATCCTGATCCTGCATCATTACATTATTGTTCTGAAATGCCTGCACAGAAGAGCTTGGGTTGGCTTTTTAAATATTGGGTAGTAGGAACGTCACAATTATATACCTACACATTTTATTAACACCCAGAAGAATTCGCCTAGCAGGTTGTAGCCGTTGTACTAGATAGTTGTTATTTTTATGCATTTTTTTTTTCGACAATTTATCATCAAGCATAATAACTCTGTTTGGGATATACCTACATTGAGACGCGTGTTAGTATGTCATTTCTACCTACTATACACACCTGAAGTTGTATTGTTCCACGTACAACATTGAGATACAGTATTATATTATTATGTCTTGAGCATCCACATTATTTTACTGTAAGTTCTCATATCTTATTTTTATTATTTTCGTTCGCAAACAACTTAACCCGAATTGCCAACATCTTTTAACGATTTGGTTCACAGCGACATATTATATCTACTTACTAACCTTATTATTACGGTCACTTTATACCTCACCATTAATAGCACTATTGGTGACCTCGGGTCTGAACTTCCGATACAATCTGACATATATGCGTACTAGTGGCGCCTTTAACAACATGCCCAAATATGGTAAGCGATTGGATTGAGAAATTTTAATTATTTATACATGTGTGATATTAATTTTTCTTCTCTACGAAGCAAGAAGTTCGTTGAACAATAAAATATTAACACGCTACTCTAATGAAAATTGCATCTGCGTATGTCCACTCCCCATTAAGACATTGCAATGAGTGTTTTTCTTATTTTACTAGGGTTAATCAAACTATAGTATTAGAATTAATCTCAACAAATACTAAATCTGTCAAATCACGAATCAGAGAATAAGGCCGAAATCTCACAACCTCCAATGGATCGGATTAAAGCCATACGAGCAAAACCTCTCCCCGTTTCCCTACTATCGATTGTCTCCTTGTTAGAAGTTTAATATAAAAAGTATGAACTCTGTAGCACTAGTATAAGTTTTCGA
Organism: Mystacides longicornis; assembly: GCA_963576905.1. Taxonomy (NCBI): domain Eukaryota; kingdom Metazoa; phylum Arthropoda; class Insecta; order Trichoptera; family Leptoceridae; genus Mystacides; species Mystacides longicornis. The sequence goes on along the minus strand of OY756426.1, from coordinate 17,340,201 downwards.
TGATCGAATATCGAAACGATCATCGAAAGAGTTTCGAAAAATTTCCATACAAAAATGATCGAACGATTCGATCGTTTGATTTTAGAACACTATTTGCACGCTAATAAGCGACTTTTAACGTGCAATTAGCTTTCGATCAAACTCGTACTAGCCCCACTGTTGCTCCAATATCAACAAAAAATCAATAATGGACTTTAAGACTTAAGAGCATTTTGTTCCTATCCTCCGCTTTTCTCAATCCATCCTCCCACTTCAAGGATCAACCTCATTGAAAGGATCTGCCACCTCTTAGTTGCCTTTGGATGCTGGCTTCCATCTCACAGTACTTAGTGAATGCCTGTTGAAGCTATAAAATAGGTAATTTTCTCGAAGGGTGTTTCTAACATTTCTGAAATCGGAATTTTTAAGTGGTGACATGAGATTAGATTTTTGCCCTAGAATACTAGACTAAAATAATGATGGGTCCGTGTGAAAACCAAGATATTTATGTAGCCCACATCTTGCATAATCGATTTTTCAACACAAGTATTCGTTCTTTTAAAATTATTAAGACCATGGAGAAGTATTGCAAGGCGCGTGCAGAAAGAGAAGTGTAAAAATTTATGCAAAAACTTATTGGAAACCGATAGTACTGTTTGAAGTAGGTACTTCTATGTTAAAAAAAGGTGACAGGTAGGTATTTGCGTTAAAAAAGCAACAATCAAAGGCTTGACATTTCTCACCCAAAACACACTAGTAATTATTATAGTTCCAAAATAATGGATATAACTGTGCTTCCGTCTCACAGCACTATGTGGACAATAATCTTTTAATACGAAAAACAAACACTGTTTTCTCACGTGGGTACGAACTTTCTTTGTAGTTTCTTCCACAGATGTGACTACTACATGGTATGTGGGTCATTTATGGATACCACAAATATTATTATGTTGTACTGGTACACGTACTCGTATGAACTCTTATCCTAACAGTAAATATCTACCTACATCATATTCCATCATATTAATCATGAGCACGTGAAAATATTTCATGAAATATCATCTTAAAAGGAATGGTATAATAATATTTAGATTTTCCTCTTCGTAAGTACGCCAGCTGTTTATCAAAACTCTCATAACACCACTCGATTAAGATCCTGTGATCTTTATCAAGAGTCATCACAAAACCGGAGATATGAATTATGGCTAGCGGACCTACAAATGGGATGGGACAGTAGATGGACAAAGATGGCATAGAAATATAAAAAGAGGGCATAGAAATATAAAAAAAATCTGCTAAAGTCTTACAGCTGGTTTCAAAAAAGCGGCAAAGAACACTAACTAAAGGAACTTTTAAAATTTAAAGTTTCCTTTAAGTTGACGCGTTTCATATAAAATATTAATGTTTGAAATGCCTTGAAAGTTGGTAGCAGTTGGTATTGTTACAATGAAAGTCTATGGAAAACATAGGTTCTTTACTAATATTTTCACGGAATTTCTGTTCATCTGACAATTTCATTTCTCAATAGAGCATCAAAGTGCCGTTTTTTGTGTTAATTTATTATTATGGTTTATGATTAGTAAAAAAAATCTGTAAACAATAATATTCTTCCCGTTTTCCCATGTTTTCCACCCTATTTTAGTCATTTTTGTTCACAGTATCACCGTATACATTATGTTCATCATAATGTATACGGTGATAAAGAAGAAAGAAGAAGGAAGGAAGGAGGGCCTTAGTGCTGCGTCACATCTTGAGGCCCAGCATTCGCTTGCCTATATCTGTATGTACTTACCTGTACGCAAGGGCGTCGCCAGCCCAGGGCCCAGGGGGGGGGGGGGGCAATTTCGTGCGTAGAGCGCCACGAAATTTTCCATGAACTCCGACGGCAAAAGATTGAACTACTTGAAATTCGACTTTAACGGCCGGTTTCAAAAAAAGCGACTAAAGAACTTTTTAGCTAAAGTCTCTTTAGGTAGATGCGTTTCATAAAAAAATATATTTGAAAGTTGGTAGCAGTTGATATTGTAACCATGTAAATCTATGGAAAAAATAGGTTGTTTACTGATATCTTCGCGGAATTTCTGTTAATCTGTCAATTTCGTTTCTCAATAAAGCATCAATGTGTCGTTATTGTTGTTAATTTACTATTATGACTTGGTAAATGAAATCAGTAAACAATAATAGGTATTTTTCCCCTTTTGCCATGTTTTCCACCCTAATTTGGTCATTTTTGTCCACAGTGTCACCGTATACAATAATATTCATCATTTGTGACAGTTAAAGCGCCACGATATTTTCTATGAACTCCGGTGTTAAAAGATTGAACTACACTAAAGTTGACTTTAGTGTCAATAACGGGACTTTAACATAATGTGTCATTTTGTTGTTATGAAACGCGTTATTTTTTAAAGACTCCTTTATTTTTTATGAAACCGGCTGTTAGGGTGGGTTTTTCGATCGTTAGAAATAGCAATGCGTTAGCGATAGGAAAGTAATAGCAATATTTTAGTCATTAAAAAATGTAATTTTATTATAATTTTGCATGATGAAAAAATGAAAAACCCACCCTTGGTGGGTTGAGGTGGATTGATCGTTAAAAAAAATTTCAATGTAGGGGTACCTACCTACCTGAAGGTGACATGAAGTGTGACTGTGAAACAATCTAGGAAAACAGCCATCAAATACACCCGAATAGGTACAACTCCCCGAATATATGACAGTTTCACTTTGTGATTAGCTAGGCGATCAAATATTGCTGCAATAAATGATTGTTTCGTGCTTTAAGAGGTCGTACCAAGAGTCCAAATTCAATATTCATAAGAGTATAATAATTATTTAGTTAAAGAAAAAATAACAACTAATTACTCTAACAATTCATTACTAATGTTCGATTTTTAAATGGAACAAACCACTACGGGCTTACGACCGTCTTCTACTGTTATTTCGATGGCTGGCTTAGTGTGATCACTTTACGTTAACAACTTTCGCCATTAGGTGGTATTAATGTTTGTCTCCGAAACTCCTAATCATGAGAATTCTCAACATGTTCAACATGTCGAAAAATCTCATGTATGCAACAAGTAGAAATTTAATAATAAAATGAAAAATAGAGATAAAAGTTGGAAATTTACTTATTAACACTTTTCTATACAAAGTTGTCATGCAGCAGATAATAACTTATCAGTTTTTTTTTCCATGCAACCGCTCCCATCTAAGGTAGAAATTTCGAATGTAAAAACAGAAATATCTTGATATCAATCAGAAATCTAACCAGGCACCTCTTAGTATTAAGGCTATAGCGACTTTAACAACTACTAGACTCCTGAGGCCTGTCATCATATTAACAAGATAGATCGATCACGATCATTATTTATGTCCATCAATGTGTGAAAAACCTACTGCAAAAAAAGGTGATGTAGAGCCCAATAATAAGCGCTGAACTTATGGGACAGGGAGGTCTGTGATTGTTGGCGGTGAACAACGATCTGAGTGTGGCAACATAACAGCTTTAAAAAAATCTAAAAAAACAATCGCAAGTTTTTGTGGGCAATAGGTAATTTTTGGTCATTGCGTTCCAAAATTAAATTTGAAGAGGATGTATTTAGTCAATAATCGATTTCGAGAGTTCCATATCCACTCATCATCAGGTGCTTACTGCTTACACATTATAGCTCTGATCCCATCGAAACCGGTAGTGCCTATAGGTACCTACTCTTATAATGATAATACTTAAAAATGTATCTCTAAAATACCTCAACGATATTCTCATTCAAGTTTCAAGATAAGATAAGCATCAAATTAACATGAAACTAGAGAGATATTTGGCTAAGGCTGTTTTATTGTCACTATGACAATTAATAAGCGACACACGGAACTAACTACGTGATGTTAGTGTGTCGGAGTTGTTTTCTAACAATATAATAATTGCTATTTGCATTTTATGATTATTGTTGAAAATGTGGGTTTGCATTTGCTCGATGCCAATAAAGACATAAAGTAACATGCCAAAGTTCATTTTCACAAAATATACTGACTTGACTTGGATATTGCGTATAATTATGCTTAAATTTTTCTCTGGGGAATGAGAATCCATCAGGCAAGAGTCGCATTCAGCATAAAATAAAATCTAATCGTCGTAAAATTTGGAATTTTTTTATCAAGACTCTAGTCTGAGTGTGATGCTGTGGACCGTGGACCAACAGCTTAAAAGAAACAGGCCATCTGTCTGCATCTGAGATGTAATGTTAAGATCGCGATAATTTTCTGTTCAGATATGTCTGGACATCGACAGAGGCCTTAGTTTAGCATTGGCGTTTATGACTTATATAAGCTAAATTGGCATAATTGTTTCAATAACTATACGTAAAATAACTGTCACAGATGGAGGCCTTGCTGACTAGGAAACACCGCATTCTCATCTACCTTTATTTAAGCATAAAAATGTAAAGGAATCAAACAACCGTGGAAATACAACTGAAGCGTTAAATCACGCGTTCAATTCGCTTTCAATGAGACCAACTCCTAGTAAACTATTTCTGCGCATTTCCATATTCAGGTAATGTAAAGTCATGTTAAAGTGGTCATTAATAATTCATATCAAACTGGCGGAAAATTGCTACACAGCTGTATGGATGCTCTGTCACATCTGATGTTTGCACGTAGAAATATTATGGCGCACTAAGTTTTTGTCCTCTCGGAGGTCCTCATTCTGTTCATTCCTAATCAGCTTATCTTGCGTTTTTCACATCTCCTGTCAAATCAATTTGAATACACAATGACGGTTTTATTTAAAACTAAAAACCTGTGTCAAAGCCTTATCTATTCAATCAAATAATGACAACCAAATGGAATAAAAATGTGGGTGATAAAAATGCAAAGTTCAAAAGGAGGTGGGCTGGTCATGTATACCGCGTCGGAAGGTGGAGTAGGAGAGTGACGGACTGGAGACCAGAAAATGGCCGAAGAAATGTAGGAAGACAGCCGACGAGGTGGAGCGACGACATCGTGCGGGCCGTTGTGACAGAAAAGATGGGGATGGCCAGAGACAGGGAGAAGTGTCGTGAACATGAGGCGGCCTGTGTCCTGCAGTATACGATCACGTGCTAAATAGATACTACCTATACAAATAAAATTGTAGATCATCGATTTTTGCGCAGTAAAATATTCATTAATTCAACGTTTAGTTTCAATTTAAAAATTCACAATAAAGAGTTCTCAATTTACAAATCAAAATTATTGAGCTCACAATATTTTCCATACTTTTAGGATTAAGAAAAAAAATTGTTTACTGTTTATTTTTTTTTTTCAATATTTACCCTCTTCGACTACCCACCATCATCAGACAAAACTAAGAAAAACCTAATTGGACATATTGTATGTATTTCAAGGTTCCTTCTTGAACAATATATAGGTTGGTTGGAAGAAATTGCCCCAGGCAATAAGCCCGCCAATTTTGGTTTATTATTTTACCAGTTTTGGTAAAATAATAAACCAAAAGCCAATTTTGGTTTATTATTTTAAGTGTTTGTTATTATTATTATTATTAATAATGTCGTTAATGGATAATATGTGAAAAATCAAAATTTTAATAATCATTTTGTAATTTTGATTTAACTGTTTCAACTCCAGCTTTAAAACGCGTTGAACTTTTATCATGGATGAATACTTGGCTTGCTTGATTTTTATTACGTAAAAAGGCTTTCTACAAATTAAAAAGATTCTTCTTCAGTGGAATTTAACAATTGATTGGGAGCAATTTTCCACAATTAATAATCAAGATTACAAAGAAACACGTAATGACGATGTCATCAGAAACCCAATGTATGCAATAAACCCAGAAACAACAAGAAAAAATATAGAATAAATTGGACACGGAAAGAGTGTACTTGGAAAAATGATATCTATGGACTTCTTAGCTTGTATCTGATTTCGCGATATCGTGACTAGTAGGTATCTGTTTTTTTTTTTTTTAAGCCTTCACTCGCTTGCGAGTGTTTTAGGTAGGGTAAGGTAAACAATATTTAAAAGCAAACTCAGTCAGCTAAATTACTCTATCGTTAATTTCAGGAACTTTAAAATTTCAATATAGTTTTTAATCGAATTTGTCGCGATAATTGATTTGATGCATAATGGAAATGTATTGAATTCATTCTTTAGATATATTAAAAACTCCACTCGATTCATTGAAGGACAGCTAAAAAATATATGGTCGAGAGTCTCGTCGTCCTGCCCACAGCTACTCACCGGGGAATGTATCTGTTTTAAAATCTAAAAGGGAAAACAATTACAGCAGATGTTGTAGCAAACTGCACTATTATAGCTGTTATTAATTGCTATATTTAATTAATTATTATCTATTCCACACAAGGGGCATAAAATGCGTTAATATAAAATTGGAATGCGAACCTATAAATAATTTAACAATAAACATAGAAAATACTTCTTTAAGTAAATGTATTTATGTGCTGATTTAGATATTTGATTTATTTGAGAAGCAATAATAAGTTGCTACATGAAAATTTGAAAGACGCACTATACTGTTTATAACAAAACACCTCGATTTTGCTTTGCACGATAACAATTTTATGATTGTCATCAACGGAATTGATAACAAAAATATGTGAAAACACTCTATGAATACAGGATAAGACAAACAAACAATTGTTGATTCTCATAAAAATTAATATAGGTATGTGAAAACATATACGTCGCTAACGCTATACGTCGGCGCAGGCCCATCACTTCCACCATTACGGAGAGGAGATGGGCATGGCTGGGACATGTGTTGAGGATGCCGAATGACAGTTGGCCGAGGAGAGCGCTGTTTTTCCTCCCATCAAGGTCTCGAAGACGTGGAAGACCCTCTCATACCGTGTTCCGTTCCTTCGAGGCAGAGCTGAGGGAAATGGACTAGAGTCTTGATAAAAAAATTCCAAATTTTACGACGATTAGATTTTATTTTATGCTGAATGCGACTCTTGCCTGATGGATTCTCATTCCCCAGAGAAAAATTTAAGCATAATTATACGCAATATCCAAGTCAAGTCAGTATATTTTGTGAAAATGAACTTTGGCATGTTACTTTATGTCTTTATTGGCATCGAGCAAATGCAAACCCACATTTTCAACAATAATCATAAAATGCAAATAGCAATTATTATATTGTTAGAAAACAACTCCGACACACTAACATCACGTAGTTAGTTCCGTGTGTCGCTTATTAATTGTCATAGTGACAATAAAACAGCCTTAGCCAAATATCTCTCTAGTTTCATGTTAATTTGATGCTTATCTTATCTTGAAACTTGAATGAGAATATCGTTGAGGTATTTTAGAGATACATTTTTAAGTATTATCATTATAAGAGTAGGTACCTATAGGCACTACCGGTTTCGATGGGATCAGAGCTATAATGTGTAAGCAGTAAGCACCTGATGATGAGTGGATATGGAACTCTCGAAATCGATTATTGACTAAATACATCCTCTTCAAATTTAATTTTGGAACGCAATGACCAAAAATTACCTATTGCCCACAAAAACTTGCGATTGTTTTTTTAGATTTTTTTAAAGCTGTTATGTTGCCACACTCAGATCGTTGTTCACCGCCAACAATCACAGACCTCCCTGTCCCATAAGTTCAGCGCTTATTATTGGGCTCTACATCACCTTTTTTTGCAGTAGGTTTTTCACACATTGATGGACATAAATAATGATCGTGATCGATCTATCTTGTTAATATGATGACAGGCCTCAGGAGTCTAGTAGTTGTTAAAGTCGCTATAGCCTTAATACTAAGAGGTGCCTGGTTAGATTTCTGATTGATATCAAGATATTTCTGTTTTTACATTCGAAATTTCTACCTTAGATGGGAGCGGTTGCATGGAAAAAAAAACTGATAAGTTATTATCTGCTGCATGACAACTTTGTATAGAAAAGTGTTAATAAGTAAATTTCCAACTTTTATCTCTATTTTTCATTTTATTATTAAATTTCTACTTGTTGCATACATGAGATTTTTCGACATGTTGAACATGTTGAGAATTCTCATGATTAGGAGTTTCGGAGACAAACATTAATACCACCTAATGGCGAAAGTTGTTAACGTAAAGTGATCACACTAAGCCAGCCATCGAAATAACAGTAGAAGACGGTCGTAAGCCCGTAGTGGTTTGTTCCATTTAAAAATCGAACATTAGTAATGAATTGTTAGAGTAATTAGTTGTTATTTTTTCTTTAACTAAATAATTATTATACTCTTATGAATATTGAATTTGGACTCTTGGTACGACCTCTTAAAGCACGAAACAATCATTTATTGCAGCAATATTTGATCGCCTAGCTAATCACAAAGTGAAACTGTCATATATTCGGGGAGTTGTACCTATTCGGGTGTATTTGATGGCTGTTTTCCTAGATTGTTTCACAGTCACACTTCATGTCACCTTCAGGTAGGTAGGTACCCCTACATTGAAATTTTTTTTAACGATCAATCCACCTCAACCCACCAAGGGTGGGTTTTTCATTTTTTCATCATGCAAAATTATAATAAAATTACATTTTTTAATGACTAAAATATTGCTATTACTTTCCTATCGCTAACGCATTGCTATTTCTAACGATCGAAAAACCCACCCTAACAGCCGGTTTCATAAAAAATAAAGGAGTCTTTAAAAAATAACGCGTTTCATAACAACAAAATGACACATTATGTTAAAGTCCCGTTATTGACACTAAAGTCAACTTTAGTGTAGTTCAATCTTTTAACACCGGAGTTCATAGAAAATATCGTGGCGCTTTAACTGTCACAAATGATGAATATTATTGTATACGGTGACACTGTGGACAAAAATGACCAAATTAGGGTGGAAAACATGGCAAAAGGGGAAAAATACCTATTATTGTTTACTGATTTCATTTACCAAGTCATAATAGTAAATTAACAACAATAACGACACATTGATGCTTTATTGAGAAACGAAATTGACAGATTAACAGAAATTCCGCGAAGATATCAGTAAACAACCTATTTTTTCCATAGATTTACATGGTTACAATATCAACTGCTACCAACTTTCAAATATATTTTTTTATGAAACGCATCTACCTAAAGAGACTTTAGCTAAAAAGTTCTTTAGTCGCTTTTTTTGAAACCGGCCGTTAAAGTCGAATTTCAAGTAGTTCAATCTTTTGCCGTCGGAGTTCATGGAAAATTTCGTGGCGCTCTACGCACGAAATTGCCCCCCCCCCCCCCTGGGCCCTGGGCTGGCGACGCCCTTGCGTACAGGTAAGTACATACAGATATAGGCAAGCGAATGCTGGGCCTCAAGATGTGACGCAGCACTAAGGCCCTCCTTCCTTCCTTCTTCTTTCTTCTTTATCACCGTATACATTATGATGAACATAATGTATACGGTGATACTGTGAACAAAAATGACTAAAATAGGGTGGAAAACATGGGAAAACGGGAAGAATATTATTGTTTACAGATTTTTTTTACTAATCATAAACCATAATAATAAATTAACACAAAAAACGGCACTTTGATGCTCTATTGAGAAATGAAATTGTCAGATGAACAGAAATTCCGTGAAAATATTAGTAAAGAACCTATGTTTTCCATAGACTTTCATTGTAACAATACCAACTGCTACCAACTTTCAAGGCATTTCAAACATTAATATTTTATATGAAACACGTCAACTTAAAGGAAACTTTAAATTTTAAAAGTTCCTTTAGTTAGTGTTCTTTGCCGCTTTTTTGAAACCAGCTGTAAGACTTTAGCAGATTTTTTTTATATTTCTATGCCCTCTTTTTATATTTCTATGCCATCTTTGTCCATCTACTGTCCCATCCCATTTGTAGGTCCGCTAGCCATAATTCATATCTCCGGTTTTGTGATGACTCTTGATAAAGATCACAGGATCTTAATCGAGTGGTGTTATGAGAGTTTTGATAAACAGCTGGCGTACTTACGAAGAGGAAAATCTAAATATTATTATACCATTCCTTTTAAGATGATATTTCATGAAATATTTTCACGTGCTCATGATTAATATGATGGAATATGATGTAGGTAGATATTTACTGTTAGGATAAGAGTTCATACGAGTACGTGTACCAGTACAACATAATAATATTTGTGGTATCCATAAATGACCCACATACCATGTAGTAGTCACATCTGTGGAAGAAACTACAAAGAAAGTTCGTACCCACGTGAGAAAACAGTGTTTGTTTTTCGTATTAAAAGATTATTGTCCACATAGTGCTGTGAGACGGAAGCACAGTTATATCCATTATTTTGGAACTATAATAATTACTAGTGTGTTTTGGGTGAGAAATGTCAAGCCTTTGATTGTTGCTTTTTTAACGCAAATACCTACCTGTCACCTTTTTTTAACATAGAAGTACCTACTTCAAACAGTACTATCGGTTTCCAATAAGTTTTTGCATAAATTTTTACACTTCTCTTTCTGCACGCGCCTTGCAATACTTCTCCATGGTCTTAATAATTTTAAAAGAACGAATACTTGTGTTGAAAAATCGATTATGCAAGATGTGGGCTACATAAATATCTTGGTTTTCACACGGACCCATCATAATTTTAGTCTAGTATTCTAGGGCAAAAATCTAATCTCATGTCACCACTTAAAAATTCCGATTTCAGAAATGTTAGAAACACCCTTCGAGAAAATTACCTATTTTATAGCTTCAACAGGCATTCACTAAGTACTGTGAGATGGAAGCCAGCATCCAAAGGCAACTAAGAGGTGGCAGATCCTTTCAATGAGGTTGATCCTTGAAGTGGGAGGATGGATTGAGAAAAGCGGAGGATAGGAACAAAATGCTCTTAAGTCTTAAAGTCCATTATTGATTTTTTGTTGATATTGGAGCAACAGTGGGGCTAGTACGAGTTTGATCGAAAGCTAATTGCACGTTAAAAGTCGCTTATTAGCGTGCAAATAGTGTTCTAAAATCAAACGATCGAATCGTTCGATCATTTTTGTATGGAAATTTTTCGAAACTCTTTCGATGATCGTTTCGATATTCGATCATCGAAAACTTATACTAGTGCTACAGAGTTCATACTTTTTATATTAAACTTCTAACAAG